>JANUWF010001273.1:0-600000 GCA_026120185.1 Voacanga thouarsii | reverse complement strand
CAAATAATTTCTGAGAATAAATTCTTTTATTAAAATATTCAATGTTTATATTAGAAACCTAGTCTAAAGGGCATATTTCCCAACAACTTTTTAGGCTTATAGGACAGCTCTTAAAACTCCCCTTAGCACTACCCCTTATCGATTGGTGTATGGGAAATCTTATCATTTGCCAGTAGAGATTGAACACAAAGCTTATTAGGCTATTAAACTTGTTAACTTTGATGTTGATCTTACTGGACAATCTAGGTTACTTCACTTAAATGCCTCGGACGAATTGCACATGCTTACATATGATAATTCCCTCATCTACAAGGAAAAAAGGTAAAATGGTGGCATGACAAACATATTGGTCAATCTTGGAGTTGAAAGAAGGTGATCAAGTATTGGCGTTTAACTCTCGCTAGTGACTCTTTTCGAGAAAGTTGAAATCAAGTTGGTCTAGGCCGTATGTGGTAACTAAGATTTATCCTTTTTGTACACTTGAAGTCTTTCACCCGGATAATGCTACCTTCAAGGTTAATGGAAATCGAGTAAAGCATTATTCTGGGAAGACACTGGACATCTTAGATCATGTGGATGTTTTTCTCTTTGAGCTATGATTCATCTTTCAGATCATACGGATGTTGTTCTTATTTGTCATTTTTTTTATGTTGTTCATATCTTGTAATGGCTCTTTCTTGTGGTGGATTTAAACATCGTGGCACTATGGAGTAATGGAAGTATCTTTTTCACTTTCTTCTTCTTCTTTATTCATTTTGGTCTTCTTGGCTGTATTTTTGTTGATATATCTTTGGCCATTTAAGAGAATGTTTAGTTTTAGTGTGTGTGGGAGAATTAAGTTGAGGAAAAACTTTTCCATATTATTTTGTTAAGCAAGGTTGTAATTCTTTTTCTTTCTTGGATATGATTCTTTGTCAATAATTGGGTAGATTTTTATGAAATTGGTTTATTAGATAAGATATTGTCAAAGCTTGAGGATTTTGATTAATCTTGTTTATGCATTGGTGTTTGAATAGTATTTGACTCTTCTAGTTTGAATATGGGACGTTGGCTAATTCTTGTATTATGAGTTTAAATTTTGCTAGCTTTGGGTTATGATGAGGAATGTAAGTTGATAAAAGATCTTTGAGAGGAAAGATTATGGAGAAAAAATTGTGAAACATTTTTGTGAGGAGAAGATTGAAAGAATGGGTGGTTGTTTTCTCTTTGAAGATGAGAAAAAAAATTATTTTTGCCTGATTATGGGGGCTAATACAGATAGTGAAAAGAAATTCACTTTCCTGGGGCTATGAATTCCTAAGAGCAAAAGAAAGGAAAGTTGTTGAAAAAAATGATGAATGATGGCTAAAAAGGGGCCAATTTGGTATGTGAAGAGAAATCTATGCACTTGAGGCTATCAATTCCTTAAGTCATTGAAAAAAAATAGAGAAAAAAGATTAGAGGGCTTTCTTACATCATGACTTAAGTTGTGCAGTTTATAGATTAATAATGCTATTAAGTTGGTTGATGGCTTTACTTGTGTGATTTATGTTATTTGTATTTTAGCTTGAAGAGTGAAATAATCTTCTTAAACTAAGGTATACACTTGATTAATTTAACTTCAAGAGTTTTGTGATGTCTTATCTAATATTTCAAAGTTTGAATTGTTTTCAAAGGGTGTGAATGACAAAAGTTATATCTAAAGTCTGAAGGAAGTTATAATCCTTGGTAATGTTGTAAAAAGTTTTTGGAATGAGTAAGAGCTTGTGTTGATTGATAATTTTTCTTGGACTAAAGTGTTTTGCTTGAGGACAAGCAAATGTTCAAGTATGGGGCAATTGATAGAGGCTAAAATCGTCATTATTTGCATAGTTATTTGAGGTTATTTTGATATACATTTGTTGTAATAACTAGGGTTATTCCTTCCTATTTGACAATTTGCTTGTAAAAAGTATTTTTGGCAAATATGTGCAGATTTGAGTAGATTTTGAGTAGAAAGTGAACAATTCCAGAACAGACCAGGCACCAGGCCTAGCCAATAGACCAGGTGTCGGGTCCACTCTGGTTAAGAAGCAAAAATTGAGCCAATGTTAGGGAAATTCTAGAATAGACCTAGCATGATGAGACTTCACTTCATCATGGAGGACAAGGACCAATGACAAGAGTTAGGACCAAGAAGCTTCAAGATAATTTTCAATTGATGATCAAACCATGCTTGTGGATAACGGAGGATCCAAAGGTTGAGGAAGATAGCCAAGAATTCGTGTTGATGACTATCCACGAAGGACCCCAACAAGAACTCAAACCAGCAGCAAAAGGGGATGAAACTTGACAAGGGAGGCTTTCTAGAGGATAGCTGGCGCCGGTTCCATGCAGCCAAATCGGTGCTGGCTCCATTCTATCCAACAACACTTCAAACATAACTTAAACTGGTTGAAGACAGAACACACCCATCGCCAGTTGTGATGTCTAAATCGGCACCGGCTCCACCCTGGGCAGCCTGACGACAGCCCCGCATTTTTAATATTTTCTCTGGTTTTTTTCAATTTTATTTGCTTGTAAAGACTTATTATTACCCTAATCTGTAATAGAACCTCAGTGATTACTTAGTTAGGGTTAGAGTAGTATAAATAGAACTTTTAGTGATTTAAAAACACAATTCACTTCTCTTGAACTCAAATTTGTGAGAGAATCTTGAGAGGCCCTGGCCTCCTTCTTCATCTTGTTCAAGACTAAGCTTAAGGGTTAGTCCTCCTTTTGTAAGAGTCTATAAATCTTTTAGATAATCGAATGTTATTTTCTTTGAATAGGTCTTAGTTGCTTTGTTCTTCTAAAGTTTTTTTGAAATTCAATATTTGGATGCCTATTTTCTCTATTCTATTTGTTCTTGTTTGTCTTTGTTGCTTCAAGGATATTGGGGTGAGAATATAGTAGAACTTTCTACTCATCTTGAGGGTCTTTGAGGCTTTGTTCTTCAAGGGTTTGAAAGAGTGTAGATAGTTAAGTTACTTTCTCCTTTTGTCACAAGGAAAATCTATGTTTTGGGTCCCATTGTTTGAGCTAAACACATAGCCAACAAAAACACCACAATACCAAGAAAAGCCACACAAATTCGTATCAAAGAGTTTGGTATCAGAGCAAGAAAAGGCTTGATTCCTATCAAATCGTGAAAACAAGAAAAAGGAGCCCTACAAAGTGAAGAAAAGAGAAAAGCAGAAAATCCCATCACTCAAAACTTGATCCAAAATGTCTTGAAATTTTTGTTATAGCTAGATTTTTCTGTTGGGAAATTTCTCCTTGATGTTGCTATAATCCTTGGGAATAATATTTTTTCGTGTTTATGGTGAAATTTGGCTTGAATATGGGTGAAAATGTTGGTTGTTCTTAAGTGATGAGATTGTAGCCAAGGTGTTTGATAAATGTTCCATGATAGTGTTTTTGGCTATAATTGGGAACTTTGATTCTTGATTTTCATTCCTTGAAATTTTGGGACTTAGTATATCACTCTATTATTGAATTCCATGTTCATTGAACTTTAATTTTCTATTGCACCTTCATGATCATCTTGTTCTTCATCATCCTAGTTCTAGTTGTTCTTGTTTCTTTGTTCTTGCTAATTCTTATTTGTTTCTTGCTTCGAATTATTTCTTTGTGCATCTAGTGTTTATTCTTGTGTTGATTGAGTCCACTTTTCTTGAAATTCTTGACCTAAAACTTGTTTGCTTGAGGTGCCCAACAAGTATTTGTTGAAATTTCCCTAAGACCCCCTAATTGGAAAATTCTTTGATTTGTGTGATTCACTAAGTTGGACTAAAACCTTAGCCATTTGGAGAGAATTGGGATTGAACAAGAAGGCTTGAGTGTTGAGAAAAAGGTAAGAGGGTGAGCTTATTATTAAAAGTGCCTAAGAGAGTAAACACAAGGGTGGAGTGAACAACCTTTAGAGCTAACATACAAGGAAGTGCAGTGAGAATCGATTTTTCTTTCTAATCTCTTGTTTTGCAAGTATAGACAAGTAAATACTCTACCACCATGGCCTATGAACAAGAGATCTCTAGGCCTAACTCAAGTGGACCTAGTAGACCTCAAGAAGAACAAATTGATGCTAGGGGATTGCGTGATGATTTGCAAGCTATGATGAGGACAATGCAAAGCGAATTTCAAAACATGACAAGGGAGTTGATAAATCATCTTGGACAATCTTCTGCAGTTGCACAAAAGGAGAGGCCAATAGCGCTTTGAAGTGCCAAGTCCAAGAATGAGGGATGGAGATGCCCATACTCCTCCGTTACATTCTCAACAAGGGGAAGAATGGGATGAACACTCTATTGGGGGTTTCCAACAAGCTCCTATAAGAGGAGGAAAACATGACTTGAGAGGAGGACGAGGTAGAGGCTAAGGAAGGAATGGAGAGATCAATATAAGGGGGCTAGAAAGAGAATTTGAGGGAGTTGATGAGTGGTACGAGGGGGAACAAGTTGAGGCCTTTGGGGAACAACATAGAGGATGGGGCAATAAAGGAGGAATGAGAGAAGGAAATGATGTGGAGAGGGAGTTGAGCTATATTAAATTGAAAGTGCCCATATTCTATAGCAAGAGTGACCCCGAAGCTTATTTTGAGTGGGCAAGCAAGATGGAGATATTCCTAGAGAGCCATACCATAGTGAGATGTCAAAAGTAAGGTTAGTTATTTTGGGATTCTCGGAGTATGCTTTAGTATGGTGGGAGCAAGTTAGAGCTCAAAGGAGGCAAATGGGAGTGGAAACCGTGGCTAGTTGGAACTTGTTGAAAGATATGATGAGGGTAAGGTTTATACCACACCATTATTACAATGATCTTTACCAAAGGCTCCAAGCACTCAAGCAAGAGAACAAAAATGTCGAAGATTACCATAAAGAAATGGAAGTGATATTGACGAGAGCTCAAATCCATTAGGATCCAAGAGCAACAAGAGCAAGGTTTTTGGGAGGATTAAATAGGGAGATTACCAATTTAGTGGAATTACACCACTATGATTGATTGGAGGATATGGTACATGCCGCCATGAAGATTGAAAGATAATTAAAGAGGAGGACATTTACTAGACCCCCACTTCTAAACCCTAACTCTACTAGCAAGTTGCTAATTAAGAATGATGAAGCCCCTAAGCCATTCCAAAGAGATTTCAACAAACCAAGGGAGGCTTGGAAACTTAGAGAGGAATGGAAACCCAGGGAGGATTCGAAACCTAGGGAATGATGGAAAAATGACAAAGGGAAAGCCATGAAGAGGCCACAAAGGAATAGAGATATCAAGTGTTTTAAGTGCCTTGGATATGGACATATTTCCTATGAGTGTCCAAGCAAGAGAACATTGTATACCAATCTCTATGGTGAGGTTTCTACCGATGAAAAAGAAGAGGAAAAAATGTACTAAGGAAACCAAGAGAGAAATGGAGATGAGAAGAGTAATGAAGGGGAAGTTGTTGGTTAAGAAAACTCCTTGGTGGGAGTCACAAGAAGGTCATTGAGTTCACAAGTCATCGAGGATCAAGACCACCAAAAAAGAGAGAACATTTTGCTACACTTGGTGTCTAATCAACAAGACCCCTTGCATTGTCATTGTGGATAGTGGAAAATGCACTAACGTGATTAGTGCAGATTTGGTTGAAGAATTAGACATGAGTTGGATTAAACATCCCAAGCCCTACAAATCACAAAGGTTGAATGATAGTGCAGAAATGAGAATAAACAAGCAAGTGTTGGTATTTTTTGAAATGGGGAAGTACAAGGATGATGTGCTATGTGATGTGGTACCCATGCAAGCAGGTCACTTACTACTAGGGAGGCCTTGGCAATATGATAAGCATGTAAAACATGATGGGAAAAAGAATACTTATTCCCTACTCAAGGAGGAAACTAAGTTTACCCTCACCACCATAGCCCCTAGTGAGGTGAGCAAAGGCCAAAGAATCATGAAGGAAAAAGAAAAGTAGAAGGGAGCACAAGAGGTTAAGCAAAAGCAAGAAATTGAGAGGAAAGAAAAAGAGAGGTAAGAAAAAGAGTTGAGAGAGAGGATGAACAAACAAGTGCCATTGACAATCAAGAATAGGAGTGAGCAAGGACAAGAGAGGGGAGGTAAAAAAAGAGTGAATTTCTTTGCAAAAAAGAGTGAGGTCATAGAGGCTATAGAAGTCAAGGAACTGGTTATTCTTCTTTTATGCAAAGGTTCTTATGTTTCTACTAATGAATCCACATTGTCTTTGCCTCATGAAATTGTAGATATTCTTCAAGAATTTGAAGACGTTTTCCAAAATGAGGTGCCCAGAAGACTACCACAATTGAGAGGAATTGAGCATCAAATCGACTTTGTGCCCGGAGCCGTCATCCCCAACCGACTGGCATATAGAAGAAATTCAGAGGAATCCAAGGAATTGCAAAAATAAGTGGAGGCATTACTTGAGAAGGGACATATGAGAGAGAGCCTAAGCCCATGTGTGGTTCCAGTTCTCTTGGTGCCCAAAAAGGATGGGACATAGCGTATATGTGTGGATTGTCGCCCTATCAACAACATAATGATAAAATACCGCTATCCCATTCCTAGGCTAGATGACTTGCTTGATGAGCTATTTGGTGCATGCATTTTCTCAAAAATTGATTTGAAATCCGGTGATCACCAAATTAGAATAAGAGAAGGGGATGAATGGAAAACAGCTATTAAAACTAAACAAGAGTTGTATGAATGGCTTGTCATGCCCTTTGGATTATCTAATATTCCTAGTAATTTTGTGCGATTAATTCACCATGTTTTGAGGGAATTCATTGCGAAATTTATTGTTGTGTACTTTGATGATATATTAATCTATAGCAAATCATATGTGGAACATTTGAATCATGTTCAAAGTGTGCTTGTTGCCCTCCGAAGAGAGAGATTGTATGCTAATCTTGAGAAATGCTCATTTTGTTTGGAGAGGATTACATTCCTTGGGTATGTTGTGAGTGCAAAATGGATTGTGTTTGATGAGGGAAAAGTGAAAGCCATCCATGATTGGGCAACCCCTGCCACCATTACCCAAGTACGTAGTTTCCATGGGCTAGCTAGTTTCTATAGGAGGTTCATCCAAAATTTTAGCACTATAGCAGCCATTCTAACCGAAGTGGTGAAGAAAAATGTGGGATTTAGGTGGGAGGAAGCCTAACAACAAGTCTTTCAAACCCTTAAAGATAAATTGAGCCAAGCTCCAATTCTTATTCTTCCCAATTTTGAGATAGAGTGTGATGTAAGTGGGGTGGGAATAGGTGCGGTCTTGACCCAAGATAGAAAACCCACTGCATACTTTAGTGAGAAATGGTCTAGGGAAGCCCTTAACAATTCTGCCTATGACAAAGAGCTATTTGCCTCGGTGAGAACCTTAGAATATTGGCAATATTACCTTTTGCTAAGAGAATTTGTCATTCATACCGATCATGAGACCCTTAAACAGCTCAAGAGCCAACAAAATTTGAACAAGGTCCATGCAAGGTGGATGGAGTTTATTGGGACATTTCCATATGTCATTCAATACAAGAAGGGTAAGGAAATTGTGGTAGCGGATACACTATCTTGAAAGTATGCACTCCTCAACTTTTTGAATGCTAAACTTCTTAGTTTTGAATTTGTGAAAGATTTCTATGTTAATGATGAGGAGTTTGGGGATATTTTCCATGCTTGTGAGAAAGGTGTATTTGCTAAATATTATAGGTATGATGGTTTCTTGTTTAGAGAGGCAAGGCTTTGTGTGCCAAAGGGTTCCACTAGGGTGTTGCTAGTTAGGGAAGCCCATAATGGGGGACTAATGGGGCATTTTAGTGTTGCAAAAACCTTAGGCATCCTTAAGGAACATTTCTTTTGTCCAAAAATGCGAAAGGATGTGGAGAGACATTGTTCTCAACGCATTATTTGTAGGCGAGCTAAGTCTAGATCCTTTCCATATGATCTTTATACTCATTTGCATACACCTAATGTGCCTTAGGTTGATATTTCAATGGATTTCATCTTAGAATTACCTAGGTCCAAAGGGGGTAAGGACTCTATATTTGTGATTGTTGATCGATTCTCTAAGATGGCTCATTTTGTGGCTTGTTCTAAAACTAATGATGCCTCATATATTGCAGATTTATTCTTTAAGTGGTGAGAATGCATGGGATTCCTGGACTATTGTCTCGGATAGGGATACTAAATTCCTTAGCCGCTTTTGAAAAGTTTTATGGAATAAACTTGGTATTAATCTCTTATTTTCCACAGCTTGTCATCCTCAAACAGATGGACAAACAGAGGTGGTCAACTGAACACTCACCCAACTTTTGCGAACCATGATCAAGAATAACTTGAAAATTTGGGAAGAATGCTTACCACACATTGAGTTTGCTTACAATAGAGCTATTCACTCTACCACTTCTTATTCTCCTTTTGAAATTATATATAGTTTTAATCCTCTAATTCCTTTAGATTTAGTTCCTTTGCCTATAGGTGAACGGTTGAACCTTGATGGAGCTAAGAAGGCGGAAATGGTGAAAGCACTCCATGAGAAGGTGAAAGAAATCATTGCAAAATGCAACAAAGAAATCGCCCATAAGCACAATCAAGGATGGAAAAAAGTGACATTTGAGCTAGGCAATTGGGTATGGGTGCACCTTTGCAAGGAGAGATTCCCCACACAACGATGGAGCAAACTAGACCTAGGGGGGTGGACCATTTCAAGTTCTTGCCAAAGTTGGAGATAATGCTTATAAGATAGATCTACCCTATGAGTATCATGTTAGTGCCACAATTAATGTTAGTGACCTCTCTCCATTTGATGTAAATGATGGCGATGATTCGAAGATAAATCCTTTTCAAGGAGGGGAAGATGATAAGACTCCACTTTATCATGGAGGACAAGGACCAATGACAAGAGCTAGGACCAAGAAGCTTCAAGATGATTTTCAATTGATCATCAAACCATACTTGAGGATGAAGAAGGATTGGATGGTTGAGGAAGATAGCCAAGAGTTCGTGTTGATGACCATCTGTGAAAGACCCCAATAAGAACTCAAACCGGCAGCAAAGGGGATGAAAATTGACAAGAGAGGCTTTCTAAAGGACAGTTGGCGCCAGCTCCATGCAGCCAAACCGACGCCGGCTGTCCTCTGGAAAGCCTACCCTGTTAAGTTTCGTCCCCTTTTGCTGTCGATTTGAGTTCTTGTTAGGTTTCTTTGCAAATGGTCATCAACACGAGCTCTTGGCTATCTTCCTCAAACTTCCTATCCTCTTTCATCCTCAAGCATGGTTTGATGATCAATTGAAAATTATCTTGAAGCTTCCTAGTCCTAGCTCTTGTCATCGGTCCTTGTCCTCCATGATGAAGTGGAGTCTCATCTGGCCAAAGATAGAACACTGCCGGTGTTGGCTATGATGTCCAAACCGGTGTCGGCTCCACCCTGGGCAGCCGACGATAGCCCTGAATTTTTAATGTTTTCTCCAATTTTCTTCAATTTTAATTACTTGTAAAGACTTATTATGACCATAATTTGTAATAGAACCTCAGGGATTACTTAGCTAAGGTTATGGTAGTATAAATAGAACTTTTAGTGATTTGAAAACACAATTCACTTCACTTGAACTCAAATTTAAGAGAGAATCTTGAGAGGCCCTAGCATCCTTGTTCATCTTGTTGAAGACCAAGCTTAAGGGTTAGTCCTCCTTTTGTAAGGGTCTATAAATCTTTTGGATAATCTAATGTTATTTTCTTTGAATGGGTCTTAGTTGCTTTGTTCTTCTAAGTTTTTTTTGAAATTCAATATTTCGGTGCCTATTTTCTCTATTATATTTGTTCTTATTTGCCTTTGTTGCTTCAAGGATATTGGGGTAAGAATATAGTAGAGCTTTCTACTCATCTTGAGGGTTTTTAAGGCTTTGTTCTTTAAGGGTTTGACAGAGTGTAGATAGTTAGGTTACTTTCTCCTTTTGTCACAAGGAAAATCTCTGTTTTGGGTTCCATTGTTTGAGCTGAACACATAGCCAACAAAAACACCACAACACCAAGAAAAGCCACATAAGATTCATATCATAGTGCCAGGTCTGGCGTGTGTACCTGGCGCTGAGTCAATTCTGTCTGCTGATAAAAAACAGAGCAAAAGTTTAGAGGAAAAACAGAGTGCACCTGGCACCAGGTGGGTTGAAGGTGCCTGACGCCAGGTAGGCTTTGGAAGGTGAATATTCTGTGCACGAAATTAGGAATTTTTTAATGATTTTATTACTTTCCGAATCGTTCTCGGCCAATTCCTAAGCTACGAATTTAGTATCTAAGAAGCCTATACAAGCAAAAGAAAACACAGGGATTTGGGGAGAGATACATAGAGAGAGATGGATTGAAGAGCGAAAATTCTCAATCACTCATTGAAGGAGGAATTCACCCAACCAAGGAGGATTGTTCAAGAGAGTCTTCATGGAAGAAGAAAGAGACTTGTCTGTGAGTTCTTTCTTTTACCTTTGTTTTCTTTACCTTAAACAGTCACGTATTCAATATTTCCATTGTAATTTGATATTATTTTTGTGATTCATGATTTCTTGAGTTAATTTAGTATTTTGATCAATTCACTATTCCTCTTGGGATTTGATTGCGTGTTTTTCTTACAGAGTTGGTTGATTGATTTTTGCTATTGATTTGCTTGAAAAAGAGGTTGGTAATGACTTTAATTAATTAGTTTCATATTTGTTATCTCTTAACTTGCTTGAAAAAAGGTTAATTTTCTTGAACATTGGTAATCAAAGGTTGGTTGATGATTGCTAGAATAAGGATTCATTGATTAACTTCATGTTTTAAATCACATAGAATATAGGGGTTTATGTGAGGATTGATTTTAATACATCTTTTGGATAAGTTAGTTGAGATAGAATATGTTGAGTAATTTAAATAGAATATAGTGATTCCATAGATTGCAAACGAAGTGGGTCTATATTAAATTCTTCATAATAACGGATTGTGATATTCACTAAGTGATTCATGATCATGTTTTCAAAAGCTTTTGTCAAAATTGCATATTTTCACATCCTTGAGTTGTATATACTTATTTATTTATTTATTTTATTATTTTCTCACAATATTGGGTCGGTTAAACAATGAATGAACTTTATACTCACATTATTATATTATTCCTTTGAGAATCGATACTCATTAAATCCCTATACTATGCTTGCCATGAGTATACTTGCTCGTATGTATATTTTAGGATTAATATTTTAATTAAAACTTAACTAAGGGATGGATTTAAATTTGATGATTTTTTATACACCCAATATTTACACATCAATATTCACCTTTCAAAGCATACCTGGCGTCGGGTACCTTCGACCCCACCAAGTGCCAAGTGCACTCAATTCTTTCCTTGATTTTGTTGGGTTTTTGGCCAGTTCTCATCAGTAGACTGAATGGACTCGGCGCCAAGTACACTTGCCAGACTTAGCGCCAGGTTTGTTCTGCTTTTGTACTGAAAGTTGCCCGAATTCCTCGTTGGACCAGAATAGATGTAACACCCCTACAAAAAGTAACAGCAGAAGTATATCAAAACTGGGTGTCGCCCCGTCTAATTACGCAGACAAGGGATCTTTATAACAAAGAATCGACAAAGTATACAATGTCCAAACTTATACAAAGATCTCATACTAATGGTCACACACACACACACACACACATCTATATATATATATATATATATATATATATAATAGAGAATCTCATACACGTAATCTCTATACTACATTAGTTATATAGTGCATAATCAAAAGAGGGAAACGTCCAGACCTATGCTATTGTTACTGTGGTATTGTCCCTCTATCCGTAGGTTTACTCAACTCCGAGTCCTACAAAAGTGTAAGATAAAAGACATATGTGAGTGAAAAATCACCCAGTGAGTCTCGTGTGTGATAGCGCTTTAATAAAGAAACATAGTACATAAAACATTTGTGGAAAGCACAACATCTTCCAACTAGACGTAAGTCTAAAATTCTTTGAAGAGGAGTTTATTCAGAACATAATTATTTTTGAAAAATTATGTTTCAATTGCAAATCATTGTCTCGATTTTCAAATCACAGCCACTTCTCCAACAGAATGTCGGCCGGTATGCAATGCTTATAAGGCTTCGCCTTTGGCGCTACGTATCATTGTACTTGGACTGCAGCCTACAACACTCAACTACGCATTGCTGGAAGGGTAAGTACACCGCAGCATACTACTAATAATAAATAATAGGTATACCACAGCATACCAAGTACATCGCAGTATACTGAGAACAAATAATAGGTATATCGTAACAAACCAAGTGTACTACAGCACACTCTTACCACCGTAAGCCAGGGGTCCCAATCTTGATATTAATCACCATCAAGTCGGAGGAGTCAAACACACCAAGTGTCCCCGCTCAGTATTCAGTAAATGACTCACAATAAAATGCGCCCGCAAACGCGGCAATTGCCAGGTGCTAAATGGCTAGCCAGGACAACTCATCTCAATGTCCCATCACCCTGTTTAGAGTAAGACAAACTCTAAAACTTATCAAGTTGTTTGTGGTCGTCTATTTCTAACATGACCTAGTACAAATATCAAAGTCCTTTCTGAGTACTCAACGTTATCAATACCAACCCTTATTGACTGATCAGGCTAGAGGGTCATTTGTTCCCACAAAATTTTCAAATCAAACATTCTTGGGGTAAAATATCATTTTCCAAAAATTGATCCCACTGACCTAAAAGTAAGATAACAAAATCCATAGGCTCCGCAGGGCCAATCAATTCATTCTATAGGCACATCATGCCAATGAAGTAATTTTTAGGATCAAAAAGGTCATTTTCCAAAAGTCAATCTCATATCGAGAGATCATTTTCCAAAACCATGTCGAAATAGGGTAAAGAGTTCTTTTTACACATTAAAACAATTTCCATGTGTATTCGGGTCATTTTGTCTGTTCCCGATCTCAAAAGACTTTCAAAGGGTATTTGACTTATTTTACCCTTACCTGATTTGAAATGTATTCACAAATGTTCCAATAAGGATACTTCAGTCATTTACCCAATACCCGATTCCAAAGGTTTCTATAAAACATTTAAATAAGGACATTTGGATCATTTTCCTGTTGGGTATCTCTGGCTCATATCCTATACGGCACAATGGAAAATAAACGAGATACCATTCCAGGACCCGCCTATGTGTGGAAAATAAGACATAAAAATAATAAAGGTAGCAGTTTTTTACCTTTGTTTGATCGTCCGAAGAACAAAATTTCTTCTTTAAGTCGAGGCGCGATCCAGCAATCCTCATGATCAACCTCCACGTGAGTTGAACGTCTAACAACTATAATTACAGTGTGTGATTATCTCTAATAGTAATCCACACAGAGGAATATTCAAGCACCAAACTTTCCTGTGCTAGCAGAAATAAGATGGCGACTAGGGCTGTTTTCGTTTTCAACAAAACGAGAGAGAGAGAGAGAGAGAGAGAGAGAGAGAGAGAGAGAGAGAGAGAGAGAGAGAGAGAGACGAGAGAGAGAGAGAGAGAGAGAAGAAGAAGAAGAAGAAGAAGAAGAAGAAGAAGACAATTGTGGCTGTGTTTTTTGTGTGTTGATCCCCTAGCTATGGTTTTGTGTATCTCATCTATATGTTACATGAAAATCCCTTACCAAAACTAAGAATTCTAATCCTATTAGAATTCCCTAATTGTAATTGGAAACATCATGTTCTCATAATTACAACTTAGACCACAAATTATAACTATTTATAATTTGTCCACTACAACTTCTCTTTCTCTCAATCAACCCTACTATGTTATCAAATAACATATTGAGTATATCATCCTCTATTGTGTGTGACCTATTAGGTTTCCTAGTCAATTGGTAGTGAACAAGAATTAATCCAAATGTCTTTGAGATAAATTATCCATGATTAATTATAATTAGCCATAATAATTCTAATTAGGATTGGTTTATTAATTTATCAATTAATAAACCCATATTCCCATATCATGAGTGGTATCTAGCAACACATCAAGACCATCTAAGAGTCTAGGAAGTCAAGTGGCTTGACATGAACCCTTCAATAACAAACTTCAGTGCAATTAACTCCTTTCACCATACAATATCTCATTCGGTTTGGAGTACAGAATTAGTGCTAACTCCCTCCAGAATTAATTCTAGCCCGAATACAATAGTACTTGTACCAGGAATCCACTACTCTAGATGTGTATCAATTGGAAATGTTTCCAATACACAATCGCCCTGGCCAAGGACTTCTCGAGTAGTAATTCCTACAAGTGGCCGTGAGATATTTGCCCCTACTATTAGGAGTGGTGCATCCTTTGTTGACCCTCTCAACTACTTTCGTTTACCTCACACTGTACCCAATATCCATCCCATAGGCGGCCCTCAATCGAGTTCCAGAGATTGGAATCAAAGTACAAAGCTCAGCAAACAAAATACCTTGGAGATCTCAAGTCTAAGGATACTTGCATGTTTGCTATATTGAAGATTATATCACTGGCACTAAATAGTTATTCATGTGATTATCTCAAAGTTAGGTCATTCAATGAACTTATTCCATTAACGAGCATCCATGTGTTAACTTTGAGTTTCTCAATACTCATGGTTATGAGAACTACCGCCTGATCAAATCAGGAAGTCTAACACATGCTAGTCTTAATGCATTAATGATGTCCTGTCTCATTAATACTATGACTAGAGACTATTTAAGTACTAATACCATCCAGTATAGTAGGAATCTCATATCATGATCACTATCATGATTTCTTTAACACAGTGTTGTACTATAGACTTTATCGAACAGTTATATTACTTAAAGTAAACAAAAAAAACTGTAAGATAAATAATGCCTTTTATTAAAATAAAATGTGTCATATACATTGTACAAGTGATTGCCTCTAGGGCACAATGCTAACATTTCCAAATACCCAATTTCCAAATGAACTTATTTCAAGAATTCCAGAATTCCAATCCTAAAAGTGGATTAAATTCAAAGTTTCCAATCATGTTTTCACAAAATGTTCCAATAAGGGCATTTTAGTCAATTTGTGAATATCTGATTCTAAGAAATACCATTTTTTCAAAAATCCAAAGTGTTTAATCCAAAAAGGACTAAATCCACAAAATTCATGCTTTAATCATCCGTTAAGGCTTCCAAGCCAAATATGATGTTCATTCGAGCCCAAAGTGGCGTAAGAATTAATCTTGCTCAGTTAACCTTACATATATTCATGGATTTCCAAAACGGTACAAAACATAGCATTTCATGAAAAAGGGAAGCACGGTAGCTTTCAAAAATTTTTAGAAATCAATGGAACTCACCTTGTGTCCTAATTAGACTTTTTCTGTTCATGGCAGTTCGACTACTATTTCCTTTGTTTCTAGCGTACCGTTGGTCATTTATCGACAAACCTACACCAAACATTGTTTTTTATGTTAAATCTTATTTGGTCGAAAAGTAGCCGACGATTAGCCGACGTGCTGACAGGTAGCCGACATCCAACCAACCTTTATATGATGGGGCCGACAGTTAAGGAAAACATTCAACTTTCGTTCACGTCGTTTTTTCGTCATTTGTTGAATTCTTTCATTTTCCTTTTTTCATATCCTTCCATCCTTCATATACAAGGGATTAATTCCATATTTCCCTTCATTTCATCCCAAAATCACATAATTATTCTTCCTTAAGTTCATTCACTTTCCAAGAAAATTTCTGAAATTTTGCTTCTTTGACACACAATTTTGTTTTGCACATAACTTTCAATCCATAACTCCGGTTTAGCTCCATGATATACCAAAAAGACCATAATACTCTTAGCAGGTTTTCAATATAAGCTTGTTTCAGATTTTCTTTCTCGTGACATTATACAAGGGAAAAATAGCCCTACTAGTTTTGCTTCAATTCTACTATATATGCTATCGTTTGTTTTCCTTTAGCCTTTAACACTTTGGGAACATTAATTCATTAAAATTTCCTTCATATAATCTTTTATTCACTTCTTTTAATCAAAGGCTAATATAATTCATTTTTCCAACCAAGTAACTTCTATTTTCAATCTACTCTGGTCATCATCTCATCAACCTAAAGAAATCCTTCAAACAACCATGAATATTCAGTCCTTTCTCACACAAAACATTATCCATAAACCTCCTAGGTAGCTGGCACACAATAGCAAACACTAGGTTCATACCTAAGGTTCACAAACCCTAACTTTTTATCCAAAATCAAAACATGAAAATCATGGCTTCGTGTTAAAATTAATATCATAATGATGATCATTCACCCAACAACAACATTAATTCTAGTAAGGTGAGATTTTACCTTGTACATAAAGCTATTTGGTGTGATTTGCTCCAAGAACTTCTCAAGAACTCACACACAACACCAAGAACACACACTAACACATTTTTCAGTCTATTGTTTAATTTTTTTTCTTCTTGTTTTTCTTTCCTTAATGTTGCCGAAATTTAGGCTGTATAACATCCTCTTCTCACCTCCATTCTTCATCAAATTTTGGCCAAGAGAATTTTTAATTCAATTAATTGTATGGTTGCTAATATATAGGTGTGTTCCAATTGAAAAATTACACACCATTTCACTTATTTTTCTTCCTCAAAGTTTTCTCTTCTTTTCTCTTGTATGGATGCCGATTTTTCTGGCCATTTTTCAGTCAGTCCACCGCCATTTCCATGGAGAAATATTGGCCACTTAAATTGATCATGGCATTAATTAATTGGCTCACAAATGGTGTGTTCCAATTACAAAAATACGCATCATTCTTTATTTATTTTGTAATTCTTTAATTCTATGCATCTTGCACAAATTGTTTATGCAACCTCCCATAAATTGACACGTGTCAAAGGTTACAAATCACAAAATGTCACATGCCCAAAATTTTTATCGTATTTTCAATTTTTTTCTCAGAAATGACCAAAGTTGGTTCTGTTGGTAATACAAAAATTCCTTCTCAGTTTAATCCTCCAATTCCTTCTCCGTTTGGTCAAATTTGCAGTCAAAGTTGTAACACCCCACCTTTCACCTTTGATTAGCTACTATTTGTAATATGATGAGAATTTGTATCGATGGCCTGAACAAGAGTTGATGGTGTAACTGTAACACCCCGCTACCTAGACCCGCCGGGGCCGGGGATGTCGCACCGTCCAAAGGACAAGGGGTCTTTATAACAAGGTCACACAAATAAAATAGCGGAATAAAAATAATAAAAATAATACTTCAACTTAAGATTTATTACAACCCAAGAATAAATCCACGAATTCCCAAAAGGAAACAAATCCATAAATAAAATTATCCACTCTCGTCTCCCCAAAGCAATACATAAAATCAAAAGACACATTCTCTTCCAAGGCAGATAACACTAGCTACTCATCCCCACAGCAGGATCGGCCTGAAATCATGGTAAAAAGGTGATAAGACAGAAATCCGTGTGTGCTTTGGGTGTTCAGTGAAAACAGTTCGTGGATGCAAAGTGTGAAATCTTTATAAGAGAAATATTGGCAAGCAATAAATATTAGTCAAAAGCAAGAGTGGTGTTTTCCTCTTTTTGAAACCATACAAGTGCACAATAAAATCAACCACTCATAAAGGTGGTCATGGGTTACCACACGTTGGGCCCCATAACCATACAATGGTCAGAATGCCACACTTTGTGCAGACTGACAATAGAAATACTGGCAAACAATGAATGATGTTCAAAAATAAGAGTGGCATTTTGGCTTATCTAGCCGTACATAATTTATAAGATCAACCACTCGAAAGAAATGATTATGGGTTACCACACGTTGGGCCCCATAACCGATCAGAATGCCTAACACTTTGTGCAAACTAACAAAAGGTAGGTGATCGGCCTACCGGGCAAGATACTCCTCCTTCTCTATAGCCAAACAACAACCGGTTGTCCATTCCGGAAAAATACAGTCACTTGACTGAAATAAAACAAACTGCTAGCTCGGACCGGCCTGACAAAGTAGTACTGGCGTTTCTCTAAGTTGAGCTTATCTTCTGGAGGTGGCCTCCTGACAGAAGACTCACTCTTGATCTTCAAAACTAGTACTACTAGCCTACCCTTGTTGAGTACTCAACGTAACATATCCCACTTGGGGAGAAAATGAACAAAACACAGTTCCACTTGAAAATGGCAATTAAGGTTTTCCAAAGATTGGGGCAAAACAGGTTTTAGAAAGAATTTTAGGTTTTGAGTAAAACCGCCCCTTGATTTACAAATAATTTATTTGTCTGAAATGAGAATGGAAATAATCCTCAATTGCCTTTACAAAAATGAGTGACTATGCACTCTACATTCGGCTTGCCATAAAAAGAATAATTTTTGCATCAAACAGGTTTTATGCAGGAGCTTACCTGATCCTTGCTCACAACAAAGGTCTCCAATAGCTGACCTGACCTGCATAGGGTAAATACAAACCACAATCAAACTCAAGCCAAAGACTCACTTTCTCAAATAAAACTAACTCAACTTACTACAGTCATATCCCTAGTGTCCCAAGCTTTAGGGCTCAATAATAAATAAAAAGGGCTTATAAAATAAATCTAGTTTGATATTAAAATAATTAGAGTTTGGAAAATTAGGTACAATATGTTGAAGGTTTAAATATTGCTAAAATAATTTAGAGTTTATCTGATGAAAAGTCCTAGGTGGTACTAGGTAAAATGATAATTTATTAATAATTAATTGCTAGAAAATAATTGAAAATTAGTTGAAAATAAATTTTAATGAGTCTTGCTTGAAAAATAATAAATAAATTTTAATAGGTTTGATTAAAAGATAATAATTAAATTTTAATAATAAATATTTTACCTATTATGATTATTTTCACAAAAGGCTTTATTTGATATTATAATATCTATATATTTTATTTTTCTAGCATAAACTATTATTTATTTGACTAAAATATCACCATTTTATATAAAAGACCAAGTCCACATTTTCCCATGGTTTTCAAAATTTTACTAGAAAAATCATATTATTAAATATTTTATTAATGAAATAAAATTTAGCTTAGGGACAACTAGATTATGATCATATTCCTATAGCTAACCACAATCATGAACATATACAACCCTTCAATTCATCAAATCATTCAAATCACGCATACAAGCATAGATCTCAATTTATCAAAATATGATCTAACCCTTACTAGCATAAAGATGATCATGGCTTCAATAATCCAACATGAATATAAATCCTATTCACAAAATGTGACATAATCTCTAGCATACTTCATCACAAATACTACCTATGACATGCATCAACCTCAAATCATCATATAATCATCCAAGATAATCCTTCCATGCATAAATCCCATCTCATTCCCAAACATACATATATTCATGCTTCAATCAACAACATCACATACTCAATCCCATCGCCAATCATCTTCTCACAACATCATCCTAGAGACATGATTCTAAAATTTTAAAAAGAGGATTGAAGGTACTTACTTGATTGATGAATGACTTGAAGGAGTTTAGAGAAGATCTCACCTCCTAGATGGCTAATCTTGTTTAAGAAAGATGGCGAAAGCATGGTCATGGAAGAGGAGTCCATTCGGTCAAGAGGGGAAATTTCGGTCCATGAGAGAGAGAGAGAGAGAGAGAGAGAGAGAGAGAGAGAGAGAGAGAGAAGACAAAGAAGAGCAAGTAATTAGTGTGATCATTCATATAGATTTTCATTAGAGATCAAGTTGAAGAGGTTGATGTTGATAGAGTGAGTTTACCTTGAAGATGTTCTTGTCCAGAAATTTTTGCTTTGATCCGAAGTAGCAAGGTGTTTGGAGGAGTTTGATGTTAATATTGATGTTGATGGATTCACAGCAATGAGTAGACTCAATCTAGAGATTTTCGTGAGGGTTTGAGATGGTTTGGAGGGGTATTAGGTGTAGGGAAGAAGTTGGTGTTTTTGGTGTAGTGTGTGTTCTTGAAGGCTGAAGAAAAATCGAGAGGAATGGTTGTTGTGGCTGCCAAATTTTCTGTGGAATGAGGACTGCCAAAATTCTGTAGGGTTTAGGAGGATGTTTCTATGATTTGAGAGGGAAAAGGAAAGGTTAGTTGTTACAATCCTTGAAGAATATTTTTAGGAAGTGAATTTGGAAAGTAAATATCCTAAGAATATCTTGATTGCTTGGACAGCTTTGAAGTCTGCCATGGCTGATTGTTTGAGCAGAATTTTGTGGGATTAATGCTGACTTATGGAGGCTTATGGTGGCTGAAAGTAGGGTGTACAATGATGAAGAAGAAGTCTGGTCCATTGAGCAAAATATTATGGAAGGTTACTAAATAAGATGGCTGAAATTTTGGAAACCAATCAAGCTAAATTGCAGGGATTTGTTTGAGAGATTTTTGGACAGCCATTAATGGAATTTCGTGCAGAAGTTCAAGGGGATCATTGGAGCTCTGTTGATGGAGGTTTAAGGAAGGTTTTGACAGATTAAGGTTGGTGTTTTGGCTGGAAGAGAGATAGGAAACAAGCTGGACGAAAATCTGCACAGAATTTTCGCTGCACAGTGAATTTTCTGGCAGATTTTCGTCTGCCACTTCCATCCATTTTGCAGTGAGCTGGAAGGGGGGTTTTAGAAGTATTCAAGGCTGGTTTCCAGCCTTTTTTATGGAGGAAAAACATGGCTAAGATTCTGCACAAAATCTGGGAGAAAATAGCTTGGTTTGGAGCTCTCAAAGTTGATTTTCGTACAGGAATTTTTCCTATTTTGCTCCAGCTTGAGCAGTCCGAAATTGGACAAAAACTTTCAGGTTTCAAACTGATCCTAAAAACCATTTTTCTGGTAACATTTGGGAGGAAATGTTAGCTAAAAATTTCAACCCTTTGAAGGTACAACAAGCTGGAAAATTCCAGCTCATTCTATGAAAAAAGATGAACTAAGCTATAGGAAAATTTCAGCAAGCTCACTAGAGGGATTTTTCCTCTTGGAATTCCTCACAACTCTTCCATATTTTTCAGACCATAAGAAGTCTTTTACCAAGACATTTTGATCCTAAAAGGCCTCAGCACTTTACTGAATTTTCTGGAAAGAAAAAGGCTAGAACACCTTGATCAAACTAATGAGTTGAGCATTGAGAAAAATTAAAGAACAAGGAAGAATGAATTTCCCTTCAAGAATTTTCAAGTAGAGTAAAGAGTGAAATGAGAATTCTCCTAACATGTCTCTCCTAGGACATTATCACCACCTTGTTCTAGGCTCTTAAGGCCGAAACCATCCTTTCCCACGCAAAATAAAATTTACTCAAGCTAAAGCTTCTATGATGGACTTTGAACCCAAGACCTCAAGAATTAATTACAAAGCTCTAACCACTACACCACAACAACTCTAGTTGCTATTTCTACTAGAAAAATTATTTTCTATTCAATCCACAGGCTATCTCCCTATTTTCACCCCGGGCAAAAATTACCATTTTGCCCCTCTCACACATCACTCACCAACAATACTTCAAGATAATAAAAATCAAATTCAAAGCACATAGAAATTATATGAAAGCATATTTAATCATGAAATAAAGCATGATATGCATCCCAACCCCCTTCCTTTAAGGTTGGTCTTGACTGGGGTTTCACAGTAACGAGACGAATATTTTGGTATAATAAAATTTTGTCTGATGTAATTATTAGATTTGTTGTACCCATACCTTAAATCTTTAGAAGACTACTATTGTTAATAAAATAAGAATTTGAGGGTATGCTGAGAAGAGAACTTGATCAGTGCAATGAAATGCATGTTTTGGTATGAATTATGCTATCTAGGTCACCGGGGGCATTTTTGTCATTTTGATCGAGCCAACGACTTTGATCATAAATTTGACCAAATAGAGAAGGAATTGAAGAATTTAAGTATTGGCAATGGATTCAGTAGAATTTTTGGAGCTGAATGGTGAAACAAAATATTTTTCCGTTTCGGATCCGATTTTGGTCATTTTTGAGAAAAATAGGAAATTGCGGTTAAAAACGGTGCGTGTGGCATTTTGTGATTGGTAGCCTATGGACATGTGTCAATTTAAGAGAGGTTACTTGAAGAATTCATGCAAGATGTATGGAAATTGAAGAATGATGTGTAATTTTGTAATTGGAACACATCATTTGTAGGTCATTTTAATTAAGGTCTTGTGCAATGTGATTAGATAATGTTTGGACTTAAGAGAAGATGAATGAAAGACTGAAAATTGGCCAAGAAGCTGGCAGCCATGTAAGAAGAAATGAAGGGAATTTTTTTAGAGGAAAAAAAAATGGTTGGTGTGTAAACATCTCATTGGAATTCACCTAAGTATATCCACCATTCAATTAAGCAAAAACAAGAGATGAAGGGCCAAGATATGATGATGAATGGTGGTGAGAATGGGTTGTTTTATAGCCAGAATTTTGGAAGCTAAGAGGGAGAAAAACCAAGAGAAAAAGACATTAAACAAGAGAGAGAAAAAGGCAAGTGTGTGTTCTTGCCATCTTGATGGTGATTGATGTTAGGATTGGGATCCCTGGCTTATGGTGGCAAGAGTGTGCTATGGTACACTAGTTTTGTTGTGTATACTTGAGTAGAAGTATGCTGTGGATGTACTTAATCAGGCGATGCACGATTGAGTACTGGAAGCTGCGGACTTAGTACAATGATATATGGTGCTAAAGGTAAGGACTGCGGGACTTGCATACATATATAGAAGTGCCTGTGATTTGAAAATCGAGGCAATGATTTGAAATTTGAAGAACGGTTTTCCAAAGAAATGATTAAGTTCTGACTAAACACTTCCTTAGAGAGTTTGAGATTGTTTTCAGTGAAAAAATGAAATACTTTTCCCACAAAAGTTTTTGTACTCTATCTTTTTACTTAAGAACTAGAACACACGGGACTCACTGTGTAATTCATGACTCACACGTGTCTTTTATCTTATCTCTTGTATGATCTAGAGCTGAGCTAATGTATAGGGATACAAGGACGACACCACAATGTCAGCAATATAGGTCTGGATAGTTTCCCTTCTCGATCATGCACCTTATTACTATTGTAGTTAGAGATGGCATGTATGAGATTCTCTTAGATATGTATATGTGTGGCCATCAGTATGGGATATTGTATGAGTCTGGACCTTATATATATTCACTCTGTTGTTTCGTTATAAAGACCCCTTATCTGAAAAACTAGACGGGGCGACATCTAGTGTTGATATAATATGCTTCCACAGTTGTCTCTAGTAGGGGTGTTACAAAAGTTGTGGGCGTGGTCAAAATGGCGAAAATGTCCCCCGATAACCCCGAGCAACATAATTCACATCAAAACGTGCGTTTCATCGTAATAATCAATTTCTCTTCTCATCGTACCCTCAAATTCTTATTTTATTAACAATAGCAGCCTTTCGAAGATTTAGGGTACGGACAGAACAAATCCAATAATTACATATAGGTCCTAACAAAATATTATTTTGCTAAAATATTCATTTTAGTACACTGATCATCTTTTGTTATGGCCTTTGATACAAATTCTTATCCTACTAAAGTAGTAGCTAATCGAAAATAAAAATGCGAGGTATTACATTCTCCCCCCTCATTATAAAAAATTTCGTCCTCGAAATTGGCTTACACCTGGAATAATTCTAGATATTATTGCAACATCTTCACCTTCGTTTCCCAGGTCGTATCTTGCACTCGATGATAATTCTACAACACTTTTACAAGTGAAAATTTCATATTCCATAGCTTATTTTCAGCATATTCAAAAATCTTAATAGGCTTTTCCTTATACTTCCAGCTTGGAGTCATCTCAAAAGGCTATTCATTCAAAATGTGTGCAGGATCAGCTACATACTTCTGAAGCTAGTAGACATGAAACACATTGTGGACACCCCAAAGATCTACTAGTAACTCCAATCGATTAGCCACTTCCCCTGTGAAACCCCAGTCAAAACCAACCTTAGAGTAAGGGGTTGGGATGCATATCATGCTTTATTTCATGATTAAATACGTTTTCATATGATTTTATGTGCTTTGGATTTGAATTTTATTGTTTTGTAGTCTTGTTGGTGAGTATTGTGTGAGAGGAGCAAAATGGTAATTTTTGCCCGAGGTGAAAATTGGGAGATAGCTTGTGGAAGGAATAGGAATTAATTTTCTAGTAAAAATAGCAACAAGAGTGGTTATGGTTTAGTGGTCAGAGCCTTAGAAATAATTCTTGAGGTCTTGGGTTCGAATTCCATCATAGAAACTTTAGTTTGATTAAAATTTTATTTTTGCTTAGGGAGGATTAGTTTCGGCCTTAAGGGCCTAGAGCAAGGTGGTGATAATGACCTAGGAGAGACATGTTAGGAGAATTCTCATTTCACTCCTTTGCTCTACTCGAAATTCTTAAAGGGAATTCATTCTCCCTTGATCTTTAGTTTTTCTTAATTTTCAACTCCTTAGTTTGATCAAGGTGTTCTATCCATTTTCATTCTAGAAAATTCAGTAAAGTGCTGAAGTCTTTTAGGATCAAAATGTCTACGTAAAAGACTTCTTATGGCCTGGAAAATATGGAAGAGTTGTGGGAAATTCCAAGAGGAAAATCCCTCTAGTAAGCTTGCTGAAATTTCACTCCATAACCAGTTCACATTCCTTCTTGGAATGAGCTGAAATTTTCTAACTTGTGTACCTTCAAAATGTCAAAATTCTTAGCTAAAATCCCTTCCAAATGCTTCCAGAAAAATGGCCTTAAGTTTAGCTGGAAACATGAATTAATTCTGCCATTTTGGGACTGCTCAAGAGCTGTACAAAACCAGTGAAAATCCTGGGCAAGATCGCTACTTTGAGAGTCCAAAATCAAGCTGTTTTCTTCCAGATTTTGTGCAGAACCTTAGCCATGTTTTTCCTCCATGAAGAAGGCTGGAAACCAACCTTGAATACCCCTGAAACCCCCCTTCCATCTCGCTGCAAATTGGCTGCCGAAAATTAGCCCAGAAATTCCTGTGCAGCGAAATTTTTGTGCAGGAAAATTTTCCAGCTTGTTTCCTATTTCTCCTCCAGTCGAAAACACCAACCTACTTCTGTCAAAACCTCCCTTAAACCACCATTAACAGAGCTCCAATAGTTCCCCTGAGCTTCTGGATGAAATGAAGCAATGGCAATCCGAAAATCTCTCCAACAAATCCCTACAATTTAGCTTGATTGGTTTCCAAAATTTCAGCCATCTTGTTTAGCAACTTTCCATAAAATCTTACACCATTGACCAGACAACTTCTTCACCATTGTGCACCTTAGTTTAGGCCATCATAAGACTCATTGAACCAGACTTAATTCCTCAGAAAAGCTGTACATTCAGTCGGCCATAGGAGACTTCAAAGCTGTCCAAATAATCAAGATATTCTTAGAATATCTAGTTTCCAAATTCTATTCCTAAAAATATTCTTCAAGGATTGTAATAACTAATCTTTCCTTTCCCTTCCAAATCAGAGAAACCACTCCCTAAACCCTACACAATTTCGGCAGGCTAATTCCACAGAAATTCGGTAGCTCTCCGAACCTCCCTTTCTCGATTTTCTCTAGCCACCAAGAACACACACACTACACCAAGAACACCCATTACCTTCTTTCACCTAATACACCTTTAAACCGCTTCAAACCCTCACGAAAATCACCAGATTTGATCTACTCTTTGCTGTGAATCCATCAACACCATTATTAACATCAAACTCCACAAATCATCTTACTACTGCGGATCAAAACTGGAAATTTTTGTGAAGGTCAAGAACATCTTCAAGGTAAACTTACTCTATCAACTTCGTCTTCTTCAAACTTGATCTCCAATTAGAACTTATGTGAATGAACATACTAATGATCTATTCTTCTCTCTCTCTCTCTCTCTCTCTCTCTCTCTCTCTCTCGTGGCCCGAAATTCCCTCTCTTTGCCGAATGGTCTCTTTTGCCATGACCATGCATTCGCCTCCTCTCTTGGACAAGATTAGCCATCTAGGAGTTGAGATCTACTCTAAACTCTTTCAAAGCATTCATCAACCAAGTAAGTACCCTCAATCCTTCTTTTAAACTCTAGAATCATGTCTCTAGGATGATGTTGTTAAAAGGTGGATGGTGGTAGGATTTGAGTATATATTTATTGTTGAGATTGAAGCATGAGCATTTGTATGATTGTGAAGAAGATGGGATTTATGCATGAAAGGTTTATCTTGGTAGATTGTATGTTGATTTGAGGTTTGATGCATGTCATAGGTAGTGTTTGTGATAAGTATGCTAGAGATTATGCCACCTTTGGCGAATAGGAGTTATATGCATGACTAGAATATTGAAGCCATGATTATGTTTGTTCTAGTAAAGGTTAAATCATGTCTTAATAAATTTAGATCTATGCCTATATGCAAGATTTGGATGATTTAATGAATTGAAGGATTGTGTATGTTCTTGATTGAGGATGGCTATTGAAATTTGATCATGATCTAGTTGTCCTTAAAACTAATTTTTACTTTGTGCATAAAATACTCAATAAAATTATAGTGCTAGTATTTTTTGAAAAACCCTAGGAAGGGTAGATTTGGAATTATTATATATATAAAGGATATTTTAGTCAAATAAATAATAATTTTGCTAGAAAATATAATAAATAAATATTATTTAAAATAAAGAGATCAATTAAAGCTTTATGAGAATGATTCATAATTAGTAAAATATTTACTAAATCAAAACCCTTAAGGATTTACTTATTATTTTCCAAGAAAGGCTTATTGAATTTAATCTCAACTAGTTTTAGCTATCAATTATTTTCTAACAACTAAACTATCATTAAATCCCTATTTTACCTAGTACCATCTATGACTCTTGATCAAATAAACTCTAAATCTTTCCTAACAAGGACTAAACTTTCAACCTATTAGAATTTATTTCCCAAACCATTAATTATTTTAAATAACAAATTAAACTTCGCTTATAAACCTAATTAGTTTTTATTTTATCTTAAAGCTTGGGACACTAGGATCATGGTAGTAGTGAATTGAATTGATTTAAAATTGAGGAAGTGGTTTGTGAATTGAAATTGATTAAGATTTGTATTTACCCATGTGGGGTTAGGTCAGCTGTTCGAGACCTTGTTGTTGTGAGCAAGAATCAGGTAAGCTCCTGCATAAAACCTATCGATGAGAAAATGTTTTCCTTATGGCAAGCTAAATGTGGAGTGTATGGACACTCGTTTATCTGAAGGCAATTGAGGGTTGAATTTGTTCTTATTTCCAACACTTAAATTATTTAAAAGTTACTGAGCAGATTTTCCAAACTTAAAACTCTTTCTAAAACTGATTGTTCCCCAAACTTTGGAAACCCTCAAATTACTATTTTCATGAAGAGCAATTCTTTGTTCATTTTGTCCCAAGTGGGAAACGTCGTTGAGTACTCAATAAGGGTGGACTACTAGGAGTAGTCTTTGAAGGGGTAGGGTAAGTCTCTCAGCAGGTGGCCACGGCTGAGGGGTGAGTCCTTCCCGGATAAGATGTTAGTCCATTGAGTCGTGCCGGTCCGAGCTAGTAGTTTGTTTTCAGTCAAGTGACTGTGTTTTGCCGGAATAGACACCTAGTTGTTGTTTGGGTATAGAGAAGGAGGAGTATGTTGCCCAGTAGGCCGATCACCTACTTTTGTCAGTCTGCAGAAAGTGTCGGCATTCTAACCGGTTATGGGGCCCAACGTGTGATAACCCATATTCCTTTCTTTCGAGTGGTTGATTTTATTACTTATGTACGGCTAGATAAGCCAAAACGCTACTCTTACATTGACTAATTTTTTATGCTTGCCATTGTTTCTCTTGTAAATGTTTCACACTTTACATCCATGAATTGGTTTCACTAAACATCCAAAGCACACACAGACTTACTGAGATTTCTGTCTCATAACCGTTTTATCATGATTTCAAGATGATCCTGCTGTGGAGTTGAGTGGCTAGTAATATCTGTTTTGGAAGAGAATGTGTCTTTTGATTTTATGTATTGCTTTGGGGAGACGAGAGTGGATAATTTTATTTATGATTTTGTTTTGGAATTTCATGGATTTACTCTTGGAGTATATTGGGTTGTAATAAATTTTTAAGTTTAGTATTGTTTTATTTCAACAATTTTATTTGTGTGACCTAGTTATAAAGACCCCTTGTCCTTTGGACGGGGCGA
This sequence comes from Voacanga thouarsii, assembly GCA_026120185.1. Lineage (NCBI taxonomy): Eukaryota > Viridiplantae > Streptophyta > Magnoliopsida > Gentianales > Apocynaceae > Voacanga > Voacanga thouarsii. Next base: position 571,835 of record JANUWF010001273.1, on the reverse strand, counting down.
CAACCCCAGCCCTGGCGGGCCTGGGCTTCGGGGTGTTACAAGTGGTATCAGAGGCTAGGTTATAGGCAAATATTGATGATTTGTGATTTATTTATTTAAGTTTAAATCTTATGTAACCTATCTTGTTGATGCCGTAGGATGGTTAGACTGCTTACGACAGCAAGGAAAGGGCAGCAGTGGCACCCGCCTTACTATCTAGACCAGGAGGACCTTCCAGTTCCCCAATCTACCCCTCAGCCAGTTGTCCCTATAGAGGATAACAATGGTGTCGAGGTTATCCCTATGGAGGATAGCAGTGATAATGTGTTTGACCTTATGAAGGATAGCGGTGAGGATGAGGTCCAAATCCTAGAGCCACCTCCAATCCCAGTGATAGACATAAGCTCTGACAGTGAGGATGATGTGATGATAGTGGAGCCTGAACCCCACCCTCCTAATCCCGAAGTGGATTTAGCAGCAGTTAGTGATGACCCGGGGGAGATAGACTATGAGTCTCCACCCAGGCCTTCTTTCATTCCTTCCTTCAGCCGAGTTGAAGCTGGAGAGAGTTCTAGGTGCCCTGGGATGGAGCTAATGGAGGGATTTGCTAGCGGGGATGGAGTAGATTTTTGTAAGAACACTGGGGGTTGGTTGTATGAGGCTGATGATGAGGGTTCGGATGAGGATTAGAGAACTAAGAGTTATTTTGTTTTAGATGGATATTTATTTGTTGTCTTTCGAGAACTAGTATGTCAAAGATTTTCAATTTTATGTTCCATTCACAACTTTGGATTTATGCAAGTCAATTTTTGAAATCAAAATTTATGAGCAATCCTTTAAATATGTTGCATCTGACTTCTTTATACTCATACTTGGCTATGTATGCTTGCGCCACTAAAATAATTTGATACTTGAGTGCATACATTTAACATCTGGGATATGGTATAGAATGGCACCCAAAAGACGTGCAGCTTCTTCAGCCAGAAGGATTCCGGAAGTAGACAGAGTAGCACCGAAAGTTAAAACCGAACAGATGCAATCACCCCATTAGGGTAATGGACAAAGTGATCCCGAGATGGGCATGGGGTCTGATTCCCCAGTAGATGTGTCAATGGGCCAGGCACTGAACAAAGTGGCCGAGATTCTTCAGACGCTGACCGAACGAAGGCACCCTAGAGGGGAAGACGAGGCATTGGAGAAATTCTTAAAGTTCTAACCGCCCATCTTTATGGGTGAAGCTGAGCAAGACCAGAAGGCCGAGCAATGGGTCGAACAAATGGAAGACATTTTCGCAATGCTCCAGCATTCGGAGGAGCGGATGGCTATGTTTGCAGCTTTTCGATTGAGAGGGCCAGCTTGGGCATGGTGGCAGCGGGTCCAAGAGGACTGGGTGATGGATGAGCAAAAATGGTTGTGGTCCAACTTCGTTGAAGCCTTCAGGGTTGAGTACATCCCTCAGTGGATTGTGGAGAAGCGGAAGGACGAATTTCAGAATTTGAAGCAGGGGAGCATGTCAGTGGCTTAATACGCAGCACGATTCACACAATTGTCGAAGTACATCCGAAGGTTGGTCAACACCGAGCAGAATAGGACGAGGCAGTTCGTCAAGGGGCTGAGACCGGAACTAAGGAGGGCATTGACACCTCCTCCACCGACAACTTATTCGGGGTATATGGATGCAGCTACTCGCACGGAGAACGAGGACCGCAGCAGGATGGCGGCTAAGCCTTTCCAGCTGCCAAGACAGCAGCAGGGACATTTCTCGAGGCCGCAACTTCACAAGCGCCCCACTAACTAGCAATGGCAGAACCGGGGAAAGCAAGCCCAGACAGAACCAATTAGACCTGTGCTGAACCTCTCGAAATGCAGGTAGTATTGGAAGAAAGGCCGCACCGAGAGAAATTGATGGTCCAAGAGTGGAGATAGAAAGTGCTACCACTGTGGTGACCCGAACCACCTGAGGAATACCTGCCCCAAGTTACACCGGGTCGGGCAAGGAAACCCGGCTTAGAACCCGGGTCCCAACCGAGCTAACGCCACTGGAGCATCCAGGAATGGAGCACCAAAGCTGCACGTGAAGGCCAAGGTATTCGCTCTCAACAGAGAGGAAGTTAGGGCTGATGTAGCGGTGGTAGAAGGTACGTTCACTCTCCAAGGACGTTCTGTTAATGCTTTGATTGATTCTGGCTCTACTCATTCCTATATAAACAAGTTGTGTGTATATCATTTGGGATGGGATGGAGTGGAGCTACCTTTCATTTTAGAGGTAAGCACACATTTGGGGAAAATGGTGCAAGCGTATCGGTTTGTGAGGGATTGTAAGATTAAGGTGGGGATAGAAAATCTGGAGGGAGATTTGATTGTGTTAGACATTGAGGATTATTACTTGATTTTGGGGATGGACTGGTTAGCCAAGCATGGGGATAGAGTAGACTGTAAAAATAAGTCAGTTTAGTTCGTCAGGTCGGGTTATGATGTGTTAGAATTTAATGGCAAGAGAGTGAAAGAGCTGAAGTACTTGATTGCGGGGGCTAAGGCCTGGAGGTTGTTAAGGCCAGGATGTCAGGGTTATCTGGCTTACGTGATGAACAAGCCTAAGGACCAGTGTACTCTGGAGGACACGGAAGTGGTGAAGGATTTTCTCGATGTATTCCCAGCGAAGCTTGATTCTCTACCTCCTAGCCGAGAAGTGGAATTCACAATAGACTTAGTTCCCAGAGCGGAACCAGTATCACAGACTCCATACCGGATGGCACCGGCAGAGTTGAAAGAGTTGAAAGAGCAGTTAGAGGAATTAGTAGGACAAGGCTATATCAGACCGAGCACGTCGCCCTGGGGAGTGCCTGTGCTATTTGTAAAAAAGAAGGACAGGACCTTGAGACTATGCATCGCCTACTGAGGGCTGAACAATTTGATGATTAAGAACAAGTACCCCCTCCCACTGATTGACGAGCTGTTTGATCAGTTGCAAGAATCCAGTTGCTATTCCAAGTTAGATCTGAGGCAAGGTTACTACCAGGTGCGGATAAGAGAAGACGATATTCCCAAGACAGCCTTTAACACCCGCTATGGACAATACGAGTTCATGGTGATGCTGTTTGGGGTAACTAACGCTCCAGCAGTGTTCATGGACCTAATGCACCGAGTATTCCGACCCTATCTGGATAAGTTTGTGGTGGTCTTCATCGACGATATTTTGATCTACTCCAAGAGTCCGGAGGAGCATGCGGGGCATCTGATGCTCGTGTTGGAGAAATTACGGGAGCATAAGCTGTATGCCAAATTCAGCAAGTGCGAATTCTGGCTAGACAGTGTGGCATTCCTTGGCCATGTGGTGACCATGGAAGGAATCAAGGTAAATCCGACAAAGGTCGAGGCCATATCAGACTGGAAGCAGCCAGAGAATATTACTGAGATCCGGAGTTTCTTGGGATTGGCCAGATACTACCGAAGATTTATCAAGGGATTCTCGACGCTTGCGTCGCCAATGACCCGTTTGTTGAGGAAGGATGTTCCGTTTTTGTGGAACGAAAAATGCGAGAAAAGTTTCCAAGAATTAAAGAAGAGACTGATGACAGCATCAGTATTAAGTCTACCGGAGGAAGGCAAACCTTACGCGCTATACACCGATGCTTCGAAAGAAGGATTGGGAGCGGTGTTGATGCAAGAGAGGAAAGTAATTGCTTATGCTTCTCGGAAGCTAAGACCCCACGAAGTGAACTACCCCACTTACGATTTGGAGCTGGCAGCTATAGTGTTCGCCCTAAAGAAATGGCGATACTACTTTATGGAGCCGAGTACGAGGTGTTCACTGACCATAAGAGTCTGAAGTATAACTTCACTCAGAAGGATTTGAACTTGAGGCAACAAAGGTGGATGGAATTCTTGGAGTAATACCGTTGCCCGATCAACTACCATCCTGGGAAGGCCAACGTTGTGGCAGACGCCCTAAGCAGAAAAGTTGGAATGGCTAGACTGAAGGTGCATGAGATGCAAGTAGTTCAGGATGTATTGGATAGAAGGGCGGAGGTACAAGACAAAAGAATTGTCATCAGCAATTTGAAGTTGGTGCCGGATTTAAAGTAAGAAATAGTGGAAGCTCAGCGAAGCAACGCCGAGTTTCAAATTTTCAAGGATAAGGAACTTAAGCGACCGGTCAGCTAATTTCGTCATGATGAGGCGGGAACTCTTCATTTCAGAGACCGATTGTGTGTACCCATGGAGCAGCAATTAAAGGACAGAATTTTGGATGAGGCGCACAAGAGCATGTACGCCATTCATCCGGGGGAGGTCAAGATGTATCTGGATTTAAAGAGAGCATACTGGTGGCCCGGAATGAAGCGAGATGTGATCATGTACATCTCGACTTGTCTTACTTGTCAGAAAGTTAAAGCGGAGCATAAGAAGTCAGTAGGACTATTACAGCCATTGCCAGTGCCGGAATGGAAGTGGGAGGAGGTGACTATGGATTTCGTCACCGAGCTTCCCATGTCAAAGACCCAGAAGGACGCCATATGGGTAGTGGTGGATAGACTGACCAAGTCGGCCCACTTCATCCTGGTAAATGTGAGGGATTCCATGGAGAAGCTGGCTCAGACATATGTTCGAGAAGTAGTCCGACTTCATGGAATACCTTCGAGCATTGTGCCAGATCGAGACCCGAGATTTACTTCTCGTTTTTGGGGAAAATTCCATGAGGCAATGGGATCGAATTTGAAATTCAGTACTACGGCGCATCCGCAGACCGATGGGCAATCAGAAATGGTGATCCAAATATTAGAAGCTATGTTGAGAACCTGTGTCCTGGATTTCGGGGATAAGTAGACCGAGTATGTACCGTATGCCGAGCTATCTTATAACAACAGCTATTAGGCCTCGATTGGGATGGCACCGTACGAGGCTTTGTATGGGTGCAAGTGTCAAGTACCGTTGCGTTGGAGTTGGACGGAGGATGGTCATATGAGTAAAACCGGAGAGGTCTTTGTCCAAGAAAAGTTGGATAAAGTGAAACTGATTCGGGAAAGGTTAAAGGCGGCTCAGAGCCGGCAAAAGAGCTATGAGAATAATCGGCGAAGGGATCTACAATTTCAAGTTAGGGATCGTGTATTTTTTAAGCTGACACCGAATAGGGGAATTTTGAAGCATCCGAAGGGCGGAAAGTTGAATCCGAGATATTTGGGGCCGTTTTTTATTAAGGAAAGGATTGGACCGGTAGCTTACCGATTAGACGTGCCGGATGGGTTGACGGGTATCCACGATGTGTTCTATGTGTCGCAGTTGAAAAAGTATAATGCGGATCCCGGTCATATATTGAATGATGAACCGTTGGTGTTGCAACCAGACTTGAGCTACGTAGAGAAGCCTGTGCGAATTTTGGACCGCAGTGTCAAGACCCTACGGAATAAGCAGATACCGAAGGTTAAGATTTAGTGGGAGCACCATGGCACGTAGGATGCCACATGAGAATCAGAAGAATAGGTTAAGTGGAAGTATCCCGAGCTGAAAAAGTGGTATGCTTGAATTTCGAGACGAAATTCTTCTAAGGAGGGGAGGATGTGAAACCCCAGTCAAAACCAACCTTAGAGTAAGGGGGTTGGGATGCATATCATGCTTTATTTCATGATTAAATATGTTTTCATATGATTTTATGTGCTTTGGATTTGAGTTTTATTGTTTTGAAGTCTTGTTGGTGAGTATTGTGTGAGAGGGGCAAAATGGTAATTTTTGCCCGAGGTGAAAATTGGGAGATAGCTTGTGGAAGGAATAGGAATTAATTTTCTAGTAAAAATAGCAACAAGAGTGGTTGTGGTTTAGTGGTCAGAGCCTTACAATTAATTCTTGAGGTCTTGGGTTTGAATTCCATCATAGAAGCTTTAGTTTGATTAAAATTTTATTTTTGCTTAGGGAGGATTAGTTTCGGCCTTAAAGGCCAAGAGCAAGGTGGTGATAATGACCTAGGAGAGACATGTTAGGAGAATTCTCATTTCACTCCTTTGCTCTACTCGAAATTCTTAAAGGGAATTCATTCTCCCTTGATCTTTAGTTTTTCTTAATTTTCAACTCCTTAGTTTGATCAAGGTGTTCTATCCTTTTTCTTTTCAGAAAATTCAGTAAAGTGCTGAGGTCTTTTAGGATCAAAATGTCTTGGTAAAAGACTTCTTATGGCCTGGAAAATATGGAAGAGTTGTGGGAAATTCCAAGAGGAAAATCCCTCTAGTAAGCTTGCTGAAATTTCACTCCATAGCTAGTTCACATTCCTTCTTAGAATGAGCTAACATTTTCCAGCTTGTGAACGTTCAAAATGTCAAACTTCTTAGCTAACATTCCCTTCCAAATGCTGCAAGAAAAATGGCCATAAGTTCAGCTTGAAACATGAATTAATTCTGCCATTTTCGGACTACTCAAGAGCTGTACAAAACCAGTGAAAATCTTGGGGAAGATCGCTACTTTGAGAGTCCAAAATCATGTTGTTTTCTTCCAGATTTTGTGCAGAACCTTAGCCATGTTTTTCCTCCATGAAGAAGTCTAGAAACCAGCCTTGAATACCCCTAAAACCCCCTTCCAGCTCACTGCAAATTGGCTGGAAGTGGCAGCCGAAAATCTGCCCAGAAATTCCTGTGCAGCGAAATTTTTGTGTAGGAAATTTTTTCAGCTTGTTTCCTATTTCTCCTCCAGCCGAAAACACCAACCTACTTCTGTCAAAACCTCCCTTAAACCAACATTAACAGAGCTCCAATGGTTCCCCTGAGCTTCTGGACGAAAGGCAGCAATGGCTGTCCGAAAATCTCTCCAACAAATCCCTGCAATTTAGCTTGATTGGTTTCCAAAATTTTAGCCATCTTGTTTAGCAACATTCCATAAAATCTTACACCATTGACCAGACATCTTCTTCACCATTGTACACCTTAGTTTCAGCCATCATAAGCCTCATTGAACCAGATTTAATTCCTCAAAAAAGATGCACATTCAGTCGGCCATAGGAGACTTCAAAGCTGTCCAAATAATCAAGATATTCCTAGAATATCTAGTTTCCAAATTCTCTTTCTAAAAATATTCTTCAAGGATTGTAACAACTAACCTTTCCTTTCCCTTCCAAATCAGAGAAACCACTCCCTAAACCCTACATAATTTCGGCAGCCCTAATTCCACAGAAATTCGGCAGCTCTCCCAACCTCCCTCTCTCGATTTTCTCTAACCACCAAGAACACACACACTACACCAAGAACACCTATTACCTTCTTTCACCTAATACACCTTTAAACCGCTTCAAACCCTAACGAAAATCTCCAGATTTGATCTACTCTTTGCTGTGAATGCATCAACACCATTATTAACATCAAACTCCATAAATCATCTTACTACTTTGGATCAAAACCAGAAATTTTTGTGAAGGTCAAGAACATCTTCATGGTAAATTTACTCTATCAACTTCGTCTTCTTCAAACTTGATCTCCAATGAGAACTTACGTGAATGAACATACTAGTGATCTCTTCTTCTTCTTCTTCTTCTTCTTCTTCTTCTTCTTCTTCTTCTTCTTCTTCTCTCTCTCTCTCTCTCTCTCTCTCTCTCTCGTGGCCCGAAATTCCCTCTCTTGGCCGAATGGTCTCTTTTTCCATGACCATGCTTTCGCCTCCTCTCTTGGACAAGATTAGCCATCTAGGAGTTGAGATCTACTCTAAACTCTTTCAAAGCATTCATCAACCAAGTAAGTACCTTCAATCCATCTTTTAAACTCTAGAATCATATCTCTAGGATGATGTTGTTAAAAGGTGGCTGGTGGTAGGATTTGAGTATATATTTATTGTTGAGATTGAAGCATGAGCAATTGTGTGATTGTGAAGAAGATGGGATTTATGCATGAAAGGTTTATCTTGGTAGATTGTATGTTGATTTGAGGTTTGATGCATGTCATAGGTAGTGTTTGTGATAAGTATGCTAGAGATTATGCCACCTTTGGCGAATAGGGGTTATATGCATGACTAGAATATTGAAGCCATGATTATGTTTATGCTAGTAAAGGTAAAATCATGTCATAATAAATTTTGATCTATGCCTTTATGCAAGATTTGGATGATTTAATGAATTGAAGGATTGTGTATGTTCTTGATTAAGGATGGCTATAGAAATTTGATCATGATCTAGTTGTCCCTAAAACTAATTTTCACTTTATGCATAAAATACTCAATAAAATAATAGTGCTAGTATTTTTTGAAAAGCCCTAGGAATGGTAGATTTGGAATTATTATATATATAAAGGATATTTTAGTCAAATAAATAATAATTTTACTAGAAAATATAATAAATAAATATTATTTAAAATAAAGAGATCAATTAAAGCTTTATGAGAATGATTCATAATTAGTAAAATATTTACTAAATCAAAACCCTTAAGGATTTACTTATTATTTTCCAAGAAAGGCTTATTGAATTTAATCTCAACTAGTTTTAGCTATCAATTATTTTCTAACTACTAAATTATCATTAAATCACTATTTTACCTAGTACCAGCTATGACTATTGGTCAAATAAACACTAAATCTTTCCTAAAAAGGACTAAACTTTCAACCTATTAGAATTTATTTCCCAAACCATTAATTATTTTAAATAACAAATTAAACTTAGCTTATAAACCTAATTAGTTATTATTTTATCTTAAAGCTTAGGACACTAGGATCGTGGTAGTAGTGAATTGAATTGATTTAAAATTGAGGAAGTGGTTTGTGAATTGAAATTGATTAAGATTTGTATTTTCCCATGTGGGGTTAGGTCAGCTGTTCGAGACCTTGTTGTTGTGAGCAAGAATCAGGTAAGCTCCTGCATAAAACCTATCGAAGTGAAAATATTTTCCTTATGGCAAGCTAAATGTGGAGTGTATGGACACTCGTTTATCTGAAGGCAATTGAGGTTTGAATTTGTTCTTATTTCCAACACTTAAATTATTTAAAAGTTACTGAGCAGATTTTCCAAACTTAAAACTCTTTCTAAAACTGATTGTTCCCCAAACTTTGGAAACCCTCAAATTACTATTTTCATGAAGAGCAATGCTTTGTTCATTTTGTCCCAAGTGGGAAACGTCGTTGAGTACTCAATAAGGGTGGACTACTAGGAGTAGTCTTTGAAGGGGTAGGGTAAGTCCCTCAGCAGGTGGCCACGGCTGAGGGGTGAGTCCTTCCCGGATAAGATGTTAGTCCAGTGAGCCGTGCCGGTCCGAGCTAGTAGTTTGTTTTCAGTCAAGTGACTGTGTTTTGCCAGAATAGACACCTAGTTGTTGTTTGGGTATAGAGAAGGAGGAGTATGTTGCCCAGTAGGCCGATCACCTACTTTTGTCAGTCTGCACAAAGTGTCGGCATTCTGACCGGTTATGGGGCCCAATGTGTGATAACCCATATCCCTTTCTTTCGAGTGGTTGATTTTATTACTTATGTACGGCTAGATAAGCCAAAACGCCACTCTTGCTTTGACTAATATTTGATGCTTGCCATTGTTTCTCTTGTAAAGGTTTCACATTTTGCATCCATGAACTGGTTTCACTAAACACCCAAAGCACACACAGACTTACTGAGATTTCTGTTTCATCACATTTTTATCATGATTTCAGGATGATCCTGCTGTGGATTTGAGTGGCTAGTAATATCTGCTTTGGAAGAGAATGTGTCTTTTGATTTTATGTATTGCTTTTGGGAGATGAGAGTGGATAATTTTATTTATGGTTTTGTTTTGAAATTTCATGGATTTACTCTTGGAGTATATTGGGTTGTAATAAATTTTTAAGTTAAGTATTGTTTTATTTCAGAATTTTATTTGTGTGACCTAGTTATAAAGACCCCTTGTCCTTTGGACATGGCGATATCCCCGGCCCTGGCAGGCCTAGTCTTCGGGGTGTTACATCCCCAATCCTTTCGATAATAAGGAATGGTCAAATGTACCTACGTGCCATCTTCTTTCCCTGTCCTTTAGTTCCCAACTATTGTTGTCGGGTAAATTTCAAGAACACACTACTCCTTCTATAAATTCTATGTCTCGCCTACATCGATCTGCATAATGTTTCTTGTGTACTCTGAGCTGCCTCCAACTTGGTTTAAATTATCTTCATAGCCTATCAAACTTTTTCAAGATTGAAGGCATCTTGCTCATCCGTTCCCTGTCCTAGACTTTCCCAATACAATGGAGACTAACATTTCCGTCCATATAGAGCTTCAAACGGGACCATTCTGATTGTTGATTGATAATTTTCATTGTATACAAACTCTGCATACACTAAGTTATCAATCCACTTAGTTCAAAAATCCAAAGTACATGCCCTCAACATGTCTTCCAAAACTCTATTTACTCGTCCAGTCTGTCCATCCATTTGTAGGTGCACTACTGTACTGAACTTCAATGTTGTCCCATACCTTTACTGAAGCTTACTCCAAAATTTTAAGGTAAATCTAGGATCTCGATCTGACACAATACTAGTGGGCACTCCATTAAGTCTAATTACTTCTTCCATATAGATTTAAATTAAATTCTCTAGGGAATCCCATTGGTTAATAGAAATGAAATAAGAAGACTTAGTTAGTCAATCTACTATAACCCATATAGTATCTCGTTACCCTACTGCCATGGGTAATCCTGTAATGAAATCCATAGTAATTCCATCCCATTTCCACAATGTAGTAGGTAATGGCTGTAGTAACCCTCTAGGCAATTGTTGATCGGCTTTCACTTGCTGACAAATTAAACATCGAACTACGAAGACTGAAATATCCTTCTTCATATCAATCCACCAATAACGTTGTTTCAAGTCATGATACATCTTTACAGCTCTTGGATGGATAGTATACTTACTCTGATATGCCTCAATTGAGATATTTTATCTCATTGCAGATTGTTTCAGAGTATAATATCGATATCGGCAATAAATAATCCCATCATTGTCCTTTCAGAATTCATCTCCTCCTTTATCCACCTCTTTTTGCACTAATTTTTGGAAGTCTTCATGTTTATCTTGCTCTTCCTTCAATTCTTGTAGGAAAGCAGGCTGAATGGAGATATTACTCATCCTTATTTTTCCGTCTACTACAAATGCTTTGAATTCTGGAATTTGTAGCATCCGAAGAGCTGATAAATTTGCCTTCCTACTAAGGGCATCTACTACTGTGTTTGCTTTTCCAGGATGATATTTAATTGGACACTAGAATTCTTCCAAATATCCTATCCACCTACGTTACCTGATGTTAAAATCCTTTTGAGTAAAAACATAGTTCAAACTTTTATAGTCAGTGAAGACTTCAAACTCAACTCCATACAAATAATGTCTCCACTTCTTAAGGGCAAACATAATGGTGGCTAACTCCAAATCATGTGTAAGGTAATACTCCTCATGATGTTTCAATTTCCTAGAGATATAAGCTATCATATTTCTCTCCTGCATTAACACTCCTCCCAATCCTTCTTTTGATGCGTCTGTGTACACTTTATAAGGTTTGTTTATTATTGGCAATGCCAAAACAGGAGTAGAGCTAAACCTCTTCTTTAGTTCTTGAAAACTTCACTCACACTTCTCATTCCACAAATAGGGAACTTTCTTTTGGGTGAGTTGAGTAAAAGGTGCAGCTATCTTAGAAAATCCCTCAATAAATCTCCAATAATATCCTACTTATCCCAGAAAACTTCGTATTTCAGTTGGAGTCTTGGGACATTTTCAATTAGTCACCAATTCAACTTTTGTAGGATCTACTATAATCCCGTCTTTGGATATCACAGGTCCCAAGAATGCTATTTCTTGTAGCCAAACTCATAATTACTGAATTTTGTATATATTTTAGCCTCCCCCAACCTTCCCAATACTTTCTGAATGTGTTGTCCATGTTCTTGAGGATCTTTAGAGTACTCCAGGATATCATCTATGAATATAACTACAAAACTATCTAGGTAAGGCCAAAATGTTCAGTGCATGTGGTCTATGAAAATAGTAGGGGCATTAGTAACACTAAAGGGCAACACTACAAACTCAAAATGCTCGTATTGTGTGATAAATGCAGTTTTCGATATATCTACTTCCTGAATCTAGACTTCATAATATCCTTACCTCAGGTCTAACTTCAAGAAACATCCTGCCCCTTACAACTAGTCAAACATTTCAGCAATCATGGGTAACGGATATTTATTCTTTATCGTCACTGTATTAAAACATCGATAATCTATACATATCCGTAGTGACCTATTTTTCTTCTTAACAAACAATACAAGTGCTCCCCAAGGCAAAGTATTAGGCCAAAAGAATCCTTGCTCCATTAATTCCTGTAATTATTTCTTGAGCTCATGTAATTCTGTAAGTGCTATTGTATAAGGAGTTCTCAAAATTGGTTTTGCCGATGGCACTAAATCAATGGAAAACTCTACTTCTCTCTCCAGTAGTAACTCCAATTTTGTTGAAAAACATCTAAATGCTCATTCACCACAGGGACATCTTCTGGTTTCTTAACCTTTCACGGCTTATTCATCACATAAGCCAAGTATTTAGTGCACCATTTCCTATTCATTTTTCAAGCCTTGAGTCTCAACATGAAAGCATTACTCTTTCGTTCATCGTCACTTGCAAACTTCAATATTAGTTTCCCAAGCCGATGGAATTGTACTACCTTATGTCCACAGTCAACTTGAGCATGATACTGAGATGGCCAGTCTATGTCCAAGATAGCATCATAATCCTCTACGGGTAACATATCAAATCTCTTTCCAAATTTTCATTTTCTACCAAGATCTTATAGCCCCTATATATTATCTCACAATTTATTCGCTTTCCCAATAGGGTACCGACAATCATTTCATATGAAGTTTCTTCCCTTTTTATTCTTATAGAATCAAGAAATGAAATGGCAACAAAGGAATGCATAGAACTAGGATCTACCAATACTTTAGCATCATGATAAAAAATAAGGACAATACCTTCCACTACGGTGGCGTGATTATCTGACTTTTCCAATGTAACTACTCGAGCATTTACTTATGGCTTGGCAAGTCTAGTTCTAGAGGTAGAAGCTTGTCCTAGGTTCCCTCTTCCTAGTCCTGACCTCTGTCCATGATTGATTCCTTCAGTTCGACTCCATCCTCCTATCCTTCGAGGGTGGGGGTAATTAAAACTCTTATGTCCTACCTCCCCACAATTAAAATATTTAAAAGAGGGTTGTTCTTCAGCCGGGCCTCCATTCCTTTGCATCTTTCCTTTCTTCTACTATCGGGGCCTTCCAGATCTTTTCTAACTCATACATTGGAATCCGCTTCGGTTTCTCTCACCCGCGTGTTCAATGTTAGCCATTTCTGTCCTCGAAGTTATATTTGCTGTAGCATTATAATTGGTGGGACCCATACTTGCTAATATTTTTTCAACTCTGGCTATAAACCTTTCAGAAAATGTCTAATCCTGTCTACATCTGAATGGACTAGAAGTGGGTAATATTTTGACAGTATTGTAAATTCAGCAACATATTGGCCTATAATACGGCATCCTTGTTGAAAAGCTTGAAACTCGTTCTCCTTCATTTCCACTACCTAACTAGAAATAAACACCTTCTTAAAACTAGCTTTGAAATCCGTCCACTCCTATTCTTGTTGATTCATTTCTCTTGCCCACCAATCTTGGACAGGTCTTTTTAACTGAAATGTATCAAGTTGTACTTTCCTCTTCTCTGAATAATTCAGAGCTACAAAATCTTCTCCATTTGTTTAATCCAATTTTCAGCCTCTTGTTCCAAATCAAGTCACCCTTGAAATCGCGGAGGGTGAAATTTGAAAGAGTGATCAAGAGCTCGATCCGATTCAAATTCACTTTGTTGACCTTCCATACTTATACCTGCATTCACTCTAGTAGCAATCTCAGTCAACTGTTAGATAGTATCAGCAATTTTCTGGAAGTTTTGGAACACAGGATGGTCCACTATTACAGGGTGGGGATCTTCCATATGCGGTTTTTCCACCATTAGCTCAGGGTTATTTCGAGTAGTTCCCGATGGTCGTCTAGAGGTTCGTTTAAGAGGTATGTGTATAGTTCATAAGTCTTTCTAATATAATAATGTCGCATAGCTCAAAAGTAAACACAAGAATGGGCATAATACATATAGTAAGAACATAACATTTATTCATTATCGTCTAACATAAAGTCAGTACAAAATTTGTGTGCCAAGCACATAGTCATATCTAATATACACATGACCAAACTGTACATATCCTACTACATATATCTACATCTCATTCCTCTGCTCCTCATCATTACTATCTGAAACGGGAGCTCCTGAATTAGTAGAAACTGTACAAATCCCACACCCCCATCCTTATCAGGGTGCAACCAAGCTAAATATCTATGGATCTATCTCCAACTCCTCCTCAAACTCCTCGTCCACAAGTACCTTGCCTCAGGTACATCCTGATCCTCTTTCGCCTCAACTGTACCACCCCACCTTTTACTTTCAATTGGCTACTATTTGTCATAGGATGAGAATTTATATCAATGGCCAGAATAGAAGATGATCGGTATAATGAGACAAATATTTTAGTATAACAATATTTTGTCAGGACCTAGATGTAATTATTGGATTTGTTCTACTCGTACCCTAAATTTTTGGAAGGCTATTATTATTAAAAAAATAAAAATTGTAGGGTACTCTGAAAAGAGAAATTGATCAATGTGATGAAACGCATGTTTTGGTGTGAATTATGCTACCCGGGGTATCGGGGGCATTTTCGTCATTTTGACCGCACCTGCAACTTTGCCAGTAAATTTGACCAAGTAGAGAAGGAATTGGAGAACTTAAGTGTTACCAATGAATTCAGTGGAGTTTCTAGAGTTGATTGGTGAAATAAAATATTTTTCCGTTACAGACCTAATTTTGGTCATTTCTGAAGAAAATAGAAAATGCGGTTGAAAAATGGGACATGTGGCCTCTTGTGATTACTGGCCAAGGAAAAGTGTCAAATAATATGAGGATGCATGAAAGATTCATGCATGCAAGACTTCTAAAATAAGCTTTGCAAAAAAAATGAAGAATGATGTGTAATCTTGCGATTGGAACACATCACTCGTAGGCCCACTTGATTAAGGTTTTAAGCAATATAATTGGCTAATAATTAGACCAAGAGAAGATGAATGAATGGCTGAAAATTGGATAACAATTTCATTGGCCTTGAAAGAAGAAATAATGGAATTTTTGTGGAGGAAATAAAAGTGGTTGGTATGTAAAATTTTCATTAGAACACAGCTATACATTAGCCACCATACTAGTAATTAATTTAAAATTTTCTTGGCCAAATTTCTAATGTGAATGGCGGTGGGAAGGCTATTATAGCAGCTAGAATTTTGGCCAGCCTTGAAGAAGGAAAAATAAGAGAAAACAAGGAAAGAAAAGCTAGAGAAAAATGGGGAGAAAAAGAACATGGCGAGAGAAAGAAATGTGTGTGTTCTTGGAGCAAAATCACACCAAATAACCTCAAACACAAGGTAAAACCCTACATTGCTTGAATTAAATTTGTTGTTAGGTGAATGATGATTATGATGATGTAAATTTCAACATAAAAATATGACTTTCATGTAATGATTTCGGATCAAAGCTAGGGTTTGTGAACTTTTGTGCATGAACTTTATATATGTGTGTATATGTGACAGTTGCCTAAGGGCCTTTGAATGATGTTTTATGTGAGGGAGAACTGAATAATTATGGTAGCTTGAAGGCTTATTTTCGATTGAAAAGGTGATGATCAAAGTATAGTAAAAATGGAATTTACTTGGTTGGGAAAAAATTGTTCAAACTAGCTTTTGATTAGAAGAGATGAAATTATGTTGAATAAGTGTGACTTTTATGAGCTACAGGAAATCTGGACATTCAGAATTAAAGTTAATTTGAAGGTTGATTGAATGAATTAATGGTTCCAAGGTGCTAAAGGCTAAAAGAAAAGCAAGGAAAGCATGAATCCTGAAATTGAGACAAAACTATTAGGGATGATTTTGCTCAGTAAAATGCCATGGGAAGAGGACTTAGAAAAAGGATAATATAGAATTAAACTTAAGAGTCTTATGGTCATTTTGGTATATCATAGAGCTAAATCAAAGTTGTAGGCTAAAATTTATGTACAAAACAAAATCATGTGCCAATCTGTAAAATTCCAGAAAAGTGTGTCCGAAAGTGGATGAACTTAAGAATGATTAATTATGTGATTTTAGATGAAATAAATGGGAAATATAAAGTGAATCTTGTTTATGAAGGGAGGAAGGATGTGGTAAAAAGAAAACGAAAGAATTGATCAAAAGACGAAAAAACGACGTGAATAAAAGTTGAACATTTTCCTTAACCATCGGCTAACCGTCTATCCCATCGGCTAGATGTCAGTTGGACGTCAGCTAACCTTTGGGCACGTCGACTACCTATTGGCTGGATGTTGGTAATTTTTTGGCCGAACATAATTTGACCCGAAAACGATGTTTGGTGTAGGTTTATCGGTAAATGACCAACGGAACGTTGAAAACGGTTGAAACGATAGTTGAACGGCTGCAAACGAAAAAAGTTTAGTTAAGACACGAGGTGAGTCCCTTCGATTTCTAAACCTTTTGAAAGCTAGTGAGCTTCACTTGTCCATGAAATGCTATGTCTTATACCATGGAAATCCTTGAATATGCTTAAGGTTGAAATACTTTATGCCATTTTGGCTTGATTGAACATCATAATTGGCTTGAAACCATACTAGATGATTAAAGCGTGAATTTTGTGAATCTAGTCCTTCTTGGATTAAATATTTGAGATTTTAAAAAATGGTAAATTTTGGAATCAGGTATTCATAAATTGACTAGAATGCCCTTTTTGGAACATTTTTATGGAAATATGTTTGGAAACTTTGAATTTAATCCTCTTTTGGGATTAGAATTATGGATTTCTTAAAATGAGTTCCTTTTGAATTGGTTATTTGAAAAAGAATCCAAATGTCCTTATTGGAATTTTTTTGAAAGCTTTTGGAATCGAGTACACGGTAAATGACTGAAATACCCTTAGTAGAACTTTTGTTAATACTTTTCAAATTGGGTAAGGGCAAAATGACCCGAATACCCTTGGAAGTTTTTTGAAATCGTGTATGGGTAAAATGACCTGAATACCCTTGTAAATGACTTTTGTGATTAAGTACGGGGAAAATGACTCGAATACTCTTGGAAACAAGTTTTGATGTGTGAACATTACTCTTTATCTTGTTTCAAGAAATTTGAAAATGATCTCTCGTGATGAGATTAACTTTTGAAAAATGACCTTTTGATCCCCGAAATTATTTTATTGGTCTGATGTACCGTGGAATGAATTGATTGGCTCTGTGGAGTCTATGTACATGATGATCCGACTTGTGAGTCAGTGTGATCAAATTCTGGAAAATGTTGTTTTTCCCTAAAACTGTTTTGATTTGAAAATCCTATGGGATAAGATAACCCTCTCGCCTCATTATTCAAATGGGGTTGGTATTGTTAACATTGAATACTCAGCAAGGACTTTGATATTTGTACTAGCCTACGTTAGAGTTAGATGTCCCTAGCAACTGGCTTAGTTCTGGGGATTGTCTTGCTCCAAATAGGGTGACAGGACATTGGGATGAGTCGTCTTGGCTAGCCATTTAGTACTTGGCAATTGCCGCGTCTACATGCGCTTCTTATTTTGAGTCATTCGATAGATGCCTGGCAGCGACACTCGGTGCGCTAGACACCTTGCCACATCGATGGTAATTGATGTTAGGATTGGGACCCCTGGCTTATGGTGGCAAGTGAAATATTATGTGTTGCTGTACACTAGGTATGCTGCGGTATAGCTGAGCAAAAGTATGCTGCAGTGTATAGATTCCCGCAATGCATGGTTGAGTACTAGAGCCTACAGTCTTAGTACAACGATACATGACAACGATGGCATAGACTGCGGGACATGCATATGGATACAGGCTGATCTTTTATTGGAGAAGTGCCTGTAAATTGAAAAAATTTAGGGTAATGATGTGAAATTGAAATACAGTTTTTCAAAATCGATTGAGTTCTGAATAAACTCTTCGTTAAAGAGTTTTGGAATCATTTCCATTGAACAAATGATATGCTATTCTATAAAAGATTTATGTACTATGTCTCTTTGATAAAGCACTAGCGCACACAGGACTCATTGGGTGATTTTTCACTTACACGTGTCTTTTATCTCACCTTTTTGTAGGATCTGGAGATGAGTAGACCTAAAGATAGAGGACGATACCATAATGACAGCAAAATAGGTCTGGGCACTTCCATTTTGGATAATGTACCTTATTACTAATATTGAATAGAAAATTTCATTTATGAGATTCTTTATTATATATGTGCATGTGACCATCAGTATAGGTTGTTGTATGGATCTAGACCTTACATACTATGTTGGGTTTTTTTTTTTTTTCGTTATAAAGACCCCTTGTTTGGGTGATTGGACAGGGCGATACCCAGTTTTGATATACTTCTGCTATTACATTTAGTAGGGGTGTTACAATTGGTATCAAAGCTTAGCTTTATAGTACTGTGGTATCGTTATAAGGATTGATAGAATTCTTTCATTGTGGAGGTATGACGGATAGGAGTGATAAGGGCAAGCGCAAAATGGATGAGTATAGCAATAATAGGAAGAAAAGATAGATGAGCACTCGGGTGTGAAAATATTTGGGAGGATTAGAATTATCCACTGAGCGGGTGTGCCAGGATATTTCACTTAGACAAGATCTAGCCCTGGCCGCCTTCATAAACCTTATTTTTCTAGGAGCACGTTTAACCTGTAGTACCTATCGTTACCTTATTTGTTCGAGACCTCAGTTTGGAAAGGATAGCTACCCCCGAGAGGACATCGTCACCACATGAGGAGATGTGTGGCAATTTCGATGACATTGATGGCGATATTGAATTACGCCATCAGGATAGTGATGAGGAGGATAGTGTCCCCAATGGTGTAGTATTGTCTGAGGAGAATAAGAAGGAATTTGACGGGGATACTCCGAGAGTATTAGAAGATAAGATGTTATGTTTCGAGGATGTTGAGATAGGAAGTGGTCAAGAGGTACCTAAGGTGAAGTTACTCATGGTTGAGGAGTTCGAGAAAGAATTGGAAATAAACTCAGGTATACTGGCTTGGTTGCATCCTTATGTAGATGAAGGTGAAGGATTCAATATAGTCAAATCCTATACGATTTCTACTAATTTAGAACCTCCCGTTTCAGATAGTGATGACAATGAGCAGGAGGATGAGACAAGGATATGTACAGTAGGATATGTATAGTTCGGCCAGTGTATATGAGTCTGTGCTCGACACACGAATTTTGTACTGGCTTTGTGTTTGATGAGAATGAATATATGTTATGATTTTGCTATGTGCACTATAGCTCTTTTGTGCTTGCTCTTGAGTTATATATATCGTTTTACTAGCAAAATTATATGAACTGTACAAATGTCTCCTAAATGAGCCTTTTAGATGATCATCACGAACTACTCAATATAACCCTGAGCCAATGGGGGAGGAATCGCATGTGGAAGGTTCCCACATTGTGAATTTGGATTATTTTATGTTCTAAACCTTCTAGAAATAGCTGATACCATTCAACGGAAGGCTGGGACTATTACTAGAGCAAATGCGAATACTATAATAAATGAGAATATTAGTAGGAGAAATCAAAGTGAATTTTGGGGTATGAGTCAGAAAAGATCTAGAGGACCTCAGTGACAGAAGAAAGGAAAGATGCAGAGGAGGGGAGGCCCAACTGAGGACAACCCTCTTTTAGATGCTTTAATTGTAGAAAGGAAGGGTATAAGAGTTTCAATTGCCCTCACCTCCGAAGGATAGGAAGATGAAGTCAACTAGGAAGAAACAATCAGGGGCAGAGGTCAGGACTAGATACAAGCTTCTACCCCTAGAGCCGGATTTGCTAAACCAAGTAAATACTTGAGTGATTGTATTGAAGAAGATGGATGATCATATCACAGTAGTGAAGGGTACACTTATTAGCTTTAAATCATGATACTAAAGTACTGGTAGATCCTAGTTCTACGCATTCATTTGTTGCCAATGTAATTCTTGATGCTATGGGGATAAAAAATAGGAAGAAACTTCATAAGAGATTCTTGTCAGTACCTCATTAGGAAAGTACATGGACAGTGAGAAAGTACATTAGGAATGTAAGATCTTGGTAGGAAGTGAAATTTTGGAGGAGATTTGTTATGTCTGCCCATAGACAACTAAGATGCTATCTTAGGCATTGATTGGCTATCCAAGTATCGTAATCAAGTTGATTGTAGACATAAAATAGTATAATTCGGTCAGCCTGGGAAACATATATTGGAAATTGTTGACGAGGCTGGGAGGAAAAGTAATACTTGTATATTGGGACTCGAGACCCATAAGATAATTAAAAAATGGTGTACTGGGTACTTGGCCTATGTAATTAGTAAACCAGGAGGGGTTAAGAAGAAGTTCCTATTATGAATGAGTATTTGGAAGTTTTTCTACTGAAATTGAAGAAATTACCACTGAAGTGAGAAGTAGAATTTTCTGTTGAGTTAGTGACATTGGCAGAACCAATTTCAAGAACTCCTTATTGAATAGCACCTACAGAATTGCAGGAGCTTAAGAAATAAGTGCAGGAATTAATGGAGTGAGAATCCATTCGGCCTAGTACATCAATTTGGGGAGTACCTATCTTGTTTGTTAGAAAGAAAGTGAGTCACCATGAATTTATATAGATTTGTGAGGTTAAATGCAGAAACGATAAAGAATAAATATCCATTGCCTATGATTGATGAATTGCTTGATCGGTTAAGAAGAGCAGGATGATTCTTAGAGTTATACTTGAGGTAAGGATATTACTAAGTTCGGATTCAGGAAGAAAATATACTAAAAACTGCATTTAACACGATATGGACCTTTTGAGCCTGTAGTGAGTCCCTTTAGGTGTCATTAATGCCTACTGTTTCATAGATCTAATGCACTGGATATTTTGGCCCAATTTTATGGCTATATTCAAACATGATATTCTGGTGTACTCCAAAGATCCCTAACATCATGAACAATAATCTTTAGAAAGTATTAGGAAAGTTAAGATAGTCCAAACTATATGCAAAATTCAGTAAGTGTGAGTTATGGCTACAAGAAGTAGCATTCTTGGGACATGTAATATCCAAAGTCACAAGTACAATAGATCTTGCAAAAGTTAAAGAAGTGATAAATTGGAAATGCCCTAACATTTGGATTGAATATAATTTTTTCTGGGATTTGCAAGATATTATCGGAGATTTACTGAGAAATTTTCTAAGATATCTTTACTTTGAATCGACTCACCCAAAAGAAAGTTCATTATATTTGGATTGGAAAATGTGACGGAAAATTCAAAGGAGTTGAGAAAAGGATTAAGCTCTGCTCCTATTTTAAGATTGCCAATGATGGACAAGCATTATGAGGAGTACACGAATGTGTCAAAGGAAGGATTGAGAGGAGTATTAATGCAGTAGAGAAATGTGATAGCTTATTTCTCTAGAAAATGGGAACCTCATGAGGAGAATTATATTACACATGATTTGGAGTTAGTTGCTATTATGTTTCCCCTTTAGGAGTTGAGACATTATTTGTGTGGGGCTGAGTTAGAAATCTTCATTGACCACAAAAGTTTGAAGTATGTTTTTTTTTTTTACTCAAAAGGATTTGAACATAAGGCAAAGTTGATGGAAGGAATTTTTAGAAGGATTTCAATGTCTAATTAAATATCATCCTGGAAAAGCAAACACATTAGTAAATGCCTTTAGTAGGAAGGTGAATTTATCAGCTCTTCGGATGTTACAAATTTTGGAATTAGAAGTATTTGCAGTAGACGAAGAAATAAGGATAAGAAATACTTCCATTCAACCTGCCTTCGTACAACAGTTGAAGAGAGAGCAATATAAAGATGAAGAGTGCAAAAATTAGTGCAGAAAAAGGCAAATATAGGAGGAGATGAGTTCCAAAAGTACAATGATGGGATTAATTACTACCGGGGTCGTATTATATTATGAAATAATATGCGATGAGATAAGATGTTTTAATGGAGGCACCTTAGAGTAAGTATAGCATCCATCCCGGAGCCATAAAAAGGTATCAGAACCTAAAATGATATTATTGGTGGATTGGTACGAAGAAGGACAATTCAGACCTTGGAACTCGATGTTTAATTTGTCAGTAAAGGAAAGCCAATTAACAACGACCTGGAGGGTTACAACCATTATCTACTCCATCGTGGAAATGGGATGAAATTACTATAGACCTCATTACAGGATTACCTATGATAGTAGAACGGCAAGATACTATTTAGGTGATAATGGGTGGACTAACTAAGTTTTCTCTTTTTATTCCTATTAGGTAACGAAATTCCCTAGAGAAGTTAAGTGAAATCTATATAGAGGAAGTAATCAGACTTCATGAGTATCCTTTAGTATTCTGTCAGATCGAGATCCTAGATTTACCTCTAAGTTTTAGACTAAGCTGCAGTAGAGGTATGGGACCACAATAAACATCAGTATAGCAGTGCACCTACATACGGATGGATAGACAAAACGAGTGAATAGAGCATTGAAAGACATGTTGAGGACCTGTGCTTTAGATTTTGGAGCTATATGGATTGATAATTTAGCATATGTAGAATTTGCATACGAATTGGAATGGCCCCAATTGAAGCTTTATATGGAAGGAAATGTCAGTCCCCATTTTATTGGAAAAATTTAGGATGGAAAATAGGCAAACAAGATACTTTTGATCTTGAAAAGGTCTAATAGGCTATAGAGATTATCAAAACCAAGTTAGAAGTAGCGCAGAGTAGACAAAAAAGTTATGCAGATTGACGTAGGTGAGATTTGGAATTTACTGAAGGGGGTTAAGTATTCTTGAAGTTGCCTCCACAATGGCAATTCAGAACCAAAGAACAAGAAAAGAAATTGGTAGTTAAGTACTTTGGATCGTTCCCAATTGTCAAGAGGATTGGGAAAGTAGCCTATCGATTGGAGTTACTAGTAGAACTTCAAGTTATTCACAGCGTGTTTTATGTACCCCAACTTCGAAAGTATGTGACTGATCCTGCCCACATTTTGAATGAAAAACCCATTGAGATGACTTTAAGCTTGAAGAATGAGGAAAAGCCTACTAAGATCTTGGAGTATGCTGAAAAAGAATTGTGGAATGAGAAAATTCTACTTGTACAAGTATCATGGATTCATTATTTTCTGAAAGATGCAACTTAGGAAAACAAAAGCAAAGATATTGAAAAAGTATCCAGGTTTATCTCAAGAGAAAGCCAATTTCGAGGACGAAATTTTTTTTAAGGAGTGGAGAATGTAACACTCCACCTATTAGTTTCAATTGGCTACTATTTGTCATGGGATGAGAATTTATATCAATGGTCAGAACAAAAGATGATCGGTACAATAAGACGAATGTTTTGGTATAATAATATTTTGTCGAGCCTGGATATAATTATTGGATTTGTTCTATTCGTACCCTAAATTTTTGGAAGGTTATTATTATAAACAAAATAAGAATTGTAGGTACTCTGAAAAGAGAAATTGATCAGTGCGATAAAATGTACGTTTTGGTGTGAATTATGCTACCTGGGGTATCAAGGGCATTTTCATCACCTTCGCCACGCCTGCGACTTTGACAGCAAATTTGACCAAGTAGAGAAGGAATTGAAGAAATTAGATGTTACCAATGAATTCAATGGAATTTTTAGAGTTGATTGGTGAAATAAAATATTTTTCCGTTACGGACCCGATTTTGGTCATTTCTGAAGAAAATCGGAAAATGCGGTTGAAAAATGGGATGTGTGGCTTCCTGTGATTGGTGGCCAAGGACAAGTGTCAAATAATAAGAGGATTTATGAAAGATTCATGCATGCAAGACTTCTGAAATAAGCTTTGCAAAATAAATGAAGAATGATATGTAATTTTGCGATTAGAACACATCACTCGTAGGCCCACTTGATTATGGTTTTAAGCAATATAATTGGATAATATTTAGTCCAAGAGAATATGAATGAATGGCTGGAAATTGGAAAAGAATTTCGTTGGCCTTGCAAAAAGAAATAAGGGAATTTTTGTGGTGGAAGTAAAAGTGGTTGGTGTGTAAATTTTTCATTGGAACACACATATACATTAACCACCATACAATTAATTGATTTAAAATTTTCTTGCCCAAATTTCTAATGAGAATCGCGGTGGGAAGGCTATTATAATAGCCAGAATTTTAGCCAGCCTTGAAGATGGAAAAACAAGAGAAAACTGGGAAAGAAAAGCTGGAGAAAAATAGGGAGAAAAAGAAAAAGGCGAGTGAAAGAAAGAAGTGTGTGTGTTCTTAGAGCAAAATTACACCAAATAGCCTCAAATACAAGGTAAAACCCTACCTTCCTTGAATTAAAGTTGTTATTAGGTGAATGATGATTATGGTGATGTGAATTTTAACATAAAAACATAACTTTCGTGTATTGATTTGGGATCAAAGTAGGGTTTGTGAACTTTTGTGTATGAACTTTATATATGCTTGTATACATGCCAGCTGCCTAAGGGCCTTTGAATGATGTTTTGTTTGATGAAGAAATGAATAATTATGGTAGCTTGAAGGCTTATTTTCAATTGAAAAGGTGATTATCAACGTAGAGTAAAAATGGAATTTACTTTGTTGGAAAAAAATGGTTGAAACTAGCATTTGATTAGTAGAGATGAAATTGTGTTGAATAAGTGTGACTTTTGTGAGTAATAGGAAATATGAAAATTTAGAATTAATGATGATTTGAAGGAGGATTGAATGAATAAATGGTTCCAATGTGCTAAAGGAAAACAAAAAAAAGCATGAATAATGAAATAGAGACAAAACTACTGGAGCTGATTTCGCCCAATAAAATACCACAGGAACTAGGGCATAGAATAAGGATGCCATGGAATTAAAGTTAAGAGTCTTATGGTCATTTTGGTATATCATAGAGCCAAATTAGAATTGTAGATTGAAAGTTATGTGCAAAACAAAAATCATGTGTCAATCTGTGAAATTCCAAAAAAAATGAGTCCAAAAATGGATGAACTTAAGAATGATTAATTATGTGATTTTGGATGAAATATGTGAAACCCCAGTCAAAACTAACCTTAGAATAAGGGGGATGGGATGCATATCATGCTTTATTTCATGATTAAATACGTTTTCATATGATTTTATGTGCTTTGGATTGGAGTTTTATTGTTTTGAAGTCTTGTTGGTGAGTATTGTGTGAGAGGGGCAAAATGGTAATTTTTGCCCGAGGTAAAAATTGGGAGATAGCTTGTGGAAGGAATAGGAATTAATTTTCTAGTAAAAATAGCAACAAGAGTGGTTGTGGTTTAGTGGTCAGAGCCTTAGAATTAATTCTTGAGGTCTTGGGTTCGAATTCCATCATAGAAGCTTTAGTTTGATTAAAATTTTATTTTTGCTTAGGGAGGATTAGTTTCGGCCTTATGGGCCAAGAGCAAGGTGGTGATAATGACCTAGGAGAGACATGTTAGGAGAATTCTCATTTCACTCCTTTGCTCTACTCGAAATTCTTAAAGGGAATTCATTCTCCCTTGATCTTTAGTTTTTCTTAATTTTCAACTCCTTAGTTTGATCAAGGTGTTCTATTCTTTTTCTTTCCAGAAAATTCAGTAAAGTTCTGAGGTCTTTTAGGATCAAAATGTCTTGGTAAAAGATTTCTTATGGCCTGGAAAATATGGAAGAGTTGTGGGAAATTCCAAGAGGAAAATCCCTCTAGTAAGCTTGCTGAAATTTCACTCCATAGCTAGTTCACATTCCTTCTTGGAATGAGCTGAAATTTTCCAGCTTGTGTACCTTCAAAATGTCGAACTTCTTAGCTAACATTCCCTTCCAAATGCTTCCAGAAAAATGGCCTTAAGTTCAGCTTGAAACATGAATTAATTCTGCCATTTTCGGACTGCTCAAGAGCTGTACAAAACCAGTGAAAATCCTGGGCAAGATCGCCACTTTGAGAGTCCAAAATCAAGCTGTTTTCTTTCAGATTTTGTGAAGCACCTTAGCCATGTTTTTCCTCCATGAAGAAGGCTGGAAACCAGCCTTGAATGCCCCTGAAACCCCCCTTCCAGCTCGCTGCAAATTGGCTGGAAGTGGCAGCCGATACTCTGTCCAGAAATTCTTGTGCAGCGAAATTTTTGTGCAGGAAAATTTTCCAGCTTGTTTCCTATTTCTCCTCCAGCCAAAAACACCAACCTACTTCTGTCAAAACCTCCCTTAAACCACCATTAACAGAGCTCCAATGGTTCCCCTGAGCTTCTGGACGAAAGGCAGCAATGGCTGTCCGAAAATCTCTCCAACAAATCCTTACAATTTAGCTTGATTGGTTTCCAAAATTTCAGCCATCTTGTTTAGCAACTTTCCATAAAATCTTACACCATTGACCAGACATCTTCTTCACCATTGTGCACCTTAGTTTCGGCCATCATAAGCCTCATTGAACCAGCTTTAATTCCTCAGAAAAGCTGCACATTCAGTCGGCCATAGGAGACTTCAAAGCTGTCCAAATAATCAAGATATTCTTAGAATATCTAGTTTCCAAATTCTCTTCCTAAAAATATTCTTCAATGATTGTAACAACTAACATTTCCTTTCCCTTCCAAATCAGAGAAACCACTCCCTAAACCCTACAGAATTTCTGCAGCCCTAATTCCACAGAAATTCTGCAGCTCTCCCAACCTCCCTCTCTCGATTTTCTCTAGCCACCAAGAACACACACACTACACCAAGAACACCTACTACCTTCTTTCACCTAATACACCTTCAAACCACTTCAAACCCTCACGAAAATCTCCAGATTTGATCTACTCTTTGCTGTGAATCCATCAACACCATTATTAACATCAAACTCCACAAATCATCTTACTACTTTGGATCAAAACCAGAAATTTTTGTGAAGGTCAAGAACATCTTCATGGTAAATTTACTTTATCAACTTCGTCTTCTTCAAACTTGATCTCCAATGAGAAATTATGTGAATGAACATACTAATGATATCTTCTTCTTCTTCTTCTTCTTCTTCTCTCTCTCTCTCTCTCTCATGGCCCGAAATTCCCTCTCTTGGCCGAATAGTCTCTTTTTCCATGACCATGCTTTTCGCCACCTCTCTTAGACAAGATTAGCCATCTAGAAGTTGAGATCTACTCTAAACTCTTTCAAAGCATTCATGAACCAAGTATGTACCTTCATTCCTTATTTTAAACTCTAGAATCATGTCTCTAGGATGATGTTGTTAAAAGGTGGATGGTGGTAGGATTTGAGTATATATTTATTGTTGAGATTGAAGCATGAGCAATTGTATGATTGTGAAGAAGATGGGATTTATGCAAGAAAGGTTTATCTTGGTTGATTGTATGTTGATTTGAGGTTTGATGCTTGTCATAAGTAGTGTTTGCGATAAAGTATGCTAGAGATTATACCACCTTTGGCGAATAGGAGTTATATGCATGACTAGAATATTGATGACATGATCATGTTTATGCTAGTAAAGGTTAAATCATGTCTTAATAAATTTAGATCTATGCCTATATGCAAGATTTGGATGATTTAATGAATTGAAGGATTGTGTATGTTCTTGATCGAGGATGGCCATAGAAATTTGATCATGATCTAGTTGTCCCTAAAACTAATTTTCACTTTACGCATAAAATACTCAATAAAATAATAGTGCTAGTATTTTTGAAAACCCCTAGGAAGGGTAGATTTGGAATTATTATATATATAAAGGATATTTTAGTCAAATAAATAATAATTTTGCTAGAAAATAAAATAAATAAATATTATTTAAAATAAAGAGATCAATTAAAGCTTTATGAGAATGATTCATAATTAGTAAAATATTTACTAAATCAAAACCCTTAAAGATTTACTTATTATTTTCCAAGAAAGGCTTATTGAATTTAATCTCAACTAGTTTTAGCAATCAATTATTTTCTAATAACTAAACTATCATTAAATCACTATTTTACCTAGTACCATCTATGACTCTTAATCAAATAAACTCTAAATCTTTCTTAACAAGGACTAAACTTTCAACCTATTAGAATTTATTTCCCAAACCATTAATTATTTTAAATAACAAATTAAACTTAGCTTATAAACCTAATTAGTTATTATTTTATCTTAAAGCTTGGGACACTAGGATCATGGTAGTAGTGAATTGAATTGATATAAAATTGAGGAAGTGGTTTGTAACTTGAAATTGATTAAGATTTGTATTTACCCATGTGGGGTTAGGTCAGCTGTTCGAGACCTTGTTGTTGTGAGCAAGAATCAGGTAAGCTCCTGCATAAAACCTATCGATGAGAAAATGTTTTTCTTATGGCAAGCTAAATGTGGAGTGTATGGACACTCATTTATCTGAAGGCAATTGAGGGTTGAATTTGCTCTTATTTCCAACACTTAAATTATTTAAAAGTTACTGAGCAGATTTTCCAAACTTAAAACTCTTTCTAAAACTGATTGTTCCTAAAACTTTGGAAACCCTCAAATTACTATTTTCATGAAGAGCAATGCTTTGTTCATTTTATCCCAAGTGGGAAACATCGTTCAGTACTCAATAAGGGTGGACTACTAGGACTAGTCTTTGAAGGGGTAGGGTAAGTCTCTCAGCAGGTGGCCACCTCTGAGGGGTGAGTCCTTCCCGGATAAGATGTCAGTCCAGTAAGTCGTGCCGGTCCGAGCTAGCAGTTTGTTTTCAGTCAAGTTATTGTGTTTTGCTGGAATGGACACCTGGTTGTTGTTTGGGTATAGAGAATGAGGAGTATCTTGCTCAGTAGGCCGATCACCAACTTTTGTCAGTCTGCATAAAGTGTCAGCATTCTGACCGGTTATGGTGCCCAACGTGCAGTAACCCATTTCCCTTTCTTTCGAGTGGTTGATTTCATTACTTATGCATGGCTAGATAAGCCAAAACGCAACTCTTGCTTTGACTAATGTTTGATGCTTGCCTATGTTTCTCTTGTAAAGGTTTCACACTTTGCATCCATGAACTGGTTTCACTAAACACCCAAAGCACACACAGGCTTACTGAGATTTCTGTCTCATCACCTTTTTATCATGATTTCAGGATGATCCTACTGTGGAGTTGAGTGGCTAGTAATATCTTCTTTGGAAGAGAATGTGTCTTTTGATTTTATGTATTGCTTTGGGGAGGCGAGAGTGGATAATTTTATTTATGGTTTTGTTTTGGAATTTCATGGATTTACTCTTGGAGTATATTGGGTTGTAATAAATTTTTAAGTTAAGTATTGTTTTATTTCAGCAATTTTATTTGTGTGACCTAGTTATAAAGACCCCTTGTCCTTTGGACGGGGCGACATCCCCGGCCTTTGCAGGCCTAGGCTTCGGGGTGTTACAAATAGGATATATGAAGTGAATCCTTTGTTAATGAAGGAAGAAAGGATGTGGGAAAAGGAAAACAAAAGAATTGATCAAAAAATGAAAAAACGACATGAACGAAAGTTAAACGTTTTCCTTAACCGTCGGCTAAATGTTGGTTGGACGTCGGATAACTGTTACGTACATCGGTTACATATCAGCTAGACATTGGCTATTTTTCGCTCAAACATGATTTGACCTGAAAATGATGTTTGGTGTAGGTTTGTCGGTAAACGACGAATGGAACGTTGCAAACGGTGGAAACGATGGTTGAACGGCCGTAAATGGAAAGAGTTTAGTTAGGACCCTTTGATTTCTCAAACCTTTTGAAAGCTAGTGAGCTTCACTTTTCCATGAAATGTTATGTTTTATACCATTTTGGAAATCTCTGAATATGTTTAAGGTTTATCTGAGCAAGAATTTTTTTTATGCCATTTTGGTCTTGATTGAACATCATAATTGTCTTGGAAACCTTACTAGATGATTAAAGCATGAATTTTGTGAATTTAGTCCTTTTTGGATTAAATATTTTTAATTTTTAAAAAATGATAAATTTTGGAATCGAGTATTCATGAATTAACTAGAATGTCCTTATTGGAACATTTTATGGAAATATGTTTGGAAACTTTGAATTTAATCTTCTTTTGGGATTAGAATTATGGATTTATTGAAATGAGTTCCTTTGGAATTAGGTATTTGAAAATTAATCTAAATGTCCTTATTGGAATGTTTATGAAGATTTTTGGAATCGGGTATACGATAAATGACAGAAATACCCTTATTAGAACTTTTGTGAATACTTTTCAAATCGAGTAAGCGTAAAATGACTCGAATATCCTCAAAAGACTTTTAGAATTGGGTATGGGTAAAATGACCTAAATACCCTTGTAAATGACTTTTGTGACCAAGTACGGGAAAAATGACCTAGATACTCTTGGAAACAAATTTTGATATGTGAATATAACTCTTTATCTTGTTTCAACAAAATTGAAAATGATCTCTCGTGATGATATTGACTTTTAAAAAAGGACCTTTTGATCCCCGAAATTATTTTATTTGTCTGATGTACCATGGAAAGAATTGATTGGCTCTACGGAGTCTATGTGATTGATGATCAGACTTGCAAGTTAGTGGGATTAAATTTTGGAAAATGTTATTTTGTTCCAAAACTGTTTTTATTTGAAAATCCTATAGGATTAGATATCTCTCTAGCCTAATCAATCAAACGGGGTTGGTATTGTTTACGTTAAGTACTCAGCAAGGACTTTGATCTTTGTACTATCCTACGTTAGAGTTAGACAACCCTAGTAACCTAGCTTAGTTCTAGAGATTGTCTTACTCTGAACGGGGTGACAGGATATTGAGATAAGTCATCCTAGCTAGCCGTTTAGCACCTGGCAATTACCGCCTCTGCGGGCGCTTCTTATTTTGAGTAATTCGCTATATGCCGGGCGGGGACAGTCGATGCGTTTGACTCCTTGCCACCTCAATGGTGATTGACGTCAGGATTGGGACCCTTGGCTTTTGGTGGCAAGTAAAAGATTGTGTGCTGTGTTACACTACGTATGCTGCGGTATACCTGAGTAGAAGTATGCTGCGGTGTACTTATTCCGGCAATGCATGGTTGAGTACTAGAGGATGCGGTCTCTGTACAATGATACTTGACACCGAATGTAATGATTGCGGGACTTGCATGTGGATACAGGCCAATCTTCTGTTGGAGAAGTGCCTGTGATGTGAAAAAAATTGGGGTAACAATTTGTAATTGAAATACAGTTTACAAAAAATGATTGAGTTCTGAATAAACTCATCGTTAAAGAGTTTTGGAATCATTTCCAGTAAACAAATGATATGCTATTCCACAAAATTTTTATGTGCTATGTCTGTTTGATAAAGCACTAGCACACACAAGATTCACCGAGTGATTTTTCACTCAAATGTGTCTTTTGTCTTACTTTTTGTATGATTTGGAGATGAGCAGACCTACGGATAGAGGACGATACCACAGTGACAGTAGAATAGGTTCAGATGAATCCTTTTTGGATAATGTACCTTATTACTGATGTTGAATGGAAATTTTTATCTATGAGATTCTTTATTATATATGTGCACGTGACCATTAGTATAGGTTGTTGTATAGATCTGGACCTTACATACTCTGTTGGTTTTTTTTTATTTATAAAGACCCTTTGTCTGGGTGACTGGACGGGGCGACACCCGGTTTTGATATGCTTCCACTGTTACCTTTTGTAGGGGTGTTACATCAGCAACCTTTTAACGCAGCATTTCCTCCTCCAATACTCCGGTACATCCCCGCTAAATACCTCCCTACCATCCTTAGACAACACTACACCATCGGGGATACTGTCCTCCTCATCTTCACCCTGATGGTGTGGCTTAATACTGCCATCTACCTCATCGCAAGCATAGCATAAGAATAAATCTTGCTTAGACGATCTTAAATATATTTAGGGATTTCCAAAACAGTACAAAAATATAGCATTTCATGGAGAAGTGAAGCACACTAGCTTTCAAAAGGTTTTAGAAATCAAAGGGACTTACCTCGTGTCCTAATTAGACTTTTTCCATTCACGATCGTTCGACCACCAATTCCACTGCTACCAATGTACCATTGGACATTTATCGACAAATCTACACCAAACATCATTTTTACGTTAAATCATATTTGGTCAAAAAGTAGCCGAAGGTTAGCCAACGTATCCGATGGGTAGTCAATGTTTAGCCGATATGCTCGACGGTTAGCCGACGTCCAACCGACGTTTAGCCGATAGAGCCAACGGTTAAGGAAAACGTTCAACTTTCGTTCACGTCATTTTTTCGTCGTTTGTTCTATTCTTTCATTTTCCTTTTTCCATATTTTTCCTCCCTTCATATGAAAGGGATTAACTCCATATTTCCCTTTGATTTCATCCCAAAATCACAAAATTATTCTTCCTTAAATTCATTCACTTTCCAAGCAAAATTCTGAAATTTTGGTGCTTTGACACACGATTTTGTTTTGTACACAACATTCAATCCACGCCTCCGATTTGGCTCCATTATATACCAAAACGACCATAAGACTCTTAACTCTACTTCTATATAAGAAATTTTCAGTGTCTTCGATCTCTTTACATAATACAAGGCAAAAATAGCCCTAGTAATTTTGCTTCAATTCTACTATATTTATGCTATCCTTTGTTTTCCTTTAGCCTTTAACATCTTGGGAACATTAATTCATTCAATTTTCCTTCTAATAATCTTTGATTCTATAATTTTTAGGTTCTAGTATCTCACAACAATCATGCTTATTAAACACAAATTCACTTCTTTTAATCAAAGGCTAGTATAATTCATATTTCCAACAAAGTAACTTCCATTTTCATTCTACTTTGGTCGTCATCTCATCAACCAAAAGCAATCATTCAAACTACCATAAATATTCAATTCTTCCTAACACAAAGCATTATGCATAATCCTCCTAGGTAGCCGACACACAATAGCATACATATGGTTCATACACAAGGTTCACAAACCCTGGCTTTTATCTAAAATTAAGACATGAAAAATCATGTTTTCATGTAAAATTAATATCATAATGATGATCATTTACATAACAACAACTTTAATTCTAGCAAGGTGAGGTTTTACCTTGTATATAAAGCTATTTGTTGTGATTTGCTCCAAGAACTTCTCAAAAACTCATACTCTACACCAAGAACACACACTAACACATTTTTCTCTCTTGTTTAATTTCTTTTCTTCTTCTTTTTGTTTCCTAAATGCTACCAAAATTCAGGCTATTAAACAGCCTATTCTCACCGCCATTCTTCATAAAATTTTGGCCAAGAGAATTTTTCATTCAATTAATTATATGGTGGCTAATAAATAGGTGTGTTCCAATTGAAAAATTACACACCATTTCATTGATTTTTCTTGCTCAAAATTTCCTCTTCTTTTCTCTTGTATGGTTGCTGATTGTTCTGGCCATTTTTTAGGCATTCCACAGCCATTTCCATGGAGAAATATTGGCCACTTAAATTGATCAAGGCATTAATTAAATGGCTCACAAATGGTGTGTTCCAATCATAAAAATACAGATCAATCTTTATTTATTTTGGAATTCTTTAATTCCATGCATCTTTCATGAATTCTACATGCAACCTCTCATAAATTGACACATGTCCATGGCTACCAATCACAAAAATGCCACATGGCCAAATTTTTTATGGCATTTTCAATTTTTTTCTCAGAAATGACCAAAATCGGGTCCAAAATGAAAAAAAACATTTTACTTTACCATTGAACTCCAAAAATTTCACTAAATTCATTTGTAATACTTAAATCCTTTAGTTCCTTCTCAGTTTGGTCAAATTTCCTATCAAAGATGCAGGAGTGGTCAAAATGACCAAAATGCCTCCGATAATCCTAGTAACAAAATTCGCATCAAAACGTGCGTTTTATCACACTGATCAATTTCTCTTCTCAATGTACCCTCAATTTTTTATTTTATTAACAATAGCAGCATTTTGAAGATTTATAGTATAGGTAGAACAAATCTAATAATTATATGTAAGTCTAGACAAAATATTATTATACAAAAATATTCATTTTCAGTACGCTAATCATCTTTTGTTCTGGCCATTGATACAAATTCTTATCCTATAGTAGGCAATCGAAGATAAAAATGTGGGTTATTATAATGGACCTGATGCTTGGTCCCTTGATTTTAACCTAAATCTGCAAAAATTTTCCAAAAATACTATTTACAAGCAAAATGTCAAATAGGAAGGAATATACCTAGTTATTACAATAAATGTATCTCAAAACAATCTCAAATAACTAGTAAAATAATGGTGATTTTAGCCCTTATTATTGACCAACTCCTCCAATGATGGTTTAGCCGGTGGGGCATTGTAAGGCAGGGGTGGTCAAGTCCATTGAGTCCCAAAAATAGAAAAATCTTGCTGAGGTTTGTTTTGATTATTCCACAAAAAGTTAGGATGATTCCTCTAACCTGGATTGTAAGTGGTGCTATAAGGATTATTACTTTGTTAACCATTGCCCACAAACACCGCTTGCTCTGACGATTCATGTGATGACCCCACGTTTTGGCACTGATGGTGTCGATGCCTTTCACCAAAAAAGTCACAACTTACACTTATTACCTGCCTTTAGGAAGCAGGTATTACCAATTGATCCATCTTTTGCGTCACTGCCTCCACTTTAGCCTTTAACGCAATTATTGCATCCATCTTGTGTACTCCATGGGCACGAGTTCTTAATCGTGAACTACCCCAAGCATAGTTGTTTGTAGCTAAATTTTTTCAATTAAGTCAAATATCTCTTCCGAGGTCTTAGAATTAATGGAGCCTCCTGTAGATACATCAACTAATTACCTAGTAGTAAAGCTCAAACTACTGTGAAAGATTTACATTTGCATACCCAACTCAAATCCATGGTGAGGACATTTTCTAAGAATTTCCGTAAACCTCTCCAAACACTCATAACTGTTTTTAGACTCCAATTTT
Organism: Voacanga thouarsii; assembly: GCA_026120185.1. Lineage (NCBI taxonomy): Eukaryota > Viridiplantae > Streptophyta > Magnoliopsida > Gentianales > Apocynaceae > Voacanga > Voacanga thouarsii. The sequence continues at coordinate 536,874 of JANUWF010001273.1, read as the reverse complement.
AGGAAGGCAAAGATATCAATCCTAATTTTGGATATTCTAGCTGGTTGAAACTATTTGGCCAAAAATTATTTAGCTAAAGCATTCCAAGTAGTAATGGAACCGATGGGCAAAGATTTTAACTACGATTTAGCTCTATCTCTCAAGGAAAAAGGAAAAAGCCTTAGTTTGATGGCATCCTCAAAAACACCATTCATTTTAAACATGTCACAAATTTCCAAAAAGCTCGTAAGGTGGGCATTGGGATGCCCCTATGGTAACCATCAAATTAGACCATGTTTTAGATCATCTAAATTATATTGGGCTTTATTTTGAAATTGTTAGCCTCTATCGTAGGTCTCATGATACTTGAGCCCGTACCTGAGATTGCAAAATTCATAAAGTCATCCACAATCCACCTATTAATTCCATAATTACCACCATTATTGGGCTGATTTACCTCTTTGTCTTTCCTTACCCTTTCGCTTACAACCTTTTGAACCTTGGTGAGGTTTCTCTCGATCTCAGGATCAAGATCAACTATGTCGACTTCCGATTGTCACTCATAAATTAAGAGGAATATCTACATAAAACAAAAAATAGTGATATTATAAAATTTATAAGTTAAATAGTTAGGAGATGTTTACAAATTAAGTTACAAGTAATTACAATATATAGGGACATTAAATTACAAATATTCAAGAAAACAAAATATGCACCTATTCACACAAGAATTATATACATACTCACATATTCACATATAGACATATAAACATATAAGCATGGTTAAATTAACAAAATCCAAGTTTTCATGATATCATTCCTTGGCAATGACGCCAAAAGCTTGATGCGTAAATTTTGGGTGTATAAAAATCATCAAATTTAATTCCATCCCTTAGTCAAGGTTTAATTAAAACATTAATCCCAAAATATACATATGAGCAAGTATGGTCATTGCAAGCATATTATAGGGAATTACGAGTATCGATTCTCAAAGGAACAAGTTCACACAAGTCACTTTTCATTCATTGTTTAACTGACCAAATAAAGTAATAAGATAATGAAAAGAAAATTAAATAAATATATACAATTCAAGGACGTAGTAATATGCATCATGAATGATATTTGTTAAATATATTGTCCTTAAAAAAACTTGAGAAAGGACTGCCCAAAAATGATATTTGAGAAAAACCAATTGTGTGATGCTTACCAATTTGGAAAACAAACCTAGACATATTTCAAATCCAAGAAAATGATTTCAACCTCAAAACCTCTTGAGCTAATACATATGCATTTTTTTGAACTAATGAGGAGCACTAGCCTAGATGGTAAGAGGTATACTTATGTATTAATAGATGATTTTTTAAAATTTACTTGGACCTTATCTTTTGCACAAAAAGATGACGATGATATAGGTGGCTCAAAGAAAAATGGCATTGAACATCTTGAAGCTCCATCACTTGACAGCCATGCCAAAAAAGAAGAACTAAAGGAACAACAAGTTGAAGATAGCAAGCAAAAAAGTATTGAGCACACTGATCAGAATCTGCCAAAAATATAAAGTAAAATTAAATCATTTCCCAAGTTATGAATCTACTTATATAGACTCTATTTTTTTTCTCAATCCATGAAATCACTATCTTTTAATTAAATTAGTAGATTTTCCAATCAAACTATCATAACCAAAACCTGCATTAAACTCAATTCCACATAAACATGAAATTAGCTAATGATCCTTTGCTCGAGGTAAAATCAACTAATCCTTGATCACTTTAGTCCTTTAATCTTAACTTCATTTCCCAAGTCTACTAAGATTTGACAATTACGAAATCAATGTAATGAAACTACTAACATCGTTTTCCAAGTCAATTAGAAGAACTTGCATCAATAACAAATGATAACAAGTAATCAAATATCAAGGATGATAGAAAATTGATCAAATAACTAAATTAACATAAAATTATGAATTCTAAAATAATATCAAATTACAAATAAAAGATTGAATACATCATTGTTTAAGAACAAGAAAACAAAGGGAAAAAAAAAGCACTCATAGACAAGCTTCTTTCTTCTCATTTGAAGACTTTATTGAACAACCCTCCTTGAATGGTGAAATTCTCCTTCTTTGAGTGATTGGGAATTTTGATCTTGGATCCACCCCTTATCTCTTATGTTCCTCTTGCTTTTATAAGGTTCTTTTATGCCAAATTCATGGCTTGAGGAGTCTTGGCCAAGTAGGAATTGGAAAATATCAAAATCTTTCAAAAATTCCCAAATTCATGCACAGAAATTTCATGCTCCAAAATGGGCCTGGCGCCTAGTCCAGTCAGCCCTCCTGGTGCCAGTGCATTCTATTTCTCCCTTAAATTTTACCCTATTTTCCTCTGGCCAACCAAAATGGACTGACGCCTAGTCCACTTGCTAGGCCTGGCACTAGGTATGTTCTAAAAAATCTCAAATTTTGCTAAAAAATAACTTAAATCTGCACAAATTTGTCAAAATACTTTTTACAATAAAAATGTCAAATAAGAAGGAATAGTCCTAATTATTATAACAAAAATATCTCAAATTAACCTTAAATAACTCGTAAAATAATGATTATTTTAGCCCCTATCAATGAGCATATGGATGCTCAGACTATTATCTTCCATCGATGAAAGCATTTTGATAAGCAAGCAAGGAGGAAGAGATATGAGATCTCTAAGCTGTTATTTTGTTCTAAGATGGTAGAAAGCACTTTAGGGGCCACTCATGGACTTAATATACTTGGGTTAATTGCAAAGCTTGGATCATGTGGGTTCACTATGGATTACAAATTAAGTATAGATTTAATTCTTCAATCTTTGCCAGCTAATTATTCACAATTTTTGATAAATTACTAGATGAATAAGATTGAGACCACTATACCTGAGTTGATCACCCTTCTTAAGACTGTGGAGTCTTTTATGAAGAAAAAAATAATGCAGCCTTACTGGCTGATTCTTCTTCTAAGAAGAAAAATGTTTCTAAAAAAAAGAAGAAGAATCTAACTGCACCGAAAGGTGGTGTAAAGAAGGAGACAGTTCCAAAGGCCCATGTCATCATTGCAGGAAAATGGGCCATTAGAGGCGCAACTGCAAAAGCTACTTGGAGACTTTTAAGGAAAAGAAGAAGAAGGAGAAGCTTTCTAGTACTTCTACTGCTACTCCTGGTATATTTATGATTGAGATCGATATTGTCTATAGTAATGAGATCTGAGTATTAGATACCGGATACAGAACTTATTTGTGTAATATTTTACAGGGATTGAAAAGTAGTAAGAAGATGGAGAAAGGTGATATAGACCTTTGTACAACAAATAGCACAAAGGTTGCTACACTTGTGCAGACTTATCATCTATACTTGCCTTCCATATTAATTCAAGAACTAGAAAACAGTTATTATGTACCATTTTTACTTAAAAAACATTATCTCAATTCCTTGTTTAGATTTGCTTAGATTTCGTTTAATTTTTAAGAATAAAAGTTATTTTTTTTTCATTAAATAATATACATTGTGATATTGCAACTTTGATGAATGGTTTATATGTTCTAGAAATGGAAAATCTAATTCTCAATATATACAATAAAAGGCCAGGAAAAGATAACACAAACCCATCTTACTTATGACATTGTCGTTTAGGCCATGTAAATGAGAATCGTCTTTCTAAGTTACACAAGTATGATGACATAAGCTCATTTGATTTTGAATCATATAAAACTTATGAATCTTGCTTATTAGAAAAAATGACTAAAACTTCTTTTTCTAAGAAAAGGGAAAGGATTAAGCAATTATTGGAACTAATGCATACTAATGTATGTAGACCAATAACATTGCAAGCAATAGGGGGTAATCAATACTTCATAACCTTCATTGATGATTATTCTCGATTGGGGTATTTATATTTATTGAAATACAAATTTGAAGCCTTTGACAAGTTCAAAGAATTTAGAAATAAAGTAGAGAAATAACTTAGTAAGAATATTAAAACTCTAAGATCCGATCGAGGAGGTGAATATTTAAGTTTAGATTTTCTAAGTTTTCTTAGTTATAATAGGATATTATCTCAATGGACTCCACCACATACACCTCAGCATAATAGTGTATCTAAAAGAAGGAATCGAGCTTTATTAAATATGGTTCGATCCATGATAGCTTTTACTAATCTACCAAAATTATTTTGGGGATATGCACTGGAAACTAGTGCTTATATCATAAACAGAGTTCCAAAAAGAATAGTTGACACTACCCAATTTGAACCATTTTATGGTAAAAGTCCAAAGCTAACTCACATGTGAATTTGGGAATGCCCTGCTTATGTGAAGAGGACAAGGTCAGACAAATTAGAGAATAAGTCTGACAAGTGTTTGTTGGTTGAATATCCAAAAGAATCTCACGGATATTAGTTCTATCTTCTTATTGAAAGCAATGTGTTTATTTCAAGCCATGATGTTTTCCTAAAGAAAGAATTTGTGCTTAAGGGAGATAGTGGGAGCAAAATTGAACGTAGTGATGTTCAAGAAACACAAACAAATAGCGATTAACCAGTTGATCCTAAATCTATTGATAAAATAGATGAACCATCTAATAAACAAGAACTACGAAGGTCAAGTAGGATACGTGTGGTACCTGAGAGATCTAGATTTCTTATCACTAACCACAATGGTGTATTGGTCGTCGGAAAAGATGAGCCTACCACTTAAAAAGAAGTTTCGAATAGTTCAGAATTTGACAAATGGATTAAAGTCGTGAAGTCAAAAATGGATTCCATGTATGATAACCAAGTTTGGACTTTGGTTGATCCACTTGAAGGGACAAAACCCATACGGTGCAAATAGGTTTTCAAGAAGAAAACTGATGTGGATGGTAAAGTGATTACCTACAAAGTGCAATTGGTTGCAAAAAGGTTACCGTAAAAAATATAGTATTGACTATGACAAAACTTTTTACCAGTAGCAATGTTGAAATCCATTAGGATACTCCTACAACTTGCTACTCGTTATGATTATAATATTTGGCAAATAGATGTGAAAACAACTTTCCTTAAAGAAAATCTGATTGAGGAAGTGTACATAACATAACCTGTAGGTTTCATATCCAAGGATCACATGAAGGTGTGTAGGCTGCAAAGGTCTATTTATGGACTAAAGTAAGGTTCTAGTAGTTGGAACATCCATTTTGATGAAATAATTAAAGAATTCAGTTTAAAACAAAATATATATAAACCTTATGTATACTTGAAAATTAGTGGGACTGTAATTATTTTCCAATTACTATATGTAGATAACATATTACTAATAGGAAATGATGCTTTATTCAACAATCAGTCAAGATTATGTTATCTAAGAAGTTCTCCCTGAAAGATCTTGGAGATGCAACCTATATTCTAGGATAAGAATCTATAGATATAGACCAAAAAGGTTGCTTGGTCTTGCACAATCTATATACATAGACAAAGAGTTAAAGAGGTTTTGCATGGATCAATCCAAGAAGGGATTCTTATCTATGATCCATAGGGCAAGCCTTTAAAAATCTGTGTCCAAAGACACAAGATGAAAGGGATCATATAAGTAAAATACCATATATTTTAACAATTGGTTCTATCATGTATGCTATGATATGTACGAGAATCGATGCATCTTGTGCTCTTAGTCTAATAAGCAGATACTAATTGGACCCTGGAGAAGTTCATTGTCTATAAAATATACTTAAGTACTTAAAAAGAATTAAGGATGTATTCTTGCTATATGGAGATGGTGACTTATAGGTCAAAAGGTATACTGACGCTAGTTTTCAGTCTAATGAGGATGATTACAAATCCCAATCAGGATATGTGTTCCCTTTGGAGGTTGGGAAATTTATTGGAAAATTTTCAAACAAGACACAACTGCCGACTCTACCATTGAAGCTGAGTACATAGTGGTTTCCAAAGCAGCTAAAGAAGCGGTCTAGATCAAGATGTTCATTACAAAACTAGGAGTGGTACCAAGCATTGTTGATCTAATATCTATGTATTGTGATAATATTGGAGCCATTGCACAAGCAAAGGAACCATGGTCTCATCAGTGATCCAAATATGTACTTAGGCACTATCACTTGATTAGAGAAATCAGTAATAGAAATGATGTAAAGGTAGAGATTATTTCCACTGATTAGAACATAGCTAATCCACTAACAAAGGAATTATCCCAAAAGAAATATGATGGCCATGTTCAATCATTTGGTATTTAATACATAAATGATTGGGTCTAGTGCAAGTGGGAGAATGTTAGGATTGTGCCCTAGAAACAATCATTTGTACAATAAATTTTGCACATTAAATCAATAAAAGACATTCTTTATCTTTCAGTTTCTTTCTTTCATATGTTTATGTTTATAAAACTGTTATATAAATCTCAAGTACAACACTGTGTTAAGAAAATCATGATAGAGATCGTGATGCAAGGTTCCTATAACATTGGAATATGTTTGTGCTAAAATTATCTCTAGTCATAATATTAATGAGATAGGATATTATTAATGTGCTAAGACTAGCACGTGTTGTACTTCTTAATTTGATCAAGCGGTGGTTTTCACATCCGTGAGTATTGTGATACTCAAAGTTAACACATAGATGCTTGTAACTCGAACAAGTATACTGGATGACCTAGCTATGACATAATCACATGAATAACTATTTAATGCTAATGATAGAATCTCATTATAGCAAATGTGTAAGTATCCTCATGGTTGAGATCTCCAAGGTACTTTACTTACTGAGTATTATACTTTGATTCCAATCTTTGGAGTCCTTTCAAGACCGCCTATGGGATGGACAATAGGTACAACGAGAAGTAAATAAAAGTAATTAAGAGGGTAAATAAAGCATTCATCACTCCTAATACTAGAGGCATATATCTCATGGCCACTTGTATAGAATCATTACTCGAGAAGTCCTTGGCTGAGGCAACTATTCGTTGGAAATAGTTCTTATAACACCCTACAGCTACAGGGCCCAAATAGCTGTGGATGTCGCCCCGTTATAATGATAAGGGGTCATTACAACGGTACAATTTAATAAATAACAAACACAGAGACATAATAGCTGCAAAATAATTATATCATATACTTTAAATATTTTCTTACACAATCTATGACTAAAAGGTCTCTTGGATCTAAACCCGAATAGTAGCAAGGTATAATGCATCAACTTAACTTCTTCGGGTCCTGCCTTTATACAAATCTAGGTATTCACAAAAGTCTACTTGAAAAGTATGGATAAAACTTGTGTGAGATATAATATATCTCAATAAGTCCCGTAGTGTGCTGTGAGAAGTTTTAATAACACTGTGGTCACAATGCATGATTGAAATTGTTGCGACGGTAAAAAGAAGCACTACTTCTTGTTTGAGAAGTATCTATAGTGAAATAATGGAAGTAATTGTCTTTTCATTGGGAAAATAGATTCTCAACACCAAAACATGGTGAATAATAAAAACTTTGGGCTTTTTAATCAGAAATCATTCCGTATTTTCAAAATACATTTAAATATCCAAAATTCTGCATTGCTATTTCATTTGGAAGAAATATTATTCCAACTGATATCGCCACACTAGCCCGTACAGAATTTACAATCCTACATCATTAATTAATTAGAATAACCTAGTGCATACACTACGATTAAATAAATGATAACCATTGTCACATTAGCTTGGGTATCCCACGCCCGTCCTTCTGTTTCCACTTTCGATAATGAGTGCTAGCTAAGGACGACTAAACATCAAATACTAGCACCTCATGAAATAAGAGACCACAGTCTGGAGGTGCACACCAACTGAACCACGTTCTCAATCCCACGTAAGTTAGTATAAGTGTAAAGTCCCTTTCAGAACTAAAGGATAACATAACTATTATAGCAATGACTCTACATTTCCATAGTCCAATCAATTCCAAAACATTTCTATTCTGAAAATATTTTCTTTCCCCGAATGACTTTGAATAAGAACACATATAATTTGGGTCCATTCCGATATTTCAAAAAAACATATTCTCATGCTATGACTTTCACAACCTTTATGCATGAAGTGCAATCATAAGTTGCTTGATGAAATTCATGCAAGGTTTCCAAATCATTTCATCATATGGGTATGACTTATCAAAATAAAGCATGCTTAAATACTGCATAATCATTAATGCTTCCAAATGATTCATAATATTTTCAATAAGATAAGCCAGCATGCTTTATAATGTTTTAATCATAAAAGAGCTTTATTAAAAACGTTGTATGGATGTGGGGACTTACCTCAAACAGCTTATCAATTAGCAAGATAAATATTCGCTAAGTCATCACCAATGCTTAACAATGAATGGCCTACAATAATGATCATTCATAATGCATTTCTTATTCTATGCTTGTCGACCACTATATATATATATATATATATATATATATATTCATTTTCTATTTCATTCCGTACTTGAAATGAAATATAATCCTTGCACACTTGTAATATATTTCCTTGTTTCCTCTTCTTCACAAGAATATAAGGTCTTCAAATACCCAATTAACTTCTCATCCATCCACGAACATAAATAAAATCACTTTAGGAATTTATTTGTTCTTTAATGAAAATTCTGCAATTTCCAGCTTTGGCACATCATTCTGTTTTGCTCACAACTTTCAATACACATGCCCAAATGATGTTAAATATGTTCCAAAATGTCCTCATGACATTCGTTGATGATTTCCAATTCATGAATCACTGATTTCCCTTCTCAGTTCAGTCAGTTTTGCTTACAATATCTCAGCTTTCCAATCCCGTCACTTTTTTGGCAGCTTGGGGTATTTTCAACATAACATTTTATTCACAACTCCAAATCGGGTAAAATTGGTCCCAAAATGATCCCAAGACATTTACTACAAGGTTTTGGTCATGGGGTTCCATTAAAAAAAAAAAATCCAATTTGTACAGTTTATTGAATTTTCCAGCTTTGGCACATCATTCTGTTTTGTTTCCTTTCTTCACACCATATATTTCACTTTAATCCTAACAACTATGCAACACTTACACCATCTTAATTCCATCATAATGGCCATCAATTCTCTGATTTTCAGAGATATTTAGCTCAGAAAAATCATATTTTACAACATTAAGTTCAACAAGTGCAAACAACAACATTAACAATTCATTTTCTTTAACAATTAATTCCATCTTTCCTTTCCATTTCTTACACCTTTTACAGCCATGAACAACCACCAAAACCATCATCAAAACACCTTTATATACCTTATAAAACATAGTATATAAACCCTCAAGCAAACAAGCACACATGCACTCACCAATCTTCACCAAACATAGAAATCATGCTAGACAAAATCACAACTTTCTTATTTTCCGAACAATATTCATACCATAATGATCCTTCGAATTAATTCTACAATTTTAATTCATGAAGTATAGCTTTTTACCTTGTTTGTGTGATTCTCCAACCTTGAATTGCTCCAAGAACACCAAAAACACACCAAGAACACACACTTTTTTCTTTTTCTTTCCTTTTTCTTTTTCTCCCAATTTTTCTCTAGCTTTTCTCTCATTTTCTTTCTCTCTTCTTTCTCATTTCTTGCTGTCCATTTTTTGCTGTTGAAACACAGCTTCCACTGCCATTTCTTGGTTCAAATTATGACCAAGATTGGTCATAAAGTCAACTATTTTGGGCTATCCAATTTTTCAACCATTTTCCTATTGGTTGATTTAATTAAATAGATCATTTTTAAGCTTATTCAATAAGCTTTTGCAAATTAAATAATCCCACAAATATTTCACTCCTCCAATGATATTTTAACACTTGCTTTCATCCACCAATCATGTTACGCTACTTGTCTCAATTTCAAACGCATTTCAGAATTTCTTCAGAAAATAACTATAAATTCGTTCTGTATAAAAAAAAAAATGTTTATTCTTACAATGGAATCTATAAATTGTACTGAATTCAACAATTGAAGTTAAGATACTCAATTATTTGTCAATTCTTCCCAATTTACGATCAAAATCCCAATCGTGGTCAAAACAACAATAATGCCCGTGATAGCTTGGATTATACCAAAACGTCCATCTTATTACACTGTTTAATTTTTGTTCTGAGCGTAATCCTAAACTCATACTCTACTAAAAATAGGCGCAATCTAAAGATTTAGGGTACGAGTAGAACAAATCAAAAAATCCATTTAGATCCCTATGAATTCCAAAATTCCAATTGTGTCCCTAAATATTTTTTATCACAGCAAAATGGTCTGTTCATTAAACTGATCATTTCTTGTTCTGAGTCTTGATACAAATACTTATTCTATATTAAGTAGTCATCGATCAAAATGTACAAAAGTGGGATGTTACAATTCCAATTAACACACATGATGAGTAATGGATTCTAAAAGTAAGTACTAAAACATTCGGGCAAGAATTAATTAATATTCCGAAGGGAGTTGGCACTAATTTCATACTATAAACTGAATGAGATATTATATAATAAAAAGAGTTTATTGCACTGACATTTTGCTATTGAAAGGTTCGCATCAAGACACTTGACTTTCTAGACTTTTGGATGATCATGATGCATTGTTAGATGCCGCTCTTGATCTACAATATATGGATTTATTAATTAGATAATTAATAAATTAATCTTAATTATAATTATTAAAAGTGTTATTAATTCTATTATGATGGAATTCATTTATATAAGCTACTAATGGACTAAAAAACTAAATAGGTCACCCACAACAGAGGAATTGGTGTTCAAGATATTATATGATAATATTACGGAGCTATTTTTCAAGAATAAATAGCTATTATGGGCTAATTGTTGTTGGGTATCTTATGCTCGTATCATATAAGGCGCAGCGGAAGAATAAAATGAGATACCATCCCAGGACCCGCATAAATATGGAAAACAAGACATAAACCAATCAAAGGTAACAGCTTTTTACCTTTCTTTGATCGTCCGAAAAACAAAAATTTCTTCTTCAAGTCGAGGCGCGATCTAACAATGCTCTTGTGCAAACTCCACGAGAGTTGAACGTCTAACTACTATAATCACAGTGTATGATTATCTCTAATGGTAATCCATACAGAGAATACATTCAAGCACGAAGATTTCTGTGCTAGCAGAAACACTAAGTGGCGGCTAGGGTTCTTCATGTTTTTTGCAAAATGAGAGAGAGAGAGAGAGAGAGAGAGAGAGAGAGAGAGAGAGAGAAGAGAAGAAGAAGAAGAAGAAGAAGAAGAAGAAGAAGAAGAAGAAGAAGAAGAAGAAGAAGAAGAAGAAGAAGAAGAAGAAGAAGAAGAAGAAGAAGAAGAAGAAGAAGAAGAAGAAGAAGAGAAGGTTGTGTTGTTAGGATTGGAGTTTTTCGTATGTTGTGTACTAGCTAGGGTTTCGTGTTTCATCTATTTGTCACACGAAAATCTTGCTAAAAAATCCTCCATCCCAAAATTCTAAAACAATTAGAATTCCCTAATTGTAATTGGAAACATCAAGTTCTCACAATTACAATTTGGACCATAAATTATAACTAATTATAATTTGTCCACAACAACTTCTCGTTCTCTCAATTAACCCCACTATGTTATCAAATAACATCTTGAGTATATAATTCTCTATTTTGTGTGACCTATTAGGTTTTCCTGTCAATTGGTAGAAAACATGAATTAATCTAAACGTCTTTGAGATTAATAATCCATAATTAATTAGAATTAATCATATTAATTCTAATCAGGATTGGTTTATTAATTCATCAATTAATAAACCCATATTCCCAGATCATGAGCGGTATCTACCAATACGTCATGACCACCCAAGAATTCAGGAAGCCCAGTGGCTTGACATGAGCCCTTCAATAACAAACTTCAGTGTAATTAACTCATTTCACCATACAATATCTCATTCGGTTTAGAGTACAGAATTAGTGCCAACTCCTTCCAGAATTAATTCTGGCCTGAATAAAATAGTACTTGTACTAGGAACCCACTACTCTAGATGTGTATCATTTGGAACTATTTCCAACACACATATGCCTTGGCCAAGGACTTCACGAGTAGTAATTCCTGCAAGTGACCGTGAGATATTTTCCCTTACTATTTGGAGTGGTGAATCCTTTATTGACCCACTCAACTACTTTTGTTGACCTCACATTGTACCTAATATCCATCCCATAGGTGGCCTTGATCGAGCTCCGGAGATTGGAATCAAAGTACAACGCTCAGCAAACAAAGTACCTTGGAGATCTCAAGTCTAACAATAATTGCACGTTTGCTATATTGAGATTATATCACTGGCACTAAATAGTTATCCATGTGATTATCTCAAAGCTAGGTCTTTCAATGAACTTGTTCCATTAACAATCATCAATGTGTTAACTTTAAGTATCTCAATACTTACGGATATGAGAACCACCACCTGATCAAATTAGGAAATCTAACACATTCTAGTCTTAACGCATTAATGATGTCCTGTCTTATTAATACTTCGACTATGGACTATTTAAGTACTAACACTATACAGTGTAGTAGGAATCTCATATCATGATATTTATCATAATTTCCTTAACATAGTGTTGTACTAGGGACTTTATCAAACAGTTATATTACTTAAGAGTAAATAAAAGAAATTGTAAGATAAATAATGCCTTTTATTAAAATAAAATATGTCATATACAATGTACAAGTGATTGTCTCTAGGGCATAACATTAACAAACTCCTACTTGCACTAGAGCCAATCATTCATGTATCTAATACCGTAAAACTCAACATGACAATCATGTTTCTTTTGGGATAGTGCTTTTGTAAGTAGGTCAGCTATGTTATCATCCATAGAAACTCTCTCTATCTTGACATCATTTCTATCTATGATCTCCTGGATCAAATGATAACGTCGCAGTATATGTTTGGATCGTTGGTGAGACCATGGCTCCTTTGCTTATGCAATGGCTCCGTTCTTGTCATAATACAAAGTTATTGGACCAACAACACTAGGAACTACACCCAGTTCTGTCATGGACTTCTTGATCCAAACAGCCTCTGTAGTTGCTTCAGAAGCAGCTATGTACTCAGCTTCTATCGTAGAGTCTACAATAGTTACTTGTTTGGAAGTTTTCCAACTTATTGCCCCTCCACACAATGTAAACACGTAGCTAGATTGTGATTTGAAATCATCTTTGTCAGATTCAAAACTGGCATCAGTATACCCATTTATTTTCAAATCACCTTCTCCATATACTAAGAACATATCATTAGTCCTTTGTAAGTACTTAAGAATGTTCTTTATAGCACCCCAATGACCCTCACCAGGGTCAGATTGGTATCTGCTCATCAAACTGAGAGCACAAGATACATCGGGCCTAGTACATACCATAGCGTACATGATAGATCCAACTGCCGAGGCATATGGAATCTTACTCATGTGATCCTTTTCAACTTGTGTCTTAGAAGACATCAACTTTGAAAGGCTTACACCATATGACATAGGTATGAATCCCTTTTTGGATTGATCCATGCGAAATCTCTTTATCACTTTATCTATGTATGTAGACTGTGAAAGATTTAGCAACCTTTTAGATCTATCTCTATAGATTCTTATTTCGAGAATATAGGTTGCTTCTCCAAGGTCTTTCATGGAGAATTGTTTGGACAACCAAACTTTAACCGTTTGCAAGATAGGTATATCGTTTCCTATTAGCAATATGTCGTCTACATAGAGTAATAAGAAAATGATTGCACTCCCACTAACCTTCTTGTATACACAAGGCTCATCCATGTTTTGAATGAAACCAAACTCTTTGATTGTTTCATCAAAATGGATGTTTCAACTCCTAAAAACTTGCTTAAGTCCATAAATGGACCTTTGTAGCTTGCACACCTTTGTGCTATCATTGGATGTGAAACTCTCAAGTTATGTCATATATACTTCCTCAGTCAGATTTTTGTTTAGGAAAGCTGTTTTCACATCCATTTGCTCAATCTCATAATCATGAGGAGTAGCAATGGCTAGGAGTATGCTGATGGATTTCAATATGGCTACTAGTGAGAAGGTTTCATTATAGTCAATACTATATTGTTGACGATAACTCTTTGCCACTAGTCGTACTTTATAGGTAACTAAGTTACTATCCATGTCCGTTTTCTTCTTGAAGACCCACTTGCACCTAATAGGTTTAATTCCTTTGGGTGGATCAACCAAAGTCTATACTTGGTTGTCGTACATGGAATCCATTTCTGACTTCATGGCCTCAAGCCATTTGTTAGATTTTAAACTATTCAGAGCATCCTTGTAAGTAGTAGGCTCATCTTTATCTATGAGCAATACGTTATTGTGGCCACTAATGAGAAATTCATATCTCTCAGGTGCCACACGTATACTACTTGATCTATGAGGTTCTTGTGTAGTAGAAGGTTCATCTATTCTCGCAATAGAAGTGGGGTTCGATAGTTGAACCTCATTTGTTTGATCTTCATGAACTTCACTAAGATCAATTTTACTCCCACTGTCCTTTTCGAGCATGTGCTCCTTCTCTAAGAAGACGGCATGCTTCAAAACAAACAATTTGTTTTCAGAGGGTAAGTAGAAGTAATAGCCAAAAGATTCTTTCGAATATCCCACAAACAAACACTTCTCAGACTTACTTTCAAGTTTATCTGACTATGGCCTTTTAACAAAGGCAGGACAACCCCATACTCGCAAGTGAGATAACTTTGGTTTCTTACCAAAGAACATCTCAGATGGGGTAGTATCAACTGATTTTGCTGGAACTCTATTTAGTATATAAACAGAAGTCTCTAGTGTATATCCCCAAAACGATTTTGGTAGGTCTGCAGAAGCCTTCATAGTTCGTACCATGTCTAGAATGGTTCGATTCCTTCTCTTAGATACACCGTTATGTTGAGGTGTATGTGGTGAAGTCCATTGAGATTATATTCCATTATCTCTAAGATAACTCAGAAACTCTTGGCTCAAGTATTCTCCTCCTCGATCAGATCTTAGAATCTTAATACTTTTACCAAGTTGTTTCTCTATTTCATTCTTGAAGTCTTTGAACCTTTCAAAGGCCTCAGAATTGTATTTCATTAAATATAAATATCCGTATCATGAGAAATCATCGATAAAGGTTATGAACTAGTTATAACCTCCTCTTACTTATATTGACATTGGGCCATATACATCAGAATGTATGAGTTCTAATAACTCCTTGACCCGTTCTCCCTTTTTTGGAAAAGAAGTTTTACTCATTTTGCCTAGTAAACAAGATTTGCATGTGCCATATGATTCATAATCAAATGACCCTAAGTTACCAAACTTGTGTAACTTAGAAATACGATTTTCGTTTGCATGGGCCAAACAACAATACCATAAGTAAGAGGTGTTAGAGCTATCCATTTTAGGTTTCTTATTATTTATATGGAGAGTTGGACTATCCAAGTCTACAACATATAAACCATTAACCAGAGTTGCTAAACCATAATGAATGTCATTCAATGAAAAAGAACAATATTTATTCTTAAATATCAAATAAAATCTATATAAGTCTAAACACGTAACTGAGATATTGTTTTTCATTAAAACTGATACATAATAACAGTTTTGCTGTTCTAGAATTAATCCCGAAGGCAGGTTTAGCTCGTATGTCCCTACAGCAAGTGCAGCAACCTTTGCCCCATTTGCAGTACGTAGGCCCACATCGCCTTTCTCTAGCCTTCTACTGCTCTTTAGTCCCTGCAAGTTATTTCACAAATGAGATCCATATCTGGAATCTAATACCCATATCTCATTTCTAAAGGCAGTATTTATCTCAATCATAAATATACCCAGAGTAGAAGTAGAAATGCTTGTAAGCTTCTTCTTCTGCTTCTTGTTCTTTATGGTTTCCAAGTAGGCTTTGCAGTTGTGCCTCCAGTGGCCCATCTTCCCACAATGATGGCATGGGCCTTTGGTAGCTGTATCCTTCTTGTTTACACCAAATTTGGACTTCATAGGAGCCTTATTCTTCTTCTTTTGAACTTTCTTCTTAGAAGAGGAAGATTCTACCATTAAAACTACATTGGAATCCTTCTTCATGGAGGACTTCACAGTTTTGAGAAGATTGATCAACTCAGGAATGGTGGAGTCAATCTTGTTTATCTGATAGTTAATCATAAATTGTGAGAAACTATTAAGTAAAGACTATAGAATTAAATCAACACTTAAGTCAGGATCCATTGCAGACCCGAGATTTCCAAGCTTATCTATCAAGCTTAGCATCTTCAGTCCATGAGTGGCCACAGAAGAACCCTCTGCCATTTTGCAATGGAATAGTTACTTCGAGATCTCGTATCTCTCTATTCTAGTTTGGGCATCAAACAACTCTCAAAGATGTAGTATAATTGATTGAGCATCCATATGCTTGTGCTGTTTTTGCAACTCGAGAGTCATGGATGCCAGCATAATACATGATGCTATATCACTATCCTCCTTGTGCCTTCTGTGGACAGCATGCTCAGCAGCATAAGCATCTTGAGCTGGTGGTGGTGGTGGAATAGGAGCATCTAACACGTAGTGTAACTTTTCCAATATGAGAACAATTCTGAAATTTCTATACTAGTTGGGATAGTTTGATTCGGTTAATTTATTGGTTTCCAAAATGCTACGTAGGTTTAAGTTTGTAGATATGAAGTGACCTAAATGTAAGGATAGAGAGCATTACATACTTGTATATGCACATGATATGCAAATAATTAGGACTTTAATTAAACACATTTTTACTCCACTATTTTATTCAAACCAATAGCCCCCACTACATATTCAGGAAAGCCCGTTGGAAGCTTTCCTAGTGGACTGGTATCCAAATTCCTCAAGAGTAACCTTGGATTTGCTCAACAAGACACCCTTAAGTTCATTAGTAGATATCCAATACCAATTACATCATATGTAATTACCGGATCATTTGGTGATTAACAGCTTTTAATCTTAATACCTTTTGGGATATCCTAACTTTTTCTCTAAATTTCTTTATGCTTAAGTTTGACCAATCGAGATAAAGAATTTAGTTAAACCCAACCTATTAATCAGGAATTTAATTCCATAGCTTGAACATACCCAATGTCATGTAGTCTTGGGTTTGCCCAACAACCTGGTCTCGGAAAAGGATTCTCATTCTTACTATATTAACAGAAGGAATTAGCTTTAATATTAATTGAGGAATTTGTTCCTTTTAGTGATTTCGTTGAATGATATACATAAAAATCAATAAATCATATAATTGATAATCATGGTAATAAAGAGATTATGTGGTATGGTTATAGACTTTACCCTAAATTAATTTCTTTGAACTATAAAACAAATTAATATAGTTAATCCTATGTGTTCATGCATGATTTAAGTAGAAGGTCATACTTTCTTGCCTTGTTTTGGTTGCCATCTCCAGAATAGAATAATTCTACTCCTATCTAACATATGCAAACTAATTACATAATTTCCTAAAGGGAGAAAACCTCGAGTTATGTTCGAGGGAAGTCAGATGAGAAGATAATTAGACAAGATTTCTAAAGAAGGCAGGACACGCAGGCCCTATTTCAGAAAAGCCAAAACTGTAAAATATATGAACAGATATAATTGGTTTTAGTCCATAACCATACACCCTGCCATTAACTATGCTTAAACAAAATAAACATATAGTTTTTATTATTCCAAAATGTCTAATTTGGAAAAATAAAACAAATTCTAAAATTAATATTTTAGAAAAATACATTAATTTTAAATTTTCAAAATCACTATTTTGAAAAATAAAATTGTTTATCTCAAAACTAATTTTGAGAAAATGCTTTTGGGTCCCGTCTTTAGCAGTGAAAACGGCGGTCCCGCTGGCTGGTCAGCAGGCGGGGGTCATGGGGCAGCGCCTCCTTGGAATTTTTTTTTAATTTTCTTTTACCCCCTATCATCAAATGAGATTTTCCCTTTCAAAATTCTATTCCAAAAATTTTTTTTATATTGCTGGAACATCGCTAACATAGCAGAAACGACGCCGGTTTGAAGGCCAGAGCCCGTACTAGCTCTGGTCTAGTTTTAAGAAACATTTTCTTTTGAAAATGATTTCTGGACGTTCGCGAAACAGCATAGAACCGACAATGTCTTGGAGGCCGACGCCGGCACCAGCTGTAGTCGGGAGCAGTGGCGGCGATTTTGAAAATTTTCCAGAAACAATTTCTGGTGCCTAAATCTTCTGCAGCAAATCAGTGAGAACAATTCTTAGCAGAATTTTCTGTTTTGAAGTTGAAAACAACAACTAATTTGTTAATTTAAACAAAACCCAAACAGAAAATTAAGATGAAACGGAAGGTAACAACCACGTTGCTAGAAAACGGTTTTCTGCAGAAAATTATCAGCACCTAAAGAAAGCATCTTTTTGAAATACGCTGTGACTTTTACGCAATCATATTGTGTTACGAACCCAACCCATAGAGGTCGAAACAACTTGGACTTAAGTGAAAATGATTTTCACAGTAAACGAAGATAAACACGAATAAATGAAAACAGTTTTTCATGCCAAAACAATGTCCGTAGACCATACATATCAAGGCTCAGATACCATTGTTGGGTATCTTAGGCTCGTATCAAATACGGCGCAGAGGAAGAATAAAACAAGATATCATCCCAGGACATGCATATATGTGGAAAACAAGACACAAATAGATCAAAGGTAACAACTTTTTACCTTTCTTTGATCATCTGAAGAACAAAAATTTCTTCTTCAAGTCGAGGCGCGATCCAGCAATCCTCTTGTGCAAACTCCACGAGAGTTGAACGTCTAACCACTATAATCACAGTATGTGATTATCTCTAACAGTAATCCACACAGAGGATACACTCAAGCACGAAGTTTTTCATGCTAGCAGAAACACTAAGTGGCGGCTAGGGTTCTTCATGTTTTTTGCAAAACGAGAGAGAGAGAAGAAGAGAAGGTTGTGTTGCTAGGGTTGGAGTTTTTCGTATGTTGTGTACTAGCTAGGGTTTCGTGTTTCATCTATTTGTCACACGAAAATCTTGCTAAAAAATCATCCATCCCAAAATTCTAAAACAGTTAGAATTCCCTAATTGTAATTGAAAATATCAAGTTCTCACAATTATAATTTGGACCATAAATTATAACTAATTATAATTTGTCCACAACAACTTCTCGTTCTCTCAATCAACCCCACTATGTTATCAAATAACATCTTGAGTATATAATCCTCTATTTTGTGTAACCTATTAGGTTTCCCAATCAATTGGTAGCAAACATGAATTAATTCAAACGTCTTTGAGATTAATAATCCATAATTAATTAGAATTAATCCTATTAATTCTAATCAAGATTGGTTTATTAATTCATCAATTACTAAACCTATATTCCCAGATCATAAGTGGCATCTAGCAACACATCATGACCAGCCAAGAGTCCAGGAAGTCAAGTGGTCTGACATAAACCATTCAATAACAAACTTCAGTGCAATTAACTCCTTTCACTATACAATATCTCATTCGGTTTGGAGTACAGAATTAGTGCCAACTCCCTCCAGAATTAATTTTGGCCCGAATACAATAGTACTTTCACCAGGAACCCACTACTCTAGATGTGTATCACTTGGAACTATTTCAAATACACATATGCCTTAGCCATGGACTTCTCGAGTAGTAATTCTTCCAAGTGGCCTTGAGATATTCGCCCCTACTATTAGGAGTGGTGAATCTTTTATTGACCCTCTCAACTACTTTCGTTTACCTCATAATGTACCTAATATCCATCCCATAGGCAGCCCTTGATCGAGCTCTGGAGATTAGAATCAAAGTACAATGCTTAGCAAACAAAGTACCTTAGAGATCTCAAGTCTAAGGATACTTGCACGTTTGTTATATTGAGATTATATCACTGGCACTAAATAGTTATCCTTGTGATTATCTCAAAGCTAGGTCATCCAATGAACGTATTCCATTAACAAGCATCCATGTGTTAACTTTGAGTATCTCAATGCTCACAGATACGAGAACCACCGCCTGATGAAAGTAGGAAGTCCAACACATGCTAGTCTTAACACATTAATAATGTCATGTCTAATTAATACTACGATTAGGGATTATTTAAGTACTAACACTATATAATGTAGTAGGAATCTCATCTGATGATCTTTATCATGATTTCCTTAACACAGTGTTGTACCAAGGACTTTATCGAATAGTTATATTACTTAAAAGTAAACAAAAGAAACTGTAAGATAAATAATGCCTTTTATTAAAATAAAATGTGTCATATACAATACACAAGTGATTGCCTCTAGGGCACAACACTAATAATTTCAATGTGTTATAATTAGTTAGATTAAATTGCAATTATATAAAAGTCATGTGGTTGAAATTATAAGGTCGTTATAATTTTGTGGACTATATTGCAATTTTTAAAACTAATCCTATAATTGAAAAAAAAAAATGGAAGTAAATTAGATTCTGTAATTGGTTTCCTAATACGATTAGGAAACAAACACAAAAAATATATAGATATGTATACATTTGTATGTTTAGTTATCCTATGCTTGTGTAATTGTTGAAAATTCACAGAAGCCTTTGTATCTTGTTACTGATGAAATTCTCCTGATCTTGACTAAATTGCTAGCATAGTTTGATCTGTGTTTTCAGCAGCAAACCTCATGCGGATTTCTATTAGAGAAATCTCTGTACTTGAGATTAGGTGGTTTGCTGGGAACGTGAGATCTCTGGTCCGTGTCCAAAATCGAAAGCCATAAGAGAATTTTTGTATTCTTTGCTGCATTTTCTTGAGGTAAACGTCTTCACTCCTATCTATTTTATAAACTTTAAATTACATTCGAGTGATCTATGGCATAGAATTCCTATTTAATTTTCTCTACGTAGAACTGTCTTGCACGAGGGAATTCAATCATCTTTTTTGTCTTCGAAGTAGCCCATTAGTCATAATTGTTTTTAGGTTGAGGAAATTTGATTAAAGAGAATTTTACTTTTTTCAGATAGTCTGATTTATTGGGTTTGAATAAAATAAAAAGGTTCAAAGAGATAAAATGAATTACTTAGTTTAATTGGTTAATTAATTACTCTAAGCCTAATCCCAGTTTGAATATTTAAAATTAACCTGGGCTTAAACTAGTTATGAGGCACAAAATCGATTTGGTGTTCAATACCTCTCAATAGTGGCAACCCTTTGGGTATCTCTTTGGGAAACATATTTTGGAATTCTTGAATCATTCCTATAGTTTCATAAGACAAAGCAGTGGTAGAATCATAAGTAGAGACAAAGAAAATTTGCAAATGAGATGGATAACCAGTTCCTTAGCTTTTATAGCCTCAATGATATCAACCTCTTTAGCAAAGAAGTTCACTTTCCCTTTTCCTCCACTATTTTCTTTTTGCTCACTATTATTTTTTATGATCAATGACTTTTGCTTTTCCATCCCATCTCTCAATTCTATTTCTCTAATGTCTAGTTCTTTCTTCTCATTTTTATCCTTGCCTAGCACTCTCCATATTCTTTTTCTTCTCATTTTCTCATATGATTTTTGATCACTATTCACCTCATCTGGAGACTTTAGGCATGAAATAATCACCCATCAAAAGGCATGCATGGCCTAGTGTACAACCGTGCATGATCCTGTGCATAATAGGGGATGAATTGTTGCTCCTAGAAATTTGCAAAAAGCAAGGGAAAAATAGCTCTACAATCTGCATGACTGTGCAACAGTGCACGGCCACAATGCACGGCCATGCAATGATGTTGTGCCAGCTATGAGGATTTTGGAAAATTTTTATGCATGGCAATGATGCGCAGCCATGCACACATGCTAAACAAGCATCTTGAAGAGCATTAGGAGTTTCTAAATTAATCCAAAGATGGTTTAAACTTCCCAATTTCATTCAAAGACGGTTTAGAGGGCTTCTATAAAAGCAAGGGACATCCAAGAACACATCTACCTGATATTCTTGAAGATTCTTCTTAAAGAAACATAATTTTTTGGGGGAATAGCATCTAAGAAGGCCAAGAAAGGGAGGAAAAGATAAGGAGGCAAAAAGACTTGAGATTGTGGGCTTCTCAAGTTTAAATTTTTCACTCTTTCTCTTATTCTTTCTTGTTTCCATGTTTGTTCTCAGTTTCTTTATAATTCAAACCAATTTCAAGTTTTATATATGTTTTGAGACTATCTTTGTCATTAGATTTTGATATTTGGAGATTCATAAATGTTGGATATCTTATTTTAATATAATTGAGATTACCTCTTTAGTATTTGTGCAATTCTAGTTGTCATTCTTATCAATTGTGTTGATTTAATTGTGTCTGGCTAACAACCTCTTAATTCATGTGATTAACTAAGAAAAAATAATTTTATCTTGATTAATTTGTCTAAATAGCAGCTAAACTTAGTTGAGTTTCTAGGCTAACTGGATTGGCTAAGTTACAGAGAATCACATGCTGATCAATTTGCATATTTTCAAGGCCAACTGGGTATGTAAATTGGTATTTGTGATGTCTTATATCATTATCAACTTTACTCTTTGTTTTTGGCAATTGATTAATTGAAGTATTAATATCTTTAAGAAAAGGATAATCAATTTGGAGTAAATTAAAGAATGGAGATAGAGATTTTAACTTATAGGCTAAATAAGGGTTAATCCACTTTTGCAAGAATCAGAAATTTAATTTTCTAAGAAAGGTCTATAAAACTAAATTCTAAAAGTAATCCTATCAATGATGATTGTCATAATTTGATCATAATACATAGGCTTAAGCATAATATTTCTTAATTTGCTTGGAAGTTTCCTATTTGATTTTGGTTTTCTAATTTGTTTAGGATTAATTTTTGGAAGTTTATTAATTTAATCTCCCCCTAATTTGTGCATTTACTTAAATAGGTTATCATTGTGATTGGTGTAGCTAAATGTTCACAACATGATTTCATATGCATAAAGTGATTGCCGTTTTCGTATAGATTATGCTTCTTTTGTTCCTTATGGGATTCAATACCTTGCAGTCAACTATGCTAATTTGTGTCTCAAGAAGTAGGTTTTAAAATTTGTTGGTGCATGACAACTACATGTTTAAGGAACCTCTATTTTTATGTCATGATTCTCCTCAAATAATTTTTTGGCACCATTGCCGGGGACACAAAAGAAATATTTTGATCATCTTTATCACTAAAGTTATTCTTGTGATACTTGGTTAAAGTAATTCTCTTGGTGCCAATGTTTTCTTTTTACTCTTCATCATTTGATTTATTTTTTTATTTTTATCTTGTAGGTTGGAAAGCACATGAAGGAGCTTATAAGGGGATTCCAAAAAGTTGGATGAAAATTCTTAACTTTTGAGCTAAATCTAAGTGTCGCAATTGGTGAATTCTTAACTTGTTTCCCTACTCTAGATAAAAGCTTGTGGATAAAACCCCACAAGACACTAGGAATTTAATTGAAAACATAGCATCTAATACACAAGATTTTGAGAATAAGACAATAAGAGTTGTAGGTACCATCTCTTTAGAAGAAAAAATGGATAATCTCATATATTTTGTAGGAAAGATTTTGCAAACAAGCTCACAAGTTAGGATATGCCATTATTACAATTCTTTTGATTATCCTAATTATTTTTGTCCTCCTTATGATTTTCATGAACATGATAATGCTGTAAGCTTTTCTTCTCAATCTCTTGGAAAGACTCATAAGCCTTCCACCTATGAATTTCCTTTTTCAAGACTATCTTCAAACATGACCCTACAAGACATGGTCAAGTCTTTTGCATCTAGTCCTTTCACTTTTCAAGAAGAGACCTAAACTAGCATTCACCATCTTGAGGACAAACTTGGGAAATTAACCTTAGAGATGAGTCATACTAAAGCATAGTTGCCTAATAATTTTCCATCTCCATCCCTAACCCTTGCACGATTATCCATGCCATTGCTTTTAGAAGTGGTAAGGAATTGAATGGACCTAGGATGAACCCTTTAGAATAGGAGGATGACCTAGAGGTAGCACCAATACCCAAGACAACTAACGAGTTTAATGTAGCGGAGCCTAAGTTAGGAAAGCTGACACCTAACAAAGTGCAACCATCTCTCCCTAATAGATTGGCTAAAAATAGAAAGGAAGACTTGGAAAAGGAACTTCTAGAGATTTTCAAGAAAGTAGAGATAAATCTTCCCATGCTAGATGCAATAAAGCAAATTCCCCATTATGGAAAATTCTTAAAAGAAATGTGCACTAATAAAAAGAGGCTTAATGGAGATGAAAGGGTAACCATATGGGAGAATGTCTCTACCATTCTTTAAAGAAAATTTCCACAAAAACAAAATGATCCTTGCATGTTCACTATTCATTGCATCATAGAAAACACATTCATTCCAAATTACATGTTAGATTTAGGGCCATCCATTAATGTTATGCCATATTCCTTGTAAGCATCCATTGATCTAGAACATTTGCATGCCACAAGAATTATCATCCAATTAGCAAACAGGTCTAAAACATACTATAAGGGAGTGGTAGAAGATGTGTTAGTTAAAGTCAATGACTTGATTTTCCCCACAGATTTCTATTCTCTTAAAATGGAGGATAGGTCAAGCTCTTCTACTTCATCCCCTATTCTTCTAGGGGGACCATACTTGAAAACGGTTAGGACACAAATTGATGTTCATAATGGCACACTTTCCATGGAATTTGATAGGGAGAAAATTAGTTTTAATATGTTCGATGTCATGAAATTTCCATGCGATGAGTTTTCTAATGTTTCCTTAATTGATATTATTGATCCTTTTGTTGATGATTTGCTTGAGCAAATGTATAGGAATATGATGCAATCCAGTTTGGATTGAAACTTTAATTAGCATTTGCTAAACACTTCGCCCTCCAATTTTAATATTGATACAGTCAACATGGTAAAAGAAAATTGTTAGTCCTTAGAGCATTCTTCTGTATTTTGGCTTATGTCAAACATTGATGAGGACTAATTTATGTGATTTATATGTAATAGGATATGTTTAACCACAGTTCTTCCAAAGATGTGCAAATGAGACTACTAATCAACTATTGAGCATTGAAATCCAAGTTAAGAATAACTTCAACTTAAGAGCTTGCAAATCATGAAGTCTTTATGAAAGAACATTAGACTAGGAATCATTGTTAAGGTATTTCTTGTAAATTTCTATGCCATTCCAATTGAAGCTTGGTAGCTATTATTATACGACAGTTCTACATACAGTACATACTAGATCCATTTGCCCCCGAAATCCAGAACACAGGCCCTTAGCATATCCTCCAATATCTGTATAACCCTTTTTGACTGCCCATTGGTCTGGGGAAGCACAGTCGTACTGAACTTCAGACTCGACCCCATCAATTCTTGAAACTTGCCCCAAAAGAGAGACGTAAACCTCAGGTCTCAGTCAGACACGATACTTGAAGGCACTCCATGCAATCGGACTATTTCTTACACATAGGTCTGAGCCAACTTTTCCATGGAGTCTCTTATATTCACTGGTATGAAATGAGCCAATTTGGTCACTCGATCCACCACTACCTATATGGCGTCCTTCTGGGTCCTTGACATAGGGATTTCGGTGACAAAATCCATAGTCACTTCCTCCTACTTCCATTCAGGTACTGGCAATGGTTGCAATAGTCCTGCTGACTTCTTGTGCTCTGCTTTGACTTTTTGATAGGTGAGATAGGTCGAGACATACTTCACCATATCCCACTTCTATCTGGGCCACCAATAGGCCCTCTTCAAATCCTGGTACATCTTGACTTCCCCCGGATGAATGGCGTACTTGCTCTTGTGCGCCTCTTCCAAAATTTTATCCTTTAACTGGTGCTCTCCGGATACACCCAACCGATCCCTGAAATGCAAAACTCCTGCCTCATCTTGTCAGAATTCACTATGTGGCCGTTTAAACTCCTTGTCCTTGAAAAGCTGAAACTCTGCATTGCATTGTTGACCTTCCATGATTTCCCGTCCTAGATCCAGTACCAACTTTAGGTTGCTAACAATGGTTCTCTTCTCTTGCACTTCCACCCTTCTGTTCAACACTTCCTGAACCACTTGAATCTCTTGCACTCTTAGTCTGGCCACACCAAGATATTTCATGATAAAAGAGGTGTGGAGAATTATGTGGCGGACCAATTGAGTAGGCTCATCTATGACGTGGAAGTATTACCTATCTTTGATTTGTTTCTTGAAGAGCATCTATATTTGTTGCACGGTAGTTCTCCTTGGTATGATGGTTATGTTAATTATTTGGTCACTAAGGAACTACACACGGATTTAACTAGGGCTCAAAGGGAAATTATCAAACATAATGCTAAACTTTATATTTGTGATGATCCTTATTTGTTCAAAATTTACGATGATAATATCTTGAGAAAATGTGTGGCTAAAAAAGAATTTGAATCCATCCTTATGTTTTGTCCTATATTCGAATATGGGGGTCATTTTGGTCCACGACATACTGCACAAAAGGTTCTTAAATGTGGGTTCTTTTGGCCTAGCTTGCATAAGGATTCATATTTGTTTGAAAAAACATGCAATAAATGTTAAACGATTGGGAAATTATCTAGAAAATATGATATGTCCCTTAGGTATATTTTATTTTGTGAAATCTTTGAAGCTTGGGGAATTGACTTTATAGGACATTTTTCCAATTTTTTTGGTAACTTATACATTTTTTTTGCTGTAGATTATGTTTCTCAATAGGTAGAAGCAAAGCCTACATGCACTAGTCAAGCAAAGGTAGTGGTAGACTTTGTTAGGGAACATATTTTTAAAAGGTTTGGGGTTCCTATGGCAATTATTAGTGATAGAGGAGCACACTTTTGCAATAAAATCATTGATATTCAAGAAATTTAAAGTGCATCATAATATTTACACAGCATGTCATCCCCAAACAAATGTTTAAGCCGAGATCTCCAATAGGGAAATTAAGTCTATTCTTGAAATGGTTGTGAACTCTAATAGAAAAGATTAGAGTATCCAATTAGGAGATACATTATGGGGCATATAGAACCGCCTTCAATACAGCAATAGGGATGTTCCTATATCGGCATGTGTTTGGCAAAGCATGTCACCTTTAAAGTACTTTAGAACATAAGGTATTTTAAGCTACAAAACAATGTAACTTCAATCTTCAAGACATTTTTTGTCATCAAAAGTTGCAAATTCAAGATTTGGGGAAATCCAGAATGATGCTTATGCAAATACCTTATTTTACAAAGAGATAACTAAGCTTTATCATGATAAATTCATCTCCTGAAAGACTTTTAATGTAGGAGACAAACTTTGCTCAACAAATCTTGCCTCCGGCTGTTTCTCGGCAAGCTTACTTCTAAATGGCACAGTCATTTTATGGTCACTTATATTCTTTCCCATGGTGCCGTTGAAATTCAAAGTCTTGATACCAGTAAGACCTTCAAGGTAAATGATCATAGGTTGAAACCACTCTAAAGGAGCTCATATTCATTCCACTTATAACTTACCCCTTGAGGATCCCTCCTACAATTCTTAAGAATGGAGTGTTCTGTCAAACCAACAACATTAAACAAAAGCGCTTGTGGGAGGCAGCCCCAAAAGTTTTAGTTTTCTTAGTCTTTATATGCTTACACCTTGTCTATTCTCATTTTATTCTTTCATTTTTTTATTTTGCACTTTTCTTTTTTCCTTTTGGCTATGTACCTAATGATCTAACTTTATTTCTTTAATGCTTTGCTATGGACATATTTTGCAACTTCAGAGCGATTCTCTTGGCCACTTGGATTCTACATAGGGAAGTTTGTTTTGTTTTCCTATATATTTCTCTTTTATCTCATTGGTTTTGTTTTATGGTTTTATTTCTTTTTAGTCCATGGAGGGTAATGTATGGTCTAAGTGTGGGGGTAGAAAAACAAAATTTTTCCTAATTTCTTTTGTGGCCATATTATTTTATTTTTTTATTCATCATAGGGCAATAACAATTCTTGAGTGTTTACAAAGAAAAATTGGTGGAGTTAAAATCTTTTCTTTTGACTTTGGAAAATATTTTTGATAGTTATTTAATCACTTTTATTTTTGTTAAACTTTCATATTTTGTTGAAAATAACTAAGTTTTGTGAATTTATTTAACCTTGTTGATTTCATAGTAGACGTATGAAGCTTTTAATCTTGTGAAATTTATATAAGTTGATGTTGAAATATAAGTTGGCCTATAAGCTAATTTTGGTAAATTTTGTCTAAACTAGTCCTAAATCTGGGTTTAAATAAATTTGATAAATGAGGAGAAAAAAGGTCTGAGAATGCAAAATGCATGTCCTTTGGCGAAAAGTAACATGTGAAAAA
The DNA here is from genome assembly GCA_026120185.1 of Voacanga thouarsii. Lineage (NCBI taxonomy): Eukaryota > Viridiplantae > Streptophyta > Magnoliopsida > Gentianales > Apocynaceae > Voacanga > Voacanga thouarsii. The sequence goes on along the minus strand of JANUWF010001273.1, from coordinate 508,534 downwards.
AGAGCAAACAAAAGAAAAATAAAAGATTGAAAAGAAAAAAAAAAATTGAATAGGGGGCCAATATGGTGAGATGGAGCGAAACACACTCATTTAGGACTATTAATCCCAAGAAAAGTTTGCAAAAGAAATATTTGATTGAAAAATAGAGGTCCTAGTTTACTACACAATTTGTTGTAGTTTAGACATATACAAAGTACATAACTTGAATTTAGTTCTATAGACTTTACTTATAGATTTGCAAGACTTATATATTTGGAGTAAGGAAGGGAGTGGAATGCATTTAATAGAAATAAACTTTTTTTAGTTAGCTTCAATGGCCTTAGGTATATTTGACCTAATATGTTAGTTTGCTTAAATCTTCTTGATCAAATAAATGTTACCTTGTTTTCATTCTGGAAAGAAAATCTAGCATCTCCACCATATTGTTTTTAAAACATTTAATGTTCGAATCCTTTTTGAAAGATTGTTTTGCCCAAGGATGTGCAAAAATTTAAGTGTGGCGGTATTTGTTTAGCGTGAAATAATCATACTTTTATAGCACTTTTCCTTACCTTTTTGGTATACTTTTATAGATAAACAATAGTTTTCAACTAAAAATGTGTTTTCATAGATCTGAAGGACTCTTGATGAAAATGAGTTGAAGTAGGGCATAAATGATATCTTTTTATGATGTGAAAGAATATATGTGAATTTGAGGTCATTGAATACATATTTCACAGCTTTTCTAAGTGTTTTTCAAGTGCTCGGATTGATACAAAGCCATGCATCAAGCCCTGCAAAACAGAACATACCTCAGAAAGCATGTACAGCCTAGTGCACAACCATACTTGATCCCGTACATAATAGGGGATGGATTGTTAATCCTAGAAGTTTGTAAAAAACAAGGAAAAAATAGCTCTGCTATCTACGCATGACCATGCAATGATGTCATACCAGCTATCAGGATTTTAGAAAATTTTTGTGCACAGCCATGATGCACAGCTATTCATATAAAACATGCAAGCATCCTGCAGAGCTTTAGGAGTTTATATATCGATCCAAAAAAGATTTAAACCACCCAATTCCATTCAAGAATGGTTTAGAGGGCATCTATAAAAACAAGGAACGCCTAAGAACATAGCCTAATATTCTTGAAGAGCCTTCTTCAAGAAGCATAATTCTTTAAAGGAAAAGAATCTAAGAAGGCTAATAAAGGGAAGAAAAGGTAAGGAGGCAAGAAGACTTGAGATTGTGGGCTTCCCAAATTTAAATACTTCACTATTTCTCTTGTTCTTTCTTATTTCTAAGTTTGTTTGTTCTTAGTTTCTTTGTAATTCAAAACAATTCAAGTTTTAAATATTTTTTTAGGCTATGTTTGTCAGTAGATTTTGACATTTGGAGAATCATATATGTTGGAGATCTTATCTTTAAAATAATTAAGATTACCTCTTAAGTATTTGGTCGATTCTAGTTTTCATTCTTATCAATTGCGTTGAGTTTATTGCATTTGGCTTACAACCTCTTCATTCACGTAATTGAGTAAGAAAAGATAATTTGATCTTTTGATTGATTTGTTTAAATAGCAACTAAACTTAGTTGAGTTTCTAGGCTAACTAGCTTGGCAAAGTTATAGAGAATTGCATGATGATCGATTTGCATATTTTTCAAGGCTAACTGGTATGTAAATTGATATTGGTGATGTCTTGTGTGCTTATCAACTTTGCTCTTTGTTTTTTACAATTGATTAACTGAAGTATTAATATTTTTAAGAAAAGGTTAATCAATTTGGAGTAAATTGAATGTTGCAGTTAGAGATTTTAACTTATAGGCTAACTAAGGGTTAATCCACTTCTGCAACAATAGGATATTTAATTTGCTAAGAAAGGTCTCTAAAACTAATTTCTCAAAGTAATCCTATGAATGATGAATGTCATAATTTCATCACAATACATAGGCTTAAGCATAATAATTCTTAATTGGTTTAGAAGTTTCCTATTTTAATTTTGTTTCCTATTTGATTTTGGTTTTCCTATTTGATTTGGGTTAATTTTAGGAAGTTACTTAATTCAATTTCCCCCCAATTTGTGCATTAAAGTAAATAGGTCATCATTAGGATTGGTTTAGCTAAATGTTCACAAGATGATTTCATATGCATAAAGTGATTGATGTTTTCTTATAGAGTATACTTCTTTTGTTCCTTGTGGGATTCAATACCTTACCTTGCACTATGCTAATTTTCATCTTAAGGACTAGGGTTTAAAATTTGTTGGTGCATGACGACAGCATTTTTCATAAACCTCTATTTTTATGTTGTGATTCTCCTAAAACAAAGACATAGGAAAAAAAATGTGTATTTTGTTCCTTTGTTGTGAATTATATAATTAAGTGTTCCTTCTTTTACATGGTTTACATTCTTGTCTTATTACCATCGATGCCCTAAGAATAAGTGGTCCCCTTCCATGGGCACCATATCGCACAATATACTAGCCTTGTATTTTACCATCTCAAATGACACTAGTACTTGCTTGTTGACCCTTTATTTCATACTGTCATTTAACCATTATAGTTTTTAGGGTTCTTAGTGCTTAATCCAATTCATTCCCAATAATCTCCTAAGCTAGCACTAACAACGTTATTACAAAAGTATCAAGACCTAACATTATTATAAAATAGAACTTCAAGCCTCAGTCTTGATAAACATACATCCTCCTGAAAATGTGGTTAGAGAAGGTGTGTAAGATTGTAAATAATCTCAATAAATCTAGTGTGTGTGTGTGTGTGTGTGTGTGTGTGTGATCGTGGTACAATTTTCGAAATAAATGTCATGATGCATGAATAAAAATAAGCTCAATAGATATGCTCATGACGAAATTCATTCTAATATGGAAATAAATTTTTGGGGAAAAGAATGAGTATATTGTATTATGCCACTTATATAAAATTCTCATTGGATAAAATGCTGAATTGCATATCACAATTTTTGGAATGAGTATGTTATTTAGACAAAGCTTGGAACTAAATATCCACATTAATCCCGATATATCTTAAATGGCTAAGACATAACCAAGCCACAAATTATCCTGTAGGGTGTACATCCCTATAGAGAGAACATCCCAAAACATTCCTCCCATCTAATCCGCAGGCGGATGTCCCACCTTCGTCCTCCGATTTTATCTATTGAAACCATGTTACTAGCTAAGGACTCAGTTTGGTCACCAGAACTGACGCTCTGTTTGGTAAAAGACATACAACCGGAGATGGCCAATCTACCGATCGTCTCTCCTAAACTAATGCGAGCTAGTCGTAGTACCTCGCCCATTGAATACTCAATGTCTGAATTTGATATGGTTCAAGAACTTCATACTCCCATGTGGAATATATAAATTTATTTCTAAAAAGAAAATATTGTTCTATTAGTAGGCAATCCATTTTCCAAGTTTTAATCCAATCCAATATCCAAAACTGCATATTCCCCAAGATTTCCAAAAAGAAACCAAAACCTTATATCCATTTTAATAAATTGTTGAAGGCATAATAATTCATTAAACACCATTAGCTTTGTAGAAAGCGATAATAAAGGGAGCCATTTGAATAAGGCATGTGCCATGATTTTTGCAACATTTGCATGCATGGAATGCATAAGCATATTTTCATGAACAATATATATTTGATGTAAGACTCCAAATTTATAATACTTATGAAAAGCTTCGCATAAATACTTATGAATAAATAAACTATAATAAAACCATTATTTATGATAGCATCACTTACATACATAAGTATTTCCCTCAAGTGATAGGCTCGTAAATTGGATCATAATTTTCATGTTATAAGCAAAAACTTTTAATGGAATCAAGCATGCATTATATATGAAAAATCTCACATAATTAAAATCATGTCATTTAGTAAGGATTGAGCATGTCATAGTATGCATTTGTGAAAAAATGTTTTGGGATGCAAGGACTTACATCTTGTCCAAAGCTTAGCAAAAGAACTTCAAGTTATCTTAACTACTTCTTCCTTCTATGTCCAACTCCAAATCTAATATAAAAAAGGCTTGCAAATAAATCCCTAAGGTGATAAAGAGGTTACTCATGCCCCAAGAAATTTACTATTCGCTAACACTAATCTTTATCATTTAAGCTAACCATAATAAACCTAGACCCCTACTTAGTCAAGCAAACCCCAATACAGCTTATTTCACATGTTAGTTTGGAAATGAAAGCATTTTGCAAAGATTAAAATACCTTTCAGACTTCGTATATACAAATTATTAAGGTTTCATATCTTCAAAATCAAGTAATCTTTACAAGCATAAAAACCATAAGGAATATATTTTTAATATTCATGTAAGTTCATTTTAATTTATTTGTAGTAATTTCTAAGTGAAAAATTCACATTCTTTACGTTTTGGTTAAAATCCCGTTTTCAAAGAAAATCAAGGGTTTCAAAGATTAACTTAATTTTCAAAGCAAAACATTTTATTTCTTAATGAAAATTTTTAGTTTAACACCCTAGATATTAGGTAAATTGTCATGTAATCTTTTTCCCAAAACTTTTGTGAAAAATTGGTCAAACGATTTTTGAAATGGAGTTCGCTGACACAATAATTATACTGGAGCAGTGATATTCAAAAATTCATTTCTCACAATTTATAAGGAATGTTTTAGTGATTCTTTTTCCAAAATTTTTCTAACATCTCAGTTTATTCTCTGAAAAATTTAGGCCAAAATTCCAATAGGAAGCATGTTTTTTGGAGGTTCAATATTGGATTACGAACAGGGATTTTCTGGTAGCCTAATCTAATTCAACATTACACTACAATTTTCTAAATACCAAACCCCTGTAAATCCTAAAATAAGTTCCTAACACATCCTAGATCATAAAAAACATCAAACCCAAGTTCTTATGATCATAGTTTAGCTTAAAAACTCATCACACAATTAAAGCTCTTAAATTCCAGCAAGTACTCTATTTGTACAATTCTTTTAGAGCATTAATGGCACTAATACTCACCATACTTGACAACAAAGATCAAAAACGCATAGAGCCAAATTTGCACAATATAAAATACAACTTTCTCCCATAAAAAATTGCACAACTCATGATGTTTATACACTAAACAATGGTGATGTTCAATCTGGCTAGATTTATGTTTAGATAAAACAAATGAAAAGGGAAAAAATGTTTTCATGCACAAAGCTTTATTTCACAAGTAACTCAACATGTTCCTAAGCTATATACATTATCTCTTCAAGTAAAAAACACACAAATATAGCATCAAAGCCATTTTTTAAATCTGGGCAAAACATAACATTCTTCCATTACAAGCATTTCAAGTGAAAAAAAAAAAAAATGAGTTCTTTACCCAAAATACTTTATCTTCATATCATATATTATATCCCTAACATAACGAAGCAAGTTGGTATTACATAATCACACTCAAATGGCAAAAAATATTCAAGCTAGCAATCTGTCCCCCAGGGTCTAGTCGTTCAATCATGAGGGGGAAATCACAAGAAAATAGAAAAGTCACCTTAATTGACCACTGAAAGTGGTCTTCTCAACTCCAAGAATTCAATGGCCATTGATAGTTCTCTTCTTAACTCTAAGAATTACTCAAAGCTTCAGACAAAATACTTGCAAGACCAAGAAGTGAGTGTGTGCAAGTGATTTTCTAATGGAATGTTGGAAGACTAAGTTGTTGACTAGATTTGGGAGCAAGGAAGAGGTGAAGCTTTTCTCGTAGAGAAAAAGCGGAGAAAATGCTAGATAGGAGAAATAAGGTAGTCGAATAAGGGGGGAATAGAGATTTTTTTTCTTTTTTTTTTTTTGTTAGGGTTTTGAGAATCTAAGGCTTGCAACAAATCCAATTGAATTCACCCTAAATTCAAAGGTTGTGATGTAATGTGTTTTAATGGGTTAAGATGGCTCATGGGTCTTGACTTTTGTTAAATACTGAATTTGGGTCAAATAGCCAGAATTAATCTTATCTTGAATTTGACTAAGATTTTAAGTTAATCAAGAATTAAAATTAGTTTTGAAATAAAATTTAATGGTTTAAGAAATTAATTTTTTTCTTGCTAAAAGTTATAGTAAAAAAAAAATATTGTCATAAACACAAAATAATATTAATTAAGATGGTCTCATTTATCACTTATCAAGCAAATAGTCACCTAAAAAGCCTTATATAATTAAAGAAATTGAACATTAAAACAATTCAACGGGTTTATATAATGAAATTTAATTCAATTAATTCATATGATAAAAATAAATGATCTAATTTTCTCGAGTTAGATTTTCTGAGGTATTACACACTCCTCTTCTAAAAGAAATTTCGTCTTCTAAAGTAAACTATGTCATAGCTCTTAGCACATCGGGGTATTTCTTTCTCAATTACTCCTCAGTTTTCCATATGGCATTGATATAGGCTAAAATTATCACTATTTTCCTAGTTATTTGAGGTTGTTTTGAGATACTTTTGTTGTCATAATTAGGCATATTCCCTCCTATTTGATATTTCACTTGTAGAAAGTGTTTTTGACAAAATTGTGTAAATTTGAGATAATTTTGAGCGAAATTGGAGAATTTCCAGAATAAACCAAGCGCCAAGTCTGGCAAGTGGACTAGGTGTCAAGTCCATTCTGGTTGACCAGTTGAAAAAAAAGCAAAACTCAGGGAGAGAATAGTACACACCTGGTGCCATGTAGGTCGACTGGACCCGACGCCATGTCCATTCTGGAGCACGAAAATTCTGTGTATGAATTTCAAAATTTTTCATTGATTTCAATATTTTCAAATTCCTACTCGGCTAAGACTCCTCAAACAATGAATCTTGCATCAATGACACTTATAAAAGCAAGAGAAAACACAAGAGAAAGGGGGTGAATCTAAAAGCATAAATTCCAATCACTTCAAGAAGGAGGAATTCACCAAATCAAGGTAGGTTGTTTAAAAGAGTTGTAAAATGAGAAGAAGGAGGCTTATCTATGAGTGTTTTCTTTTTCCATTGTTTTCCTTTTCGTAAACAATTATGTACTTAATGTTTCCATTATAATTTGACATTGTTTTTTATTCATGATTTCTTGAGTTATTTTAGTATTTTGATTGATTCATTATTTATCTTAGGATTTGATTACTTATTTTGCTTACGAAGTTGGTTGATTGATTTTTATAATTAACTTGCTTGAAAAATGGGTTGGTAATGACTTCAATTAATTAATTTCATATTTGCTATCTCTTAATTTTCTTGAAAGAGAGGTTAATTATTAATAACTTATTAATCAAAGGTATGTTGATGATTGCTAGAATATAGATTTATTGACTACTTTCATGTTTTAAATTACCTAGATATAAGGGTTTAAATGATGATTGATTTTAATGCATCTTTTAGGTAAATTGGTTGAGACGAAATATGTTTACTAATTTAACTAGATGATACTGATTCTATGGTTTGCAAACGAGATGGGTCAATATTAAATCATTCATGAACCTAAGATAATAATGGATTGTGATACTGACTAAGTGATTCGTTATCATGTTTTCTAATGCTTTTGTTTAAATTACATATTTTCACATCCTTCAATTGTATATATTTCTTTGTTTTTCCTTTTATTATCTTATCACTTTATTTGGTCGGTTAAACAATGAATGAAAAGTGATTAGTTTGTACTTGTTCCTTTGAGGATCAATACTCGATAATTTCTTATGCTATGCTTGCGATGAGTATACTTGCTCGTATGTGTTTTTTGGGATTAATGTATTAATTAAAACTTAACTAAGAGATGGATTTGAATTTAATGATATTTATACACCCGAAATTTATGCATCAATTTTTTGACACCGTTGTCAGGGAACAATATCATGACAGCTTGGATTTTGTTGATTTAACCATGTTTATATGTTTGTATGCCTATATCTGAATATGTAAATTTGTTCTGTATATGAATAGATGGCATATTTTGTTTTCTTGTCTATTTGTAATCTAATGTGCATATATTTTGTAATTACTTCTAACTTAATTTGTGAATATGTGCTAACTATCTAACTTGTAAATTCTATAATCTCTATATCTTTTGTGTTTATGTAGACCTTGCTCTTAGTTTATGACCTGACGATCCACAGCCGACATAGTAAATCTTGATCTTGAGATTGGGAGAACCCTGACATAATTTCAAAAGTTTGTAAGCAAAAGGTTAAAGAAAGACATAGAGGTAAATCAGCCCAACAGTGGTGGTAATGGTGGAATTAATAGGCGGACTATGGATGACTTTGTAAAGCCCGTAATCTCGAGTACGGACTCAAGTATCACAAGACCTAGGATAGAGGCTAACAATTTTGAAATAAAACCCAACATAATTCAAATGATCCAAAATATGTTCCAATTTGATGGGTTACCCAATGAAGATCCTATTGCCCACCTTGCGAGGTTTTTAGAAATCTATGACACTTTCAAAATGAACGGGGCTTTTGAGGATGCCATCAAACTAAGGCCTTTCCCTCTTTCTTTGAGAGATAGAGCAAAATCATGGTTAAAATCTTTGCTAACCGAATTCATTATTACTTGGAATGTTTTAGCTGAAAAGTTTTAGCTAAATATTTTCCTCTAGCTAGAACACCCAAATGTAGGACTAATATTTTTGCCTTCCAACAATTAGAGTCTAAAAACCTTTACGAGTGTTGGGAGAGGTTTAAGGAAATGCTTAGAAAATGTCCTCATTATGGATTTTAGTTGGGTATGCAAATGTAAATCTTTTACAATGGTTTGAGCTTTACTACTAGGCAATTAGTTGAACCATCAGCAGGAGGCTCCATTAATTCTACGACTCCGGAATATGTATTTGAGTTGATTTAAAATTTGGCCACAAACAACTGTGCTTGGGATAGTTCACAGTTAAGAGCTTAAGTCCATGGAGTACATAAAGTGGATGTAATGGTTGTTTTAGAGGCAAAGGTGGAAGCTACTCATGCAAAAGATGGATCAATATGTAAAGCTTCCTTCCCAAGGATAGGTAGTGAGTGTAAGTTGCGACTTTTGTGGGGAAGGACATCCAAACCATGAGTGCCAAAATATGGGATCATCACAAGAGTCATTATAACAAGCAGTGTTTGTGGACAATAGTCGAAAAGGTAATAATCCCTATAGCACCACTTACAAACCTAGTTGGTGTTGGGTTGTATGCCCTCTTAGACAAGGTTTCTGATGTAAAATCGAATATTTTAATAAAAGAATTTATTTTCAGAAATTGTTTGTGAATTTAATTTTTGTTTGTGCACGATTTTCATTTGGAACAAACCCATTATGTTTAAATAAGTGATCCATGTGAATGGTGGTCTTTCACAATAAGGTATGGATCACGAGTTATTTAACACATAAACATTTGTTCTTAACCTATTGATGAGACTGGGAATCTCATCATGTTTAGGTTATTATGTTATGAATTCTAAATAGGGAATGGCTTACCTTTAGCCAGTGAGTAGTCTACTCACTTCATAACATAAGCGTATTTCGAATACGTAGGACATGACCCGTAGTAGTGGTTTCTAAAAGTACTATATCATAGAAACCTAGACTACTACCGTTATAGCATGTACTAGTACTCTACAACTTGAGTATGAGTTGGTGGTCTGGCGAAGCTGGAAGCATATACTTTGATTTGTTATAGTTGAGGTTCTATCGTAGGGCCAATATACTTGCATGTTGGGTATGTGTGACTAGTTAGTTAAGACAGACTTGTACAAGATAGTTTCTGCACTATATCGCCCCTTGTGGTTGTCCGAATGGTCTAAAATGTCCAGGGCCCTGGGAAACATGACTTGGATGTTTGCTTTAGGGTAGCTCCCTTGGAAAGTGGAAACACTCCAGGAAGTTGTGGATCATTGGACTAGATGCCTAAGGATGGTAGATGTCATTTAGAGGGGTGTTAGTACACTTCTTCCTCTCTAAATGTACGGCGATGTGTAGAGGGGTATTTTAGTCATTTCACCTGTAGGTCGGAGACTTTGCTAATGCAACATTGTCCTTGGGGTCAATAATTTCTTATGGTGATATTAGGAAATATTTAAAATGCAAAATACAACTATCTATATAGTAGGGGTATTTTGGTCATTTTAGCAGTCAAGGCGATATGTCTTTTTGGTCCTCGAAATAGCCCGTAAGTCCTAACTACTTTTGGGTTGAGGAATTGGTCTCAGTTGAAGAGGGTTTTATTTTATTTTATTTTATTTTATTCAGAAAGTTTAATTTATTATTGGACTGGAATAAAATAAATAAATAAATAAAATAGGAGTTGAGAGAAAATTAATTATCTAGTTTATTTGGTTAATTAATTATTCAGGGCTTAGGCCTAGTATGAATAATTAAGAAATTAACCTGGGCTTAAACTAGGGGAAATAATTACTGTTTAATTATTTATTGGGTTATTTATATAGACCCAATAAATAAATAATCAAAGATTAATTATTATGGTTCATTTGAGCTCATTAATTATTTATTGGGTTGTTTATATAAGCCCAGAAAATAAATATTTAATATTTATTATTTTGGACCTTTTGGGTCCAAGGAAAATAATAAATATTTTTCTGGCCCAATAGCTTGGACCTTAGGGTTTTTCCAGATACGGTTAAGAGGAGTTTAGGGTTAGGCCAAACTGATTCTCAGGATAACATCCGGGTGTTTTGAAATCCCGAGAATATGTTTATCAAATAATGAGAGACCTGTTTTGGCTAACCAATAAAACTTGTCTCTGGTAGAAAATAAACCCTAATTTCCCTAACACTACACAAGACTCGCGTCTCTCTCTCTCTGTCTCATGCCACTCCCTCTTCTTGGTTTCTCCTTGGACTTTGCTAATCAATAGCGAGTGAACCAAGGAGATTTGAGACCATTCTTCTTTTTTGTTGTGTTCACCGACTAGAGGTTAGGCAGAGGAATATCCCGAGAGCTGGAAAGCTAGGCATTCATGCAAACAACACAGAGTAGAAGGCTAGCGGGTGTTCAACCGGAAGCTTCTTCAAGTGGACAAAGCGGAGTGATTCCAGTCGTTCAATCCGCTCCTACTCAACCTAGAAGGGTTAAGGAGCGCAAATGTATGATCTTCACGCTTCCGTATGGCCTTTATGGCTCGCGGTTATTTTTTTCTCCAATTTTTTTCACGTACAATGCATTCCCCCCTGTTTTCTTCTTCCCTCAGTTGGAGAAACCATCCTAACTTTTCGTGGAATAACCAAAACTGACCTAGGCAAGCTTCTACAAATTTTTGGACTCAAAGGACTCAACTGCCCCTGCCTTACAATGCCCTACTGGCTAAGCCATCATTAGAGGAGTTGGTTAACTAGTTAGTAAGTTGAACGAAGACACAGTTCCAAGGAGTAGATACGACCACTAGAAATTTGGAGGCATCTACGCAAAACCTTGAGAATCAAATTGGACAACTAGCCAAACTCCTTGGAGATCGTCAAGCGGGATCACTTCCAGGCAATACAAAGACTAATCCACGTGGCCAAGATCGGGGAAAATGATGATTTTTTACTAATTTGGTTTTGTTCAACATATCGTTAATTTTTGGTTGCTTTCATTCATTTTGCTGTCTTTTTAATTTCTAGACTGTATTCTCTTCATGAATTTTTGTTTTACTTATTATTTGTTTCAATTAAATTTAATAAATAAATTGTTGATTTTTAGATTGACCAGAGCTGACCTGGTGCTGGGCCTGAACTTTCACCCTGGCACCGAGCCAGCATAGCCCAACAGAAAACGAAGGCAGAATAGGCCCAGTCTTTTAGGCTAGCGGGCCTCGGCCATAAGACCATTCACGGCTACTCTTGGCCATTTTTTTTTTTCAAAACACTCTCATTTCTCTCATTTTTTCTCTCAACCCATCACCGAGTTCAACTTCGAAACACTGTCGGGTCACTTTCTGAACCTCCCAAACACCTTCCAAGAACAAAATCTTCACTTTGTTCTTAAACTTTTGGATTAAAACTGAGAAAAATCCAATCTTTTCTTTCAAAACCCATTTTTCAATTCTTCCATTTGGTGCATGATCTCTTTAATCTTTTTCCATAGGATCATTGCCCATACATTGGAGATCATTGTGGTATGATTTTTTTTACACTTTCTACGTTTTAATTTTTCCTATGAACTTTGGGTATTTTTCTACGGATTTTTGGGCAAAATTCTTGGATAATTTTGGTTGATTTAATTGACGGCAAATATTGCTTTCTTTGAGATTTCATTAGCATGGGAATATAATTGACAATAATATATGATTGATGCCATTCATGATTTATATTTTTCTGGAAACTCTCAAGCATGCCTTCTTAAGGTGTAATTTTGCATTTTCTTAGATATATGTTAATTGTTACTGACGAACTTCACATTGGGATAATGAACTTTACATTGTTAATTGGTGGCTATTGAGCATTGTGATTTGATCATGATTATTGATCTTGTGTTTGGGATTGGGTAATGGCTATTTTTCTTGCAAGTTTATTAGAGGAGATTGTATTATATTGTGTTGGCTATTTTATGGTGTTGAGGTGTTGGTTGTGTTGAAAGTTATGGTACGAGTGAGGTGGCTGAGAGTTATGTTTATTTGTGTTGTAAATAGTGAGTTTGAGGGAGTCCTATTTTTAGTTCTATTACTTTTATTCATCATTTTGTCATGCCTATCATGCCTAGTAGAGCTAGGAGGTTAGCACTAGGGGCTAATAGAGCTCGAGATGCATCTTCATTTGCATCTTCTTTCAAACATCTACCTACTCAACCTACCCAATTCTATGACCCCACTTATCAAATTTGGTATCAAAATCACCAACACAATAAAATTACAGTAGAAAAGCAGTATAAGCCTTCTTTAGATAAATCTTTGGAGCTTTCTACTATGTTTTGGTGATTGGGGTCGGAGTCTATCATTAGAATGGAAGGTGCTTACTGTCTTGTGCACGTAAAAGAGTTTTATGCCAATATGAGGGATAAGAAAAAAAGAACAACCTCTAGGTTATTTCCACCAAGATAAAAGGGGTTCCCATTGAGTTTGAGAGGGCTAGACTAGCCAGAATTTTAGGGGTATCTAATGAGGGGCAATGGATTGCTGTAAACAATAACAGCCAAAAGGTCATTTCTGAGCCTATCTGTGATGTGAGTGTTGTGAGGGCAAGTTTGAACATATGGAGAAAAATCCAAATAGGTTAAAATCATTATTACTCCAATAACGACCTTGAGGCTCAATTGCATGCCATAGTCTACATCTTTGCTTTCAATGTTTAAACTAAAACTAGTGTCTTCAATGAGTCTAGAGTCCTTGATCTGTACATTTTAGATAAGATGGGAAGGAGTTAGCCTATTCCCCTTACTCCTATTATTATTCAGTCCATGCGAGAGGTTGTTTACTCTGACATATTAGCCAAAGCCCTCAAATTCCTTTTGGTTATTATATGCATTCTAAGAGATTTTAGAGTAAGATTACATGGAGAAATTATTGAGCCCACTACTGACCATTACCTCATGACTGAGCATACTTTAGTTTAGTGTGGTTATCGCTATGATGAGAGGATATGGTGTTGGGAGAGGCCTTTTGTGGTACAACACCTCGGGATGGTGGAGCTTCCCCATGATGTGGATGAGGAAGAGGAACAGCCTACTAGACCTTCCACTTGTACCACTGGTTCTCATTCTCGTATTGATTTTGAGCCATGAGTGGAGGCTCAATTGGGGAGCCAAATGACTATTCTTCTTCAGCTCCAAGAATCCATTGTGGACATCCATTGATGCCAGGATGTACAAGATCAGAAGTTGGCAACTTTAATCTAACAATCTACAGGAGCATGTTCGAGTCGCGCAGCCGACGATCTTCCTGACGATAACGATGATGAGGACGCTTGACTTACTTTATGCACTTGTATTTTAGTTTATTTTCTGACCTTTTCTGTTGTTTCTTTCCTTTTGAATTTTAATGACCTTTCCTAGCTCTTCGTTATCTTTTCTTTTACTTTGTTTCGCTTTCTTTTTCTAGATTTATGTTTTCTTCTTTTTGTTTCTTTTAACGTTAGAAACTCTTGTGACTTTCCTAATGACTACTCCTTGCAGTGGATTCGAACATGGTGGACCTACTATGTAATGAAAGTACTTTGTTCTCTTTATTCTTCGTCTTTATTGATTTTAGTCTTCTTGACTTTACTTTTAATGTTATATCTTTGGCCATTAAGGACAATATCTAGCTTAATGGTGTTGAAGAATTATTTTCCGTATCATTTTTCTGAAATTTTTTAATGTTTACTTCTTTTTCTTACTTAGATATGAATTTTTGTCATTTATTTGGTGGATTTTTATGAAATTTGTTTATTGGATAGGATATTTTTCAAGACTTGAAAATTTTGATTAATCTTGTTTATGCATTGGTGTTTGAGTATTATTTGACTCATCTAGTTTATATATAGAGGATATGATGAATGTAGGGAGAGTTTATTGGCAAACTCTTGTATTATGAGTTTAAACTTTGCTTAGCTTTAAGTTATGATGAGGGATGTGAATTGATAAAAGATCTTTGATAGGAAAGATTTTGGAGAATTGTGAAAAAAAATTGTGTGAGTTGAAAAATTGAGAAAATGAGTTGATTATTGTTGTTTCTTCTTTTTAGATGAAAAAATAATAATAATTTTACTTGATTATGGGGGCCAATAGGGTAGTGAAGAGAAATCCACTTTCTTGAGGTTATGAATTCCCAATAGCAAAAGAGAGAAAATATTGAAAAAAAAATGATGTGATGACTAAAAGGGGGCTAGTACGGTGTGTAAAGATAAATCCATACACTTAAGGCTATCAATTCCCTAAGTCATTGAAAAAATGGTGAAAAAATTAGAGTGCTTTCCTGATATCATGACTAGAGTTGTGAAATTTTTGGATTTATAATGCTTGAGTTAGTAGATAGCTTAACTTGTATAATTCATGTTATCTATGTTTTTAACTTGAAAGGTGAAATAATTTTCTCAGATTAAGGTATACAATTGATTAAATTTACTTCGAGAGTTTTGTGATGTCTTATCAAATGTTTCATAGTTTGCATTGTTTTCAAATGGTGTGAATGATAAGAGTTTTATCTAAAGTTTGAAGGGAAATTATAATCCTTTCCATGTTTCAAAAATTTGTTGGAATGAGTAAAAACTTGTGTTTTCTTTATAATGTTCTTGGCATTAAAATGTTTTGCTTCAGGACGAGCAAAAGTTCAAGCGTGGGGGAATTGATAGTGCTAAAATCGTCATTGCTTTCCTAGTTATTTGAGGTTGTTTTAAGATACTTTTGTTGTAATAACTATGTATATTCCTTCCTATTTAACATTTTTGCTTGTTGGGAGTGTTTTTGACAAAATTGTACAGATTTGAGATAATTTCGAGTAAAACTAGAGAACCATAACAAACCTGGCATCAGGTCTGGCAAGTGGACCAGGTGCCAGGTCTAATCTGGTCAGCTAGTTGAAAATAGAGCAAACCTTAGGGAGAGAAAAAAACACACCTGGTGCTAAGTAGGCCGACTAGACCAGCACCAGGTCCATTCTGGAGCACAAAAATTCTATGTACGAATTTAGTATTTCCTAGTGATTTTGGTATTTTCCATTTCCTACTCAGCAAGACTCATCAAACAATGAAATTTAGCATTAAAAAAAAAAAGCTTATAGAAGTAAGAGAAAACACAATAAAATGAGGGTGAATCCAAGAGCATAGATTCCAATCACTCTAATAAGAAGGAATTGACGAAATCAAGGAGGGTTATTCAAGAGAGTTTTCAAAGGAGAAGAATGAGGCTTGTCTATGATTGCTTTTTTTTTTTTTTTTAACCTTTGTTTTCTTTTTCTTAAACAATTATGTATTTAATAATTCCATTATAAGTTGACATTGTTTTTTATTCATGATTTCTTAAGTTAATTTAGTATTTTGATCGATTCATTATTTATCTTGGGATTTGATTACTTATTTTGCTTACGGAGTTAGTTGATTGATTTTTATAATTAACTTGCTTGAAAAATAGGTTGGTGATAACTTCAATTAATTAATTTTGTATTTTTTATCTCTTAACTTGCTTGAAAAGATATTAATTGTTAAGGATTTGGTAATCAAAGCTTGGTTGGCGATTGCTAGAATATGGATTTATTGACTAATTTCATGTTTTAAATCACCTAGAATATAGGGTTTTATATGAGGATTAATTTTCATACGTCTTTTGGGTAAATTGGTTGAGACAGAATATGGTTACAAATATAACTAGAAGATACTGATTCCATAGATTGCAAACGAAGTGGGTCTATATTAAATCCTTCATGAACCTAAGATAATAATGGATTCTGATACTGACTAAGTGATTTATTATAATGTTTTCAAACACTTTTTTTTTTTTTCTGAATTGCATATATTCACATCCTTGAGTTGTATATATTTCATTGTTTTTCTTTTTATTATGTTATCACTTTATTTGGTCGATTAATAATGAATGAAAAGTAATTAGTGTGTACTTGTTCCTTTGAGGATTGATACTCGTTAATTTCCTATGCTATGCTTACAATGAGTATAATTGCTCGTATGTGTGTTTTAGGATTAATGTATTAATTAAAACTTAACTAAGTGATGGATTTAAATTTGATGATTTTTATATATCCAAAATTTACGCAACAGGCCTCTTGGGCTCTGTGATGTTCCCATAAAACCTTGACCATAAGAATCCTCTTATTTATTAATTCCTTTACATTTCACTTCAAAATCTTCATTGACTTCTTCACATAAGTCAAATGTAGCTGCAGTTGTAATTGCTCATTGTTCAAATCATGCTCCAGATCGGGATTGTATTTCTTCAACTATGACACATGGAACATGTTATGAATGCTAGTTAGTTCGTCAGGAAGTTCCAGCTGAAACGCTATTGCTCCAATCCTTTCGATAATAAAAAACGGTCCTATGTATCTAGGACTAAGCTTTTCACCTCTCAGAAACCTCAGAATCCCATGACGAATTCCAATTCTCTTCAGTGGTTGTCCACGTAGCTTTTCTACCGGATCGGAGATGCCCATAGTCTATCCTGTATCAACTTTACTTTCTTTGTCATCTCTTGGATATTGATTCCTCCTTACCTGTCAACTTGACTGTCCTCCTTTCAACCGTAATACAATAGTGTTTGGCATTTCCGCCCATAGAAAGATTCATATTGTAACACCCCACCTTTTTACTTTCGGTTGGTTACTACCTGTAATAGGATGAGAATTTATATCAACGGCTAGAACAAAAGTTGATCGGTGTATTGAGACGAACACTCTGGAGAAATAAAATTTTGCCAGGACCTAAATGTAATTATTGGATTTGTTTTACCCGAACCCTAAATTCTACGAAGGCTATTAAGATTAAAAGAATAAGAATTTTAGGGTACTCTAGAAAGAGAAATTGATCAGTGCAATGAGACACACGTTTTGGTGCGAATTATGCTACCCGGGGTATCGGGAGCATTTTCGTTATTTTGACCGCGCTCGCGACTTTGACAGTAAATTTGACCAAATAGAGAGGGAATTGAAGAATTTAAGTGTTACCAATGGATTCAGTAGAATTTTTGGAGTTGGGTAGTGAAATAAAATATTTTTCATTAGGACCCGATTTTGGTCATTTTTGAAGAAAATGAAAAATTACGGTTGGAAATGGGACGTGTGGCTTCTTATAATTGGTGGATGAAAATAAGTGTCGTTTAGTGATTGGTTAATGAGGCCAAGTGTTTCTATTTGATTGGTTGTGATAAAAAAAAAAAGGAAGAAGAAATAAAGAAGAATGGCCCACAAGAAATAAATAAGAATGGTTCACAAGAAATACATAAGGATGGCCCACAAGCATGAAAAGTTTGACCAAGTTGGACCATCTTTTGACTTCATTTGACCAAGCTTAATTAAGCTAATCTTGATTTGAGTAAGTTAATCAAGGTTGATTATGCATGGCCATGCAAGATTAGAAAATATCTATAATGTTTTAAGAGTTTCTACCTTTTTCTATAAATTTCTTTAAGGTTCTAGAACACTCTAAATTTTTCCATAAGTTTCTACAAGTGATGAGTCATTACCTAAAGCTTTCTAGAAATTGTGGTTAATTATTCCATGTGTACCAATTACATTTCAACGCTTCCTACTCAAGAGTCCTACATAAGCCATGACAAAAGCATGTGATGTAAGGCATTACAAAAGCAAAGCTTCCTATACAAGCCTTCTAACAACTATAAATAGGCCATGAAGGCCAACTAAAATGGCTTTAGATAGCCAGAATTTCAGAGCAAACAAGAGAGAAAAGGGAGAAGAGAAAAGAAAAGGAAATAGAGAAGAAAGAGAGGGAGAAACCGGAAAAAGAGAGGAGAGAAAGAGAGAGATAAAAGCAAGAAGATGCTTGGACTGTCCAGCCTCCAAATGCAGCAAAGAAAAGGTAAAGATCTACCTTACTTGAATAAAAGTTATTATATAAAGCAAGGAGATCATTTTGATATATATATTGTGAGAAGTTTATGTGTGATAGTTAGGGGAAGTTGTATGAAAGCTGTCCTTGTGTGTAGAAAATTCTGGGAGGTTTTATGTTCAGTAAATATGTAGTTTTTCTGGATTTGAATGAATCATGCATATATCTTTGTAGCTAAGGATCATAGAGACATTTTAGAACAAGTTTGACGTTAATCGGATTTATAGATCAAAAGTTATGGTGAAAATTGTAAAAGGTGCCAAATCAGTGACGGGATTTTTACTACTAGAACTTTGTGTGCAAAACTGAACAGAATGGACAATAGAATTGGTACTCCATGAATTGGAACTAGTAAAGGAATGTCTTAAGGATATTTTACAATTGGTTTGACATCATTTGGATTCGTGGATTAAAAGTTATGGGCAAAACAAGTTAGGGTGTCAAACTGGAAAATTGCAAAATGTTAAGGAAAGAATGAATAGTGAAACTAAGTCAAAACTACTGAGGCTGTTTTTGCCCAGTACCGTGATTCTGGAACCAGAAACCTAAAAACGGCCTATACTGAATTAAATTTAAGAGTCTCACAGTCATTTTGGTATATCATGGAGCCAAATCGGAGCCGTAAATTAAAAGTTATGTGCAAAACAAAATGGTGTGTCAAACCAGTGAAATTCTAGAAAAGTAGTCCGAAAATGAAAGGACTTAAGAGTGATTAATTATTTGATTTTGGACAAAACAATTAGGGAAACATGAAGTGAATCCCTTTTTTATGAAGTGAGGAAGTATGTGGAAAAATTAAAATGAAATAATTGATCAAACGAAGGAAAAACGATGCGAACGAAAGTTGAACATTTTTCCTAAGCATCGGCTAACCGTCGGCTCCAACGGCCAAACGACTGTTGAACGTCGGCTACCCGACGGCTATTTTTTGGCCACCCGAAAACAATGTTTAGTGTAGGTTTAGCGACAAACAGCTAACGAAATATCAAAAACAGTAGGAACGGAGGTTTGACGGTTGTGAACGGAATGAGAGGCTAAGGACCCGAGGTGAGTCCTATTAATTTCTAGACATTTTTAAAGGCTAGTGTGCTTTGATTTTCTATTAAATGCTATGTTTTATGCCATTTTGGAAATCCTCGAATATGTTTAAGGTTTACAAGAGCAACATTTGCTTTTATACTATTTTGGACTCGAATAAATTTCATATTTAGCTTGAAAACCTTACTGGATGTTTAAAACACAAATTTTGTGAATTTAGTCCTTTTCGAATTAAATATTTGGGATTTCTGAAAAATGGTAAATTTTGGAATCGAGTATTTGGAGAATAATCCAAATATCCTTATTGGAATATTTTATGAAAACTCTTGGAACTCGGGTATTCGATAAATGATCGAAATATCCTTACTGGAACTTTTGCGAATATTTTTCAAATCGGGCAAGGATAAAATGACCCGATACCCTCAAAAAGTCTTTTGGAATTTGGCATGGGTAAAATGACCCGAATACCCTTGGAAAAATGACTTTTGTGATTAGGTAAGGCCCCAGAAAATAAGAAATGTTTTGATTTCGAAATCCTGCGGGATCAGATAACCCTCTACCCTGGTCAGTCAGATGGGGTTGGTGTTGTTACGTTGAGCACACAACAGGAACTTTGATCTTTGTACTAGCCCAGGTTAGAGATAGACGACCCCAAGTAACCTGATCAGTTCTGGGGATTGTCTTACTCCAAATAGGGCAACGGGACATTGTGATGAGTCGTCCCTGGCTAGCCTTTGTAAGCCCGACAATTGCCTGTTGATTTTGATTGGTGGGTTGTTCACATGAGACCAAGCGGGGACACTCGGTGTTTTCAACCCCTTGCCACCTCGATGGTGATTGACGTCAGGATTGGGACCCCTGGCTTATGGTGGCAAGTAAAAAATCCCTAAGTGCACGGTGAGGAACATTGGTACGCTGCTCACCTTTCCGGCATAACACGGGTGACGTGTTGTAAGGCGCAGTCCCTGGCACAAGAGACCATGTATCCAAAGGCGATGTTCTATGAACTTTGCATGCGGGTCGCATTTCTAGATTGGGAAGAACCCGCATTTATTGAATTGGTGGCCGTGTGTTTGAAAATTACTGTTTTTCGAACGTATATGATAAAATTACCTGAATTTATAAATTATTGCTATTTTCCCTATTATATAATTTACTTTAGCAAAGATTTTGAAAATCGACTCTCTTTTAAGGGAAACACTGGCACACACACGGGGCTCATTGGGTGATTTTTCACTCACACGTGTCTTTTATCTAACTTTTTTTTGTAGGATCCAGAATTGGAAGAACCTATAGATAGAGGACGATACCACAGTGACAGCAGAATAGGTTCGGATGTCTCCTCTTTGGACCTTATATACTCTGTTGATTATTCGTTATAAAGACCCCTTGTCTAGGTATTTGGACGGGGCAACACCCAATATTGGTATGCTTCCGTTGTTACCTTTAGTAGGGGTGTTACAATTGGTATCAGAGCGTAGTTTTACAAAACTGTGGTATCGTCATAGGGAATGATAGAACTCTTCCATTGTTTAGGTATGACGAATAGGAGTGATAAGTGCAAGCGCCCTATAGATGAGTATAGCGATGATGGGAAGAAAGAGCTAGAATAGCACTCGGGTGTGAAAAGAATTGGACAGATTAGGATTATCCACCGAGCAGGTGTGCCAGGACGCTTTACTTAGATAGGATCTGGCCCTGGCTGCCATCATACACCTCATCTCACTAGGAGTGCATTTTACCCTGTAGTGCCTGGTATTACCTTAATTGTGCTAGACCTATGTCTGGAAAGGACTCCTAATCCTGAGAGGTTGTCGTCACGACATAAGGAAATGGGTGGCGATTTTGATTAAACTGATGGCGATATTAAATCACGCCATCAGGATAGTAATAAGGAGGATAGTGTCCCCGATGGTGTAGTATTGTCTGAGGATAATGAAAAGGAATTTGGCGGGGATACTTTGGGAATATTAGAAGATGAGATATTATGTTTCGAGGATGTTGAGATATGAAGAGATTAGGAGGTACCTGAGCCGAAGATACTTGTGGTCGAAGAGTTCGAAGAAGAATTGGAAAGTGACTCCAGACATACTGGTTTGGTTACACCCTGATGCAGAGAAAGGTGAAGGATTCAATACAGCTAAATCCTATACAATTCCTACTACTTCAGAACTAAAGAGAATGTTGGCAAAAATGAGGATATGAGTAAGAGAAATTGAAGTGAATTTTGGAGTACAGGTCAGAAAAGATTTAGAAGACCTCCATGGCAGAAGAAATGAATGATGCAGAGGAGTGGAGGCCTGATTGTAGGATAACCCTCTTTTAGATGCTTTAATTATAGGAAGGAATTAATTATAGGAAGGAAAGACATAAGAGTTTCAATTGCCCTCACCCCCAAAGGACAGGAGGATAAAATTGACCAGGTAGAAACAATCAAGAGTAGAGGGCAGGACAAGAAAGAGAGAACCTAGACATGCTTCTACTCCTATAGCCGAACCTGCTAAACCAAGTAAATGCCCGAGTGATTGTATCAAAGAAGATGGATTATCATGTCGTAGTAGTGAAAGGTATACTTTTTAGCTTTAAATCATGATGCTAAAGTATTGGTAGATCCTACACATTCCTTACAGCTAATGTATTTCTTGATGTTATGTGGATAAAAAGGAGGAAGAAATTTCATAAGGAATGCTTGCCAATGCCCTATTGGAAAAGTAAATGAATAGTGAGAAAGCACATAAGGAATGTAAGATCTTTGTAGGAAATGAAATTTTGGAAGAGATTTGATATGCCTTCCTATGGAGGACTAAGATACTATCTTGAGCATGGACTGGCTACCCCAGCATCGTAATCAGGTTGACTGAAGATATAAAGCAGTACAATTCTGTCAGCTTGGAAACCTATAATGGAATTTGTAGACAAGACTGGAAAGAAAGGTAATACTTGTATATCAGGACTCAAGGACTGGAAGATAATTGAAAATAGTGTACTGGAACTATGTAATCAATAAGTTAGGAGGGGTTGAGAAACCTGAAGAAGTTTCTATTATAAATGAGTATTTGGATGTTTTTCTAGTGGAATTGAATGAATTACCACTGAAGAAAGAGGTAGAATTTTCTATTGAATTAGTGGCATTGGCAAAGCTATGTTCACGAACTCCTTATTGAATGGCACCTACAGAATTACAGGAGTTTAAGAAATAAGTACAAGAATTAATGGAGCCAGAATTCATTTGGCCTAGTACTTCATTTTGGAGAGCACCTATCTTGTTTGTTAGATGTATATAGATTTATGAGGTTAAATAAAGTAACGATAAAGAATAAATATCCATTACCCATGATTGATGAATTGTTTACGAAGAGTAGGATGATTCTCAGAGTTAAACTTGAAGCAAGGATATTATTAAGTTCGGATTCAAAAAGAAAATATACCGAAAACTGCATTTAACACGGTATGGCTTTTTCGAGCTTGTAGTGATGCCCCTTTGGTGTCACTAATGCCTGTTGTTTAAAGATCTAATGCACCTGCCATTTCGGCCCAATTTTATGGCTATATTCATAGATGATATTCTAGTATGCCACAAAGATCCCTATGATCATGAACGATAATCATCAGAAAATATTAGGAAAGTTAAGATAGTCCAAACTATATACAAAATTCAGTAAGTGTGAGTCTTGGTTGCAAGAAGTAGCATTCTTGGGACATATGATATCCAAAGTCGCGAGTATAATAGATCCTGCAAAAGTTAAAGCAGTGATGAACTGGAAACGTCCTGAGATCCTTACTGAATATGATGTATTCTGTGATTTGTAGGATATTATCGGAGATTTACTGAGAAATTTTCGAAGATTACATTACTTTGAGTCGACTCACCTAAAAGAAGGTTCCTTATGATTGGACTGGAAAATATAAGGGAAAATTCCAGGAGTTGAGAAAAGGATTAAGCTCTACTCCTGTTTTAACATTGCCAATAATGGACAAGCCTTATAAAGAGTACATAAATGTGTCAAAGGAAGGATTGAGAGCAGTATCGATGCAGGAGAGAAAGGTGACAGCTTATATGTTTAGGAAATGGAAACCCCAAGAGGAGAATTACATTATACATGATTTGGAGTTAGTTGCTATTGTGTTTGCCCTTTTGAAGTGGAGACATTATGTGAAGCTAGTTTTGAAGTCTTCACTGACCACAAAAGTTTGGGCATGCTTTAACTCGAAAAGGATTTGAACATAAGGCAAAGTTGATGGATGGAAATTCTGGAAGGATTTTAATGACCAACTAAGTACCATCCTGGAAAAGCAAACACAATAGTAAATGCCCTTAGTAGGAAGGCAAATTTATCAGCTCTTCGGACGTTACAAATTTCGGAATTAGAAGTGTTTGCAGCAGACGAAGAAATAAGGATAAGTAATACTTCCATTCAACCTACCTTCCTACAATAGCCAGTGAGAGAGCAATATGAAGATGTAAAGCGCAAAAGTTAGTGTAGAAGAAGGTGAATACAGGAGGAGATGAGTTCTAAAAGGAGAATGATGGGATTAATTGCTATCGGGGTCGGTATTATATTTTGAAACAATATGCGAGGAGATAAGATATTTAGCGGAGACACCTTGGAGTAAGTATACCACCCATCATGGAGCCGCAAAGATGTATTAGAACCTAAAACAGCATTATTGGTGGATTGGTAAGGAAAATGACAATTGGACTTTGTAAACAATGTTTAATCTGTTAAAAAAAAAAAAAAAACTGCCCATCAATAATGGCCTGGAGGGTTACAACTATTATCTACTCTATCGTGGAAATGGAATGAAATTACTATAGACCTCACTACAAGATTACCTATGATAGAGAAGTAGCAAGATACTATTGGGTGATAATGGATCGACTAACTAAGTCTGCTCATTTCATTCCTATTAATTAACGGAATTCCTCAGAGCAGTTGAGTGAAATCTATATGGAGGGAGTAATCAGACTGCATGAGTATCCTCTAGTACTGTGTCAGATCAAGATCAGAGATTTACCTCAAAGTTTTGGACTAAGCTACAGTAGAGGTATGGGACCACAATAAAGTTCAGTATAGCAGTGCACCTATACGCGTATGGATAGACAGAACGAGTGAATGGAATTTTGGAGGACATGTTCTAAGCATGCGTTTTGAATTTTGAGGTATAATAAATGGATAATTTAGCGCATGCAGAATTCATACACAATAATAGTTAATAATTAACAATTGGAATGGTCCTATTTGAAGCTCTTTATGGAAGGAAATGAAGTCCAAAAGAAGAATGGGTGAACAAAATGCTTTGGGACTTGGAAAAGTCCAACATGCTGTGAAGATAATTAACATCAAGTTGGAGGCAGTTCATAGTAGACAAAAGAAGAAAGAAATCGTACGGATTGACGAAAGAGAAATTTGGAATATGAGAAATGAGATCTTGTATTCTTGAGGTTGACTCCACAATGACAATAGGGAATCAAAGAACAAGAAAAGATGCTGGACCAAACCCTATTGTCGAGAGGATTGGGAAAGTAGCCCATCAAGTTGGAATTACCAATAGAACTTCAAGTTATTCACTGCGTGTTTTATGTACCCCAACTTCGAAAGTATGTGGCTAATTTTACCTACATTTTGAAAGAAGAACCTATTGAGTTGGCTCTAATCTTGAAGAATGATGAAGAGCCGTTAAGATCGTGAAGTATGATGAAAAGAAATTGCGGAATGAGAAAATTCCACTTGTGCAAGTATCGTGGAATCATCATACTGTGTAAGATGCAGCTTGGGGAAAAACGAAAGCGAGGATATTGAAAAAGTACCCAGATTTATTCCAAGTATAAGCCAAATTTCGAGGACAAAATTTTTGTAAGGAGGGGAGAATGTAAGACCCCACCTTTTTACTTTCGGTTGGTTACTACCTGTAATAGGATAAGAATTTATATCAACGGCTAGAACAAAAGTTGATCGGTGTATTGAGACGAACACTCTGGAGAAATAAAATTTTGTTGGGACCTGGATGTAATTATTGGATTTGTTGTACCCGAACCCTAAATTTTTGGAAGGCTATTAAGATTAAAAGAACAAGAATTTTAGGGTACTCTAGAAAGAGAAATTGATCAGTGCAATGAGGCGCACGTTTTGGTGTGAATTATGCTACCCGGGGTATTGGGGGCATTTTCGTCATTTTGACCGTGCTCGCGACTTTGACAGTAAATTTGACCAAGTAGAAAGGGAATTGAAGAATTTAAGTGTTACCAATGGATTCAGTAGAATTTTTGGAGTTGGGTAGTGAAATTAAATATTTTTCATTACGGACCCGATTATGGTCATTTCTAAAGAAAATGAAAAATTACGGTTGGAAATGGAACGTGTGGCTTCTTATAATTGGTGGATGAAAATAAGTTTTGTTTAGTGATTGGTTAATGAGGCCAAGTGTTTCTATTTGATTGGTTGTGATAAAAAAAAAAAAAAGGAAGAAGAAATAAAGAAGAATGGCCCACAAGAAATAAATAAGAATGGTTCACAAGAAATACATATGGATGGCCCACAAGCATGAAAAGTTTGACCAAGTTGGACCACCTTTTGACTTCATTTGACCAAGCTTAATTAAGCTAATCTTGATTTGAGTAAGTTAATCAAGGTTGATTATGCATGGCCATGCAAGATTAGAAAATATCTATAATGTTTTAAGAGTTTCTACCTTTTTCTATAAATTTCTTTAAGGTTCTAGAGCACTCTAAAGTTTTCCATAAGTTTCTACAAGTGATGAGTCGTCACTAAAGATTGTTAGAAATTGTGGTTAATCATTCCATGTGTACCAATTATATTTCAAAGCTTCCTACTCAAGAGTCCTACATAAGCCAAGACAAAAGCATGTGATGTAAGGCATTACAAAAGCAAAGCTTCCTACACAAGCCCTCTAACATCTATAAATAGGACATGAAGGCCAACTAAAATGGCTTTAGATAGCCAGTATTTTGAAGCAAACAAGAGAGAAAAGGGAGAAGAGAAAAGAAAAGGAAATAGAGAAGAAAGAGAGGGAGAAACCGGAAAGAGAGAGGAGAGAAAGAGAGAGATAAAAGCAAGAAGATGCTTGGACTGTCCAGCCTCCAAACGCATCAAAGAAAAGGTCAAGATCTACCTTACTTGAAGAAAAGTTATTATATAAAGCAAGGAGATCATTTTGGTATATATATTGTGAGAAGTTTATGTGTGATAGTTAGGTGAAGTTGTATGAAAGCTGTCCTTGTGTGCAGAAAATTCTGGGAGGTTTTATGTTAAATGAATATGTAAAGTTTCTGGATTTTAATGAATAAGGCATATATCATTGTAGCTAAGGATCATAGAGACATTTTAGAACAAGTTTGACGTTAATCGGATTTATAGATCAAAAGTTATGGTGAAAATTGTAAAAGGTGCCAAATCAGTGACGGGATTTTTACTACTAGAACTTTGTGTGCAAAACTGAACAGAATGGACAATAGAATTGGTACTCCATGAATTGGAACTAGTAAAGGAATGTCTTAAGGATATTTTACAATTGGTTTGACATCATTTGGATTCGTGGATTAAAAGTTATGGGCAAAACAAGTTAGGGTGTCAAACTGGAAAATTGCAAAATGTTAAGGAAAGAATGAATAGTGAAACTAAGTCAAAACTACTGAGGCTGTTTTTGCCCAGTACCGTGATTCTGGAACCAGAAACCTAAAAACGGCCTATACTGAATTAAATTTAAGAGTCTCACAGTCATTTTGGTATATCATGGAGCTAAATCGGAGGTGTAAATTAAAAGTTATGTGCAAAACAAAATGGTGTATCAAACCAGTGAAATTCCAGAAAAGTTGTCCGAAAATGAAAGGACTTAAGAGTGATTAATTATGTGATTTTGGACAAAACAATTAGGGAAACATGAAGTGAATCCATTTTTTATGAAGTGTGGAAGGATCTGGAAAAATTAAAATGAAATAGTTGACCAAACGATGGAAAAACGATGCGAACGAATGTTGAACATTTTTCCTAAGTATCGGCTAAACGTCAGCCCCAACGGCTAAACAATGGTTGAACGTCGGCTAACCGTCAGGCACGTCGGCCGGACGTCGGCTACCCGACAGCTATTTTTTGTCCAAACACCAATTGACCCGAAAATAATGTTTGGTGTAGGTTTAGCGACAAACAGCTAACGAAATGTCAAAAATGGTAGGAACAGAGGTTAGACGGTCGTGAACGGAATGAGAGGCTTAGGACACGAGGTGAGTCCCATTGATTTCTAAACATTTTTAAAGGCTAGTGTACTTTGATTTTCTATTAAATGCTATGTTTTATGCCATTTTGGAAATCCTCGAATATGTTTAAGGTTTACATGAGCAACATTTGCGTTTATACTATTTCGGACTCGAATAAATTTCATATTTTGCTTGAAAACCTTACTGGATGTTTAAAACACGAATTTTGTGAATTTAGTCCTTTAAGGATTAAATATTTGGGATTTCTGAAAAATGGTAAATTTTGGAATCGGGTATTTGGAGAATAATCCAAATATCCTTATTGGAATATTTTATGAAAACTCTTGGAACTCGGGTATTCGATAAATGACCGAAATATCCTTACAGGAACTTTTGCGAATATTTTTCAAATCGGGTAATGGTAAAATGACCCGGATACCCTCAAAAAGTCTTTTGGAATCTGGCATGGGTAAAATGACCCGAATACCCCTGGGAAAATGACTTTTGTGATCAGGTAAGGCCCCAGAAAATAAGAAATGTTGTGATTTCGAAATCCTGCGGGATCAGATGACCCTCTAGCCTGATCAGTCAGATGGGGTTGGTGTTGTTACGTTGAGCACTCAACAGGAACTTTGATCTTTGTACTAGCCCATGTTAGAGATAGACGACCCCAAGTAACCTGATCAGTTCTGGGGATTGTCTGACTCCAAACAGGGCGACAGGACATTGTGATGAGTTGTTCTTGGCTAGCCGTTGTGAGTCCGGCAATTGCCTGTTGATTATGATTGGTGGGTTGTTCACATCAGACCGAGCAGGGACACTCGGTGTTTTCAACCCCTTGCCACCTCGATAGTGATTGACGTCAGGATTGGGACCCCTGGCTTATGGTGGCAAGTAAAAGATCCCTAAGTGCACGGTGAGGTATATTGGTACGCTGCTCACCTTTCTGGCATGACACGGGTGACGTGCTGTAAGGCGCAGTCCTTGGCACAAGAGACCGTGTAGCCGAAGGTGAAGTTCTTTGAAATTTGCACGCGGGTCGCACTTCTAGATGGGGAAGAACCCGCATTTATTGAATTGGTGGCCGTGTGTTTGAAAATTACTGTTTTTTGAACGTATACCATAAAATGACTTGAATTTATCAATTATTGCTATTTTCCCTATGATTTAATTTACTTCAGCAAAGATTTTGAAAATCGACTCTCTTTTAAGGGAAACACTGCCACACATACGGGACTCACTGGGTGATTTTTCACTCACACGTGTCTTTTATCTTACTTTTTTTTTTGTAGGATACAGAATTAGAAGAACCTACGGATAGAGGACGATACCATAGTAACAGTAGAATAGGTCCGGATGTCTCCTCTTTGGACCTTATATACTCTGTTGATTATTCGTTATAAAGACCCCTTGTTTGGGTATTTGGACGATGCAACACCCAATATTGGTATACTTCCGCTGTTACCTTCAGTAGGGGTGTTACACATACAATGCCATGCCAATAGATACTTGATAACTGTTATTGTAGGCCAATTCTACATACGGTATACTATTTATCTACTGGTTTCTGAGGTCCAAAACACATGCCATCCGCTCATCCTTGAGGATTTGGATCACATGCTCAGATTGTCCGTCAGTCTGAGGGTGAGTGGAAGTCCTAAAGGTTAAGGTCAACCTTATAGCCTCTTGAAATTTTGCCCAAAATCAAAGGGTGAATCGAGGGTCCTTGTCTTATACTATATTTGTTGGTGCTCTGTGCAACCTCACGACCTCTTGTACATAAACCTATGCCGGCTTCTCTGTTGAATATCTCACGTTTACTAGAATAAACTATGTGGTCTTCGTTACTTGGTCTACCACTACCCAAAGAACATTGTTTTGAGTCTTACTCATTGGTAGTCCAATGACAAAGTCCATCGTAACGCATTCCTATTTCTATTCTAGTATAGGCAGAGGTTGTAGTAATCCATTAGCTTTCTGATGTTCTGCCTTCACCTTTAGACAAGTAAGGCATACAAACACATACTGTGTTACATCTCTCTTCATGCTCGGCCACCAAAATATTCACTTAACTCTTGATACATCTTGGTCTCCCTATGGTGTATGGTGTACCAGCTTTTATGGGCTTCTCCTAGAATTTTCTTCCTTAACTCCTCTCCATTCAGTACACAGAATCGATCCTTGAAATACATTATCCCTTGATCATCTACTTTAAAGTCTGAATTATTCCTTCCATTTCTTTATTCTTTAAGCTAGGAAAATTTGGGTTGTTTGCTTTGGTATCGCATATTTCTTGTTTTAGTTTAGGGACGGCAGTTAACTCTTTATCTAATTTTTTTCCTTACTTGCTGCAGTTTCTTATTAAGTTCGTATTCTTGCTAAATTCACTTTTCTACTCAATGTTTCTACAACCATTTTGGCCTTTCCTGGGTGATAATTGATCAGACAGCGATACTCCTCCAAAAATTCCATCCATCTCTGCTGTCTCAAGTTCATGTCCTTCTGTGTAAATATGTACTTCAAACTTTTGTAGTCCATGAATATCTCGTAGTCAGCTCTATAAATATAGTGTTGGTACTTTTTCAGGGCAAACACAATAGCTGCTAGCTCTAGATGATGAGTAGGATATTTCACCTCGTGAGATTTAAGCTTTCTTGAGGTGAAGGCCATGGCTTTCCTCTATTGCAGCAACACTACTCCCAATCCTTCCTTTGATGCATCTGTATATACAGCATAGGTGTAACACCCCGCTAACTAGGACCCCAAAAAGGGCAGGGATGTTGCTCCATCCAAAGGATAATGTGTGTTTATAACAAGGTAAATAAATAACTTATCCAAAACAATGCCTCAAATAAAACTTAACCATAGAACAACTGGAGTAAAGCTCAACCAGAGTCACAAAAACAAAGAATTAAAAGGTATTATCTCTAACAAAAAACAACTAAAATATCAAATATAAGATCTTGAACTATAGCTCCGACCTTATTAGTAGTGCTCACGACCAGAAAACAAGTACAAAAATTGTGAGGAATAAATTTCCCAGTAATTCCTCTATGTGTGACAGTATACGCTTGAAATATTTTCGTGATACAAAATTTTTAAATACCAAAAGTACAGTTGCAATCAAAGTCAACAGTTTTAATACAAGAATGGTGTTTTCAATTTGCGTTCTTAATAAGTAACTTTATTCCAAGGAAATCAACCACTTAATAGTAACATAGACTGTGAAATCTTGCATCATAGCCCTGAGTCATAAAACCCTATATTATAGCCTTCTACTGTGAAACCCTGCATCATAGCACTCTGGGTGATCGGCCCATAGGTGGGGATGCACTTTCTTCTCCCAGGACCCTCTAACATCCGGTTGTCCATTCCAGGAAAAAAAATAGTTCCACGCGAAGCTGGTCGCTAACTCGGACCGGCCTGACTCACTAGCACTATCGCCTAATCAAGATCGAGCTCACCGCCTAGAGGTGGCCACCTACCGAAAATCTAGCTCGTTCCTTCTTAGGCTAGTGGTAGTAGCTTACCCTTATTGAGTACACAATGATTTTGCAACAAGAAAACTTGTTAGCATCAAAGAATAGCCAAAACAAAAATATCCAGCAGGACATGGGAAACTTTGTTCAACATATTTAGTGTGAAAAACTAATTGAGTCATTTTGAAAATCCTTTAGTTTAAGTAATCAGTACGTGAGTAGAAATAAAGTAGGAAATCTAGCCATGATGAACATTTATCACAACAAAACATGAAATTTGACAACTTACAATCAGATTGTTTCACAAACGGTTTTAGTGGAAGAACATACCTGATCTGTTTGTCTCATAAGTACTAGATTCTTCTAATGACCTGATCAGTGGGTCCGAGTTCCATATAGAGTAAATACAAAGATCATGTCACAAAATTCTTTATAACCCTTATATTACCATAGTATCCAAAACTAGCCCAACTTCTAACATCAAGTCATCACACAATACAGACTAACTATCAACTCCATTTCAAATATAACAAGCAAAGCATGAAATGTTGTGTACTAACAATTTAATGT
This sequence comes from Voacanga thouarsii, assembly GCA_026120185.1. Taxonomy (NCBI): domain Eukaryota; kingdom Viridiplantae; phylum Streptophyta; class Magnoliopsida; order Gentianales; family Apocynaceae; genus Voacanga; species Voacanga thouarsii. Next base: position 476,788 of record JANUWF010001273.1, on the reverse strand, counting down.
AAACTAAGACAATTACTAAATAAATGATAAGCTCACATATAGATAAGCAAACAAACGATTGAGTAACTATATAACTATATGAATAATTAATTAGTTAATTAAAATAAAGGTTGCTCATGAAAGTTAACAACAATTAAATAAATAGGATAGTTAATGTGTAAAACGTTAAGTAACAAAAGAACTAAGTAAATAGATAATTATTTAATTACTTAGTTAGCTAATTAAAGTACTGTTTGTTCATAATAATACCAAGATAAATAATTGAAGAGATATATTAATTAATGAGTAGGTAATTTGATAAGTATTAAATAGTAATAATAATGATAATTATGACAATATTAATAATATTAGTAATGATAATATTGATAACGTTTAACAATAATAATAGCGTTAATAATATTATCACTATTAATATGTGTAATAATAGAAGTTTCTATAAAATTTCCTAAGTTGAAAATAATTTCCAGCTTGAGTGACACTTTTTCATATTAGCATAATACATGGGAAGGCACTTCGAATTGACCTTAATTTACACAAAGACATACCTAAACACATATAGTACGTAATACAAGTTTCCTTAAACAAAAATTAGCCCTTAATTACGCTCAGTAATTTATTTTTCGCTAGTAGTATTCTGTCCAACCAACTTGAAAGAATAATTCGTAACTTTTAATTCCCTTAAGCTAAAATTCTAAAATTCTAAAGTTAACATCTACGGACTAAAATTTCATTTTCTCTATTTTGACCTTTCCCAAATTTGAACTTTCTTACAGCGAAATAATACCACTGTACAACAAAAATAGGGTACTCTGACCCTTCACTGTTTTCAAAAATTACTAAGTTTTATAGCGGCATTTTCTTGCATGATCTCTAGCATAAAACACATCCTAAACATGTCTAGATCACAATATCAAAAGGCCTTGCAACAATACTTTGTTTTGCTATTTTATTTTGAAATAAAACCTACAATTAGCACATAATCGTAGAATTTCATATTTCAAGAATAAATGGTAAAAGTGTTTTTTGTTCATAAAATCTTTAGAAAGGTTCTTTATTATTATTTTTTTTCATAATCTAATCATGTTTAGATAAAAATAATAAATTCTCAATCAAAGAATGCGTGTTACAAATTTTAAAGCCTAAAAACCCTAATTTTCAACTATTATGGCAGCAATCAAGAAAATCAATGGAAAGAGCCAACATTGTCATTACCTTTTGTTACGTCTAACTCAAACAACCTTAGAGGAAAAGATTGGGTGTCTTATAGCCTTCATTTCCACCAAGAATGTCAAGAAATCAATCTAGGAATGGTGCTTCAAAGTTGTGTTCTTGTGCAAAATTTCTCCGTATGCAATACATTAATTAAACTTTAGCAAAATAAAGAAGGAATTTCTCGTGAGGGGAGAGAGAGAGAGAGAGGTAAAGACGATTGGCAGGGTGAATTAGGGCTCAAAAATATGATTTAATTGTGTTTTTATAGGTGAATTATATTAGGTTTAGGAAATAGCAAAAGAATTAAGGAAAATCCTATTTTCTCTAGGTTTTATGTAATAAAAAGCTTCCTTTAATTAGTTACTCATAATCTTATGGGATTTGGAGAGTTAGGTGGTGGCACATAGGAGTGGGAATAGGATAGGAATATTCTCCAATTTTTCCTAAGCATTAAAGTATTGGAAATAATAAATCTCCTTCAAAATACACAAGAATTGAGTTTTCTCCCTTTTTCTTCTCCTATGAGGTAGCTACTAGGCTTCTAGAAGTCTAATGATTCCCTCAAAATATTTTGCTTGCTAAAATAAATATTTAATTCAATAAAATTCAATCTCTCTCCAAATAAAATAAAATAAGAAGAAAGTCTTGCTAGTCTAGTATTTAAATACTACCTAAAATTAATACATAAGTATATAAATAAAATAAACATAAATGTTTAGTAAATGTATAGAAAATACAAAATTAAATTTTAAAACAAATAAATATGTGATTATTTAACAATTAATAAATGGTTACCCAGATTATTTTAATTTTCTGTTACTCAATAATCTTGAGTTAGCCACATTTTGGGATATATATATATATATAAGCACAAGAGGCCTATAAAAGCACAAGTAAACACAAGGGTTGCATATATAACATGGAGAGGTGAATTAAAGGGTAGAAATTCTGAATCCCTCATTGAAGGAGGAATTCACCCAAATTAATGAGAATTTTTTAAGGGAGTCCTCAAGGAAGAAGAAAGAAGCTTGTCTATGAATGCTTTCTTTTCTCTTTGTCTTCTTTTTCTTTAACAATAATGTATTTAATGTATTTATTGTAATTTAATATTATTTTAGGATTCATGATTTTGTGTTAATTTAGTTATTTGGTCAATTCTTGGTTATCTTTGGTGTTTGATTACATGATTTCATTGGTTATTGATGGGAGTTCTTCTAATTGACATGAGACGACGATGTTAGGAGTTTCACTGCATTGATTTCTGGTAGGGGCTAAATTAGTTATATTTTTCCTAGTTATTTGAGGTTCTTTTGTGATACATTTTGTTCAATAACTAGTCTTATTCCTTCATATTTGAGATTTTATCTTTGGATAGGTAGTTTGCTCATTATTTCAAATTTTAGGGGTAAAACAGAGCAAAAATTTCACAGAACAGAATAGAGGTGGCGCCGGCTAGGGTAGAGGAACTGGCGCTGGCCATGCGTTGTTGACACGCATATTGAGGCGACGAAAAATTATTGAAACGGGACCAGAACAGAACTGAACAGGCGCCAAGTGTAATTTGAACAACAGGCCGTGAAAATCAAGAAAAAATCGACGAAGAACGAAAGAACCATAACACAATCAGCACCTGCTCCTGCTACCAAGGCAGCACCGGCTATACCCTGAGGAGAAGACAAAGCTTTGATTTTTGCATACGGTTTTTGGTAAGCTGTGGAGTTTTAGTAGCTTCCTACTTCTAATTGGCCATGAACATTACACCAACGAGTTTAGGCACTTCCTAAGTGTAATATCCCACTACCTAGGCCCAACAGGGTCGGGAATATCGCCCCGTCCAAAAGGACAAAGGGTCTGTATAACTACGACACACAACAAAGATAAAATAATACTTTAAAATTTGAAACTTATTACAACCTAAAATTCATGAATAAACCCAAAATAAAATTGTTCACTCTCAACTCCCAAAGCCTTACACAAAATAAATTTCAGAATATCTTCTAAGGCAGGCAACAACTAGCTACTCATCCCCACAGTAGGATTGACCTGAAATCATGGTAAAAAGGGTGATGAGATAAAAATCTCGGTAAGTCCGTGTGTGCTTTGAGTGTTCAGCGAAAACAGTTTGTGGATGTAAAGTATAAGAACTTCATAAGAGAAATACTGGCAAGTAATAAACAATAGTCAAAATCAATGGTGGTGTTTTGACTCTTCCAACCATACACGTACAATAAAATCAACCACTCAAAAGGGTGGTCATGGGTTATCACACGTTGGGCCCCATAACCATACAACGGTCAGAATGCCACACTTTGTGCAAACTGACAAAAAGTAGATGATCGGCCTACCGGGTGAGATACTTCTCATTCTCTACACCCAAACAAAACCAGTTGTCCATTCCAACAACACACAGTCCACCTGACTAAAACTTACAACCTCGGACCAGCACGACCTATTGAACTAGCATCTTATCCAGGAAGGACTTACCCCTCAGAAGTGGCCACCTACTAAGAGACTTACCCTAACCCTTCAAAGACTAGTCCTAGCAGTCCACCCTTATTGAGTACTCAACGTAATTTATCCCACTTGGGAGAAAACTAAATAAAACAAAGCTCCACCTGAATATGACAATTAAGGATTTCCAAAGTTTGGAACAAAGCTGGTTTTAGAAAGAGTTTTAGGGTTTGAGTAAACCTGCTCATTGATTTTCAAATAATTTGTTTGACTGAAATGAGAAAGGAGACAATCCTCAATTTCCTTTACAGAAGTGAGTGTCCACGCACTCCTCATATGGCTTGCCATAGTAACCATTTTACATCAAACAAGTTTTATGCAGGAGCTTACTTGATCCTTCGCTCGAGATAAAATAAAGATCTCCAAAGGTAAACATAAGCCATAATTAAACTTAAGCCAAAATTTACTTTTACAAATAATCCTAACTCAACTTACCACAATCATGACCCTAATGTCCCAAGCTTTAAAGCTAGATAATAAATAAAAAGGTTTATAAAATAAATCTAGCTTGATATTAAAATAACTAGGGTTTGGGAAATAGGTACTAATAAGTTGAAGGTTTAAATCTTGCTATAAATAATTAAGATTTATTTGATGAAGGGTCCTAGGACCTAGATGGAATTATTTAAAATAATAATTTATTAATAATGAATTGTTAGAAAGTAATTGGTAACTAAGATTAGTTGTAAGCAAATTTTAATGGGTTTTGATTGAAAGATAATAAATAAATTTTAATAGTATTTTTGAATATAAGACTTACAAAATTAATATTTTACCTATTATGAATATTTATATAAAAGGCTTTATTCGATATTATTATTTTCTATATATTTTATTTCTTTAACACAAGCCATTATTTATTTGACTAAGATATATTATTTTATATAATAGTCCAAATCCACATTTCCCTAGGGTTTTCGAAATCACTACAAGAAATTATAGTATTAATCATCTTATTGATGGAATAAAATTAGCTTGGGGACAACAAGGTCATTATCAGATTTCATATTGCTAACCATAATCATGAACATATACTCTACACCAATCAACAAAACATCCAAATCATGAATAAAAGCATAGATCCAATCCACCATCACATTATCCAAACTCCACTAACATAATCATATTCAAGGCTTTAACAAGAATACTAATGCGTTCAGACATGGGTATAAAAATCATACAAATTTAAGTATATTCCCAATCAAGTTCAAATTAAAATGTTAAACCTAAATCACACATATGAGCAAGCGTACTCATCATTAACTAAGCATAAGGTTAAAACAAGTGTCGATCCTCAAGGAACAAGTAGACATTAATTACCCTTCTTTCATTGTTTAATCGACTCGATAAAGTGAAAAATAAATAAAAAGAAAATTAAAAATAAAATAAAAATAAAAATATGTATATGTCAAGAATGTAGATTTATGCAACTCAAGCTATTGTTTAGACAAACATGATCTTAAAGACCATAACCATTATCATAACCAATTATTCTCTTAGCACCATGAAGGATGAAGGTAGACTCACTTTGATGGTCAATCCATGAAATCACTATCTCCTAGATAAATTAGAATCACTTGGTCTGTCTCAACTAATTCATCCAAAAGACGCATTAAACACAATCCTCAATTAAATTCCCTTGGTCTCGGCGAATTTAGAACATGAAATTAATCAATGAACCCTTGGTCTCGGAAGACATCAATTAATCTTCAATTACCAGTTCTTAAACATTCAACCCCCTTTGGTCCAACAAGTCAATTGCAAACAAAATATGAAACTAATAAATCGAAACACCCATCAACCCCCTTTGGTCCAACAAGTCAATGGATAGAATCAACTAACTAATCACGTAATAAGCATAAAGTAAGTGAATACCAAGAATCATAACTAATTAATCAAAAGTTCAAATAACTCTAGAAATCATAAATATCTAAAACAATGTCGAATAACAATAAAACAATTAACATATCATTGTTCAAGAAAAAGGAAACAAAGTAAAAGAAAGAACTCATAGATAAGCCTCATTCTTCTTCCTTTGAAGACCTTCTTGTACAACCCTCCTTGAACTTTTTAATCTCGAGAAAATATTGGTGATGCATTCAAAAATAAATCTAAGTCCCTACATTATGCACCTCCCTTTTTCTAGGGTAAACTGGCCTTTGTTTATAGGCTTACAAAGTTCCTAAAAGAATCCTAAATAAAGAAAAAGTAATTACCTAAAGAAAATCAAAAACTAAAAAAGAGTAATAAAAACTAAAGAAAAATTAATTCCACCGTCTTTGACTTTGACCGTGAAATTGGAAATTCAATTTGGATTTCTAATTTGGATTTTTGATTTCGGCTTTGTCGTTTTGTGCTAGAGACTCGTGGAATTCAAATTGCTGAATTGATTGTTGATTCGGCTTCCAATTAAGCCATTTGAGTCCAACGAAAATTTGACCGAATCCCATTACTTGTCATAGCGGCTCAGTTGAGCCGCAAACCATCAAAACCCACCGAAAATTGCTGCTTCTTTTGCTTTCTTTCTTATTTCGGCTGCTGCTTGACATTGTTTGCTGCAATTATCTTTTTCTTGTTATTGGCTCAATTAAGCTACGGAGCTAATTGTTTCTTTTTCCTTTTCAATTTCCAATTGCATTCCACTGTTTCTTCGATTTCTTTCCATTCCTTTGCTTTTCCAGTAGATAACCAGCACCGGTTCCTCTTCCTAAGCCGGCGCCACCTCCGTTCTGTTTTGTGACGATTTTGTCTTATTTTACCCTTAAAATCTGTAATAATGTACAAAATACCTTTCCAAGGGTAAAATCTCAAATATGAAAGAATATGACTAATTATTTCACAAAATGTATCACAAAATAATATCAAATAACTAGGAAAAATATGACTAATTTAGGCCATATCATATTCCCCCACACTTGAATCTTTACTTGTCCTCAAGTAAATATTTAGACAAAACCTTCTAAATAATTTATTTCTTTTCATATTCATCCATAATAAAGCCATAATTTCTTTCCAACCTTAGACACAAAATTGTCATTCATTCACCCTTTAAAAAACCTTTCAAAACTTATACATTAAATCAAATAATCCCAAGTCCATCAAAGTTAAGTTAAACAAGCTTATCTTTAGTACATGAAAATTATTCCACTCCTCAAGTTAAAACATAGATAACAAAAACCATACAAGTCAAGTCATTTAACCAATTTAAGCATTATAAACTCAAATTTACCAAACTCGAGTTAGTGAAATAAGGAAAATACTCCACTCTTTTTTTTTTCTATGACTTTGGGAATTAATAACCTCAAGTGCATGGATTTCTCTTCACACACCATATTGGCCCCTTTTTATTGTCATCACTCATCATTTTTTCTCTAATAATTTTTCAACATTTTTTCTTTTCTTGCCTTTTTACCTTCGGGATAGCCTCAAGAGAATGCACCGAATACATTTGCTACTTCTCTCCATATTGACCCCCTTTTTAGCAAAAGGTCTTCAGCAATAAAAATAATAAGACAATTTTTCTCAACTCAATTTTTTTCTCTCAAATTTTTTCATATATATTTTTCAACTCACATCCCTTATTCAAAACTCAAAGTTAAGCAAATTCTAAATCCATAATACAAGAATTAATCAACAACTCTTCCCATATTTCATCATATCATCCATATTCAAACTTAACGAAAAAAATAAAACTTAAATACCAAATATAACCAAGGTTAACTTAAATTCTTAAGACTTAGCAAAATTCAACTTAATACACAATTTTACCTTTCTAATAAAATCCTACCATACTGAATGACAAATTCATATCCAAACTTAACAAAAAAATCATATCTTCATTATAAACAAATAAAATCAATTTAACTCTTCAAATCATTTTTTTTCCAAATAAATTTCAACAATTCAAAACAATTCAAACATATATCATTGAAAATCCCTCAAATATAATTGGAAATCCATTGAAAATCACAAAGATGCACTTGAGAAAATGTTAAATCTCTCCCCCACACTTAAATTGGACATTATCCTTAATGGCCTAAAATAACACACTTAACGCATAACCAAGGGACCAAGAATGTAAAGAAGGAAAAGAAAATAATACTCCCCAAGGCAGATTAACTCCAAGATATGATAAGTTCATTCCTCAAGAAGTTGGAAGAATTATCCCAGCAAACTTCAACCTACAATAAGAAAGATGAACACACAAGTAAAAGCATAAAGAGTAACAAAATAAAAATCAAGGGAGAAGAGAAATAGAAAGTTAATGCCTTTAAGTCCCTCTCGAAGTAGATTCTTCTTTGTCTCCAAATTGTCTAATAGCTACCACATAGACCATCATAACCACCAAATAGATCGCAAGATTCTCCATGTCGCATCTAAATCCACTTTGCAATTGGTTCTCTTTTCAGTGAAGGACTTTCCCAGATTTTTGATACGTTAAGAAAAATAAGATGAATATCCAACCTAGATAGCACAAATCTTCAATCGTTATAGCAAAATACCACAAAGGGGCTAAGATTTCCAGATTTGCAAAAATTTCAGAAAAAGTACACAGTTCACCTTTAGAAGCACTCACAAGATTTAAAAACCATTCTATGCATTTTTTCCCACCAAGTAAACTCAACAATGATTTGTCCATGGTTAGTAAATTTTTCCTCAAAAACACATATAGACAATGCCAAGAAATTTTAGAGGATGAAATTAAGCTTATCATGAATTGAGTTTTTCCACCAATGTATTCCCCCAACGTATAAGTTTTTTTTTTTTTTAATAGCCTTCCAGAATGGAGCCGGCGCCGGTTGCATTCTGTTTAGGCCCCGATTTTTTTTTTTTTAATAGAAATTATCCTAATTGACTACTTGTCCCTAGTACAGTGAAAACAAGAATTCCTAGACTAAACCAAAAATAAAAAATTGTAAAGAAAGAAACAAATAATAAATTAATCCGTCTCCAATATCTTGTTAGTTAAAGTCCAAACCAGAAAATAAAAAGAGTTAGTAGTGACTCAAAATTATAGATGTAACAATCAACAAATTAAAAATACCATTAATACACATATTCCACATTAACATTCGCTTAGTAAAATTAAATAACTACATATACAAAATATACAAACATACAAAGAAAAGTTAGTGATTATGAACATGTATATACCTATTTATATATTTACAACATATAGTGAAACTATAATACAATTATACAAACAACAACATAGGAACTTCATCATACAAGAAATGTATATACATATTTACCAATTTACCAATTTACATATTTACCTGACTAAATCAATAAAATCCAAGCTTTCATGCTATTGTTCCCCGACAATGGCGCCAAAAACTTGATGCGTTCAGACTTGGGTATAAAAATCATACAAAATTAAGCACATTCCCAATCAAGTTCAAATTAAAATTGTTAAACCCAAATCACACATATGAGCAAGCGTACTCATCGTTAACTAAGCATAGGGTTAAAACAAGTGTCGATCCTCAAGGAACAAGTAGACATTAATTACCCTTCTTTCATTGTTTAAACGACTCGATAAAGTGAAAAAAAAATAAAAAGAAAATTAAAAAGAAAATAAAAATATGTAAATGTCAAGGATGTAGATTTATGCAACCCAAGCCATTGTTTAGACAAACATGATCTTAAAGACCTTAACCATTATCATAACCAATTATTCACTTAGCACCATGAAGGATGAAGGTAGACTCACTTTGATGGTCAATCCATGAAATCACTATCTCCAAGATAAATTAGAATCACTTGGTCCGTCTCAACTAATTCATCCAAAAGACGCATTAAACACAATCCTCAATTAAATTCTCTTGGTCTTGGTGAATTTAGAATATGAAATTAATCAATGAACCCTTGGTCTCGGAAGACATCAATTAATCTTCAATTACCAGTTCTTAAACAATCAACCCCCTTTGGTCTAGCAAGTCAATTGCCAACAGAATATGAAACTAATAAATTGAAACACCAATCAACCCCCTTTGGTCAAGCAAGTCAATGGATAGAATCAACTAATTAATCTCGTAATAATCATAAGTAATTGAATACCAAGAATAATAACTAATTAATCAAAAGATCAAAGAACTCTAGAAATCGTGAATATCTAAAACAATGTCGAATTACAATAAAACAATTAGCATATCATTGTTCAAGAAAAAGAAAACAAAGTAAAAGAAAGAACTCATAGACAAGCCTCCTTCTTCTTCCTTTGAAGACTTTCTTGTACAACCCTCCTTGAACTTTTTAATCTTGAGAAAATATTGGTGATGCACTCAAAAATAAATCTAAGTCCCTACATTGTGCACCTCCCTTTTCCTAGGGTAAATTGGCCTTTATTTATAGGCTTACAAAGTTCCTGAAAGAACCCTAAATAAAGAAGAAGTGATTACCTAAAGAAAATTAAAAAAAAAAGTAATAAAAACTAAAGAAAAATTAATTCCACCATCTTTGACTTTGACCGTGAAATTGGAAATTCAATTTGGACTTCTAATTCAGATTTTTGATTTCGGCTTTGTCGTTTTGTGCTGGAGACTCGTGGAATTCAAATTGCTGAATTGATTATTGACACGGCTTCCAATTGAGCCATTTGAGTCCACTGAAAATCCGACCGAATCCCATTGCTTGTCGCAGCGGCTCAATTGAGCTGTTTCCCTTGCCTTGGCTCAATTGTGCCGCAAACCATCACAACCCACTGAAAATTGCTGCTTCTTTTGCTTTCTTTCTTATTTCAGCTGCTGCCTGACATTGTTGACTTTTCTTTTGCATCTGGGCCCACCGAAATTATTTGTTTGTTGTAATTGTCTTTTTCTTATTATTGGCTCAATTGAGCCACGAAGCTAATTTCTTCTTTTTCCTTTTCAATTTCCAATTGCATTCCACTATTTCTTTGATTTCTTTCCATTCCTCTGCTTTTCTAGTAGCTTACTGGCGCCGGTTCCTCTTCCCAAGTCAGCGTCACCTCCGTTCTGTTTTGTGACGATTTTGTCTTATTTTACCCTTAAAATCTATAATAATGTACAAAATACCTTTCCAAGTGTAAAATATCAAATATGAAAGAATATGACTAGTTATTTCACAAAATGTATCACAAAATAATATCAAATAACTAGGAAAAATATGACTAATTTAGGCTCTATCAAATACATAATCATAAAACCCTATTCACCAAAGGTGAGATAATCTCTAACATGCTTATTCAATCATACTACCCACGACATGAAGAGCATGAAACAAAACCCTAAAAGCCATAAAATTCAACCAAAACCAATCATCCACATGCATCAATCCCAACTACATCGCAAAACACATCCATTCTCATACTTCAATCCCAACTCCAATACAAAAAACATGCTCAAACATTTTTTGTAAACCATCCTTTTTCATCCTTTTCCAAAATAGCCTAGAGATATGAATTTAAGATTTAAAGAGAAGGTTGAATAGGCTTACTTGAATGATGACCACCTTGAAGTTGATCCAAGAGAATCCCCTCCCTAGGAAGGCTTGATCCATCCAAGGAGAAGAAGAAAAATGGCCATGGTGGAAGTAACCATTCGGCCGAGAAGAGAGAGAGAGAGAGAGAGAGAGAGAGAGAGGGGGGGGGCGAGGGAGGGAGGGAGGGAGGGAGTTCATTAGTATATACTCATCAAGCTCAAAGATGGAAGAATATGGAGATGATTGTTCATGCTTACCTTGAAGGTGTTCTTGAGCCTTCAAGAAAATTTTGGTTTTTTATGCAAAAGTGAGACTTTGATTTTCGAGTTTGATATTAAAAATTGCAGGAATGGATTCACGAGAATGAATAGGTATAATCTAGAGTTTATGGAGAAAGTTGGAGTGGTTTTTGGTGGCCTTAGGCCTGAGAATGGTAGTAGGTGTTCTTAGTGTTCTTGGAGGTTTGGAGAGAATGGAGAGATTGGATGAAGGCTGGCCAAAATTTTGTGGGGAAAGGGTGGCCAAATTGTTTGGAGGGTTTTGGTAATTGGATTTTCAGATTTGTGAGGGAAGGGAAAGCTGGATGTTTGAATTTTAAAAAGAATAATTTTGGGAATATTTTGTGGTAGCAAATATGGTAAGTAAATCTTTGATGATGGAGGTTCTTTGGAAGTTTCAATGGCCGGCTGCTTGGCTGGGATTTTTCCTTAGATGATAGTTGTTTGAAGGAGCTTAAGGATGGTCGAAATATGGTGTGCAATAGTAAAGGAATTTTCTGGTTGTTTGAGGGGTAAACTATGGTAGTTTGCTAAATATTTTGCTGGAATTTTGGACTTCAATTAATGGCTTGATTGGAGTGATTGATGGAGAGATTTTAGGAGTAGCCATGGACTGTTTCTCGAGCAAAATACTGGAGAAGATGATGAAGCTCAGTTCGTGGCTGTTCAAGGCGAGCTTGCACAGAAAAATGGAGGAAGTTTCGGATATGGGTGAAGAAAGAACAAAGCTGGAAATTAGATCAGTTTTCTTTTCCCAAGTTTGCTGGAAATTTCTGGGCCGAATTTTCTGCCATGATTCATCCAGATTGCTGTAGGTTTGAAAGGACATTGGAGAGTCCTTTAAGGCTGGTTTCCAGCCTTTATTATGGAGGAAAAACAAAGTTGAATTGCTGGTTGAAAAACTGGAGGAAACAACTCGGTTTTTCGGGCTGTTGAGCTGCGAACTGCCCAGGATTATTTTCCTGGTTTGCACAGCTCTTAAGCAGTTCAGTTTTAGTTGGAATTTTCAGCCTTCAAGCTGAGTGAAATGGCCATTTCCTGCCAGCATTGGAGAGGAAAAGATGGCTGAAATTTTTGGCAATTGAACTGATCAAGAAGCTGGAAAAATTCCAGATTACTACATGAAGAAGATGAACATAACTAGGTTGGAGTTTTGAAGGTTCAACCATGGAGATTAATTCTTTTGGGAACCTTCCACAACTCCTCCCCATTTTTTGTCAACAAGATACCTCATATGGACATTTTCAAAACCTCCATATCACAGAACTTTGCTGGAATTTTTCTGGAATAAAATTGGCTTGGATAAATTAAACAACCTAATTGTTTAAGAATTAAGGAGAGCTAGAGATCAAGAAGGGTATGAATCCATTAGAAATTTTTGTAGGGCACAAGAGTAGGATTAGGACATTCCTATCATGTCTCCCCTAGGACAACACTTCTACTCTTCCCTAAAGCATGTAAGGGCCGAAATATAGCCTTCCTAAACAAAATTAAAATTTAATCATGCTAAAACTCAACTGATGGAATTTGAACTCAAGACCTTAAGGATTTATTCCAAAGTTCTAACCACTAAACCACAACAACTCTTGTTCTTATTTTCTCTCTCAAACATTTTTCCTATTTAATCCTCAAGCTATCTCACTATTTCCACCTCAAGCAAAAATTACCATTTTGCCCTTCTTACTCAACAACCACAATTAAGCCGTCAAGACTACAAATCAGATATCCAACGCACATAAAATCATACAAAAATATATTCATGTATGCAAGAAAATATGATATGCATCCTGACCCCCTTACTCTAGGGTTGGTTTCAGCTGAGGTTTCACACTAAGTCTATAAATAGATGAAAAACACAAGAGAAAAGGAGGGAATTCATAGATCATCATAGAACATTACTCAAATCACAAGAGGAATTCTTCAAATTATAGACGATTGTGCAAGGTCTTCAAAGGAAGAAGAAGGAGGCTTGTCTATGAGTACTTTATTTTACTTTGTTTTCTTTTTCTTGAACAATGATGTATTAATTGTTTTATTACAGTTTGACATTATTTTAGATATTCATGATTTTTAGGGTTATTTGATCTTTTGATTCATTGATTATTATTCTTGGTATTTAATTACTTGCGTTGGTCACGAGATTAATTGGTTGTTTCTTTCTCTTATCTTACTTGAGAAATGGGTTGATGGTGGTTTCAATTTGTTAATTTCATATTTGTTGTCTCTTAACTTGCTTGGGAAATGGGTTGATGGTGGTTTCAATTTGTTAATTTCATATTTGTTGTCTCTTAACTTGCTTGGGAAATGGGTTAATGGCTAAGAACAGGGTAATTGAAGGTTAATTGATGTCTGCCAGAGTATGGATTCATTGAATAATTTCATGTTTTAAGGTTGCCAGAGTATGGAAATTTAATCAAGGATGGTGTTTAATGAATCTTTTGGGTGAATTAGTTGAGATAGAGTATGTGATGCTAATTTGTCTAGAAGATAGTGATTTCATGGATTGGGAAAGAAGTGAGTCTACTTTCATCCTTCATGATGCCAAGAAAATAATTAGTTATAATAATGATTGGGTACTTTAAGATCGTGGTTGTCTAAACAATGGATTGAGGTACATAATTCTTCATCCTTGACATGTATATATTTTCTTTTGTTTTATTTTATTTCTTTTTCACTTTATTGAGTCGATTAAAAAATGAAAGAAAAAGGAAAAATGCATACTTGTTCCTTGAGGATCGACACTCGTTTGAACCCTATGCTATGTTAATGATGAGTACAATTGCTCATATGTGTAATTTGGGGTTAACATTTTAATTTAAATTGATTGGGAATGTGCTTATTTTATATATGATTTTTATTCCCAAATAAATACGCATCAATTTCGTATTTGTGTAATCTTGACGGACTTGAGCGACGAAGTTAAGGTTATAGGACTAAGTAATTAAAGATTAGTTGATTTCACCTCAAGTAAAGGGCTATTAGCTACATTTTGAGTTAGCTACATTTTCTTATATACCTATATCCCAAATTATTAGTTTAATGCTAGAATATTCATTAAATTATTATTTCAAATAGCGATTTATTAAACATCACCAAAGCACAACAATTCTTCCACTATGTAATTTTGAGTTAGCTACATTTTCTTATGTACATATATCCCAAATTAATAGTTTAATGCTAGAGTATTCTATAAATTATTATTTCAAATCGCAATTTATTAAACATCACCAAAGCACAACAATTCTTCCACAATCATACTCAAGCAAATTTATGCATGCCATACTAAATATGTCTATATGCAAAAGCACGCATGCTGTATAGGCCATATATTTCTCCATTTCTAGTGGCATTTAGGGTGGGGCGTCACATTTTCCCACTCTTAAGAGAATTTTTCCCCCGAAATTCCTACTATGTCATACCTTAAAATATTTTTGGATATTTTTGCCTCATCCATTTCTCAGTTTCCCAAGTAGCATATTGTGTACCATGATGAACCCACAAAACCTTCACAATAGGAATCTGCTTATTTCAAAGTGTCTTAATACTTTTGTCCAAAATCTTTACCTGCTTCTCGACATACCTCATATTGGATTGCAGAATCAATGATTCCTTATTAGGTGCATGTTCCACAAAGGGTTTGCAATCTATCCACTTATCTCCAGAGTCCAAAACACACGCCTTAGCATGTGTTTTTAGAATCTGAATTACTGTCTTAGATTGTCCATTGGTCTGAGGATATGATATAGTGCTAAACTTCAAGGCGACAAAATGGTCAGCATTTCTATTTGTAAAGCAGTGTCTAAAATCCTCGAGAAAATCCGAGGGTTTATTCTTTTCTCCAAAAACGAGGGTTACATCAATTTTTTTTTTTTTTTCATTAAGAGGAAAGAAGTCAATGGCGTTAAGGAAAAAAGAGAGACCGAGGGCTTAAGAAATGAAAAGGTGATAGTGGCTACATTTTTAGATTTAAGGTCTCATGTATTCCAAAAAGAAGAATAGTGTATATGGGATAAATTTTTAGTAAGGCCTCTTGAATTCCGAAAAGAAGAATCATGTATGTAGGATTTGCCAAGCTGAACATATCCTAAACGAGAGATTATGCACCTTCAATTGATCACGAGAATGACTTACTTCACTGTCATCTACTCTGAACTCTTGATTTCTCCCTTCCACTTCCTCTGCATTGAAGGCTTCAAATTCTCAATTATTTAGTTGAACATTAATGATTCCTCATTTTAGTTCAATGCAATACCCACATTTTTCTAATGAATCGTTGTTACTTCAAATACAATTCTTGTTATGTAACATCTAGCACTGGGGTTTTATAATCTGCAATATCTCACATATCTTCTTTTTTTCAAGGCAGATGCGACTATTACTAGCTTCGAATAATAAGTAGAATAGTCGATGTCATGTGACTAAAGTTTCTCTATGAAACATAAGTTATAGTCTCAATCTCTCGCTCATGCCATTTCTAAAGGTGAATTTATGAGTTTGAAGGGAATAAGGTGAGTTTGAAGAGAATATAAGAATGAAGAATAGGCCAAATTGAATGCCATGAGATGTTTATTAATCTAAAGAAACATAAATGAGTAAAATGATAAGATTTAAATAGTTGATTATTAAGGAATTTTATTATGGTTGACGAGAATTGAATTGTTCCAATGATTGAATAAGAAAAGTTCTTAGATGTTCAAATCTTAATATATGAGGTAAATTTAAAGAAGATATTGAACACGAAAATAAGCACTTGAAAGCAATATTACTTGAACATGAAAGAAGAAAGTGTTGTGCAATAATAAGAGCTACAAGAAAAATAAAGAGTAAAGTGATTGTAACGATTGATTGTTGATAGGGGCTAAATTAGTCATATTTTTTCTAATTATTTGAGGTTATTTTGTGATACATTTTTTCCAATTACTAGTCATATTCCTACATATTTGAGATTTACCCTTGGAAAGGTATTTTGTGCATTATTTCAGATTGTAGGGGGGAAAACGAAGCAAAAATGTCACAAAACAGAATAGAGGCGGCGCCAGCTAGGACAGTGGAATCGGCGACGGCCATGTACTGATGACACAAACTTCGAGGCAATAAAAAATTGATGAAACGAGACCGGAACAGAACCAAACCAGCGCTAGCTCCAATAGCCTAGGTAGCGCTAGCTGCACTCTGGACAATATTCATGGAAATCAAGAAAAAATTGACACACAAAGGAAGAAACCGAACACAACTAATCAGCTCCAGCAGCCAAGGCAGCGTCGGCTATGCCCTGAGGAAAAGACGGGATTTTGATTTTTGGATGCGGTTTTTGGTAATCTGTGGAGTTTTAGTACTTTTCTACTTCTACTCGGCTATGAACATTACACCAACAAGTTTAGGCACTTCCTAAGCCTATAAATAGATGGAAAACACAAGAGAAAATGAGAGAATTCGTTGATCATCATAGAAAATCACTTAAATCAAATGAGGAATTCTTCAATTCAAGGAGGGTTGTACAATAAGGTCTTTAAAGGAAGAAGAAGGAGGCTTGTCTAGGCGTGCTTTCTTTTACTTTATTTTCTTTTTCTTAACAATGATGCATCAATTGTTTTATTGTAATTTGACATTGTTTTAGATATTCATGATTTTTAGAGTTGTTTGATCTTTTGATTAATTGATTGTTATTCTTAGTATTTGATTATTTGATCTTTTGCTTAATTGATTGTTATTTTTTGTATTTGATTACTTGTGCTTATTACAAGATTAATTTGTTGGTTCTTTCCATTAACTTACTTGGACAAAGGGGTTAAGAGTAGGGACAAAGTAGTTCAAGGTTAATTGATGTCTACCAAGATATGGATTCATTGGTTAATTTCATGTGTAATTTGCCAGGAATGGGAATTAAATCAAGGATTATGGTTAATGCATCTTTTAGGTGAATTAGTTGAGATAGGATATGTGATGATAATTTATCTAGAAGATAGGAATTTCATGGATTGGACAAAGAAGTGAATCTATATTATCCTTCATGATGCCAAGAGAATAATTAGCTATGATAATGAATAGGTACTTTAAGATCATGATTGTCAAAATAATGGTTTGAGTTACATACTTCTCCATCATTGACATGTATATATTATATTATATTATGTTATTTTCCTTTTTATTTCATTTTAACTTTATCAAGTCGGTTAAACAATAAAATGAATAGGATTAATGCATACTTGTTCCTTAAGGATCGACACTCGTTTGAACACTATACTATGTTAATGATGAGTACGCTTGCTCATATGTGTAATTTAAGGTTAACATTTTAATTTAAACTTGATTGGGAATGTGCTTAGTTTTTATATGATTTCTATACCCAAATCCAAACACATCAAGTTTTTGGCGCCGTTGTCGGGGAACAATAGCATGAAAGCTTGGATTTTGTTGATAACCATGTAAATATGTAAATATGTACAATTGTTCTTTTTGCAAAAAAGTGCTATCTTTTATATCTTGTGTATCTTGTATACCTTTGTAACCTAACCTACTAACTTTGACTATGTAACTTTGACTAACTTTGTGTTCTTTTAATTTTGTTTTAATTATAAATTCTGTAGCTAACTTGCTTCTTGTTTTTCCTTGGTACATGACCCGAAAATTCGAAGGCGAGATTGTAACACCCCACTACCTAGGCCTATCAGGGCCGGGGATGTCGCCTCGTCCAGAGGACAAGGGGTCTTTATAACTAGGTTATATAAAAATAAAATAAAATAAAAACTTTAAAATTAAACTTATTACAACCCAAAAGATAAGTACTGGAACAAATCCAAATAAACTGTTTGCAACAATCTCTCAAAACATCACATAAAGTAAATAACATGAGTCTTCAAAGCATAGGCAACAATCTAGCTAATGACCTCCACAACAGGATCTTCCTGAAAACATGGCGTAAAAGGTGGTGAGATAAGAATCTCAGTAAGCCCGTGTGTGCTTTGAGTGTTTCAGGTAAAATAATTCATGTATGCAAGTTGTAAAAGTTTCATAAGAAAAAGGTGCTGTCAAGCAATAAATAAGTGTTGAAAATAAAGAGTGGCGTTTCACTTTTCAAACCATACATGTGCACCATAAATACAACCACTCAAATGGGTAGCCATGGGTTACCACACATTGGGCCCCATGACTAAATAACAGTCAGAATGTCACACTTTGTGCAAGTTGACAAAAGGCAGGTGTACAGCCTACCGGGTGAGATACTTCATCTCTACACCCAAACTTACCGATTGTCCACTTCGGAACACACAGTCCACATGACTGAAACTTACTAGCTCAGACCGGTATGACCTGCCGGACTAGCATCCTATCCAGGAATGACTCACCCCTCAGAGGTGGCCATCTATTGAGAGACTTACCCTAACCCTTCAAAGACTAGTCCTGGTGGTCTACCCTTATTGAGTACTCAACGTTGATTGTTTCACTTGGGAGAAAATTGATCATACTTTGCTTTATCTAGAACTAGCAATTAAGGGTTGCTAAAAGTCTTGTCAAAGTTGGGTTTTCGAAAGGGTTTAGCATTTTGTATAAAACTGCTTGTTTAATTTTCAAATGACTTGCTTGACTGGAATAAAAGGGAAAACAATCCTTAATTGCCTTTACAAAATAAACGTCCAAATACATCGCATATGGATTGCCACGGTAATTTTTCCAGTCTTCTCAAAATTCCATGCAGGAACTTACCTGATTCTTTGCTTGCTCAACTCAAACGTCTTCCAAGGCTGACCTAACCCCGCCTAGGGTAAACACAAAACATAAGGTTACATTCGAGCTATACCTGCCTTACATAAATAATTTCTTAGCTCAACTAGTTACAACCATGACTAGCCATGACCCTAATGTCCTAAGCTTTAAGGCTAAGTGATAAAGAATTTTATAAAATAAGTTTTATTTTTAGTCCAGGAAGGACTCACCCCTCAGAGCACGGGGTCATTCCTTTAAAAAGGCAAGAGCTTCCTCTTCCTCAGCCCCCTTATCCATCGACCTTTTGTTCCTTAGACCAACTGAGTTTATTGATCCCTCTTGTGAGGAATGGTACAATAGGAGAGCATCCAACAAAATCATTGTAGAGCGTACTTTCGCACCTACCCTAGACCGTGCCCTTAAATTGTGAATGATATTAGGAGGCTAGGATGGGGATCGATAGTACAGCTGAAAGGGAAGTATTGTCCGGTGCTCATCAAGGAATTCTATGCTAATATAGTTGGCAAGGGTAATAATTACCTTTCCCATATTGAAATGAGAGTGAAAGGAATCCCCATTGTCATCACCCAAAATTAATTAGCTAATCTCCTCTAGGTGTTTGATGATGATTCTCGGTAAGGGGTAGACGTGAATAATAAAAAAATTCTTTCTGACCCGAATTGGGATGCTAGTCGGACTAGAGCCACTCTAGGGTTATATAAGTATAATGCTTTCCAAGCTAATAGTTTCTGTTCGAACAATGATCTGGCTACCAACTTTTGAGCTCCAATCTATATGTTTGGGTTCAATGTTGTACCCCGTGCTGGTGGTTTTAATGAAACTCGACTTATTGACACTTACATTTTGCATCGGATGATGAACATTCTGCCTATCTCTCTTGCACCCTTGATTATCCAATCCATTAGGGATGTGGTTCATCACCATCTCTCTACAAAAGCCTTCGTTTTCCCTCTGGTTATAATGAAAATTTTGAAAGACTTTGGTATTAGTCTTGAGGGAGAACTAATGAAGGCTACCACTGAGCACGATATGGTTACAGAACAAACTTTGTTGAGTTGCGAGTATAAGTATAGTTAGGAGTTGAAAAAGTGGCTAACCCCTTTTGAGGTCAAACATCCCGGTCAAGTTAAGCCACCCATCATAGAGGAAGAGCACCCACCGCCATCGGCACGTGCACGAGCTAGCAGTTCTCAGTCCCAACCCCGGACAGACTTTTAGACTACTGTGCTGGGACAGTTAGCCCAGCACATGGAGATGCTCCTATGCTTGTAGGGATGCATGGATGACATGACGAGTCGGCAAGCTTCTATGGAGCAGCAATTAGTTGTATGGAGGCAGCATTCTTCTGGGTAACATGGTGGTGAGGGAACTTCTACACTGGCTGCTGATGTTGATAATGATGAGGAGGAGGAGGAGGAGGACTGATGATGATTGTTCACACTTTCTCAATCACTCTTGTTTTTCTTTTCTCTTTTAATGTCTTTTCTAGTTAGTTTTGGATTTTTTTGTTTCTTTATTGTAGTATTTTCTTTCTTTTGTTTTTTATTTATTTTTCTTTTCTAGTTTTTATACTTTGGTGTGCTCTTTTGTATTTTTCTTTTTAGGTACTTTGCCAATGCCTCGTTCTTCAAGCATTCAGCTCTTGTACAGCACTTTACACCATCTATGGAAGTATTGACTTTCTTATCTATTCTCCTTTATATTGTTTGTCCCATGGCATTGCTTTTTCTTTGTTATATTTATTCGGCCATTAAGGACAATGTCCAGTTTAAGTGTGGCAGAGTGATTCGATTGAAAATTCTTCTGTGCATCATTCTTTTATACTTTATTATCCTTCTTGTTAGCCCAAATTTTCTTTTTTTTTTTCATTGAGATTTCAAGCTGTATTTTTAAAGTATGTCTTGATGATGGATTATAGAGCATATGTTCTATATCATTTATGGCTTGTGCATGACTTTTTGCATGCACTTGGACTAAGTAGTTCTTGATCAAATGCTTTACATTGTTCTTAAACCTGTTTTTCTACTAAAATTCATGGAGCATTCTAGAACTTAGTTAAATATCTCTCGAGGTGAAATAAGAAAGAAATTCATGATTTAACTTAGAGATGACGGTAATAGGCCTTCTTTGGATAGTTTGAGGTTTTCAAGCCTACCTATTTTGATATTATCCTTAGTGCCTATTTTGAGCCTAAATTGTTGACTTCTTTTTTTAAAACCCATCACAATACTTTGTCCATTACTTGTTTTTGAGAGTTTGAATAATTTTCCATATCTTTATGCTCTTAATGGATGAAAGTTCATGAAGGAAAATGTTGAGGGAGAGTACTTAGAGAAAGAACTTGACTTGTTACTTTCAGTCATGTATCAAGAGTTGAATTGAGCTGGAAAGAGGGGGAAAAAAGCAAAGAATGAGAAGATAAAGGAAAAGAGAGATTGAACACAAGAAGAGAAAACAAAAAGCTGCTAGAAAAAAAATGGAAAGAAAGAAACTAAGGAAGAAAAAAATAGTAGCAATGAAAGAGAAAAGAAGAGAAAAAAGAAAGAAAAGAAAATTTTTGGAAAGAAAAAGAAAAGAAAGATCACAAGAGGAATGGTGATTGAGTTGTAAAAGTTAAGTTCGTATAAAGTACTTAACACCATTGCTAAAAATTTGAGTAATCTTGTGAAAAAAAAGAGAAGAGTTGATGAAGAGAGAAAAGAAAAAAGAGAAGATGTAGGATTTGCTTGAGCTGAACTGTAACTGCTAAATATGGTTATAGGTTTTAATTGATTTTTGGAATAGGAGAGCAAGAAGAGTTTGGAAATTATTAATACATTTTGTTTATCCTTTTGTTGCGAACACTCAGCCTCTTTGACATTTGAATCTCCTATATCCTTCGGTTGATAAGCTACATTACAAGCCTTTATCCTTACATTACAAGCTTAAAAGTCCTACTGGATCTAAGTAAAATCATGATATGACTCAGATTAGTAGAGAGAGTGTATGAAAAGCAAGCTTATGGAATGCGTATTATTTTTTGAAATAAATACTTTTCAATGGTTTGAGAATATTGTTAAGTGTTGGGATGGTTCTACTAAGTCATTATTCACTTACACACGTCTTTCATTTGTTATGAAAGATATAGTAGCATATGTTTTATGTTCTTGATTGAAGAAAGCATTGAAAATATTGTTTTGAAATTAATTGAATGATTTTTAAACCTTGTGCTTTCCTACTTGTCTTTGATACTTAGCTTGAGGACAAACAAAGAGCTTAGTATGGGGAAATGTGATAGGGACTAAATTAGTCATTTTTTTCTTAGTTATTTGAGATTCTTTTGTGAAACATTTTGTTCAATAACTAGTCATATTCCTTCATATTTAAGATTTTTCCCTTGGAAAGGTATTCTATGTA
The DNA here is from genome assembly GCA_026120185.1 of Voacanga thouarsii. Lineage (NCBI taxonomy): Eukaryota > Viridiplantae > Streptophyta > Magnoliopsida > Gentianales > Apocynaceae > Voacanga > Voacanga thouarsii. Next base: position 454,223 of record JANUWF010001273.1, on the reverse strand, counting down.
TTATTGCAGATTTTAGGGGTAAAACGAAGCAAAAGCGTCATAAAACAGAATATAGGCGACACCGACCAGGACAGTGGAACCGGTGCTGGCCATGTACTGAGACATGAACTTCGAGGCGATGAAAAATTAGTGAAACAAGACCAGAACAGAACCGAGCCGGCACCGGCTCTAGTAGCCAAGGCGGCACTGGCTGAACTTTGGACAACATTGTGTGGAAATTAAGAAAAAATCGACGAACAAAGGAAGAAACAGAACAAAACTGGCGCCGGCTCCATTAGCCAAGACGGCGTCGACTGTGCCTTGAGAAAAATGCGGGATCTTGATTTTTGGACGTGGTTTTTGGTAATCTGTGGAGTTTTAGTACTTTCCAACTTCTACTCGGCCAAGAACATTACACAAACGAGTTTAGGCACTTCCTAAACCTATAAATAGATGGAAAACACAAGAGAAAATGAGACAATTCATTGATCATCATAGAAAATCACTCAAATCAAAGGAAAAATTCTTCAATTCAAGGTGGATTGTACAAGAAGGTCTTCAAAGGAAGAAGAAGAAGGCTTATCTATGAGTGCTTTCTTTTACTTTGTTTTCTTTTTCTTGACAATGATGTATTAATTGTTTTATTGTAATTTGACATTGTTTTAGATATTCATGATTTTTAGGGTTGTTTGATATTTTGACTAATTGATTGTATTTCTTGGTATTTTATTACTTGTGCTTATTATGAGATTGGTTCTTTCCATTAACTTGATTGGACAAAGGGGTTGTTGGTGGTTTCAATTCATTAGTTTCATATTTAGTGGCACTTAACTTGCTTGCACAAAGGGATAAAGTAGTTCAAGGTTAATTGAAGTCTGCCAGGATATGGATTCATTAGTTAATTTCATGTGTAATTTGCTAGAAATGGGAATTAAATCAAGGACTTTGGTTAATGCATCTTTTAGCTGAATTAGTTGAGACAGGATATGTGATGGTAATTTATCTAGAAGATAAGGATTTCATGGATTGGACAAAGAAGTGAATCTATATTATCCTTCATGATGCCAAGAGAATAATTAGCTATGATAATGATTAGGTACTTTATGATCATAATTGTCAAAAAAATGGTTTGAGTTACATACTTCTCCATCCTTGACATATATATATATATATATATATATATATATATTATTATTTTATTTTATTTTATTTTCCTTTTTATTTTGTTTTAACTTTATCGAGTCGGTTAAATAATAAAATGAACGGGATTAATGCATACTTGTTCCTTGAAGATCGACACTCGTTTGAACACTATTCTATGTTAATAATGAGTACGCTTGCTCATATGTGTAATTTAGGGTTAACGTTTTAATTTAAACTTGATTGGGAATGTTCTTAGTTTTTATATGATTTTTATACCCAAATCCAAACACATCAATTGTCAATCAATATATCATGATTGAGACAACTCAAACATTTATGTTGACTGATAAAGTGATGCGTAAATTTTGGGTACATAAAATCTTCAATTTTAAATCCATCGCTTACTCAAGTTTTAGTTAAAACATTAATCCCAAAATACACATTGGAGCAAGTATACTCATCGCAAGTATAGTATAGGGAATTAATGAGTATCGATCCTCAAAGGAATAAGTACACACTAATCACTTTTCATTCATTGTTTAACTTATCAAGTAAAATAATAAGATAAAAATAAGAAAAATAAAGAAATATATACAACTCGAGAATGTGAAAATATGCAATTTAGACAAAAGCTTTTGAAAATATTATCATGAATCACTTAGTCAATATCACAATTAATTATTATCTTGGTCTCATGAAGGATTTAATATAGATCCACTTCTTTTGCAATCTATGGAATCATTACCTTCTAGTTAAATTAGTGAATATATTCTGTCTCGACTAACTTATCCAAAAGATACATTAAAATCAACGAACTCCGTAACAAAAACAAGTCATCAAATCCCAAGAATAATAATCAATTGATCAAAAGACTAAAATAATCAAGAAATCATGAATCAAGAACAATGTCAAATTACAATGGACATATTAAATACACGATTGTTTAAAGAAAATAAAACAAAGGTAAAAGAAAGCACTTATAGACAAGTCACTTTCTTCCTCCTTGAAGACTCTCTTAAAAAACCCTCATTGATTTGGGGTGAACTCCTCCTTTAATGAGAGATTGAGAATTTTGTTTATGAATTCACCTCCCTCTATGTATATTCCCAAACCCTTGTGTTTTCTTATGCTTTTATAGGCCTCTTAGATGTAAAATTCATGGCTGGGGATGTCTTGACCAAGTAGGAGTAGGAAAATACCAATATCATTGGATAATTTCTAATTTTGTGCATAGAATATTCACTTCCAGAGCATACCTGGCACCGGGTACTTTCGATCCACCTGGTGGCAGGTACACTCTGTTCTTTCTCTGTTTTTGCTCTATTTTTGGCCTTTTCTCCTTAGCAGACAGAATGGACCCAGCGCCAGGTGCACTTGCCAAACCTGGCACCAGGAATATTTTGGAATTTCCTTTGATGCTAGATCGAAATCTTCTGCTAGAATAGAATGGACCCGGCGCCTGGTCCCTTGGCTGGGCCTGGTACTAGGTCTGTTCTAGTTTTGTATACTTTTTGCTCAAATTTAACTTAAATCTATACAAATTTTCCAAAAATGCCATTTACAACCTAAATGTCTAATAGGATGGAATATGCCTAGTTATTGAAACAATTTTTTCTCACCACAACTTCAAATAACTAGGAAAATAATGGTGATTTTAACCCCTATCAATTCCTCCACACTCGAACATTTGCTTGTCCTCAAGCAAAACACTTTACTCCAAGATTTTTTTTTTTTCCAGAAAATACAAGTTCTTTCTCATTCAAACATTTATTTACCATAGAAAGGATCATGTTTTCCCTTCAAACTTTAGACATAAGTCTTGTCATTCATACCCTTTGAAAATAATACACATTTTGAAACATTGGAGAAGACATCACAAATCTCTTGAAGTCAAATTAATCAAGTGTATTTGTCTAAGAAGATTATTTCACTTTTCCAGTTAAAATATAGATAATATGAATCATATAAGTCAAGCCATCTACCAACTCAAGTATTATAAATCCAAAAATTGTACAACTCAAGTCATGATGTAAGGAAAGCACTCCAATTTTTCTCTCCAATTTTTTTTTTTTCAATGACTTAGGGAATTAATAGCCTCAAGTACATAGATTCCTCTTCACACACCGTATTAGCCCCCTTTACAGTCATCACTCATCATTTTTTTCAAACAATTCTTTCTTTCTTCCTTTGCTCTTTCTTGCCATTTTGCCATTGGGATTGCCTCAAGAGAGTGCACAGAATTCACTTGCTACTTCTTCCCACATTAACTACCTTTTCAACTAATGGTCTTCAACGATCCTTAATAAGAGCATTTTTTTCAATTCACCTAATAAAAGTGTTGTTTCCACTCATTATTTTTCTCAAATCAACTCAATTCTTTTTTTTTTTTTTCATGAATCTCCACGATCTTTTCTCTCAAAGATCTTTTATCCACTCACATTGTTCATCATAACTCAAAGCTAGAAAAATTTAAACTCTTAATACAAGAGTTTGCCAATAAACTCTTCCCTTATACATAATATCAAAAACTTGATGGGTTAATTTTTACTTGCATAAAATCATCAATTTTAAATCTATCCCTTAGTCAAGTTTTAACTAAAACATTAATCACAAAATACACATATGAGCAAGTACACTTATCGCAAGCATAGTATAGGAAATTAATGAGTATTAATCCTTAAAGGAACATGTACACACTAATCACTTTTTATTCATTATTTAACCTATCAAATAAAGTAATAAGATAAAAATAAGATAAATAAAGAAATGTATACAACTTAAGGAAGTGAAAATATGCAATTTAGACAAAAGCTTTTGAAAACATTATCATGAATCACTTAGCCAATATCACAATCAATTAGTTTCTTGGTGTTATGAAGGATTTAATATAGATCCACTTTGTTTGCTATCCATAGAATCACTACCTTCTAATTAAATTAGTGAATATATTCTGTCTGGACTAACTTATCCAAAAGATGCATTAAAATCAATCCTCATATAAAAGCTTATATTCTAGTTGATTTAAAACATGAAATTAGTCAACGAATCCATATTCTAACAATCAACAACTAACATTTGATTACCAATGTTCAAGATAATAAATCCATTTTTCAAGCAAGTTAAGAGATAAAAAATATGAGACTAATTAATTGAAGTCAATACCAACCTCTTTTTCAAGCAAGTTAATAACAAAGCTCAATCAAACAACTTCGTAAGAAAAATAAATAAACATATCCCAAGAACAATAATCAATTTAACAAAAGACTAAAAAAATCAATAAATCATGAACAAAGAACAATGTCAAATTACAATAGACAGATTGAATACATGATTGTTTAAGGAAAATATAACAAAGGTAAAGGAAAGCATTCATAGACAATCCTCTTTCTTCCTTCTTGAAGACTCTCTTGAACAACCCTCTTTAATTTTGGGCGAACTCCTCATTCAATAAGAGATTGAGAATTTTTTGCTTATGGATTCAGCTCCCTCTATGTATATCCTCAAACCCTTGTATTTTTCTTGTGTTTTTATAGGCCTTTTGGATGCTAAATTTGTAGCTAAGGAAGTCTTGGCTGAGTAGGTGATGTGTCCAAACTTGGGTATAAAAATCATACAAAACTAAGCACATCCCCAATCAAGTTCAAATTAAAACGTTAAACCCCAAATCACACATATGAGCAAGTGTACTCATCATTAACTGAGCATAGGGTTAAAACAAGTGTCGATCCTCAAGGAACAAGTAGACATTAAATACCATTCTTTCATTGTTTAAGCAACTCAATAAAGTGAAAAACAAATAAGAAGGAAAATTAAAAAGAAAATAAAAATATGTATATGTCAAGGATGTAGATTTATGTAACTCAAACCATTGTTTAGACAAACATGAGCTTAAAGAACATAACCATTATCATAACCAATCATTCTCTTGGCACCATGAAGGATGAAGGTAGACTCACTTTGATGGTCAATCCATGAAATCACTATCTTCTAGATAAATTAGAATCACTTGGTCCGTCTCAACTAATTTATCCAAAAGATGTATTAAACACAATCCTTAATTAAATTCCCTTGGTCTCGGCGAATTTAGAGCATGAAATTAATCAATGAACCCTTGGTCTCAGAAGACATCAATTAATCTTCAATTACCAGTTCTTAAACAATCAACCCCCTTTGGTCCAGCAAGTCAATGGATAGAATCAACTAACTAATCTCGTAATAAGCATAAGTAATTGAATACCAAGAATAATAACCAATTAATCAAAAGATCAAATAACTCTAGAAATCATGAATATCTAAAACAATGTCAAATTATAATAAAATAATTAAAATATCATCGTCAAGAAAAAGAAAACAAAGTAAATGAAAGAAATCATAGACAAGCCTCCTTCTTCTTTATTTGAAACCTTCTTGTACAACCCTCCTTGAACTTTGAAGAATTCTCCTTGGACTGAGTGATTTTCTATGATGATCAATGAATTCTCTTCTTTTCCCTTGTGTTTTCCATCTATTTATAGGCTTAAAAGGTGACTAAACTCGTAGGTACAAAGTTCTTGGCCGAGTAGAAGTTGGAAGCTGCTAAAACTCTTCAGATTTCCAAAAACGCATAAAAAGATCGTTGCACCGCCTCTGGGAGAGACCACAGCCGGCACCGCCTTGGTCCTTCGGAGCCGGCGCCACCTTAGTTCTGTTTCTCCACTCTTCCGTTGATTTTTCTCCGAATTGTGCGCATACGTTCCAGAGTGCAGTCGGCGTCGGTTCTAGCCTTGCAGTCGGTGCCCCCTCTGCTCTGCTTCGCGACAGTTTTGATTTGTTTTACTCAAAATCCTGAAGTAATGACCAAAATACCTTTCCAAGGGTAAAATCTCAAATATGAAAGAATATGACCAGTTATTTCACAAAAAATATTACAAAAGAGCTTCAAATAACTAAGCAAAATATAACCAATTTAGCTCCTATCACATTCCCCCACACTTAACTCTTTGCTTGTCCTCAAGTAAATACTTAACTAAAGCACTTAAAACAATTTATTCATTTTCATATTCATCTATAACAAAGCCATAATTTCTTTCCAACCTTAGACACAAAATTGTCTTTCATTCAACCCTTTTAAAACCTTTGGAAACTTATACATTAAATCAAATAATCCCAAGGCCATCAAAGTTAAGTTAAACAAGCTTATATTTAATACATGAAAATTATTCCACTCCTTAAGCCAAAACATAGATAACATAAACCATACAAGTAAAGTCATTTAACCAATTCAAGCATTATAAACTCAAATTTACCAAACTCGAGTTAGTGAAATAAGGAAAACACTCCACTCTTATTTTTTTCTATTACTTTGGGAATTGATAACCTCAAGTGCATGGATTTCTCTTCTCACACCGTATTGACCCCCTTTTATAGTCATCACTCATCATTTTTCTTTTCAATAATTTTTTCGCAATCTTTTTTTCTCATTCTTGCCTTTTTACCTTTGGGATAGACTCAAGAGAGTGCACCGAATACACTTGCTACTTCTCCCCATATTAACCCCCTTTTCAGCTAAAGGTCTTCAAAAATAAAAATAATAAGACATTTTTTCTCAACTCAATTTTTTTCACTCAAATTTTTCTATATATATATATATATATATATTATTTATTTATTTATTTATTTTTAACTCACATTCCTTATTCAAAACTCAAAGTTAAGTAAATTCTAAATTCATAATACAAGAGTTAATCAACAACTCTTCCCATATTTCATCATATCATCCATATTCAAGCTTAAAGAATAAAATAGAACTGAAATACCAAATATAACCAAGGTTAACTTAAATTCTCAAGACTTAGCAAAATTCAACTTAATACACAAGTTTACCTTTTTTATTAAAATCTTACCATACTGAATAACAAATTCATATCCAAAGTTAAAAAAAGAAAATCATATCTTCATTATAAACAAATAAAATCAATAAAAAAAAATCAACAATTCAAAACAATTCAAACATATATCTTTGAAAATCCATTGAAAATAACAAAGATGCACTTGAGAAAGTGTTAAATCTCTCCCCCACACTTAAATTAGACATTGTCCTCCATGGCCTAAAATAGCACACTAAAGCATAACCAAGGGACCAAGAATGTAAAGAGGGAAAAGAAAATAATACTTCCCAAGGTAGATTAGCTCCATGAAAAGTCAAATTTCAAATTCCAAAGTAACTCAACTACAAGAAAAATAAAGATAATTGATAAAAACTTGGACCAAGAATATCACCAAACCACTCTCCCGCACTTAAACTGGACCATGTCCACATGGGCCAAAAATAAGCACAATAAAGCATCTCCAATGGGACCAAAATTGAAAAGGGGTAGAAAGTTGAAGCAATACTCCCCAAGTGGAGATTAGCTCCAAGATATAAAACGTTCATGCTTCATGAAGTTGGAAGAATTATCCCAGCAAAATTCAACCTACAATAAGAAAGATGAACACACAAGTAAAAGTATAAGACGTAACAAAATAAAAATCAAGGGAAAAGAAAAATAGAAAGTTAAAGCCTTTAAGTCCCCCTCGAAGTAGTGTCCTTCTTTGTCTCCAAATTGTCTAGTAGCTACCAAATAGACCATCATAACCGCCAAATAGATTGCAAGATTCTCTGTGTCGCATCCAAATCCACTTTGCAATTGGTTCTCTTTTTAGTGAAGGACTTTTCTAGATTTTTTATACTTTAAGAAAAACACGAAGAATATCCAACGTAGATAGCAAAAGTATAATGTCAACCAATCTTTAATCGTTACAGCAAAATACCACAAGGGGGCTAAGATTTCCAGATTTGCAAAAATTTCAGAAAAAATACATAGCTCACCGTTAGAAGCACTCACAAGATTTAAAAACCATTCTCTGCATTTTTTCCCACCAAGTAAACTCAACAATGATTTGTCCATGGTTAGTAAATTTTTCTTCAAAAACACATATACACAATGCCAAGAAATTTTAGAGGATTAAATCTTGCTTACATGAAGAGAGTTTTTCCACCAATGTATTCCCCCAACGTATAAGTTTTTTTTTTTTTAAACAAATTTTGAATCCATGGGGGATACTTAGAAGAAGAAAAAAATATATTTTGAAGAAGTAGGGGAACCGAAGATGAAGAGGCGGAACAATTCTATGGGAATAGGAAAGAAAAATAAAATAATAAAGAAAAATAGAAGAATAAGACAAATAAGAAAAATAAACAAGAAAATCAAAGAAAAAGAAAACAAGAAGAAGAAGACAACCTAAGAACAATTTGGGAAGAAGAGAAATAGGGTAAGGGAACAAACGAAATAAAATAAAATCAAATCAAATAATTTTTTTTAATTGCCTTCCCGAACGGAGTCGGTGCCGGTTCTGGGCCCAAGCTGGCGCCGGTTGCATTCTATCCGGATTCCGGTTTTTTGTTTTGTTTTTTAATAGAAACTATCCTAATTGACTACTTGACCCCAGTACATTGAAAACAGGAATTCCTAGACTAAACCAAAAATAAAAAATTGTAAAGAAAGAAACAAATAATAAATTAATCCGTCTCCAATATCGTGTTAGTTAAAGTCCAAACCTAAAAATAAAAAGAGTTAGTAGTGACTCAAAATTATATATGTAAAAATTAACAAATTAAAATACAAAGATTACACATATTCCATGTTAACATGAGGTTAGTAAAATTAAATAATTAAATATACAATATATACAAACATACAAGACAAGTTAATTATTATGAACATGTATCTACCTATTTACATATTTACAACACATAATGAAATTAAAATACAATTATACAAACAACAAAATATGGCACCTTTTTGCAAAAAGAACAATTGTACAAATTTACATATTTACATATTAACATGGTTAAATCAACAAAATCCAAGCTTTTCATGCTATTGTTCCACGGCAACGACGCTAAAAACTTAATGTGTCCAGACTTGGGTATAAAAATCATACAAAACTAAGCACATCCCCAATCAAGTTCAAATTAAAACGTTAAACCCAAATCACACATTTGAGCAAGCCTCTCATCATTAATTGAGCATAGGGTTAAAACAAGTGTCGATCCTCAAGGAACAAGTAGACATTAATTACCCTTCTTTCATTGTTTAACCGACTCGATAAAGTGAAAAACAAATAAAAAGGAAAATTAAAAAGAAAATAAAAATATGTATATGTCAAGGATGTAGATTTATGTAACTTAAACCATTGTTTAGACAAACATAATCTTAAAGAACTTAACCATTATCATAACCAATCATTCTTCTCTTGGCACCATGAAGGATGAAGGTAGACCCACTCTGATGGTCAATCCATGAAATCACTATCTTCTAGATAAATTACAATCACTTGGTCCGTCTCAACTAATTCATCCAAATAACGCATTAAACACAATCCTTAATTCTATTCCCTTGGTCTCGGCGAAGTTAGAACATGAAATTACTGAATGAACCCTTGGTCTTGGAAGACATCAATTGATCTTCAATTACCAGTTCTTAAACAATCAACCCCCTTTGGTTCAACAAGTCAATTGCCAACAGAATATGAAATTACTAAATCAAAACACCCATCAACCCCCTTTGGTCCAGCAAGTCAATGGATAGAATCAACTAACTAATCTCGTAATAAGCATAAGTAATTGAATACCAAGAATAATAACCAATTAATTAAAAGATCAAATAACTCTAGAAATCATGAATATCTAAAACAATGTCAAATGACAATAAAACAATTAACATATCATTGTCAAGAAAAAGAAAACAAAGTAAAAGAAAGAACTCATAGATAAGCCTCCATCTTCTTCCTTTGAAAACCTTCTTGTACAACCCTCCTTGAACTTTGAAGAATTCTCCTTGGACTGAGTGATTTTCTATGATGATCAATGAATTCTCTCATTTTTCCCTTGTGTTTTCCATCTATATATAGGCTTATGAGGTGCCTAAACTCGTAGGTACAAAGTTCTTGGCTGAGTAGAAGTTGGAAGCTGCTAAAACTCTTCAGATTTCCAAAAACGCATAAAAAGATCGCAGCACCACCTCAGGGATAGATTACAGCCGGCGCCGCCTTGGTTTTTTTGTCCACTCTTCCATTGATTTTTCTTCGAATTGTGCGCATACGTTCAAGAGTACAACCGGCGCCGGTTCCAGCCTTGCAGCCGGCGCCGCCTCTGCTCTACTTCGCGACAGTTTTGCTTTGTTTTACCCAAAATCTTGAAGTAATGACCAAAATACCTTTCCAAGGGTAAAATCTCAAATATGAAAGAATATGACCCATTTTTAGATAGCAAAAGTATTACAAAAGAGCCTCAAATAACTAAGCAAAGTATAACCAAATTATCTCCTATCAGTAGAAATAGGAAAATACCAATATCATTAGATAATTTCTAATTTCCTGCACATAATATTCGTCTCCAGAGTGTACCTGATGTCGGGTACCTTCGGCCCACCTGCTACCAGATGCACTCTGTCTATCCTCTGCTTTTCCTCTGTTTTTGGCTTTTTCTCTTCGGTAGACAGAATGGACCCAACGCCAGGTTCACTTGCCAAACCTGGTGCCAGGTCTATTCTGGAATTTCCCCTGAAGCTTGCTCGAATTCTGCAGTTGCAGAAGAATGGACCTAGCGCCTGGTCTCTTGGCTGGGCCTGGCCTCAGGTCTGTTATGGTTTGTGCACTTTCTTCTCGAATTTAACTTTAATCTGCACAAATTTGTCAAAAATGCCTTTTACAAGCTAAATGTCAAATAGGAAGGAATATGTGTAGTTATTATCACAAATGTATCCCAAAACAACCTCAAAGAACTAGGGAAATCATAGTGATTTTAACCCCTAGCAATTCCCCCACATTTGAATATTTACTTGTTCTCAAGCAAAACACTTTACTCTAAGAAAAATTATTTAGAAAACACATGTTCTTCCTCATTCAAATATTTCTTTACCATACTAAAGATTTTGTATTCCCTTCAAACTTTAGATACAACTCTTGTCATTCATACCCTTTTAAAACAATACACACTTTGAAACATTAGATAATACATCATAAAACTCTTGAAGTTAAATTAATCAAGTGTATACCTTAGTCTAAGAAGATTATTTCACTTTTCCAGTTGAAATATTGATAATATGAATCACATAAGTTAAGCCATCTACCAATTTAAGCATTATAAATCCAAAAATTGCACAACTCATATCATGATGTAAGGAAAGCAATCCAATTTTTTTTTTTCAATGACTTAGGGAATTGATAGCCTCAAGTGCATGTATTCCTCTTCACACACTGTATTGACCCCTTTTAGAATCATCACCCATCATTTTTTTTTTCAAACAATTCTCTCTTTCTTCATTTACTTTTTCTTGCCTTTTCACTTTCAGGATAGCCTCAAGAGAGTGCACCGAATTCACTTGCTACTTCTTTCCATATTGACCCCCTTTTTAGCTAAAGGTCTTCAATGATCCTCAATAAGAGCATTTTTTTTCAATTCACCTAACAATATTGTTGTTTCCACTCTTTATTTTTCTCTCAACTCAATTCTTTTTTTTTTTTAATAAATCTCCACAATGTTTCCTCTCAAAAATATTTTATCAACTTACATTGTTCATCATAACTCAAAGCTAGCAAAATTTAAACTCATAATACAAGATTTAGCTAATAAACTCTTCACATATCAATCATATCCTCTATATTCAAACTAGATGAATTAAATAGTATTCAAACACCACAATATGAAAAAGATTAATCAAAATTCTCAAAGTCTTGAAAATTATCTTAACCAACAAAACCAATTCCATAAAACTCCACCTAATGAATGACAAAACTCATATCCAAGTAAGAAAAAGAGTTACAACCTTGCTTAACAATGAAAACTACTGAAATTTTTGAAAAATATTTCTTTAACCTCATTCCCCCCCCCCAAGACATAAACTGGACATTGTCCTCAATAGCCAAAGATGGAATAATCAAATTACAACCAAGAAGACTAAAAGGAATAAAGAAGAAGAAGAAAGTGAAGAAGATACTTCCATTACATCGTAGTGCCACCATGTTGGATTCTGCCATAAGGAAGAGTTACAAAAGTACCTACTAAACAACGAAAAACATAAAACTAGAAAAAAAAACAAAAAATAAAAGCAATCAAACAAAAATAAACATTAAAAAAAATGACAAAGATAAACAACATCCATACGATCCAAAAGAAGACTCATGGTTCATAGAGAAAAACATCTACATGATCTAATGTGTCCAATGTCTCCCCGAAATAATGCTTTACACCCGATTTCCATTAACCTTGAAGGTACCATTATTTGGGTGAGAGACTTCTAGTGTACCAAAAGGATAAACCTTAGTTACCACATACAGCTCGGACCATCTTGATTTCAACTTTTTCTGAAAGATTCGCAAGCAAGAGTTAAATAGCAATACTTAATCCCCTCCTTTAAACTCGCTGGATTGAGAAATATGTTTGTCATGCCACTGTTTTACTTGTTTCTTGTGGATGAGAGAATTATCGTAGGCAGCCATGCTTAATTTGTCCAAGGCATTCAAGTAAAGTAACCTAGATTACCAGCAAGATCAAGATCAAAGTTAACACGTTTAATAGCCCAATAAGCTTTGTGTTCAATCTCTACCAGCAAATGACAAGATTTCCCGTACACCAATTGATAAGAGGTAGTACCAAGACGAGTTTTAAAAGCTATCCTATAAGCCCAAAGAGTATCTTTTAGCTTTAAACTCCTATCCTTCCTTGTACGATTAACCACTTTTTCCAAGATTCATTATGTTATCTATTAACCACCTCAACTTGGCCACTTGTTTGGGGATGATAGGGGTAGACAATTTATGAATAACCCCTAAATCCCTGAGAACCTTATCTAATTGGGAATTACAAAAGTGGGTTCCCTTATCACTAATGAGCACCTTTGGTACTCTAAACCGGGTGAAAAGGTTTTTTAGAAATTTTACAACAACCCGTGCATCATTTGTAGACAAGGCTTGCACCTTAACCTACTTTAATACATACTCGACTGCAACTAAGATGTACTTGTTACCCAAAGAACTAGGAAAAGGGCCCTGAAATCAATCCCCTAACAATAAAAAATTTCACACGCTTGAATGATTTGTAATGGCATCTCATTAGATTTAGAGATGTTACATGTATGTTAACACCTATCACAACTTTTAACAAACATGTGCTAGTTCTTTAAGAGCGTAGGCCAACAAAAATTGGACTCAAGTGCTTTTCTTTGGTGTTATTAGCTTTGCAGTGGCCTCTCGCGGGTCCTTCATGACAATGTTTCAAGATATTGATGCTTTTTTCGGAATCCACACATCTTTGAATGATTTGATCAACACAAAATCGGAATAAAAATAGATCTTCACAAAAGTAATGCTTTAGTTATGAGAGAAATTTCTTCTTTTATTGTGCATTGAAGTCATCCGAAAGAATTCCTACAATCAAGTACTTAGCAAAATTCGCATACCAAGGTAGTTGAGAAATCTCACCATTAACAAGTAAAGGTTGTTCATCCAGAAAGGTGTTATTAATGTCTCCTTCAGCCAATGGCTGAAGGTTTGGATTTTCCAACCTAGACAAGTGATCCGCAGCTAAATTTTCTACTTATTTTTTGTCCCTAGTCTTCAAGTCAAATTCCAACAACAATAAAACCCATCTTACCAATCTTGATTTGGAATCATGCTTGTTTAGTAGGTACTTAATGGCGGAATGATCCGTATACACAACGACTTTGGACAAAATAAGATAAAAATGAAATTTATCAAAAGCAAATACTATTACAAGCAACTTTTTTTCCGTTGTGGTGTAGTTCTCATGCTGCAGTAAGACTTTTGCTTGCATAGTAAATTGGTTGAAAATACTTATGCCTCCTTTGTCCAAGCACCGTGCCTACTGCATAGTTACTTGAATCACATTTTAGTTCAAAAGGAAGAGACCAATTTAGTCCAATTAAAATGGGAGAATTAATTAGGTTCTTTTAAGCACATTGAAAGCATTGAGACATTTTTTATCAAAATTGAAAATAGCATCTTTTTCAAGCAAAGAAGTAAAGGGTTTTGAAATCTTTGAGAAATCCAAGACAAACCTTCTATAAAAACCAGCATGCCTAATAAAGCTTTGAATTGCCTTCACGAAAGTTGGAAGTGGGAGCTTCTCAATTGCCTCAATTTTGGCCCTATCAACCTTATACATTTTCTTGAAATTTTGTGTTCCAATACTATACCTTCTTGCACCATGAAGTGGCATTTTTCCTAATTAAGCATGAGGTTGGTCTCTTTACACCGTTGAAGCACCTTTTCCAAATTGGCCAAACACAAATAAAAAAAATCACCAAAAATAGAAAAATCATCCATAAATACCTCTATGATGTCTCCTACAAACTCTTCGAAAAATAGCCATCATACATTGTTGGAATGTTCTGGGGTCATTGTAAAAACCAAAAGGCATATGTCGATATGAAAAAGTACTAAAAGGGCATGTAAAGGTAGTATTCTCTTGATCCTCCGGTGCTATGAGAATTTTAAAGTATCTGAAAAATAATGTAAGAAGCAATAAAACTCTTGTCTAGCTAACCTTTCTTACATTTGGTCAATGAAAAAGGAGAGGAAAATGGTCCTTCCTAGTTGCCTCATTCAATTTCCTAAAATCAACGGAAACCCTCCAACCGGTTACCAATGTTATTGGGATAAACTAACTTTTTTCGTTAGGGCTCACAATCATTCCTCCCTTCTTTGGTACCACATGTATTGGACTAACATAAATACTATCAAAAATAGGGAAAATGATGTCAGAATCCAAGAGTTTAATCAATTAACCTTTTACTACATCACTCACGTTGGCATTCAACCTACAATGACGTTGCACTATGGGTTTGGCTCCTTCTTCCAACAAGATTTTATAAGTACAAAAAAAAGGGCTAATTCCCTTAATATCAGTGATTTTCCATGCAATGACTCCCTTGTATTTTCCCAATAGACTTACCAATTTAGTCTTTTGCTCATGAGTAAGGTCTTTAGCAATAATCACGGGCAGTTTTTTACCTTTTGCCAAAAATACATATTGTAAGTGCTCGAGGATATCTTTCAAGTCCAATTCTGGTGGTTCCCCAATGGATGACTTCATCCTTCCCAAATTGCCTTTTTTTTATTTCCTCAAAATTTTCCAACCTATGGCCCTCAATTGAGTCCTCCAAATATGTAATGGATTGTTTCATATAATCCTAGACAAATGATTCCGGCACAAAGTCAAGGATAGGTTCATCAAGAATATCAACCCTTAAACAAGAATCATCACAAGAACTAGGATGTTGTATGCTTTTGTAGATTTTGATAATGACTTCCTCGTCCCCAACCCTAAGTGTCAATTTTACTCCATAAACATCAATCAAGGCTTTGGTAGTTGCTAAACAAGGTTGACCTAAGATTAAAGGGACTTTAGATTCTTCATCAATATCAAGAATAACAAAATCCACCGGAAATATAAATCTATCCACCTTAAACAATACATCTTTCACTATTCCCCTAGGATATTTAATAGATCTATCTGCAAGTTGAATACTAATCCTAGTGGGCTTTGGTTTACCTAGGCCTATCATTTTAAAAGTTTTATATGGTAAAAGATTAATATTAGCACCTAGGTTAGCTAAAGCATTGCAAAATGTAAGAGTACTAATAAGACAAGGAATAAAAAACTCCCTGGATCACTTTCTTTTTGTGGCAGAGTCCATTGGTCCTGCAAGATAACTTAGCATTCTTTACTTAAAACTATGGTGCATAAGTCTTCAAACCTCTTTTTGTTAACACGCACACTTTTTAGAAATTTTGCATATTTGGGGGCATATGCAACAAAGCCACACTAAGTGGAATGTTTATGTGTAGTTGTTTGAATATTTCCAAAAATTTGTCAACTTGTGCATCTTTTCTTGCTTTATGTGTGCTAGTGGGGTAAGGTACCGGTAGTTGAAATTTTGGTTTTTTAGTTTGTTTTTCAAAATGTTCAGCAAGAGGGCTTGGTTCCAACACATCTTCTTTAGATGGTACAGGTTTTATGATGTGATCGAATAGCTCCTTACCACTACTTAGTGTAACGGCAGTTGAATCTTGTTATGCTTGCACCCTTAACAGCAATTGTATCACTAAAGCCATTAAAAACCAAATTTTCCTTTCCATATTTCTAACCATGCCTTAAAATTTTGCCAATGTGTCATCTATCTCATAAAAACGCTTAGTTATATGGATGGCAAATTTTTCCAACACCCCTTCTAAGGCAATGCAGTCGAATGGTTGAGATGTCATTTCGTGAAACCTGTTAGGATATATTTCCATGCTCCAATTAGCCATCTTACATATACAAAATAACTTGTTAGCATCATATATACATAGCACAATAAGGAATCAAGTTAGTTCATTAAGGTATAAGTTTACAAGTTTGGTTAGACAAAATTACAACATACAGAAACATTTAAGTACAAGTATACAAGAAAACACAATATGCCACCTAGTCATACAAGGAACATATATGCATATTCACATATTTACATATAAACAAATCAACATATAAACAAGGTTAAATCAACCAAATCCAACCTTTCATGATATTGTTTCCCGGAAATAGCATCAAAAACTTGATGCATAAATTTTGGGTGCATAAAATAATCAATTTTAAAGCCATCCCATAGTTAAGTTTTAATTAAAGCATTAATCCCAAAATACACATATGAGCAAATATACTCATTGTAAACATAGTATAGGGAATTAACGAGTATCGATCCTCAAAGGAATAAGTACATGCTAATCACTTTTCGTTCGTTGTTTAACCTATCAAATAAAGTAATAAGATAAAAATAAGAAAATAAAGAAATGTATACAACTCAAGGATGTGAAAATATGCAATTTAGACAAAAGCTTTTGAAAACATTATCATGAATCACTTAGCCAATATCACAATCAATTAGTTTCTTGGTGTTATGAAGGATTTAATATAGATCCACATTGTTTTATATCCATAGAATCACTACCTTCTAATTAAATTAGTGAACATATTCTGTCTCGACTAACTTATCCAAAAGATACATTAAAATCAATCCTCATATAAAAGCCTATATTCTAGTTGATTTAAAACATGAAATTAGTCAATAAATCCATATTCTAGCAATCATCAACTAACCTTTGATTACCAATGTTCTAGACAAATAACCTATTTTTCAAGAAAGTTAAGAAATAACAAATATGAGACCTATTAATTAAAGTTATTACCAATCTCTTTTTCAAGCAAGTTAATAACAAAACTCAATCAACCAACTCCGTAAGAAAAATAAATAATCAAATCTCAAGAACAACAATCAATTGATCAAAAGACTAAATTATTCAATAAATCATGAATCAAGAATAATGTCAAATTACAATGGACATATTGAATACATGATTGTTTAAGGAAAAGAATACAAAGGTATAGACAAGCCTCTTTCTTCTTCTTTGAAAACTCTCTTGAACAATCCTCATTGATTGTGCGGTGAACTCCTCCTTCAATGAGAGATTGAGAATTTTTGCTTATGGATTCATCTCCCTTTATGTATATCCTAAAACCCTTGTGTTTTCTTGTGCTTTTATATTCCTCTTAGATGCTAAATTTGTGGCCGGGGAAGTCTTTGTTCAGTAGGAGTAGGAAACTACTAAAATTATTGGATAATTTCTAATTTCGCTCACAAATTATTCGCCTCCAGAGTGTACCTAGCACCGAGTACCTTCGACCCACATAGCACCAGGTACAGTCCATTCTTCCTCTATTTTTGCTCTGTTTTTAGCCTTTTCTCCTCGATAGACAGAATGGACCCAGCTATGTGCACTTGCTAGACCTGACACCAGGTCTGTTCTAGAATTTTCCTGGAAGCTTCCTCAAATTCTTCTACTGGAGTAGAATGGACACAACCTCTGTTCCATTGGCTAGGCATGGTGCTAGGTGTATTATGGTTTTGTGCACTTTCTCCTCGAATTTAACTTAAATATGCACAAATTTGCCAAAAACACCTTTTACAAGCAAAATGTCAAATAGGAAGGAATATTCTTTCCTTGGATGCTCAACCATTAATAGAATATTTATAAGGAACAACATGAGATATTGGGAAGAGAGATAAGAATATCAAATCAATATCAATTAACAAAGAAAAGAAAGTTTCAAGTATCACAGAGAATTCCAAAAATAAAAGAGTGAAAGATTTGTGAAGTTGGTGACATTAGGATTTCAAGATAAGAGGGGTTTACTTGAGAAGACACAAATCAATGTGTGCTAACTTAAAGGGATTCAATAAAACTTGAAATGAATGGAGTAAACTAAATGAAGCAAAAATAGAAAGTCACCATAAAGGGAACATCGAAAGCATTTAGAAGAAAGTTGTAAAGTTTGATAAATAATAATTACAAACATTGACTACAATAGCAAAGGTTTCTTTAATTATCTAAATCTTTAGAAGAAAATTCACAACAAATGGAGAAGAAAATAGGTAGCAAGAAATAGCTTGAATGAGAAAGCAGATGATAAAGTGTGCAAGTGAAAAGAATGAAGAAGAATAAGAAATAGATAGAATAAGTCCAATGAAATAAGGAATAGACAGTCAACATGTAAGTGATATAAAGAAATTAGGTACAATAAAGATGCCTTTGATAAGGAGCAATTTTCTAACAACGTGTGGGGTAGCTAAGATGGCCTTCTATAATCAAATCTTAGAAAAAAGCTCATAACAACAATGACAAGTAAAAGGATATATTTTGCATGAGGAAACTTGGAAGAAAGAGTAAAGATGTGAGATTAAGGAAGATTGAATCACCACCATAGGAATTCACGGACACAACTTTTCCTTCTTGATTTGATGCATCCACGTATAGTGCTTGAAGTATGATAAGTGTAAACTTTGATATTCTCTTAGGCTCTTGGAAATTCTTCTCATTCTTCATCTTTTACAATTTCAATTTATGTCTCCATTATGGTGAATCAAAGGTGATATAAGGATCGCAATTCCTCTAACAAAAAAAAAAAAAAAAAATACAACTCCAATCTAAGGATCTTCTCATCCTCGTGGCATTTTCAAGTCGCATCGGCTCCTAAGAGCATGACTATGGGCCTAGCAGCACCCACGGTCAACTATTGGCTAGTATCTTCACCTTATGTTCGCGGACTCAGGAACATGACTATGGGCCAAAATAGATATCTCGAGTTTTCTTTGTTCTAAAGTGAGCACTTGAGTATTCTTTTGTAGTATTAGGTTGTTGACTCTATGAACTCTAGTTATGTTTTTTTAATTAGTCTGTTGTGATGGTGGGGTGTAGTTTCCTTAGTTAAATCGAAGTAGCCTCGAGCAAGTCTATATTGCATATGTAGAATCTGCATATTTGAGGCATCTCTAGTTTAACTCCTTGAACTAATAATCTGTTTCCATGTGTTTGCTCCTCCTATAGTGATAACACATTGCCGAATTTGGAGCGGCTTCCGTCGAAGTAATCTTTTTGTGCTTCCACTTATTTTCCAATTGTTGCTCTACCGCCGTTTAGCATGGAAGTTTCTCATCTTCAAAATTGTTCCTAAAATTGTTTGATCTTGGTCTTCCTCATTCGCTGGTATGGTTGCATCTGCTATTGTAGTACAATTGTAAATAGTAGCTACTTTCCATAATCATCGCTTCTCTACATTCTACTCACACGCAATATCCAAATACTCATCGTCAACCCATTTGTTCTAGCCGAAAATTAATATACAAATATGCCATGTACTAAAAACAAGAAAATTCATATAGCATGCTCAATTAGATAAAAGACATATAAATTTATTGCATAGATATTTCACATAAAATACACCACACATAATCATTGGGCATTGTAGACATTATCCACTATTCACACATAATTAGCAGGCGCAACAGAAAATCACACACCTCCAAATCATAAATATCAAAATCTAAAATCCTAATAATAAACACCATTTCTAAGCTCTCATCTTTATAATATGGTCCTATCCATCAAATTGGAACTAGGATAGTTAAAATCAGAAGACTAAAATAAGTATCAAGATCATTCTTTCTCATCACGTATGGTCCTCTTATACCTAAAAAATCTCACATAAGAGCAATTATCACATTCGTTAAAATATCTATGTGTTCTTGTCGACATAGACTTTCTTTCACAACCTTATCAATGTTACCATTATTACAATACACAGGGATTAAATTTCCTCAGATATTAACTTATCACCACGTAGTAAGATTTTCAAGTTCAAATCACCAACAAACGAACTTAAACACAAATAACCATAGTCATTATTAAATTCTAAATCTTTTATTTTAAAGGTAATAGTCAGTCTTAGGGTCAGCTCACCCAGGACTTTACTAATAATTCCAGATTCCACAATCTAGAATCTATTCTATGAATTAAAAGATGCCTCTAACTATGCTCTTAGCTTCAATCCTATACTCCTTGAAATTCAACTACTCAGGATCATAAAAATGGGCTATCAGTTTAAATTTCGAGTTTTGATTTCAATGTTACTACTACCATACAAGTCATACATATCAACAAGTTCTCGAGTTGTGACAAGTGCAGGGCTTTCGTACAAGGCCATGGCTATGCGGGCTGTCTTACATTTTCTGACAACCTTATTCGCACAAAATACTCTTAGTTTAGCAAAAATCATAAAAATTAAAATTCCAAATCTATTAAATTATGGTAAATACCTAAACTTAGGCTCTGATTCCACTTGAAACACACAGCTACCTAGTACCCCAAAAGGGGCGGGGATGTCACCTTGTCCAAAGGACAAGTGGTCTTTATAATGACGTAAATAAATAACTCAAATAAAACTTAACATAATACAGCTTAAGTAAAGCTCAATCAGAGTCTGAAAAACAAAGCATAATAAGGCATTGTCTCTAAGAAAAGGCATCTAAAATGTCAAGTACAAGATCATGAACTCTAGCACTGACCGTGTTAGTAGTGCTCAGGACCTAAAAACATGCACAAAAATTGTGAGAAGTAAATTTCCTAGTAAGTCCTCTATGTGTGAGAGTGTATATTTCAAACAATTTCGTGATATGCAACTTTTAAATACCAAAAATGCAATTGCAATCAAAGTCAATAGTTTTAAATACAAGAGTGGAGTTTTTAATTTGTATTCTCAATAAATAACTTTATTCCAAGAAAATCAACCATTCAACAATAACGTGGACTATAAAATTTTACATTATAGCCATGAGTCACGAAAACCTACATCATGACCTTGTATTGTGAAACTCTGCATCACAGCACTATTGGTGATCAACCCACGAGTGGGGATACTCTATTTTTGCCTAGACCCATCTAACATCCGATTGTCCATTCTGGAAAAAAAAAAAAAAAAAGAAAGGATTGATCCACTTGGAACTAGTCGCTAGCTCGAACCAGCCTGACTTACTAGCACTGTCACCTTATCAAGATCGATTTCACCTCCCGAAGGTGGCCACCTACCAGGAAACTAGCTCGCTCCTTCTTAGACTAGTGCTAGTAGCCTACCCTTATTGGGCACACAACAATTTTGCAACATGGAACTTATTAGCATCAAATTGTAGCCAAAAAGAAAATATCCAACATGACATGGGAAACCTTGTTCAACACATTTAGTGTGAAAAACCAAGTGAGTCATTTTGAAAATCCTTTGGTTTAAGAAATCAGTACGTGAGTAGAAATAAAGTAAGAAATCTAGCCATGCTGAACATTTTATCAAAACAAAACATGAAATTTGACAACTTGCAATTGTGTTGTTTCACAAATGGTTTTAATGCAAGAACTAACTTGATTCATTTGTCTCACAATATTATATTCTTCCGATGACCTGATCAGTGGCTCCTAATCCTATCTAGAGAAAATACAAATATCATGTCACAAACTTTCCTATAACTCTTATATTGCCATAGTATCCAAAACTAGCCCAACTTCTAACATCAAGTCATCACACAGTGCATACCAACTATCAACTCTATTTCAAATATAACAAGCTAAACACGAAATATTGTGTACTAACAATTTAATGTATACTAAGATAATAAATAAATATAAGATAAGCGGACAAATGGCTAAATAATTATATAGCTATATAAATAAATATTAGTTAATTAAAATAAAGGTTGCTCATGAAAGTAAATAAAAATCAAATAAATAGGTTAGTAAATGCGTAAAAACATTAAGTAACCAAAGAACTAAATAATTAGATAATCATTTAAGTACTTGCTTAGCTAATTAAAGTATTGTTTGTTCATAGTAATACAAAAAAAAAATTGAGAAGATATATCAATTAATGAGTAGGCAATTTGATGAGTACTAAATACTAATAATAATGATAATTATGACAATATTAATAATATTAGTGACGATAATATTAATAACGCATAATAAAAATAATATTGTAAATAATAATATTATTAAGAGTAATAATAAAATAATGGTAATATTATTATTGATAACATTAAATCCATTATTACATCCTAGTGTTGACATACACAATTATTCCACATAAGTCACACATATAAATTAATAATAGAAGTTTTCTTAAAATTTCCTAAGTTGAAAACAATTTCCAGCTTGAGTGACACTTTTTCCTATTAGCATAATACAAGGGAATGAACTTTGGATTGACCTAAATTTTCATAGAGACATACCCAAACACATATAGAACAGAATGAAAGTGAACTTACAGAAAAATCAGGCCTTAGTTACTCTCAGTAAATTATTTTTCACTATAGTAGTAACCTGTCCAGCACAGACCAGATTGAAATAAATATTCGGAACTTTTAATTCCCACATTGGAAAATTCTGAAATTTTACAGTTAACATCTACATACATAAAGCTAATTTTTATCTGGTCTAACCTTTCCAATATTTGGACATTATCACCATGATATAACAGCTGAAACCTGACTATTCAACAAAAACAGAGTAATATGTCCCTTTAGTTTTTTCGAAAATTATTGGGTTGTATGGAAAGTTTCTCTAGCATGATCTGTTAACGCACATTCTAAACATGTCTAGATCAGAATATCATAAGGTCTTGCATCAATAATTCATTTTGCTATTTTATTTTGAAATAAAACCTACAACTAGCACATAATCGCAGAATAAATGTTAAAAGTGTTTTCTTTTCATTAAATCATTAGCAAGGTGGTTTCTTTTTAACAATTTGAGCATGTTTAGATAACAATCAAAAAATTATTGCATGTTACAAAATTTAAAACCTAAAAACCCGAATTTCCCACTATTACGGTAGCAATCACGAAAATTAACGGAAAGACCAACTTTGTTATTACCTCCTATTATGTCTAACTCAAACAACCTTAGAGAAAAGATTGGGTATTATCTAGCCTTCATTTCCACCAAGAATGTTAAGAAATCAATCTAGGAATGGTGCTTCAAAGTTGTGTTCTTGTGCATAATTTCTCTGGAAGTAATACATTAATTAAACTATGGATAAATAAATAGGGAATTTTATGTGAGAGGAGAGAAGGAGAGAGTAAGAGATAGCTACTAGGGTGAATTAGGGATAAAAAATCTGATATAATTGGGTTTTTATAGGTGAATTATGTTAGGTTTAGGAAGTAGAAACAGAATTAAGGAAATTTCAAATTTTCTCTAGGTTTTTATCTAATAAAAAACCTCATTTATTTAATTAATCATAATGTTATAGGATTTGGAGAGTGAGGTGGTAGTACATAGGAATGGGAATAGGATAGGAATATTCTCCTATTTTTCCTAAGTATTGAAGGATTGGAGATAATAATTCCCCTTGAAGATAATTTTCCAAATACACAACAACTGGGTTTTCTACCTTTTACTTCTCCTAAGAGGTGGCTACCTGGCTTCTAAAAGCCTAATAATTCCCTCAAAATATTCTCTTAGCTAGAATAAATATTTTATTTAAGAAAATTCAACTTCTCTCCAGATAAAATAAAATAAGAAGAAAGTCTTGCTAGTCTAATATTTAAATACTCCCTAAAATTAATACACAAGCAAAAAATAAAATAAACCTATAATGAGTGTTTAGTAAATATATTGCAAATGCACAAAAATATTTTAAATATATATAATTAGGTGATTATTTAACAATTGATAAATAGTTACTTAAACTATTTTAATTAACCATTACTCAATAATTAAATATGCAATTTGGAGTTAGTTTTATTACACACACACACGCACACACACACACACACACACACACACACACACACAAATATATCCCCGAATTAATAGTTTAATGCTAGAATATGAATTATTATTTCAAATAGCGATTTATTAAACATCACCAAAGCACAACAATTCTTCCACAGTCATAGCAAATTTATTCATGCAATGCTAAATATGTCTATATGCAAAAACGCTCATGCAATATGGGCTATATATTTCCCCATTTCTATGGGCATTTAGGGTGGGGGCGTCACAATAGTGTTTCCTTTCTTCTGGCAAGATCAACATAGGCGCGTGATCAACCTTTTCTTCATCTCTTGAAAGCTACTCTCACACTTTCTATTCCACAAGAACGGCACATCTTTTCGTTATAGCCTTGTCAAAGGTGAGGCAAGAGTTGAAATTCTTTTTATGAATTTCCTATAATACCCAACTAATCCCAAAAAACTCCTAATTTCTGTAACAGTCTTAGGTTGCTTCTAGTTTTTAATGGATTCTACTTTGGCAGGGTCTACCTTGTTTCTTTCCATAGTTACAACATGCCCTAAAAATGAGACTATGTCTAACCAAAATTCACACTTGCTAAACTTAGTGTACAACTAGTGCTCCCTCAACGTTTCCAAAACAAACTTGAGATGTTTTGTATGTTCCTTCGAGCTCTTGGATTAAATCAATATATAGTCGATAAAGATCACAAAAAATTTGTCCAGATAAGGCCAAAATATTTAGTGTATCAAGTCTATAAAGGTTGCGAGTATGTTAGTTAACCCAAAGGGTATTGCAATAACTTATAGTGCCTATACTGGGTGTTAAATGCAGTCTTAGGAATGTCTTCCTCCTAGATTCTCACTTGGTAATGACCATGCCTCAAATCAGGCTTAGAGTAACAACTAGACCCTCTTAATTGGTCAAACAACTCATCAATAAGTGGGGGTGGATATTTATTCTTTATCATTAAGCTATTTAAACCATGATAATTAATAAAAAAAATGCAGTGTCCTATCCTCTTTTTTTTTTCACAAATAACACCGGTGCTCCCCACAGTGAAGTACTTGGTCTAACATATCCTTGTCCCAACAATTCCTCCAACTGTTCTTTCAACTCTTTGAGTTTCATAGGAGCAATGCGATATGGTATCTTGGATATTGGCTCTTCTCTCGGTATAAGGTTGATAGTAAACTCCACTTCCTGAGGTGGGGGTAGAGTTGCCAATTCCTCAGGAAAGATGTCAACGAACTCTCATACCATGATGATGTTTTCTAGTGTACTCTCATTCTTATGTTCGTTAACCAGATATGCTAGATCACCTTGACATCTCTTCTTCAGCATCTGCTGAGCCTTAGTCTCCAAAATTGAACATTTAAATTCTTTTAACTTGCCTCCTTTGAACTCTAGGGCATCTTTCCCGAGTCTAACAAATTGTACCAACTTGTTCTGATAATCTACTAGAGCACCATGTTTGTCCATCCAATCTATGATTAAAATAATGTCATAATCCTCAAATGGCATCACAATTTAGGGTTAACGTTTTAATTTAAACTTGATTGGGAATGTGCTTAGTTTTTATATGATTTTTATACCCAAATCCAAACACATCAATTGTCAGTCAATGTATCATGATTGAGACAAATCAAACATTTATGTTGATTGATAAAATGATGCGTAAAATTTGGGTACATAAAATCTTCAATTTTAAATCCATCGCTTACTCAAGTTTTAGTTAAAACATTAATCCCAAAATACAAATTTGAGCAAGTATACTCATCGCAAGTATAGTATAGGGAATTAATGAGTATCAATCCTCAAAGGAACAAGTACACACTAATTACTTTTCATTCATTTTTTAACATATCAAGTAAAATAATAAGATAAAAATAAGAAAAATAAAGAAATATACACAACTTAAGGATGCGATAATATGCAATTTAGACAAAAGCTTTTGAAAATATTATCATGAATCACTTAGTCAATATCACAATCAATTATTATCTTGGTCTCATGAAGGATTTAATATAGATCCACTGTAACACCCCACTACCTAGGCCCATCTGGGCCGGGGATGTCGCCCCGTCCAGATGACAAGGGGTCTTTATAACTAGGTTACATAGAACAAAATAAAATAAAGACTTTAAAATTAAACTTATTACAACCCAAAAGATAAATACTGGTACAATTCCAAAATAAATTATTTGCAACAATCTCTCAAAACGTCACATAAAGAAAATAACACGAGTCTTCAAAGCATAGGCAATGATCTAGCTAATGACCTCCAAAGCAGGATCTTCCTGAAAACATGGCATAAAAGGTGGTGAGATAAAAATCTCAGTGAGCCCGTGTGTGCTTTGAGAGTTTCAGATAAAATAATTCATGTATGCAAGTTGTAAAAATTTCATAAAGAGAAGTGTTGGCAAGCATTAAATAAGCATTGAAATTAAGAGTGGTGTTTTCCTTTTCAAACCACACATGTGCACAATAAGTACAACCACTCAAATGGGTAGCCATGGGTTACCACACGTTGGGCCCTATGACTAAATAACGGTCAGAATGCCACACTTTGTGCAAGCTGACAAAAGGTAGGTGTACGGCCTACCGGGTGAGATACTCCTCCATCTACACCCAAACTTACCGATTGTCCATTTCGGGAACACACAGTCCACATGACTGAAACTTGCTAGCTCGGACCGGCATGACCTACCGGACTGGCATCCTATCTAAGAAGGACTCACCCCTCAGAGGTGGCCACCTACTGAGAGACTTACCCTAGCCCTTCAAAGACTAGTCCTGGTAGTCTACCCTTATTGAGTACTCAACGTTGATTGTCCCACTTGGGAGAAAATTGATCACACATTATTTTATTTGGAAATAGCAATTAAGGGTTTCTAAAATTCTTATCAATGTTAGGTTTCAGAAAGAATTTAGCATTTTGTGTAAAACTGTTTTTTTAATTTTCAAATGATTTGCTTGACTGAAATAAAAAGGAAAAACAACCCTTAATTGCCTTTACAAAATAAATGTCCATACACATCGCATTTAGCTTGCCAAAATAATTCCGTTGGTCTTCACAAAATTCCATGTAGGAGCTTACCTGATTCTTTGCTGGCCCAAATTCAAGAGTCTTCTAAGGCTGACCTAACCCCACCTGGGGTAAACACAAAACATAAGGTTACACTCAAGCTAAATTCACTTACATAAGTAATCCTAGCTCAACTTATTACCATCACATCCCTAATGTCCTAAGCTTTAAGGCTAGCTGATAAAGAATTTTATAAAATAAGTTTAGTTTGATAAGTTAAAATAACTTGGGGTTCTAAAATAATTGCTAATAAATTATAAACTCAATTAATAATTTTTGAGTGTTATTATTAATAAACTAAGGTTTGAATATTCAATAATACTAAGCCCTAAATAATATTAATAAATGGTAATTTAAAATAGCTTTATTGTAAATAAATAATAAATTACAAATAACTTTTAATTAATTTTTTAATATATAATAAATAATTAGTAGTAAATAAAATTAATAATAAATGAATTATTTTAAATTTTTAATTAATAAATAACAAATAGATCTTAATATAAATAATATTTAGGAATATAGGTAAAAGTTTTAACTAGGGCCTACAAGGTCATTAATTAATTCTAATATTTTATTTATTATTATTTATATAAAAGATTTATCTATTATATATATATATTATTTTTAATAAAATATTTATTTATTTGATAAATAAAATATTAATATTCCAATTAATAATCCAATCCAAATCTTCCTAGAGTTTCGAATTTCATAGAGAAAAATATAGTAGTAATTCTAATTAAAGTAATAAAATTTGTTAATAAAAATAACCTAGACTTTACAAGAAAATAATCTCTCACCATGATTTTCCTATTGCTAGAAGAGATTCTTAAACACATTCTCCAACATCAAATAATATACCAATCCATTCATGAACACATGCTTGACTTATCACATACTATCACAAAGCTAACTTTCTTCTAGGCATAATCATCATGAATAGCTTCAATGGAAAATAGAAACATAAGAGCCTAATCACCTTTGGTGTCATGATGTCTAACATGCTTCAAACATCCATAAAATTCATCAAGCACGAAGAACATACATTGATTCAAAAGGAAATACATACAACTTAGTCATATACAACAATCATCATGTCTTAACTCCATCCCCTTAATCCACATGCATATACTCGATCCCCCATTCTTATTCTATCTCCCTATCACCTCCTAAGAGACATGATTTCAGAATTTAAAAAGAAGGTTTTGAGAATAATTACTTGATTGACGAGTGCTATGGTGAAGACTAAAGAAGGTCCACGTGCGACGGAGAGTCTTGAGTGATCCCATGGAAAAACAGCCATGGTTGATGGTTGATCAACCATTTCGGTTGGAAGAGAGAGAGAGAGAGAGAGAGAGAGAGAGAGAGAGAGAGAGAGAGAGAGAGAGAGCATTAGAAAGGTATATTGAGAATTGAATAGAAGAGGATGAATAAGAAGGTTGTTCTTGATTTACCTTGTTGATGTTCTTGAGACCTTCAAGGAAAAAGCTGATTTTGATCCGATTGAAAATTCTTGTTTGTGTGGTTTTGTGTTATAAATACCAGAAATGAAGTCTAGGGATTAAATAGAAGTGATCTGGAGTATTTGAGAGTGATTGAAGGTGTTTAGAGTAGGTTTAGGATTGAAGAAGTTTAGTGTGTGTTCTTGGTGAAAATGGAGAGAGTGTGAGAGAAATGCTGCACGAAATCTGGTAGGGTGCTGGCCTAATGGTCTAGGGTGAATGGGAGTTTCGGTTTTTAGCTTGTGGGAGAAAGAGTGATCAGATTTTTTTTTGTTTTTTTTTTTTTGAAATTTAAATGGAGGAAGTTGTGGAGTTGTTTAAGGTAGGAGGTTAGCTATGGTGTTTGATCAAGGAAGGTGTCTATGCTCTTCAATGGTGCTGGTTGAACTAGCTACCTTTGCTGGAATGAATGGAGCTTGTTCAGGTTAGAAGGTTGGCCGAAATGCAGTCCATAATGGCAGAGAAAATTCTGGTTTATTAGTTTGATGCAAGAGTGATTTAATGGAGTAAAATTCTGGAATTATATTGAAGTTCAAAAAGAGTTTGGATAGAGTAATTTTAGGAGGGTTTTGAGGTGTTGTTATGGAGTCCATGTATTCAAGGTAAGTGTGAAGGTCAATGATGTTCAGTCCATGGCTGAACAAGGATCAATTTTACAGAAGTTGAAGGGTGATTTTCGGCCTAGGCTTGAAGGAAGCAAAGCTGGAGAAATTCTGGTTGCAAGTGGTTCAAAGTTTCGAAGATTGGTGAAGAATTTCTGTGCAGAATTTTCGCATTTCTTCAGCCCGATTTGCAGCTGGTTCTTGAGGGGGTTTGAAGGTCTTTCAAAGCTGATTTTCCAGCCTTCTTTTTGGAGAAATACAGAGGAGTTTTTCTGGCTTGAAGATGGGCTAAAACAGCTCCGTTTTCTTGATTGAAAGCTTCGAAATGCCCAGAATTTTTTTCCTCGTTTTGCACAGTTTGTGCATTCCGAAAATTGTACAAATTTTCTAGCCTTCAAGCCACATGAAATGACCATTTTTCTGGTAGCAAATGAGTGGGTTTACTGGCTGAATTTTTTGAAGAGATGGCCTGCAAAAAATCTGGAAAATTTCCAGATTTTCCTTCACTAAAATATGAACAATATGAAGGTGAATTTGAAGGTTCTATCATGGTGATTGATTTCTCTTGGAAACCCTTCCTATTTCCCCTCCTATTTTCGGCCAACCTCCATCCTCCAAGATTAATTTTCAAAATTCAAGGATGAGAAATTATTACAGATTTTTTTTTTTTTTTGGAATTTAAAAGAAAGATTTGATGGGTTTTGGTTCATTTGAATTATGAAAATGCTAGGACAAAGCTAGAGGTAATAAATAGAACAAGAATTCCTCTATAATTCTTTTTAGGACATAATGATAAGATTTAGAACATTCTCCTCATGTCTTCCCTAAGACAACATTCCTATTTTTATGTAATGCAAGAAACAAAATTCAAACTTAATTAAGATAATCATGATAAAACTTAAATGATGGGATTTGAACTCATGACCTTAGAGATTAATTCCAAAGCTCTAACCACTAAACCACAACAACTCTTGCTCTTATTTTCTCACCCACATATTTTTCTTATTTAATCCTCAAGTTATCTTCCTATTCGGACCTCAAGCAAAATTACAATTTTACCCTTTCTACTCAATAAGCATAACTAAGCCTTTTAACCTATAAACCACAATTCTAAAGCATATACAATCATTCAAAAATATATATATTCATGTAAAATAGTATGATATGCATCCCGACCCTCTTACTCTAGAGTTAGCTTTAGGTGGGGTTTCACATCCACTTCATTTGCAATCTATGGAATCACTACCTTCTTGTTAAATTAGTGAATATATTCTGTCTCGACTAACATATCCAAAAGATACATTAAAATCAACCAATTCCGTAACAAAAACAAATCATCAAATCCTAAGAATAATAATAAATTGATCAAAAGACTAAAATAATCAAGAAATCATGAATCAAGAACAATGTCAAATTACAATGGACATATTAAATACACGATTGTTTAAAAAAAAATAAAACAAAGGTAAAAGAAAGCACTTATAGACAAGTCACTTTCTTCCTCCTTGAAGACTCTCTTGAAAAACCCTCATTGATTTGGGGTGAACTCCTCCTTCAATGAGAGATTGAGAATTTTGTTTATGGATTCACCTCCCTCTATGTATATTCCCATGTGTTTTCTTGTGCTTTTATAGGCCTCTTAGATGTAAAATTCGTGGCTGAGGATGTCTTGACCAAGTAGGAGTAGGAAAATACCAATATCATTGGATAATTTCTAATTTTGTGCATAGAATATTCACCTCCAGAGCATACCTGGCACCGGGTACCTTCGATCTACCTGGTGGCAGGTACACTCTGTTCTTTCTCTGTTTTTGCTCTATTTTTGGCCTTTTCTCCTCGGTAGATAGAATGGACCCGGCGCCAGGTGCACTTGCCAGACCTGGCACCAGGTTTATTTTAGAATTTCCTTTGATGCTAGATCGAATTCATCCGTTGGAAAAGAATGGACCCGGCGCCTGGTCCCTTGGTTGGGCCTAGCACCAAGTCTGTTCTGGTTTTGTGTACTTTTTGCTCAAATTTAACTTAAATCTACACAAATTTACCAAAAATTCCGTTTACAAGCTAAATGTCAAATAGGAAGGAATATGCCTAATTATTGTAATAATTTTTTCTCACCACAACTTGAAATAACTATGAAAATAATTGTGATTTTAACCCCTATCAATTCCTCCACACTCGAACATTTGGTTGTCCTCAAGCAAAACACTTCACTCCAAGATTTTTTTTTTTTTTTTAGAAAATACAAGTTCTTTCTCATTCAAACATTTATTTACCATAGCAAGGATCATGTTTTCCCTTCAAACTTTAGACATAAGTCTTGTCATTCATACCCTTTGAAAATAATACACAATTTGAAACATTGGAGAAGACATCACAAATCTCTTGAAGTCAAATTAATCAAGTGTATTAGTCTAAGAAGATTATTTCACTTTTCCAGTTAAACTATAGATAATATGAATCATATAAGTCAAGCCATCTACCAACTCAAGCATTATAAATCCAAAAATTGTACAACTCAAGTCATGACATAAGGAAAGCACTCCAATTTTTCTCTCAATTTTTTTCCCAAAGACTTAGGGAATTAATAGCCTCAAGTGCATGGTTCACACACCATATTAGCCCCCTTTACAGTCATCACTCATCATTTTTTTCAAACAATTCTTTCTTTCTTTCTTCCTTTGCTCTTTCTTGCCATTTTGCCATTGGGATTGCCTCAAGAGAGTGCACAGAATTCACTTGCTACTTCTTCCCACATTAACTACCTTTTCAACTAAAGGTCTTCAACGATCCTGAATAAGAGCATTTTTTTCAATTCACCTAATAAAAGTGTTGTTTCCACTCATTATTTTTCTCAAATCAACTCAATTCTTTTTTTTTTTTCATAAATCTCCACGATCTTTTCTCTCAAAGATCTTTTATCAACTCACATTGTTCATCATAACTCAAAGCTAGAAAAATTTAAACTCTTAATACAAGAGTTCGCCAATAAACTCTTCCCTTATACATCATATCAAAAACTTGATGGGTTAATTTTTGATTGCATAAAATCATCAATTTTAAATCTATCCCTTAGTCAAGTTTTAATTAAAACATTAATAACAAAATACACATATGAGCAAGTGTACTCATCGCAAGTATAGTATAGGGAATTAACGAGTATTAATCCTTAAAGGATCATGTACACACTAATCACTTTTTATTCATTATTTTACCTATCAAATAAAGTAATAAGATAAAAATAAGAAAAATAAAGAAATGTATGCAACTCAAGGATGTGAAAATATGCAATTTAGACAAAAGCTTTTGAAAACATTATCATGAATCACTTAGCCAATATCACAATCAATTAGTTTCTTGGTGTTATAAAGGATTTAATGTAGATCCACATTGTTTGCTATCCATAGAATCACTACCTTCTAATTAAATTAGTGAACATATTCTGTCTCGACTAACTTATCCAAAAGATGCATTAAAATCAATCCTCATATAAAAGCCTATATTCTAGTTGATTTAAAACATGAAATTAGTCAACGAATCCATATTCTAGAAATCATCAACTAACATTTGATTACCAATGTTCAAGATAATAAATCCATTTTTCAAGCAAGTTAAGAGATAATAAATACGAGACTAATTAATTGAAGTCAATACCAACCTCTTTTTCAAGCAAGTTAATAACAAAGCTCAATCAAACAACTTCGTAAGAAAAATAAATAAACATATCCCAAGAACAATAATTAATTTAACAAAAGACTAAAAAAATCAATACATCAAGAATAAAGAACAATGTCAAATTACAATAGACATATTGAATACACGATTGTTTAAGGAAAATATAACCAAGGTAAAGGAAAGCATTCATAGACAATCCTCTTTCTTCCTTCTTGAAGACTCTCTTGAACAACCCTCCCTAATTTTGGGCGAACTCCTCATTCAATAAGAGATTGAGAATTTTTTCTTATGGATTCACCTCCCTCTATGTATATCCTCAAACCCTTGTATTTTTCTTGTGCTTTTATAGGCCTTTTGGATGCTAAATTCGTAGCAAAAGAATTCTTGGCTAAGTAGGTGATATGTCCAGACTTGGGTATAAAAATCATACAAAACTAAGCACATTCCCAATCAAGTTCAAATTAAAACGTTAAACCCAAATCACACATATGAGCAAGCGTACTCATCATTAACTGAGCATAGGGTTAAAATAAGTGTCGATCCTCAAGGAACAAGTAGACATTAATTACTCTTCTTTCATTATTTAACCGACTCAGTAAAGTGAAAATTAAACAAAAAGGAAAATTAAAAAGAAAATAAAAATATGTACATTTACAATGGAAATATTAAAAAGACAAACCTTCTATAAAAACTAGCATGCCTAATAAAGCTTTGAATTGCCTTCACGAACGTTGGAAGTGGGAGCTGCTCAATTGCCTCAATTTTGGTCCTATCAACCTTATACATTTTCTTGAAATTTTGTGTCGCAATACTATTCCTTCTTGCACCATGAAATGGCATTTTTCCTAATTAAGCATGAGGTTGGTTTCTTTACACCGTTGAAGCACCTTTTCCAAATTGGCCAAACACAAATAAAAAAAATCACCAAAAATAGAAAAATCATCCATAAATACCTCTATGATGTCTCCTACAAGCTCTTCGAAAATAGCCATTTTACATTGTTGGAATGTTCTGGGGTCATTGCAAAGACCACAAGGCATACGTCGATATGAAAAAGTACTAAAAAGGCATGTAAAGGTAGTATTCTCTTAATCCTTCGATGCTCTGAGAATTTGAAAGTATCCAAAAAACAACGTAAGAAGCAATAAAACTATTGTCTAGCTAACCTTTCTTACATTTGGTCAATGAAAATGTAGAGGAAAATGGTCCTTCCTAGTTGCCTCATTCAATTTCCTAAAATCAATGCAAACCCTCCAACCGGTTACCAATGTTATTGGGATTAACTCATTCTTTTCATTAGGGCTCATAGTCATTCCTCCCTTCTTTGGTACCACATGTATTGGACTAACATAAATACTATCAGAATGTTTATGTGAATTTGTTAGAATATTTCCAAAAATTTGTCAAATTGTTCATCTTTTCTTGCTTTATGTGTGCTAGTGGGGTAAGGTACCGGCGGCTGAAATTTTGTTTTTTTGGTTTGTTTTTCAAAAGGTTCAGCAGGAGGGGTTGGTTCCAACACATCTTCTTTAGATGGTACAGGTTCTGTGATGGGATCGAATAGCTCCTTACCACTCCTTAGTGTAACGGCAGCTGAATCTTGTTGTGCTTGCATCCTTAATAGTAATTATATCACTAAAGCTGTTAAAAACCAAATTTTCCTTTCCATATTTCTAACCATGCCTTAAAATTTTTCCAATGTGTCATCTATCTCATAAAAACGCTTAGTTATATGGATGGCAAATTTTTCCAACACCCCTTCTAAGGCAATGGAGTCGGATGGTTGAGATGTCATTCTGTGAAACATGTTAGGATTTATTTCCATGCTCCAATTAGCCATCTTACCTATACAAAATAACTTGTTAGCATCATATATACACAGCACAACAAGGAATTAAGTTAGTTCGTTGAGGTATATGTTTACAAGTTTGGTTAGACAAAATTACAACATACAGAAACATTTAAGTGCATGTATACAAGAAAACACAATATGCCACCTAGTCATACAAGGAACATATATGCATATTCACATTTTTACATATAAACAAATCAACATATAAACATGGTTAATTCAACAAAATCCAAGCATTCATGATATTGTTCCCCGGCAATAGCGTCAAAAACTTGATGCATAAATTTTGGGTGCATAAAATCATCAATTTTAAATCCATCCCTTAGTTAAGTTTTAATTAAAGCATTAATCCTAAAATACACATATGAGCAAGTATACTCATTGTAAATATAGTATAGGGAATTAACGAGTATCGATCCTCAAAGGAATAAGTACACGCTAATCACTTTTCGTTCGTTGTTTGACCTATCAAATAAAGTAATAAGATAAAAATAAGAAAAATAAAGAAATATATACAATACAAGGATGTGAAAATATGCAATTTAGACAAAAGCTTTAGAAAACATGATCATGAGTCACTTAGCCAATAGTACAATCAATTATTATCTTGGTCTCTTGAAGAATTTAATGTAGATCCACTGCATTTTCAATCCATGGAATCACTACCTTCTAGTTAAATTAGTGAACATATTATGTCTTGACTAGCTTATCCAAAAGATGCATTAAAATCAATCCTCATATAAACCCCTATATTCTAGGTGATTTAAAACATGAAATTAGTCAACAAATCCATATTCTAGCAATCATCAACTAACCTTTGATTACAAATGTTCTAGATAATTAACCCATTTTTCAAGCAAGTTAAGAAATAACAAATATGAGACCTGTTAATTAAAGTTATTACCAACCTCTTTTTCAAGCAACTTAATAACAAAACTCAATTAACCAACTCCGTAAGAAAAATAAATAATCAAATCTCAAGAAAAATAATCAATTGATCAAAAGACTAAACTATTCAGTAAATCATTAATCAAGAACAATGTCAAATTACAATGGACATATTGAATACATGATTGTTTAAGGAAAAGAATACAAAGGTATAGACAAGCCTCTTTCTTCCTCTTTGAAAACTCTCTTGAACAACCCTTCTTGATTTGCGGTGAACTCCTCCTTCAATGAGAGATTGAGAATTTTTGCTTATGGATTCATCTCCCTTTATGTATATCCTAAAACCCTTGTGTTTTCTTATGCTTTTATATGCCTCTTGGATGCTAAATTTGTGGCCGGGGAAGTCTTTGTTTGAGTAGGAGTAGGAAACTACCAAAATCATTCGATAATTTCTAATTTCGCACACAAATTATTCGCCTCCAGAGTGTACCTAGCACCGGGTACCTTCGACCCACATAGCACTAGGTGCAGTCCATTCTTCCTCTATTTTTGCTCTGTTTTTAGCCTTTTCTCCTCGATAGACAGAATAGACCCAGCGCTAGGTGCATTTGCTAGACCTAACACCAGGTCTGTTCTAGAATTTTCCCTGAAGCTTCCTCAAATTCTTCTGCTAGAGTAGAATGGACACAACCCCTGTTCCCTCGGCTAGGCATGGTGCTAGGTGTATTATGGTTTGGTGCACTTTCTACTCAAATTTAACTTAAATATGCACAAATTTTCCAAAAACACCTTTTACAAGCAAAATGTCAAATAGGAAGGAATATTCTTTCCTTGAATGCTCAACCATTAATAGAAGATTTCTAGGGAATAATAGGAGATATTGGGAAGAGAGGTAAGCATATCAAATCAATACCATTTAACAAAGAAAAGAAAGTTTCAAGTATCACAGAGAATTCCAAAAATAAAAGAGTGAAAGATTAGTGAAGTTGGTGACATTAGGATTTCAAGATAAGAGGGGTTTACTTGAGAAGACACAAATCAATGTGTGCTAACTTAAAGGGATTCAATAAAACTTGAAATGAATGGAGTAAATTAAATGAAGCAAAAGTAGAAAGTCACCATGAAGGGAACATAGAAAGTGTTTAGAAGATAGTTGAAAAGTTTGATAAATAATAATTACAAACATTGACAACAATAGCAAAGGTTTCTTTAATTATCTAAATATTTAGAAAAAAATTCACAACAAATGGAGAAGAAAAGAGGTAGCAAGAAATAGCTTGAATGAGAAAGCACATGATAAAGTGTGCAAGTCAAAAGAATGAAGAAGAATAAGAAATAGATAGAATAAGTCCAATGAAATAAGGAATAGACAGTCAACATGTAAGTGATATAAAGAAATTGGGTACAATATAGATGCCTTTGATAAGGAGCAATTTTCTAACAACGTGTGGGGTAGCTAAGATGGCCTTCTATAATCAAATCTTAGAAGAAAGCTCATAACAACAATGACAAGTAAAAGGATATATTTTGCATGAGGAAACTTCAAAGAAAGAGTAAAGATGTGAGATTAAGTAAGATTGAATCACCACCATAGGAATTCACCCACACAGCCTTTCCTTCTTGATTTGATGCATCCACGTATAGTGCTTGAAGTATGATAAGTGTAAACTTTGATATTCTCTTAGGCTCTTGGAAATTCCTCTCATTCTTCATCTTTTACAATTGCAATTTATGTCTCTATTATGGTGAATCAAAGGTGATATAAGGATCGCAATTCCTCTAACAAAAAAAAAATAATAATAATAATACTACTCCAATCGTAAGGATCTTCTCATCCTCGTGGCAGCACCCACGGTCAACTATTGGCTACTATCTTCGCCTTATGTTCGCGGACTCAGGAACACGACTATGGGCCAAAATAGATATATCGAGTTTTCTTTGTTCCAAAGTGAGCACTTGAGTATTATTTTGCAGTATTAGGTTGTTGACTCTATCAACTCTAGTTATGTTTCTTCAATTAGTCTGTTTTGATGGTGGGGTGTAGTTTCCTTATTTAAATCGAAGTAGCCTTGAGCAAGTCTATATTGCATATGTAGAATCTGCATATTTGAGGCATCTCTAGTTTAACTCCTTGAACTAATAATCTGTTTCCATGTGTTTGCTCCTCCTACAGTGATAACACATTTCCAAATTTGGAGCGGCTTCCGACGAAGTAATCTTTACGTGCTTCCACTTATTTTCCAATTGTTGATCTACCTCCTTTTTAGCATGGAAGTTTCGCATCTTCAAAATTGTTCCAAAAATTGTTTGATCTTGGTCTTCCTCATTCGCTGGTGTGGTTGCATCCGCGATTGTAGTACAGTTGTAAATTGTAGCTACTTTCCATAATCATCGCTTCTCTACTTTCTACTTACATGCAATATCCAAATACTCATCGTCAACCCATTTGTTCTAGCACAAAATTAATATAAAAATATGCCATGTACTAAAAATAAGAAAATTCATATCGCATGCTCAATTAGATAAAAGATATATAAAGTTATTGCATAGATATTTCACATAAAATACACCACACATAATCATTGGGCATTCTAGACATTATCCACTATTCACACATAATTAGCAGGCATAACAGAAAATCACACACCTCCAAATCATAAATATCAAAATCTAAAATCCTAATAATAAACACCATTTCTAAGCTCTCATATTTATAATATGGTCCTATCCATCAAATTGGAACTAGGATAGTTAAAATCAGAAGACTAAAATAAGTATTAAGATCATTCTTTCTCATCACGTATGGTCCTCTTATACCTAAAGAATCTCACATAAGAGTAATTATCACATTTGCTAAAATATCTAAGTGTTCTTGTCGAAATAGACTTTCTTTCACAACCTTATCAATGTTACCATTATTATAATACACAGGGATTAAATTTCCTCACATATCAACTTATCACCACGTAGCAAGATTTTCAAGTTCAAATCACCAACAAACGAACTTAAACATAGATAACCATAGTCATTATTAAATTCTAAATCTTTTATTTTAAAGGTAATAGTCAGTCTTCTGGTCAACTCACCTTGGACTTAACTAATAATTCCAAATTCCACAATCTAGAATCTATTCGATTAATGAAAAAATGCCTCTAACTATGCTCTTAGATTCAATCCCATACTCCTTGAAATTCGACTATTCAGGATCATCAAAATGGGCTATCAGTTTAAATTTTGAGTTTTAATTTCAATGTTACTACTACCATACAAGTCATACATATCAACAAGTTCTCGAGTTGTGACAAGTACGGAGATTTCGTACAAGGCCATGGCTATGCGGGCTGTCCTACATGTTCTGACAACCTTATTCGCATAGAATACTCTTAGTTTAGCAAAAATCATAAAACTTAAAATTCCAAATCTATTAAATTATGGTGACTACCTAAACTTAGGCTCTGATACCACTTGCAACACACAGCTACCTAGTACCCCAAAAGGGGCGGGGATGTCACCTTGTCCAAAGGACAAGTGGTCTTTATAATGACGTAAATAAATAACTCAAGTAAAACTTAACATAATACAGCTTAAGTAAAGCTCAATCAGAGTCTGAAAAACAAAGAATAATAAGGCATTGTCTCTAAGAAAAGGCATCTAAAATGTCAAGTACAAGATCATGAACTCTAGCACCGACCGTGTTAGTAGTGCTCTGGACCTAAAAACATGCACAAAAATTGTGAGAAGTAAATTTGCTAGTATGTCCTTTATGTTTGAGAGTGTACATTTCAAACAATTTTGTGATATGCAACTTTTAAATACCAAAAGTGTAATTGCAATTAAAGTCAACAGTTTTAAATACGAGAGTGGAGTTTTTAATTTGCATTCTCAATAAATAACATTATTCCAAGAAACTCAACCATTCAACAATAACGTGGACTATAAAATCTTACATTATAGCCCTGAGTCACGAAAACCTACATCATGACCCTGTATTTTGAAACCCTGCGTCACAACACTATGGGTGATCAACCCACGAGTGGGGATACTCTATTTTTGCCTAGACCCAACTAACTTCCGATTGTCCATTCTGGGAAAAAAAAAAAAAAAAAGATAGATCCACTTGGAACTAGTTGCTAGCTCGAACCAGCCTGACTCACTTGCACTGTCACCTTATCAAGATCGAGCTCACCTCCCGAAGATGGCCACCTACCAGGAAACTAGCTTGCTTCTTCTTAGAGTAGTGCTAGTAGCCTACCCTTATTGGGCACTCAATAATTTTGCAACAAGGAACTTATTAGCATCAAATTGTAGCCAAAAAGAAAATATCCAACATGACATGGGAAACCTTGTTCAACACATTTAGTGTGAAAAACCAAGTGAGTTATTTTGAAAATCCTTTGGTTTAAGAAATCAGAACGTGAGTAGAAATAAAGTAAGAAATCTAGCCATGCTGAACATTTTATCACAACAAAACATGAAATTTGACAACTTGCAATTGCGTTATTTCACAAATGGTTTTAATGCAAGAACTAACTTGATTCATTTGTCTCACAAATATTAGATTCTTCTGATGACCTGATCAGTAGATCCTAATCCTATATAGAGAAAATACAAATATCATGTCACAAACTTTCCTATAACTCTTATATTGCCATAGTATCCAAAACTAGCCCAAATTCTAACATCAAGTCATCACACTATGCATACCAACTATCAACTCTATTTCAAATATAACAAGCTAAACAGGAAATATTGTGTACTAACAATTTAATGTATACTAAGATAATAAATAAATATATGATAAGCGGACAAACGGCTAAATAATTATATAGCTATATAAATAAATAAATAGTTAATTAAAACAAAGGTTGCTCATGAAAGTAAATAAAAATTAAATAAATAGGTTAGTTAATGCGTAAAAACATTAAGTAACCAAAGAACTAAATAAATAGATAATTATTTAATTACTTGCTTAGCTAATTAAAGTATTGTTTGTTCATAGTAATACAAAAAAAAAAATAAAATTGAGAAGATATATCAATTAATGAGTAGGCAATTTGATGAGTACTAAATAGTAATAATAATGATAATTATGACAATATTAATAATATTAGTGATGATAATATTAATAACGTTTAATAATAATAGTGGTGTAAATAATAATAATAATAATATTAAGAGTAGTAATAAAATAATGGTAATATTATTATTGATAACATTAAATCCATTATTACATCCTAGTGTTGACATACACAATTATTCCACATAAGTCACACATATAAATTAATAATAGAAGTTTTCTTAAAATTTCCTAAGTTGAAAACAATTTCCAGCTTGAGTGACACTTTTTTCTATTAGCATAATACAAGGGAATGAACTTCGGATTGACCTCAATTTTCATAGAGACATACCCAAACACATAAAGAACAGAATGCAAGTTACCTTACACAAAAATCAGGCCTTAGTTACTCTCAGTAAATTATTTTTCACTATAATAGTAACCTGTCCAGCACAGACCAGATTGAAATAAATATTCGGAACTTTTAATTCCCACATTGGAAAATTCTGACATTTTACAGTTAACATATACATACATAAATCTAAGTTTTCTCTGGTTTAACCTTTCCAAAATTTGGACATTATCATCATGATATAACAGCTGAAACCTGACTGTTCAACAAAAATAGGGTAATATGTCCCTTTAGTTTTTTCGAAAATTATTGGGTTGTATGGCAAGTTTTTCTTGCATGATCTGTTAACGCACATCTTAAACATGTCTAGATCACAATATAATAAGGCCTTGCATCAATAATTCATTTTGCTATTTTATTTTGAAATAAAACCTACAACTAGCACATAATCGCAGAATTTTCAGATTTCAAGAATAAATGGTAAAAGTGTTTTCTTTTCATTAAATCTTTAGAAAGGTGGTTTCTTTTTAACAATCTGAGCATGTTTAGATAACAATCAAAAAATTATTGCATGTTACAAATTTTAAAACCAAAAAACCCTAATTTTCCACTATTACGGTAGCAATCACGAAAATTAATGGAAAGACCAACTTTGTTATTACCTCCAATTATGTCTAACTCAAACAACCTTAGAGAAAAGATTGGGTATTCTCTAGCCTTCATTTCCACCAAGAATGTTAAGAAATCAATCTAGGAATGGTGCTTCAAAGTTGTGTTCTTGTGCATAATTTCTCTGGAAGTAATACATTAATTAAACTTTGGATAAATAAAGAAGGAATTTTGTGTGAGATGAGAGAAGGAGAGAGTGAGAGATAGCTACTAGGGTGAATTAGGGATAATTAATCTAATATAATTGGGTTTTTAAAGGTGAATTATGTTAGGTTTAGGAAGTAGAAACAAAATTAAGGAAATTTCAATATTTCTCTAGGTTTTATCTAATAAAAAACCTCATTTATTTAATTAATCATAATGTTATGGGATTTGGAGAGTGAGGTGGTGGTACATAGGAATTGGAACAGGATAGGAATATTCTCCTATTTTTCCTAAGTATTGAAGGATTGGAAATAATAAATCCCCTTGAAGATAATTTTCCAAATACACAACAACTGGGTTTTCTACCTTTTACTTCTCCTAAGAGGTGGCTACCTGGCTTCTAAAAGCCTAATAATTCCCTCAAAATATTCTCTTAGCTAGAATAAATATTTTACTTAAGAAAATTCAACTTCTCTCCAGATAAAATAAAATAAGAAGAAAGTCTTGCTAGTCTAATATTTAAATACTACCTAAAATTAATACACAAGTAAAAAATAAAATAAACCTATAATGAGTGTTTAGTAAATATATTGCAAATGCACAAATATATTTTAAATATATATAATTAGGTGATTATTTAACAATTGATAAATAGTTACTTAAATTATTTTAATTAACCATTACTCAATAATTAAATATGCAATTTGGAGTTAGTTATATTACACACACACACACACACACACACACACACACACACACACACACACACAAATATATCCCCGAATTAATAGTTTAATGCTAGAATATGAATTATTATTTCAAATAGTGATTTATTAAACATCACCAAAGCACAACAATTCTTCCACAGTC
The DNA here is from genome assembly GCA_026120185.1 of Voacanga thouarsii. Taxonomy (NCBI): domain Eukaryota; kingdom Viridiplantae; phylum Streptophyta; class Magnoliopsida; order Gentianales; family Apocynaceae; genus Voacanga; species Voacanga thouarsii. The sequence continues at coordinate 411,210 of JANUWF010001273.1, read as the reverse complement.
ATAGCAAATTTATTCATGCAATGCTAAATATGTCTATATGCAAAAACGCTCATGCTATATGGGCTATATATTTCCCCATTTCTATGGGCAGTTAGGGTGGGGGCGTCACAATAGTGTTTCCTTTCTTCTGGCAAGATCAACATAGGCGCGTGATCAACCTTTTCTTCATCTCTTGAAAGCTACTATCACACTTTCCTTTCCACAAGAACGGCACATCTTTTCGTTATAGCCTTGTCAAAGGCGAGGCAAGAGTTGAAATTCTTTTTATGAATTGCCTATAATACCCAACTAATCCCAAAAAACTCCTAATTTCTGTAACAGTCTTAGGTTGCTTCTAGTTTTTAATAGATTCTACCTTGGCAGGGTCTACCTTGATTCTTTCCATAGTTACAACATGCCCTTAAAATGAGACTATGTCTAACCAAAATTCACACTTGCTAAACTTGGCGTTCAGCTAGTGCTCCCTCAACGTTTCCAAAACAAACATGAGATGTTTTGCATGTTCCTTCGGGCTCTTGGAATAAATCATTATATAGTCGATAAAGATCACAAAAAATTTGTCCAGATAAGGCCAAAATATTTAGTGTATCAAGTTTATAAAGGTTGCAAGTACGTTAGTTAACTCGAAGGGTATTGCAATAACATATAGTGCCCATACTGGGTGTTAAATGCAATCTTAGGAATATCTTCCTCCTAGATTCTCACTTGGTAATGACCATGCCTCAAATCAGGCTTAGAGTAACAACTGGGCCCTCTTAATTGCTCAAACAACTCATCAATAAGTGGGGGTGGATATTTATTCTAAATCATTAAGCTATTTAAACCATGATAATCAATAAAAAAAAAAAATGCAGCATCTTATCCTTTTTTTTTTTTTCACAAATAACACCGGTGCTCCCTACAGTGAAGTACTTGGTCTAACATATCCTTGTCCCAACAATTCCTCCAACTGTTCTTTCAACTCTTTGAGTTCTATAGGAGCAATGCGATATGGTTTCTTGGAGATTGGCTCTTCTCTCGATATAAGGTCGATAGTAAACTCCACCTCTTGAGGTGGGGGTAGAGTTGCCAATTCCTTAGGAAAGAGGTCAATGAACTCTCATACCATGATGATGTTTTCTAGTGTACTCTTATTCTTGGGTTCGTTAACCTGATATGCTAGATCACCTTGACATCTCTTCTTCAGCATCTGCTGAGACTTGGTCCCCAAAGTTGAACATTTAAATTCTTTTACCTTGCCTCCTTTGAACTCTAGGGCATCTTCCTCGGGTCTAACAAATTGTACCAACTTGTTCTTATAATCTACTAGAGCACCATGTTTGGCTATCCAATCCATGATTAAAATGATGTCATAATCCTCAAATGGCATCACAATAAGATGTCTGGGTAATTTTTCCCTCCCTACTTCAATTTTACACCTTTCTATGAATTTCCCTACCTCTACAGATTTTCCCAAATAAGTGCTAACTGACAAGGTATAGGGAAGGTCTAAAGCAGTAAAACCCATGTGGCATGCAGAATGATCGTTTATATAAGAATAAGTAGAGCTAAGGTCTATCAGCACATTTATTTTATAGCTTCGGATAGAAAGCATACTTTCCACCAATACAACATCTGCACATAGTTCTCCATATTTTAGGGCATATATATTAGCTTTCACTTGGGGTCTTTGATTGTTTTCCCCATGATTCGCATCATGCCCACAATGCACTGGGTTCCCTAGTAGGGCTTGGTTGCCATGATTGTTCTGAAATAACATAGGGCAGCTGTTCCTCTGATAATTAGGATCTCCACAGTTGAAACATATTTTAGGTGCCTACTTGTGACAACAGTCTTTCTCCATGTATCCCCTTTTTCCCACAACAGTGGCAAGTTATCACATTCTGAACTCTCCCAGTAGGGTTTGTCCTCACTTTCTTTCATTTGATTCTCTCTTTTTGGTCGAATTGGTTTTTTTGTTGGGAATTGCTTAGTGGGTGGGAAAGTTCTTCCAGCAATTTAACTCTTATCCTCGTTTTCCATCCTAGTTGTGGTACCTACTGCAATAGTATAGGTAGTAGGTGGTAACGGGACTAAGGCTCTCCTCAATTCTTATCTCAGGCCCTTGATGAATTAGCATATCCTATTCTATTTCGTATCCACTAGACAACGATAGTACTTTGACAACTTGTTAAATTATGTCGTATACTATGTTGTGAACATATTTCTTTACTTCAAGGTTTGAAATTTATCCTCCCTGTTCTCAATGATCCACTGTAGGATGAACTTTGCCCTAAAAATTTCCAAGAAATGGTCCCAGTTCTATTCTTGTTCAGATTGCTCCCAAACCTCTTGAGCTCATAACCACCAATCTCGAGCCGGTCCCCTCAAGTAGAATGTTGCGAACCTTTCCATTCTTTCCTCCATGTACTTCAAAGTGCAGAAGATATCTTCTATTTGTTCAATCTACATCTCAATTTTTTGTTCTTGTTTTGCCTTACCAAAGTATAGTGGCTCCTCGTTTTCTGGTCACACCTCTTTAGTTCTTAGTCCCTCGTTTTGTTCACCCAATGGGGGATTTCGACAGGGTTGTTTCCATAAAGTGGTGGACCTCCAGCCACATCACCCATAAGATGTACCATTAGTCTCTGCCTTGATGGTATGATAACGCTTTATTACACAAATATTGATATTAGTGGAGCTTATGAAGAATTTAGGGGGTTAAGTGTAGTTCATGCAGGTTAAGACATGTATGAAAACTTATAATACAACAAGTAAATAATCATGAAAACCAACATCATTTCATAAACAACTACTATCAAGTATATGATTATGCATTCCACACACACATGCACACACACACACACACACACACACACACCCCAAAAGAGTAGTGGTATTTGAAACATCTGTGCATAATAAGCCCTATTGCAGGTAAGTTCCTATCTAATCAGGTTAGTAAATAAGCACATAGATTAGGAATCTAAAAATAGGTATTTTATACATTACCAAATACGTTAGTCCTCTATACTCTATTTTTCTTTTTTCCTATAGTCAGCAACCTAATACTCCTCAGAGTCACTGTTAGCATCCTCCTCTGAGTGCTCTTTGATCCTGGCTATCTTTGTGGGCCTACTCTCTTCGGCATCTACATCATATTCTACCTTTGGCTCTTCATACTCTATCTCTCCAAGACCTTCGCTTCCCAATGCTGGGGGTTCCTCAGCTAGCTCCTCCTCTGGTTCAATAGCTATCTCACATTCGCTCTCAGAAGATACTTCTATGATCTTGCTGACATCCTCCTCTTTGGACTCGGAAGTAAAGGAATCCGAAGAGTCGGGTCTATAACCTCAGGTGGTGGTGGTCGCCAATGGTAAAAGTTCATGGTCTTATAGGCGGTTTGTATCATCCTCACCATCATACAACATTAGCCAATTGCTTAGTCCAAAAAGGCTTAGCAGAATAAATCACTAAAAGTAAATATCAGATAAACCTAAAAATTTTCTGATTAAGATTATAATTCTAGGTTTGCTTCAAACTTATGCTAATCTGAACTTAAACACACTTTAATCCATCCTTAAGTTTCAATTCACACCTAGGCGTAACCTAAACCTAGGCTCTAATACTAGTTCTAACACATTCTAAATAAGTAGCCTAATTAGCAAGGGATGTCACCCAATCCTTTGTACCTGGTGTTTTTATAACGCATAGGATAAAAACCATAGGAACAAGAGTAAAAAAAAAGGATAAATCTTTTGTAATAGCCCACTATCTATGTACCCAAAAAGGGTAGGGATGTCGCCATATCTAAAGGATAAGGGGTATTTAAAACAAGGTAATAAAGAACTTAACCAAAGATATACCTCAATTAAAATTTAAATGGTTTACAATCTAAATAAAACTTATATAAGGTCTTAAAACAAAGGAAAATAAAGTAATATCTTGAAGCAAAATGACCAAAATGTCAAGTACAAAATCTCAAACTCTAGACCAACTTTGTCAATAGTGCTCCCGACCTAAAAGCATGCACAAAGAACGTGAGAAATAAAATTTTCAGTAAGTCCTGTGCGTGTAAGAGTGTAAATTAGAAACAGTTTAGTCGCATGCAATTTTAAAAAACAAAAACAGCAATTGCAATTGAAATAATAGTTTTAAACATAAGAATGGCATTTTAAATTTGCATTTACAATAATTAACTTTATTTCAAGGAAATCAACCACTCTACAATAACGTGAGCTATGAAACCTTGCATCATAATCCTAGTCATGAAACCCTGCATCATAACCCCTGTTAACTATACTGTAATACTTCTGTTGTTGGGTATCTTAGTCTCGTATCCTATACGGCGCAGCGGAAAATAAATTGAGATACCCTCCCAGGACTTTTCTATGTGTGGAAAACAAGACATAACGACAATAAAGACAACAGCTTTTACCTTTGGGTGATCATACGAAGAACAAAATTTTCTTCTTCAAGTTGAGGCGCGATCCAGCAATCCTCGTGATCAACCTCCACGTGAATTGAACGTCTACCCATTATAATCACATTGTGTGATTATCTCTAATAGTAATCCACACAGAGGAATACTCAAGCACCAAAATTTTTGTGCTAGCAAAAATTAATGGCGGCAAGGGTTTTTCTTTCTAGAAGAAAAACGAGAGAAAGAGAGATCAAATGAAGAGAGAATTGTGTGTTGTGTTTTAGCTATTGGCTAGGGTTTTTCGTATGTTATTAGCTACTACATATCACACAAAATTCCCTTCGCAAAACTAAGAATTCTAATCCTATTAGAATTCCCTAATTGTAATTGGAAACATCAAGTTCTCACAATTATAACTTGTAGCATAAATTATAATTAATTATAATTTGTCCACAACAACTTTTCTTTCTCTCAATTAACCCCACATTGTTATCAAATAACATCTTGAGTATATAATCCTCTATTGTGTGTGACCCATTAGGTTTCCCAGTCAATTGGTAGAGAATATGAATTAATCCAAACGTCTTTGAGATTAATAATCCATAATTAATTAGAATTAATCCTATTAATTCTAATCAGGATTGGTTTATTAATTTATCAATTTATAAACCCATATTCCCAGATCATGAGCGGTATCTAGCAACACATCATGACCACCCAAGAGTTCAGGAAGTCAAGTGGCTTAACATGAACCCTTCAATAACAAACTTTAGTGCAATGAACTCCTTTCACCATACAATATCTTATTCGGTTTGGAGTACGGAATTAGTGCCAACTCCCTCCAGAATTAATTCTGGCCCAAATACAATAATACTTGTACTAGGAACCCACTACTCTAGATGTGTATCAATTGGAACTGTTTCCAATATACAATTGCCTTGGCCATGGACTTTCGAGTAGTAATTCCTACTAGTGGCCATGAGATATTCGCCCCTAGTATTAGGAGTGGTGAATCTTTTATTGACCCTCTCAACTACTTTTGTTTACCTCTCCATGTACCTAATATCCATCCCATAGGCGGCCCTCGATCGAGCTCCAGAGATTGGAATCACAGTACAAGACTCAGCAAATAAAGTACCTTGGAGATCTCAAGTTTAAGAATACTTGTACGTTTGGTATATTGAGATTATATCACTAGCACTAAATAGTTATTCATGTGATTATCTCAAAGCTAGGTCATCCAATGAACTTGTTCCATTAACAAGCATCCATGTGTTAACCTTGAGTATCTCAATACTCGCGGTTATGAGAACCACCGCCTGATCAAATTAGGAAGTCCAACACATGCTAGTCTTAACGCATTAATGATGTCCTATCTCATTAATACTATGACTAAAGACTATTTAAGTACTAACACCATCTAGTGTAGTAGGAATCTCATATCATGATCTCTATCATAATTTCCTTAACACAGTGTTGTAGTAGGGACTTTATCGAACAGTTATATTACTTAAAGTAAATAAAAGAAACTGTAAGATAAATAATGCCTTTTATTAAAATAAAATGTGTCATATATAATGTACAAGTGATTGCCTCTTGGGCACAACACTAACAAACTCCCACTTGCACCAGAGCCAATCATTCATGTTTCTATTACCGAATGACTCAACATGACAATCTTGTTTCTTTTGGGATAGTGCTTTCGTAAGCGGGTCAGCTATGTTCTCATCCGTGGGAACTCTCTCTATCTTTACATCATTCCTATTTATGATCTCCCAGATCAGATGATAGCGTCGCAGTATGTGTTTGGATCGTTGGTGAGAATGCGGCTCCTTTGCTTGTGGAATGGCTCTATTGTTGTCTCAATACAAAGTTATTAGACCAACAATACTAGGAACCGCACCCAGTTCTGTCATGAACTTCTTGATCCAAACAACCTCCTTAGCTGCTTCAGAAGCAGCTATGCACTCAGCTTCTGTCGTAGAATCGGCAATAGTCTCTTGTTTGGAACTTTTCCAACTTATTGCCCTTCCGCACAACGTAAACACGTAGTCAGATTATGATTTGAAATCATCTTTATCAGATTATAAATTGGCATTAGTATATCCATTTATTTTCAAATCACCTTCTATATATACTAAGAACATGTCCTTAGTCCTTCGTAAGTACTTAAGGATGTTCTTTACAACCGCCTCATGACGCTCACCAGGGTCGGATTGGTATCTGCTCGTCAAACTGAGAGTACAAGATACATTGGGCCTAGTACATATCATAGCATATATGATAGATCCAACTACCGAGGCATATAGAATCTTACTCATGTGATCCTTTTCAACTTGTGTCTTGGGAGACATCGACTCTGAAAGGCTTACACTATGTGACATGGGCAAGAATCCCTTTTTGGATTGATCCATGCTAAACCTCTTTAACACTTTATCTATATATGTAGACTGTGAAAGACCAAGCAACCTTTTGGATCTATCTCTATAGATCCTTATTCCAAGAATATAAGTTGCTTCACCAAGGTCTTTCATGGAGAATTGTTTGGACAACCAAACTTTAACCATTTGCAAGACAGGTATATCGTTTCCTATTAGCAATATGTCATTTACATAAAGCAGTGAGAAAATGATTGCACTCCCACTAACCTTCTTGTATACACAATGCTTATCCATATTTTGAATGAAACAAAACTCTTTGATTGTTTCGTCAAAACAGATATTCCAACTCGTAGAAGTTTGCTTAAGTCCATAAATAGACCTTTACAACTTACACACCTTTATGCCATCACTGGATGTGAAACCCTCAAGTTGTGTCATATATACTTTCTCAGTCAGATTTCCATTTAGGAAAGCTGTTTTCACATCCATTTGCCAAATCTCATAATCATAATAGCAGCAATGGCTAGGAGTATCCTGATGGATATCAACATGGCTACTGGCGAGAAGGTTTCATCATAGTCAATACCATGTTGTTGACGATAACCCTTCGCCACTAGTCGTGCTTTATAGGTAACTAAGTTACCATCCATGTCCATTTTCTTCTTGAAAATCCACTTGCACCTAATAGGTTTAATTCCTTTGGGTCGATCAACCAAAGTCCATACTTGGTTGTCGTATATGGAATCCATCTCTGACTTCATGGCCTCAAACCATTTGTCATATTCTGAACTATTCAGAACATCCTTGTAGGTAGTAGGCTCATCTTCATCTATGAGCAATATATCATTGTGGTCACTAATGAGAAATCCATATCTCTCAGGTGCTATGCGTATCCTACTAGATGTACGAGGTTCTTGTGTATTAGAAGGTTAATCTATTCTCTTAATAGATGTGGGGTTAGACAGTTGATCCTCGTTTGTTTGATCTTCATGAACTTCACTAAGTTCAATCTTACTCCCACTGTCCCCCTTGAGCATGTGCTCCTTCTCTAAGGAGACGGTACGCTTCAAAACAAATAATTTATTTTCAGAGAGTAGATAGAAGTAATATCCGAAAGATTCTTTTGGATATCCCACAAACAAACACTTCTCAGCCTTACTATCAAGTTTGTCCGACTATGGCCTTTTAACAAAGGCAGGACAACCCCATACTCGCAAGTGAGATAACTTTGGTCTCTTAGCAAGTAACATCTCAAATGGGGTAGAATCAACCGATTTTGTCGAAACTCTATTTAGTATATAAACAACAGTCTCTAGTGCATACCTCGAAAACGATTTTGGTAGGTCTACAGAAGCCATCATGGTCCGTACCATGTCTAGATGGGTTCGATTCCTTTTCTCAGATACACTGTTATGTTGAGGTGTATGTGGCTGAGTCCATTGAGATAATATCCCATTATCTCTAAGATAACTCAGAAACTCTTGACTCAAGTATTCTCCTCCTTGATCAGATCTTAGAGTCTTAATACTTTTACCAAGTTGTTTCTCTATTTCATTCTTGAAGTCTTTGAACCTTTCAAAGGCCTCGATTTGTATTTCATTAAATACAAATACCCGTATCGTGAGAAATCATCGATAAATGTTATGAAATAGTTATAACCTCCTCTTGCTTGTATTGACATTGGGCCACATACATCAGAATGTATGAGTTCTAATAACTCATTGGCCCATTCTCCTTTTCCTAGAAAAGGAGTTCTAGTCATTTTACCTAGTAAATAAGACTCGCATGTGACATATGATTCATAATCGAATGACCCTAAGTCACCAAGATTGTGTAACTTAGAAACACGATTTTCGTGGCCTAAATGACAATGCCATAAGTAAGAGGTGTTAGAGTTATCTATTTTAGGTTTCTTATTGTTTATATTGAGAATTGGATTATCTAAGTCTAGAACATATAAACCATTAATTAAAGTTGCTGAACCATAATGAATATCATTCAATGAGAAAGAACAACATTTATTCTTAAATATTAAATGAAATCCACATAAGTCTAAATACGTAACTGAGATAATATTTTTCATTAAAACTGGTACATAATAACAGTTTTCCAGTTCTAGAATCAATCCCAAAGGCAGGTTCAGCTCGTATGTCCCCACAGCAAGTGCAGCAACCTTTGCCCCCTTTGCAGTATGTAGGTCCACGTCACATTTCTCTAGCCTTCTACTGCTCTTTAGTCCCTACAAGTTATTGCACAAATGAGATCCACATCCGATATCTAATACCCATATTTCATTTCTAAAGGCAGTATTTATCTCAATCATAAATATACTTGGAGAAGAAGTAGAAGTGCTTGAAAGCTTCTCCTTTTGCTTCTTGTCCTTAATGGTCTCCAAGTAGGCTTTGCAGTCGTGCCTCCAGTGGCCCATCTTCCCACAATGATGGCATGGGCCCTTGGCAGCTGTGTCCATCTTGTTCACACCATCTTTGGGCTTCATGGCAGCCTTCTTCTTCTTCTTTTGAACTTTCTTCTTAGAAGAGGAAGATTCTACCATTAAAACCGTATTAGAATCCTGCTTCATAGAGGACTCCGCAGTTTTGAGAAGATTGATCAATTTAGAAATGGTGGACTCAATCTTGTTCATCTTATAGTTAATCACAAATTGTGAGAAACTATTAGGCAAAGATTGTAGAATTAAGTCAACACTTAAGTCATGATCCATTGCAAACCCGAGAGATCCAAGCTTCTCTATCAAGCCCAGCATCTTCAGCCCATGAGTGGCCACAGAAGAACCCTCTGCCATTTTACAATGAAATAGTTGCTTCGAGATCTCATATTTCTCAGTTTTGGCTTGGGCATCAAACAACTCTCGAAGATGTAAAATAATTGATTGAGCATCCATATGCTCGTACTGTTTTTGCAACCAAGAGTCATGGATGCCAGCATAATACATGATTCTGTATCACTATCCTTCTTATACCTCTTGTGGATAGCATGCTCATCAGTATGAGTATCTTGGGCTGGTGGTGGTGGAATAGGAGCATCTAGCACGTAGAGCAACTTTTTTTTTTTTTATTTGAGAACGATTCTCAAATTTCTTTACCAATCGAGATAGTTTGATTTGGTTAACTTGTTGGTTTCCAAAATGCTACGTAAGTTCAAGTTTGTTGACATGATGTAAGTGACCTAGATGTAAAGATAGAGAGCAGTAGCTACTTGTATATGCACATGATATGCAAATAATTAGGACTTTAATTAAACGCATTTTTACTCTACTATTTTACTCAAACCAATAGCCCCTACTACTGATTCGAGAAAGCCCATTGGAAGCTTTTCTAGTGGACTGGTATCCAAATTCCTCAAGAATAACCTTAAGTTTGCCCAACAAGCTACCCTTGAGTTCATTGGTAGGTATCCAATACCAATTACATCGTATGTAACTACCGGATCATTGGGTGATTAACAGCTTTTAATCTTAAAGCCTTTTGGGCTACCCCAATTTTTCCTCTAAATTTCTTTACGCTTGAGTTTGCCCAACCGGGATAAAGAATTTAGTTAAACCCGACCCATTAATCAGGAATTTAATTCCATAGCTTGAACATGCCCAATGTCAAGTAGGCTTAGGTTTGCCCAACAACCTGGTCTCGAAAAAGGACTCTCGTTCTTACTATATTAATGGAAGGAATTAGGTTTAATATTAACTGTGGGATTTATTCCTTTTAGTGATTTCGTTGAGTGACATGCATAATAATCAATAATCACATAATTGATAATCATGGTAATAAAGCGATAACGTGGTATGGTTATAAACTTTACCCTAAATTAATTTTTTTGAGCCATAAAAGAAATTAATATAGTTAACCCTATGTGTTCATGCTTGATTTAAGTAGAAGGTCTTACCTCCTTGCCTTGTTTTGGTTGACATCTCCAAAATAAAATAATTCTACTCCTATCTAACCTATGTAAGCTAATTACATAATTTTCTAAAGAGAGAAAACCTCGAGTTACATTCGAGTGGAGTTAGATAAGAAGAGAATTACATAAGAATTCTAGAGAAGGTAGGACACACAGGCCCTATTTCATAAAAACCAAAACTGTAAAATGCATGAACAGATATAATTGGTTTTAGTCCATAACCATCCACCATGCCATTGACTATGCTTAAACAAAACAAACATATACTTTTATATTTCCAAAATCACTATTTTGGAAAGGTAAAACAAATTCTAAAATCACCATTTTAGAAAGATACACTAATTTTAGATTTTCAAAATCATCATTTTGAAAAACAAAATTGTTTGTCTCAAAACTAATTTTGAGAAAATAGTTTTTGGGTCCCGTTCTCATCAAATGAGATTTTCCGTTCCATAATTCTGTTCCCAATTTTTTTTTTTTAAAATACCTAGAAGTCACAAACAGAGTAGAATCGGTGCCAGTTCGGAAGCCGGAATCGGCGCCGGCTCTATTCTAGTTTCCAAAAAATTCTCTTCCAAAACGATTTTCGGACATCGTGAATAGAATGGAACTGGCGCCAGCTTAGAGGCCGAAGCCGGTGCCGCCTGTGTTCTGCAACAATGGAGGCGATTTTCAAAAAAAATTCCAGAAACAATTTCTGGTGCTTTCTTCTTCAGCAAATTTTCAGTGAGAACAATTCTCAGTTGTATTTTCTATTTTGGAGCTATAAACAACAACTAATTTGTTAGTTTAAACAAAATCAAAACAGAAAATTAAGATGAAATGGAGGGTAACATCCATGTTGCAAGAAAACGTTTTTCTGCAGAAATTTTTCAGCACCAAAGAAAGCATCTTTTCGAAATACTCTGTGACTATAACACAATCATATTGTGCAACGGACCCAACTCATAAAGATTGAAACGATTTCGACTCGAGTGAAAACGATTTTCATAGCAAACAAAGACAAACACGAAAACAGTTTTTCATGCCAAAGCAATGTCCGTAGACCACACATAGCATGACTCTGATACCACTATTGGGTATCTCAAGCTCGTATCCTATACAGCGCAGCGGAAAATAAATCAAGATACCCTCCCAAGACTCTTCTATGTGTGGAAAACAAGACATAACGACAATAAAGGCAACGACTTTTACCTTTGGGCGATCGTACGAAGAACAAAATTTTCTTCTTCAAGTTGAGGCGTGATCCAGTAATTCTCGTGATCAACCTCCACGTGAGTTGAACATCTGCCCACTATAATCACAATGTGTTTTTATCTCTAATAGTAATCCACACAGAGGAATACTCAAGCACCAAAATTTTTGTGCAAGAAAAAATTAATGGTGGCTAGGGTTTTTCTTTCAAGAAGAAAAACGAGAGAAAGTGAGATCAAATAAAGAGAGAATTATGTATTCTGTTTCAGCTATTGGCTAGGGTTTTTCGTGTGTTATTAGCTACTATATATCACACGAAATTCCCTTACCAAAACTGTGAATTCTAATACTAATAGAATTCCCTAATTGTAATTGGAAACATCAAGTTCTATAATTACAACTTGTACAACAAATTATAACTAATTATAATTTGTCCACAATAACTTTTCTTTTTCTCAATTAACCCCCCATTGTTATCAAACAACATCTTGAGTATATAATCCTCTATTGTGTGTGACCTATTAGGTTTCCCAGTCAATTGGTAGAGAATATGAATTAATCCAAACGTCTTTGAGATTAATAATCCATAATTAATTAGAATTAATCCTATTAATTCTAATTAGGATTGGTTTATTAATTCATCAATTAATAAACCCATATTTCCAGATCGTGAGCGGTATCTAGCAACACATCATAACCACCCAAGAGTCCAATAAGTCAAGTGGCTTGACATGAACCCTTCAATAACAAACTTTAGTGCAATGAACTCTTTTCACCATACAATATCTCATTCGGTTTGGAGTACGGAATTAGTGCCAACTCCCTCCAGAATTAATTCTGACCCGAATACAATAGTACTTGTACCAGAAACCCACTACTCTAGATGTGTATCAATTGGAACTGTTTCCAATACACAATTGCCTTAGCCAAGGACTTTCGAGTAGTAATTCCTACAAGTGGCCGTGTGATATTCGCCCCTACTATTAGGAGTGGTGAATCTTTTATTGACCCTCTCAACTACTTTCGTTTACCTCACCATGTACCTAATATCTATCATATAGGCGGCCCTCGATCGAGCTCCGGAGATTGGAATCAAAGTACAAAGCTCAGCAAACAAAGTACCTTGGAGATCTCAAGTTTAAGGATACTTGCACGTTTGCTATATTGTGATTATATCACTGGCACTAAATAGTTATTCATGTGATTATCTCAAAGCTAGGTCATCCAATGAACTTGTTCCATTAACAAGCATCCATGTGTTAACTTTGAGTATCTCAATACTCACAGTTATTAGAACCACCACCTGATCAAATCAAGAAGTCTAACACATGCTAGTCTTAACGCATCAATGATGTCCTGTCTCATTAATACTTTGGCTAGGGACTATTTAAGTACTAACACCATTCAGTGTAGTAGAAATCTCATATCATGATCTCTATCATAGTTTCCTTAACACAGTGCAGTACTAGGGACTTTATCGAACAGTTATATTAGTTAAAGTAAACAAAAGAAACTGTAAGATAAATAATACCTTTTATTAAAATAAAATGTGTCATATACAATGTACAAGTGATTGTCTCTAGGGCACAACACTAACATCTGCACCACAGTACAATGCGTGATTGGCCCACCAAGTTGGAATACTCTTCCTCTCCCATAACCCTACTAACTTCAGTTGTCCATGCTGAAATATAAATGCAGTCCCACTTCAAATAAGTTTTCTAGCTCAGACTAGCTCGATTGCCTAACCTTATCGCCAAATTATAATTGAGTTTATCTCCTAGAGGTAGCCACCTACCGAAAGACTAGCTCACTCCTTCTTAGACTAGTGCTAGTAGCCTACCCTTATTGAGTACTCAACGATTTTGCAACAACGAAACTCATTAGCATCAAATAGTAGCCAAAAAGAAAATATTTTGCATGACTTGGTAAACCTTATTCAAACATTAGTGTGAAAAACCAAGTGAGTAAATCAATGCATAAGTGGAAATAAAGTACGAGATCTAGCCATGCTAAACATTTTATCACAACAAACCATGTTTCCTTTGCTAACACATAACATTTGACAACTTACAATTGCATCCTTTTACAAATGGTTTTAATGCAAAAACTTACCTTGGTGTAGTAAATTAATTTCTTACTCCCAATGAGTGTATCCTTGTTCTTGACAATCTTCCAAGTCTAAAAGTCATAAAATAAATAAGTCACCACCTATTCCTAATACTTTAGGGAATTATATTCCTTTTATAACTAATCTCCAAACTCGCATACAACAAGCAAATCTTCAAATAAATCCTTACTCGAGCCTTTACTCCATCATGGAGCGTCACCCCATAAATTTGTCATGCTATTTGAGGTACATGAATTAATAATAAAGAGTTACCTTAAAAATTATTAAGTTGCTCCCAAATTCTAGCAATAAACCCTTCTTCCCTAAAAAATGTAAAATGTATATAAACACCTCGGAATAACCTCAAATTTTTAGAGATATATCGTAAAACAAATTTAACATAATCAAAGTGGTCTTGTATGAAAATTAGACTTTATTTTCATCCAAAAATTTTATTTACGCTACTGAGGATTTCTATCCAGATTCACACAGGTATAAAGAAAATTTTGTAAATCTTGAACCCCTTATTAGAAATTTCCAAACATTTACAGGTAACTTCTACACACCAACGACTACATTTTCTCAGTTTTGATATTCCCAAATTCGGCATATTTCACTATGAAATGGCCTCCTCAAACCAGCTAACCGACAAAACAAAATACTCTCTTTTTTCATGTTTTTTAAAAACATTATTGAGATTTATGCAAGGGTTTTCTTGCATAATCTCTAGCATAAATCACACCCTAAACATGTATAGTAAACAACATCAAAAATCCTTACAATAACAATTTACTTTGCTATTTTATTTGCATTTAATCCTGCATCTAGCATAGTGCTAACAATTTTCCAGATTTAAACAATAATACATAAAAAGCATTTCCTTTCCATCAATTCTTTTGAAAAATAGTTACTTTTTAACACACAAGCATGATTAGATTATAAGAAAATCTATTTTCAAACAAGGAACACATCTAATAATTTTTTTTCTTGAAACCTAAAACCCTAATTTTCCCCCTTTAATGGTGACAATCAAGAAAAATAAAGAAAGGAACTGATTTTGACATTACCACTTGCTATGCCTAAGTTAAGCAATATTAAGGGGAGGGGTAGGTGTCTTCTTGCTTCCGCTACCACCAAAAATGTCAAGGAATTGACCTTAGAATAATGCTCCCAAGTTGCGACTTTGTGCAGAAATTTCTCCGTAAGCAGGATAATTACACCTTGGCCAGAAAAGGGGGAGGTTTTGGTGTGAGGGAAGAGGGAGAATGAGTGGTGACGGCTAGGGTAAGAGAATAGCTTAGAAAAAAAATCTGATTAGGTAGGTCTTATATGGGTGAGTTTTAATATATTTAGGAAATAGAAAAAGAATTAAGAGGAAAACCTTTTTTCTAAAGGTTTTATCTAATTAAAAGTTCCAATAAGTTAATTAACCAAAATCCAAAGGGATTAGGGGAGCTAAAGTGGCAGCACAAATGAGGAAGAATAGGAAAAAATGTTCTCTAATTTTTTCCTTGCTTAATTAAATATTTAACACAAGAAAATTTAATTTACCTCCAAATAAAATAAAATAAAAGCAAATTCTTGCTAGTCTAAAATGTAAATACTTCCTAAAATTATTTCAAAAGCTAATAACTAGAATAATCATATAATCAATATTTAATAGATATAAATAGCAACTGCACAAGTATAACAAAGAAATAGGTTAATAATTATTTATCGATTAAGAAATAGTTACCTAAATTATTTTAGTTAACTGCTACTCAATACTTCTTACCTAAATTATTTTAGTTAACCACTACACAATACTTAGATTACCATCATCTCAAGCACAATATTTATTTCACTTAATAAGCTCACATAATTCATCCAGACCATGCCAAATGTGCCTATATGCAAGATTGATCATGCCATTTAGGTCACATAAACGTTACTCCTTGGTGCATTTTAGGTGGGTATTACATCCTTCTCCTTTTAACAGAATTGTGCCCCGAAATTCCTCCAGTTTGTACCTTAAAGTATCTCCAGATATTTTCCTCTCACCTAATCCTTAATCTCCCAGGTAGCATCTTGTGCACCATGATGATTCCACAAAACATTCACCACTGGAATCTGCTTTTTCCATAGGGTCCTAATACTCCAGTATATAATCTTTATCTACTTCTCGACATAACCTAAATTGGGTTGCAGGATCAGGGGTTCCTTGTTGATCACTTGCTCCGGATCTGGATGGTATTTCTTCAATTGCGATATGTGGATTACATCATGTATTCCAAATAAAATCCTCCGGTAAATCCAGGCAATATGCCACTGGTCCAATCCTCTCAATAATAGGAAATGGTCCCAGATGACTTGTACTCAATTTTTCTCCTTTCGGATGCTTCAGTATTCCTCTACTAGGTGTCAACTTCGGGAACGTTCGATCTTCTACATGGAATTTCAGTTCTCTCCCTCTATTGTCGGTATAACTCTTTTGACGACTCTGCGCTGTCTGTAGCCCCTCCCTTATCACTTTCACCTTACCTGCCATCTCCTGAATACGCACTTCCCTAGCTTTATTGATCTACTCGTCTTCGATCCATCCTTACAAGAACGGTACTTGACATTTTCTTCCATACAATGCCTCGTATGTCTCCATCCCAATCAACGCCTGATACTATTGTTGTAGGCTAGCTCAAAATTAGGCATACTATCAATCCATTTATCCCCAAAATCTAGAATACATGACATGAACACATCCTCCAGAATTTGAATGACCCTTTCTAATTGCTCATCTGTTTGAGGATGAGTTGTTGTATTAAACATTAACTTGGATCTCGTGGATTCTTGGAATTTTTCCCAAAATCGTGAAGTAAACCTTAGATCCCGATTTGACACAATACTTTAAGGTACCCTATGCAATCTCACTATTTCCCACACATAGATTTGAGTCAGTCTGTCCAAAGAGTTTCTCATATTTACTGGAATTAAGTGTGCTATCCTAGACAATCTATCCACTACTATCCATATTACATCATTTTGGCCTCTCATCATAGGGAGGCTAGTGACAAAATCCATTGTCACTTTTTCCTATTTCCATTCGAGTATTAGTAATAGTTGCAACATTCCAGGCGATTTCTTGTGTTCTTCTAGCAAGTTAGGCATACTGAAACATACCTCACCATATCTTTCTTCATTCCTGGCCACCAAAAAGTTCCCTTTAAATCTTAATAATTTTTTACTTTCCCAGGATAAATTGTGTGCTTACTTCTATGAGCTTCCTGTAAGATCTTCTTTCTCAACCATACCTTCTTAGGCACACACAAGCGATCATGAAAGTGTAGCACTCCCTCTTCATCTACTTGGAAATCTTGTCCATCTTGTCCTCCTCTGCTCAGCACATTTTCCTTAAATTTTTGGAACTCTGCATTATTCTATTGAGCTTTAATTATCTCCTATTTCAGATCTGATATCAACTTTAGTTTGCTTATATAAATTTTACCTTCTTCCCCTTCCACCTCTTGGACCAACATCTCCTCCATAGCTTTTACCCTATGTGCCCTCAAACTAGCCATCTTCACTTTTCGGCTCAAAGCATCAGCTACCACGTTTGCCTTCCCAGGATGGTAGTTGATTGGACACTTGTACTCTCCTGGAAACTCCATTCGCCTACGTTGCCAAAGGTTAAGATCTTTTTGTGTGAAAATGTATTTTAGGACCTTATGATCAGCAAAGATTTCATTCCCTGCCCTATATAGCTAGTTTCTCCATTTCTTTAGGACAAACATTATAGCGGCTAATTCCAAATCATATATTAGAGAGTTAACCTCATGCGTCTTCAATTTCCTAGACGCATACTCTATAGCCTTTCTTTCTTACATCAAAATAGCTCCCAATCCTTCCTTGGATACATCGGTGTAGAAGGCATAAGGTTTATTCTCTTCTGGTAGGTTTAGCACATGTGTTGTCATCATTAATCTCCTTTTGAGTTCTTAGAAACTCTTTTCATACTTCTCATTCTAAAAAAAATAGCACTTCCTTCCTTAACAATTAAGTCATTGGGGAAGCTAAGGTGGAAAACCCCTTGATGAAACAGCGATAGTAACCTACCAACCCCAAGAAACTCCTATTCTCAGTCATCGTCTCAAGTAACTTTCAATTTAACACTGCCTCCACTTTGATTGGTTCTATCTTGATGCCAATTTTTGACACCACGTATCTGTGAAATAATACCGAGTCCAGCCAAACCTCGCACTTGTTGAACTTAGCGTACAACCTATGCTACTTCAAGTCTCCAACACCAATCTTAAATGCTTTGCATTCTTCTTTTGGCTTTTTGAATAGATTAATATGTCATTTATAAATATCATGACAAACATATCCAAGTAAGAGTCTTAAATGAACCACTAATTCTAGATAAAAAGATACAACATTTAAAATTTGAGATTCAACGAAAAAAATAGTGACGAAACTTAGGCAAACAACACAAGAAAAGACTCAAGGATTTATTATGGTTCAATCCTTAAATTATCGACATCCACTACTTTACGTTCTCACTTAAGGATTTTAGCACCACTCACTAAAACCTTTTTCCAAATTAATAGAGATAGGTGACATCAATCTTACACAAGAGGATTACCACATTTAGTTTTACACCCAACCTCTTTAAACATAACAATCAAGGCTCGCCCGATTGAGTTTAACCTCCTTAACCTTGATACAAAGTTGATTGAAGAAAGAGTACAAAAATAGCTCATAGATTTGAGCAATATATGAACAACTAAGCACCAATACCTTTTACCTTTAGAACAAATTTATTTCACTTTGAAGCATAAATGAAAATGGAGATTTTTGCATTCTAAAGTGTAAGTATATTTTTGAGAGAGATAACACAAAAATCTGCTTGAGAATAGTGTTTTACATGCTTTTATAAGAGCCAAACCCGAAGTCCCAATGGCTAGTTACTTCTATCAGGATTTCTAGAATTTTGGATTCACAAGATGGTAGGATGTGCGTTCAAAAGGAAAGTCTAAAATAGCACTTTAAGCAAAGGCATATATTTTGAACAATACTACAGATCATTGGATGGTGTTTTGGATTCAGGGGTCCATCCAAAACTACTTTAACAGAAAAATCCAGATTAAGAAGTACTTTTTTCTTTTGAAATCATTTTTAAGTGCTTCAAGGTAAAACAAATTAAACTCAAGGTAAAGAGAAATAGGAATTTACAAATAATACCTTAATAATTCATAGTGTATGATTCTTCTCAAGGGCTCCTCGGTATGTGATATCTTAAGTTGTTCTTACACTTAATCACCCACTCTTGGATTCCATTGCTTTAGAGTTGCTTAGTAGTCTTATTAACATGCCTTGGAAGAATTGAGGTCAAACACGTCATATCACCTATAGATTACATGAGTTAGTCCTCATCAATATTTGTCATAAATTAAAATACAGGAGAATTCCTTAAAGGTGAACAATCTCCCCTTTTTTGAGTGATGAAAAACTTGATGGGATTGTAACAAAAATTTTTTTTTTGATGTAGACAGTATGAACATATTAGACCTAGAAAAATAGGAATATTTTTAACTGAAATGCATTCTCTCATTATAGAACTCAAAGAGTGCTTATGAGATTAAGATAAGGAAAATTAAACATGGTCTAATAAATATAACTCTATGAGCCTATGGTTAAACCATCCTCCTTATCCTCATTCCTTCCATAAACAAAACTATTCCACAAGGAAATAGTCAAATAATGGTCACAGAAAAATGTATAAGTATGTACCTGAAGAGGTGTAGAGAATAAATCATCAACAACAATACTCCCCCCATGTATGTGCATGTATGAACAGTAGAAAAAAAATATTAATAATGAAGTTTGTTGAAAAACTAAACTGAGATTTGAAATTTTGGATTTTAAAATTGTGCATCCAAAATAGGTTAAAATAAGATAAAAGATCACTTCTTGTAAAAGTATTTTTGGACTGGTGTTTTGGATTGAAAAATTGAGAATCTAAAAATATCCCCATGCGTTTGTGCAGGGTAAAAAAAATTGCACAAAGATAGATCAATGGTTTTCCAAGAATCAACCAAACCTAATTTTTTTTTTTTTTTTGAGATTTTTAACACTAAGTTTTCACTATGCAACCAAAGAGAAATAGCACAATTTTCATAAGCATGCATTCACTCAAGTATTCATCATCCGAACAAGATCACAATCCGTAATTCGCAATCCAAAGATTTTGGTGTAATGCTCATCACAACCATTATCACAATCATACTTCGACTTTCAAGTTCTCAAAAAAAAAAAAGAAAAAGAAAAAAAGGGAGATGTCATTCAATCTGAATCACAACAGAATGCAGACCAAATTCATAAACACAGTCTTCTCTATAATCACAATTTAATTTCCTCAATCCACAAAGTAACATCAAGTCATAAAACCAAAATGTTATAAAACCAAAATCGCAATCCAAATATCCCAAGTCAAAATCCGTAAAACCATAATTCAATTTCTCCCCCTTTAGTATCAATAAAAAAGATTTTAGCAAAAGAGAACAGTAAGGAATTAAGCAGGACAATGGTAAATTAATTAGGAGGTTTTAGCATCAACCATATTGTCAAAATGATCAGTAGGATTGTCAGTTCAAGAGTAAGATTGTTCGTGCAGAAAACATAAAGTTAAAATTGTTCAAAAGTTAAAACAAAAATCATAAATTTGTTAGCAATGGAAATGTTGCACAGGAAGTCAGCATGCAGCAGTCATCAGGGGTAAATCAGAAAATGTGGACGGTATTGGGCTTAGTACTGGCACCTTTCTTGGAATGTTGGCCAGCAATCCTTCTGGACTTTCTCTTGACTACCATATGTTTCACCCTGCGTCCCAAGGAGCTACCTGGTGGAATTGGCTTGCCAATTGGCTTGTCTTTTGTAGCAGTAGATGGGTTAACAAAGGGTGCAGGAGGCATCATTTCAGTGGACTGTGATAGAGTTAGTTCAACCACAGGTGCTGTAGCGGATGGAGCTAGAAGTTCTTCAGTGACAGGGGGTGTCTAGAATCTTTTGCAGGCGAATCTTCTTGCCGAGGTAGAATGGCTTGTTCTTTGGAGACTCCTCCAATAGTTTTTCCTTCTTTCTTTTCCTCCACATTAGTCAACCAAGTTCCCAAGTTTTGCAGTTTCCTCTTAACTTCTATGCTAAATCCATCAAATTTTTTAGCTAAAATATTTAAAGCATTTAAGATGCTCTGAGTTAGTCCACTCTCCTTAGTACTCTGCTTACCTTTATTGGAGGATTCCTTTGCTATTTTAGCCTTCCGTTTTGTTCATGTTAAGGCTTCAGATGCAATTTTCTTTCCTTCGACCCTGATTTTGATTAGCTTTTCCTTTTCCTCACCTGACTCATCCTTAAGCAGAACACATTAACTGTTCACTTGTACAAACCATATTTTTCCAAAAGACTCTGTGCTATAAACATTTATCTTGAGGTGTCCAAGGGTACTTGCATTGAGATTTACGTTAAAGTTTTGAAAACCTTTGTTAGGAGATTTTCATAGGGTAGGGCCTTGTTAGAGGTGTTTCTAGATTGAAGCATTAGCTTCACAGCCAGAAAACCAAAGCTAGTCTATCTTCCTTCCGACAGAGCCAATATTAGTACCATTTGCATGATACTCACAGATGTTTTATGTCCAAAAATATGTGCTACAGTGGTAGACACCATATGGTGAAAATTCTCCCAAAACCATTTAGTTGCTTCAAATTGCGGTTATTTGAAATTTTCAAACTTCTCCCTGCAGTGAACATTACCTCAAACATTCCCAAGTCAAATTGGTCCAATTCTTCTGGAAATTTGTTCATTTCAAAGAATTGGATTCCTCCATCTCAGACTCCAAATATCTAATTCAACATTCTATGGTCAAATTCCATGTTCATGCAGCCTATTCTAGCGGTGTACCACTGAACCATGAATCCCCCACAAATTTCCTCAAGCTTTCCTATTCTAAAGTTCAAATAAAATTCTCAAACCAGTATGGTGTATAATTTTTCATCTACCAACAGCAATGCCCCCATCCAAGTGACTCAAAAATATTCAAATATAATCAAAATTTAAAAAGGCTTCAACATTATCATGGTATCCAGTGATAACACTTCTATTCCTTGATAACCAGTCATTAAACTCAGATTCATATTCTAAATGAAGAAATTGGGGTACCTGTGTCTCATAGCTTTCCTATATAAGAAGCTCTTGAGATGAGTCAGACTGCGAAGCTGTTTCTTTAGCAATGATCTTCTTTCCTTTCTGTTTGACGACAGTTTGAGTGTGGACAACAGACTTAGTTTTCGCCATTTCTTTACCTTTCAGGTTCTTCTTTATCTTGGATTTGCTTCTCTTGTCTGACTTTGATAGTTTTGCCATGGTAGAAGTGAGAAGAAGATGTGGAATATCCGTTTTAGTGAAGATGATAAAGATATAAAGAGAGAGAGAGAGAGAGATAGATAGAAAGATCATTGGTGCTTTTGTATTTCAAGAAGAGAGAGAAATATGCTGTTTGATAAGCCCTTTTTTTTTTTTTTGTAATTTCCTAGGTACTTGAGTAGATAAGTACAATCAAGTACCCTCAATAGAGATTTCGTCAGAAATAGGTTGAGATTCTTAGAAAAGCATAGACATTGTGAAAACTTAAAAAAGGGGTTCTGGACTCAGATGCTTTTTCATCCATTTTTTTTAAATGTGGGCATTACACAATTCTAGGCTACTGCTATTTTGGACTTAGATTAAGTCCAAATTTGTTCATCCAAAAAAAATCAAGAGATATTTTATTGGGAGGGGGGGAGGGGGGGCTTTAGATTTATGTTTGTAAGATGTTGGAGCCAAAATCATCATCCAAAATTGTGTCTTCAAAAGTTCTGCAAGAATTAATAAACAAATCCTTGGAAAATTGTTAGTTACATAATTTTGATAATTCCCAAACCTCTTCGCAAATGATTAAATCTATCTTCAGCCAGAGGTTTAGTGAAAATATCTGCAAGCTGTTTATCAGTTGGAATATAATCCAAACACATGTTACTCTTAAGCACATGATCTCTAATGAACTAATGCTTAATTTCAATGTGCTTAGTTCTAGAATGCTGAACAGGATTCTTGGTTAGCTTGATAGCACTATTGACACATAAGATTTGTACGCAATTAAAATTTAAACCAAAGTCAAGCAATGTGTTTTTTATCCTTAAAATTTACGTGCAGCAATGTACTCTGCCTCAGTTGTTGAGAGAGAGACGCAAGCTTACTTTTTGTTGTATCAAGAGACAAGAGACCGTCCAAGAAACTGATAGTGTCCACTAGCACTTTTTCTCTCAACTTTGCACCTGGCATAGTCAACATCCATGTATCCTATAAGATCAAATGAATTAGTTCGTGAATACTATAAGCCATAATCAAAAGTTCAAATTAAGTATCTAGGAATACGTTTTACAACACATAAATGAGATTTCCTTAGACATGATTGAAATTTAGCACAAAGGCACACTGAGAATATAATGTCTAGTTAGCTGGCAGTAAGATAAAGGAGACTTCCGATCATACCTCTATATTTCGATTCCTCAAGTTTCTTACCTTTTTCATCTTTATTAGGCTTTAACGATGTGATCATAGGTGTACTTGTATCTTTTGTCTCATTCATACCAAACCTTTTGAGCAGTTCCTTGATATACTTGGCTTGATTTAAGAAAATCTATCTTTGGTTTTGCTTGATTTGTACTCTGAGGAAGAAATTAAGTTCCCCTATCATGCTCATTTCAAACTCTTGCTGCATTGTCGTGGAAAATTTCTTGTATAAGGAATCATTAGTAGCTCCAAAAATAATATCATCAATATATATTTGCATAATTAAGATATCATCAGAATTTTCAAGTTTGATAGATACTCCCTCCATCCTGCTAAAATTGACAGTGATTGACTTTGCACGATAATTTATGTAAAAATAAAAGTTAGAATATAATAATAATATATAATATGGTACAATAAAAATAAAAAATATGTGGGTCCCAAAATATTTTATGTTAAATCTAAGTATATAAAAATAATATATGTAGGGTATATTGATTATTTTATAATAAATTATATAGTAAAAACTTTCATTTTAAAGAAAATGTCAAATTTTTTGGGACAGCCCAAAATAGTAAGTAGGTTAATTTTTTTAGGATGGAGAGAGTAATATGGTATCAATTAAGCGTCTTGAAAAACCTTTTGAAAGTAAAAAACTACCAAGCCTTTCATACCATGCTTATAGAGCTTATTTTAAGCTATAAATAGCTTTAGAGAGTTTAAAGACATGGTTTGGAAGATGCTCATGAATAAAACTAGGAGGTTGCTCCACATATACTTCTTATTCAATATAATCATTTAAGAAGGTACTTTTGACATCCATTTGATAAAGCATAAAACCTTTCAATGACACAAAAGCAAGTAGCATTCTTATAAACTCTAACTGAGCAACGGGAGCAAAAGTTTTATCACAATCAATGCCCTTTTCTTAATTGAATCCTTGGACCAATAATCTGGCTTTATTTCTAATAACAACACACCATGCTCATGAAGTTTGTTTCTGAAAACCTACTTGGTACTAATCATGGGATGTTCAAGTGGTCTAGGAACAAGCTTCCAAACTTGATTTCTTTCAAATTGATTTAACTCTTCTTGCATGGCTATAATCCAAAATTCATCATGTACAACTACATAAATGCAACTACCTTAAGTGCTGGAAAGTAAGGCAAAATTATAAACCAAATACCATCTAGTTTTAACTCCGTAACTAGGATCACCAATGATCTATTCTTTTGCATAGACAGTTTTTAACATCTAATCTTTTGGCAAGTCTTGATTTGAGAGTTCGTTAGTCCATTATTTGTTTTCTTTTGCTTGTTGTTCCTATAATTCCTCTTCTTTGGCATGAATATCAAGTGATGGAGCCTTGTGCTGCTCACTGCTCTTCTCTTTTATGATTCCTACATCATCATCATCATTTCTAGAAGAATATATATTTATTTCATCGAACACAATATGTACGGATTCTTCCACACATATAGTTCTTTTATTATACACTTTATATGCGTTTTTGTTAGAAGTATATCCGAGAAATATAGCCTCATCATATTTGCTATCAAAATTTCCAAGATTATTTCAAGTATTGAGGAGAAAACATTTGCATCCAAAAACTCTAAAGTAGGAAATAGATTGAAATTTGTCAAATATAAGTTGAAATGGAGTTTTTCTGAGAAAGGGTCTTAGCATAACATGATTGATAATGTAGTAAGCTATATTCACAGCTTCAGCCCAAAAGTATTTTGGAAGGGAGTTTTTATAGAGTATTGATTTTTCCATTTCTTGCAAGGTTCTATTCTTCCTTTCAACCACTCCATTTTATTGAGGATTTTTTGTTGCTAAAAAATTGTTTGAAATACCACTTTCATCACATAATTTGGTAAAGTTATGGTATTAGTGTTATGCCCTAGAGGCAATCACTTATACATTGTATATGATACATTTTATTTTAATAACATGCATTATTTATCTTACAGTTTCTTTTGTTTACTTTTAAGTAATATAACTGTTCAATAAAGTCCCTAGTACAACACAGTATTAAGGAAATCATGATAGAGATGATGATATGAGATTCCTACTACACTGTGTAGTGTTAGTACTTAAATAGTCCCTAGTCGTAGCATTAATGAGACAGAACATTATTAATACGTTAAAACTGGCATGTGTTAAATGTCCTGATTTGATCAGACGGAGGTTCTCATATCCGTGAGTATTGAGATATTCAAAGTTAACACATGGATGCTTGCTAATGGAAGAAGTTCGTTGGATGACCTAGCTTTAAGATAATCACATGGATAACTATTTAGTACCAGTGATATAATCTCAATATATCAAACGTGCAAGTATCCTTATACTTGAGATCCCCAAGGTACTTTGTTTGCTAAGCATTATACTTTGATTCCAATCACTGGAGCTCGATGGAGGGCCCTCTATGAGATGGATATTAGGTACATTGTGTGGGAAGCGAAAGTAGTTGAAAGTGTCAATAAAGGATTCACCACTCCGAATATTATAGGCGAATATCTCACGGCCACTTGTAGGAATTACTACTCAAGAAGTCCTTGTCCAAGGTGATTGTGTATTGGAAATAGTTCCAATTAATACACATCTAGAGTAGTGGGTTCCTGGTACCTGTACTATTGTATTCAGACCAAAATTAATTCTGGAGGGAGTTGGCACTAATTTCGTACTCCAAACCGAATGAGATATTGTATGGTGAAAGAAGTTAATTGCACTGTAGTTTGTTATTAAAAGGTTTATGTCAAGCCACTTAACTTCTTGGACCCTTGGGTGATCATGATGTGTTGCTAAATACCGCTCATGATTTGGGAATATGGGTTTATTAATTGATAAAAGAATAAGCCAATCTTGATTAGAATTAATAGGATTAATTCTAATTAATTATGGATTTTTAATCTCAAAGACGTTTAGATTAATTTATGTTCTCTACCAATTGACTAGGAAACCTAATAGGTTACACATAATAGAGGGTTATATACTCAAGATGTTATTTGATGACATAATGGGGTTAGTTGAAAGAAAAAGAAGTTGTTGTGACAAATTATAATTAGTTATAATTTATAGTCCAAATTGTAATTGTGAGAACTTGATGTTTCCAATTACATTTAGGGAATTCTAATAGGATTACAATTCTATTTTTGGTAGGGGATTTTCGTGTAACAAGTAGATGAGATACATGAAACCCTAGCTAGATGATTAACACACGAAAAATAATAGCCATGATCTCTTCTCTCTCTCTCTCTCTCTCTCTCTCTCTCTCTCTCTCTCTCTCATTGCTCTTGAAGCAAACAACTGTAGCCGCCATCTTTTTCTGCTAGCGCAGGAAATTTTGGTGCTTGAGTATTCCTCTATGTGGATTACTATTAGAGATAATCAAACACTTTGATTATAGTAGTTAGATGTTCAGCTCTCGTGAAGTTGGATCAAGAGGATTACTGGATCGCGCCTCGACTTGAAGAAGAAATTTTTATTCTTTGAACAATTAAACAAAGGTAAAAAGTTGTTACCTTTATTATCTTTATGTCTTGATTTCAACACATAGGCGGGTCTTGGGATGGTATCTCGTTTATTCTTCCGCTGTGCCGTATAGGACACATGCCTGAGATACCTAACACATGGTTGCAAAATTCTCTACCATTGTCACTTCTAATTGAAATTATTTTTCAACCAAGGAAATTTTGAACATGTTTAAGTAGTTTTGAAAATTCAGAGAAAGCTTCATCCTTTTGTGTGTGAAATAACGTCCAAGAGAATATTGAAAAGTCATCCACAATTACATAGGCATACTTATTACCACCAAGACTAGTGGTCCTCATAGGTCCAAACAAATGTGCATGAGTTCAAGAGGTTTTGATGTTGAAATCATTTTTTTGGGTTTAAAAGAGCTTTTGGTTTGTTTTCCAAATCGGCAAGCATCATACAACTGATTTTTATCAAACCTCATTTTGGGTAGTCCTTTAACAAGCTCCTTTAAGGATAATTTGTTTAGTAAATTAGTAGATACATATCCTAAGCTTCTATGCCAAAGATAGTTATCATCATTATTCACGGAGAGACATCTAATATCATAAGCTAAATGATCATCAAGATAAAATATATACACATTTCCAATATAGTTAGCAATAAAAATAGTGTTATTACTAGAACTGTCCATGATGATGTAAGAATCTCTTTCAAAAACAACTTCGCACCCATTATCACATTGTTAGCTTATGCCAAGAAGGTTGTACTTTCATTAATTAATTAATTAATAGCACTTATTTGATGATAGTAGAGGAACCTTTACTAATATTACCTATCCCAATAATCTTTTCCTTCTTTTTATATCGATAAGTGGCGAAGTGACTTAAATGTCTTTCGGCAATCTAGCATTTCCAGTTGATAGAAATCAAAGCAACCAAGCCACTAAAACTCAAGAAGGGAGAACAACAATGCAAGGGCCAATGACAAAGGCAAGGACCAAGAGACTCCAAGATAATATCCAATTGCTGCTATAACTATACATGATGGAAGGGATTTAGAGTGAAAAAAGGCAGCTGTGAACTTAATTTGATGAACATCCATGTGGAATCCCAATAACAACCCATGCCTACACAAGCGGAGGGAGCGAAAGAGGGAGAAAACACTGACTTCTAACTTCCAGCTCCAACCTGGCACCGGCCCCAAGGCGTGCCTGGTACTAGGTGCCTTCTACCAGGTAATAAACTAGAATTCTAATGCTGACCTGGTGCCAGGTCCAAAACCTACACCTAGCACTGTGTCCAGTTGAACAAAGTGCTGGAAATTCTAGTGTTGACCTAGCGGCAGGTCCAGCACAGCTCCAGGCGCCAAGTCTAGAGGGGCTGGACCCCCTGTTTTACCGGAATTTGCTATTTTCTCCATTTTTTTAAAACACTTTATAAAAGCCCTTTTAGCCTTTAAATTATCTAAGGGCCTTAGTAGTTACTTAACTAGGGTTAGGGTAGTATAAATGCATTTTTTGTGATTTGACATTTCAATTGATCATACTTCATTTCAAATTGTGAAAAGAGATCTTTGAGATGTTTAACCTCCTTGTTCATCTTCTTCAAGACCTTGTTTAGGATTTGGCCCTCCTTATGTTTGTGTCTCTAAAATCTATGGATAATCCATTGTGATTTCTTTTGATTGGGTCTTAGTTGTTTTGTTCTTCTAAGGTTTTATCTTGAATTCCTTTGCTAGGGTGCCTATAGTTCTACTTCTCTTATTCTTGATTCATTTGTTGTGTCAAGGGTATATAGGTGAATCTATAGTGGGTCTTGCTCTATTTCTTATGGGTCTTTGATGCTTTGTTCCTCAAAGGTTTGCTAAGGAATAGTTATATAGTTTTCTTTCTTCTTTTTGCCACAAATTTTTACTATTTGAGTTACATTTGATTAGCCAAGAGTTTTACCCATTAGTTTACCTTTGGTCCATAAATTTACTCTCACAAGATCATATCAAAGATTTTGGTATCAAAGCAAGGAAAGCTTTGATTTTAATCAAAGCTTGACAACAAGAAAATGAGCCCTACAAGTTAAAGAAAAAATTAGGAAAATCCCGTAACTAAAAAACATACTCCAAAAAGGTCATGGAATCTTTGTTATATCTGGAGTTTTCTTTCAGAAAATTGCTCCTTGATGTTAATATAATCATTGGGAACAAATTTTCTTATGTTTGTGGTGAAAATAGGCTTGAATATGGGTGAAAATGTTAGTTGTTCTTAAGTGATGGGATTGCAACTAAGGTATTTGTTAAATGTTCTACGAGGATATTTGTGGCTTTAGTTATGCATTTTAATTTTTAATTTTTATTCCTTAGAATGTTGGGACTTGATATATCACTCTATTATTGAAATCCATCCTCATTGAACTCATCTTTGCAATTACACAATTGTGGTAGTCATGTTCTTCCTATTCCTATCTACTAGTTTTCTTATTTCTTGTTTCTTGCTAATGCTTGTTCGTTTCTTGTTTAAAATTTCTTCCTTATATTTTAGAGATTGTTCTTGCACTATTTAAGTCATTGTTCTGCGAAATTCTTTCTTGGAAAACTTATTTGCTTAGAGTGCCAACAAGTGTTTGTTGAAATTCCCCTAAGACCCCCCCCTCCCACCATAGGAAAATCCATTAAATTTTGTTGATTCACATGGTTGGATTAAATCTTTGGCTATTAGGGAGGATTGGATTGAACAAGAAGGTTTGAGTGTTGAGAAAAAGGTAAGAGGGAGAGATTAACATCAAAAGAGCCAAAGAGGAGAAACACGAGTGTAAAGTGAAAACTATTGAGAGTAAACACGTAAGGGAGTGAAGAGAGGAACTACTTTTTTTGTTTTATTAATCTCTTTTGTAGGTATAACTTCTTGAGTCATTCTATTGCCATGGCTTATGAACAAAAACTTCCTAGACCTAATCCAAGTGGTCTTAGTAGACCCCAAGAAGAGCCACTTGATGTTAGGGGTTTGCGAGGTGATTTGCTAGCTATGATGAGAACTATGCAAAGTGAGTTTCAACACATGACAATGGAGCTAATGGGGTTGAGGAATCAACTTAGTACCTCTTCTACCATTGCACAAAGAAGAGGTTAAGAGAGGTTTAAAGCTCCAAACCTTAGAATAATGGAAGGTGATGCCCACACTTTTGCACTGAATGTTCAATAAAATGAAGATTGGGATGAGCACTCAATTGGGGATTTTCGACAAGCTCCCATGAGAGGGTGTAGGCATGGTATGAGGGGAGGACGAGGTAGGGGTCAAGAAAGGAATGGGGGAAATAATCCAAGCGGGTTGGAAAGAGAATTTGATGGAGTTAATGAATGGTATAAGGGAGAACATGGTGATGCATATGGGGAACCCAATAGAGGATGGGGCAATAGAGGAGGTAGGAGAGAAGGAAATAATGAGGATAGGGAATTGAACCATATCAAGTTGAAGCCTATTTTGAATATGAGAGTATAATAGAGATATAGTTTCAATGCCACACCTATAGTGAAAGATCTATGTTGAGGCTAGCTATCTTGGGATTTGCGGAGTATGCATTGGGTTGGTAGGATCAAGTTGGCAATCAAATAAGGAAAATGGGAATAGAATATATGGGCATTTGAAACTTGTTAAAAGATATGATGAGGGTTAGGTTTGTCTTACACCATAGCTACCAAGACCTCTACTAAAGGATTCAATCCATTAAGTAAGGTAACAAGGGAGTGGAGGACTATCATAAGGAAATGGAGATGATGTTGATGAGAGCTCAAATCCAAGAAGATCATAGAACAACAAGAGCTAGATTCTTAGGTGGCTTGAATAAGGAAATAGCCAATTTCGTAGAGTTGCATTCCTATGGCTGACTTAAGGACATGGTCTATACCACCACCAAGATTGAAAACCAACTAAAGAGGAGGACTTTTGCTAAGCCTATATTTCATAGTTCGAACACCACTAGCAAGATGCCAATCAAGAAAGATGATGTTCCTAAACCTTTCCAAAGGGAGTACAACAAGCCAAGGGAAGGATGAAAACCTATAGAAGATTGGAAACCTAGCGAATGGTGGAACAAGAATAAGGAAAAAGCCATGGAAAAGCCACAACGAAATAGAGATATCAATTGTTTCAAGTGTCTTAGCTATGGGCATACTTCTTATAAGTGTCCAAGTAAAAGGGCTATGTACATTAACCCCTATGGAGAAGTCATAACCAATGAAGAAGATGAGGAAAAACGAGACTAAGAAGAAAATATGGAGGAGGAAAGTGATGAAGGAAAAGTAGTTGCCCAAGAGTATTCCTTAGTTAGAGTTACTAAGATATCATTGAACTCTCAAGCCATTGTAGACCAAGACTATTAACAAAATGAGAACATATTTTACACATGATATCTAATCAACAAGACCCCTTGTAGTGTCACTGTGGATAGTGAAAGTTGCACCAATATGATTAGTGCAAACATGGTTGATAAGTTGGGAATGAAATGGATTAAGCATCCCAAGCCCTACAAGCTACAATAGTTGAATGATAGTGGAGAATTGAGGGTCAACAAATAAGTCTTGGTGTCTTTTGAGGTGGGGAACTACAAAGATGATGTACTATGTAATATGGTGCCTATGCAAGTGGAACATTTGCTTTTAGGGAGATCTTAGCAATATGATAAGATTGTAAAGTATGATAAGAGGAAGAATACCTACTCTATTGTCAAGGAGGGATCCAAATTCACTCTTACCCCCATGCCCCCAAGTGAGGTGAATAAAGACCAAAAGATCATGAGGGAAAAAGAAAAGAAAAAGGGAGCACAAGATGCCAAGTAAATTTTCCAGAGTTAGAGGGAAACAAATAAGAGAGGAAAGAGAAAGAGTTGAGAGAGGGAATGGGAAAACAAGTAATATTGACCATCACGAATGGGAGTGAGCAAGAACGAGAGAGGAGGTAAAAGAAGAGTGAACTATTTTGCAAAAAGGAGGGATATCATAGAAGTAATAGAGGATAAAGAACCGATTATTCTTCTTATTTGTAAAGGATCTTATGTTACTACTAATGACTCTACTTTGTCTTTGCTAAGTGAAATTGTAGCTATTCTCTAAGAGTTTGATGATGTTTTCTAAACAGAGGTGTCTAGAGGATTGCCACCCATAAGAAGAATTGAGCATCAAATAGAATTCGTGCTTGGAGCCGTCATCCCCAACCGACCGGCCCATAGAACCAATTTGGAGGAGGCCAAAGAATTACAAAAGTAAGTTAATGAGATGCTTTAGAAGGGACAAGTGAGAGAGAGCCTAAGCCCTTGCGTGGTTTCGATTCTGTTGATTCCCAAGAAGGATAGGACGCGGTGCATGTGTATGGAATGTCGTGCTATCAACAACATCATGGTTAAGTATTGCAATCCCATTTCTAGGCTAGATGAATTCCTTGATGAATTATTTAGTGCAAGAATTTTCTCCAAAATTGATTTGAAATCTGGTTATCGCCAAATTAAGATTAGGAAGAGGGATGAATGGAAAATAGCTTTTAAAACCAAACAAAGATTATATGAATGGCTTGTTATGCCATTTGGGTTGTCTAATACTCCTAGTACTTTTATACGTTTAATGCATCATGTTTTAAGAGAATTCATTGGAAAATTTATTGTTGTGCATTTTGATAATATTTTAATCTATATATGTGGATCATTTAAATCATCTGCAATGTGTGTTTCTTGCTCTTAGAAGGGAAAGATTGTATGCTAACTTGAAAAAATACTCTCTTTGTTTAGAAAGGATTATATTTCTGGGGTATGTTGTGAGTGCCAAGATGATTGAAGTTGATGAGAAAAAAGTAAAAGCCATCCAAAATTGGCCCACTTCTACCACTATTACCCAATTTCATAGCTTCCATGGTCTAGCTAGCTTCTATAGGAGATTCATAAAAATTTTTAGCACCCTAGCAGCCCCTCTAACTGAAGTAGTGAAGAAAATGATAGGATTTAAGTGGAAGGAAGCCCAACAACATGCCTTTTAAACCTTTAAGGACCAATTGAACCAAGCCCTAATTCTATTCCTACCTAACTTTGAGAAAGCATTTGAAATAGAGTGTGATGCAAGTGGGATAGGGATAGGTGCGGTTCTAACCCAAGATCGAAAACTCATTACTTATTTTAGTAAGAAATTGTCTGGGGCAGCCACCAATTACTCCACCTATGACAAAGAACTTTTTGCCTTTGTGAGGACCTTAGAATATTGGCAACATTACCTATTGCCAAGAGAGTTTGTGATCCACACAAATCATGAAACCTTTAAGCACCTTAGAAGCCAAAAAAACATGAATAAAAGATATGCAAGGTGGATAGAGTTCGTTGGGACATTTCCTTATGTAATTCAATATAAAAAAGGTAAGGACAATTTGATTGCGGATTCAATATCTCAAAGGTATGCACTTTTAAACTCTTTGGATACTAAAATTCTAGGTTTTAAGCTTGTGAAAAGATTGTATGAAAACGATGAGAAGTTTGGGGAAATCATTCATGCTTGTGAAAAATATGCATTTGCTAAATACTATACGTATGATTGATTTTTGTTTAGAGAATCAAGACTTTGTGTGCCAAAAGGGTCCATTAGGGAATTGCTAGTCAAGAGGCCTATAGTGGGGGACTAATGGGATATTTTGGTATTGCAAAAACCTTAGGCACACTTAAAGAACACATTTTTTTGGCCCAAACAGAGAAGGGATGTAGAAAAAAACTATTCACAGTGCATAACATATAGGCGAGCTAAATCTAAGTTACTTCCACATGGACTGTATACTCCTTTATCCATTCCAAATGCCCCTTAGGTTGATATTTTCATGGATTTTATTTTAGGATTTCCTAGGTCCAAAGGGAACAAGAACTCTATATGTGTGCTTATTGATATGTTTTCAAAAATGGCTCATTTTGTTGCTTGCTCCAAAACTAATGATGCTTTATGTATTATATATTTATTCTTTAAGGAGGTGGTAAGGATGCATGAAATCCAAGGACTATTGTGTCAGATAGGGACACTAAATTTCTTAGCCATTTTTGGAGCGTCTTATGGAATAAACTTGGTACTAATATTTTATTTTCCACAGCTTGTCACCCCCAAATGGATGGGCAAATGGAGGTGGTCAACCGTACACTCACCAAACTCTTGAGAACCATTATCAAGAAAAACTTGAAGAATTGGGAAGATTGCTTAGCCGACATTGAGGTTGCCTACAACCGGGCTATTCATTCCACTACTTATTATTCTCTTTTTGAAGTTGTATATGGTTTTAATCCTCTGACGCCTTTGGACTTGGTTCCTTTTCTTGTAAGAGAACACATGAATCTTGACGGGGCTAAGAAAGTAAAATTAGTGAAGGCACTCCATGAAAAAGTCCAGGAGCATTCGCAAAGTAAAATGAAGATTTTGCCTTTAAGCACAACCAAGAGAGGAAACTGATTTCATTTAAGCCTGGTGATTGGGTTTGGGTGCACCTTCACAAGAAGAGATTTCCCACTCAAATGAGGAGTAAGTTGAACCCAAGAGGAGATGGACCGTTTCAAGTCATTAGTTTAGTTGGAGATAATGCCTACAAGATTGACTTGCCTGGTGAGTATAAAGTCAGTGCCACATTCAATGTTAGTGACTTAAATCCTTTTGATGTTGGTGATAATTTGTGGAAGAATCAACTACAAGAATAGGGAAATGATTGGAATCAAGGCAACTAAGCCGCTAAAACTCAAGAAGGGGGAGTGACAATGCAAAGACCAATAACATGGGCAAGGACCAAGGGACTCCAAGGCAATATCCAATTACTCCGACAACCATCTTGATGATCGAACGGATTTAGAGTGAAAAAGGCAGCTGCAAACTTAATTTGATGAACATCGAAGTGGAATCCCAACAACAGTCCATACCTGCACTAACAGAGAGAGCGAAAGAGGGAGAAAACGCTGAATTCCAGCTTCTAGCTCCAACCTGGCACCGGTCCAAAGGCATACCTAGTGATAGGTACCTTCTACCAGGTAACACACTAGAATTCCAGTGCTGACCTGGCAGCAGGTCCAAAACCTATACCTGGCGCTAGGTCCAGTTAGACACAGGGCTAGAAATTCCAGTACTGACCTGACTTTAGGTCCAGCACAGCTCCTAACACTGATTCTAGTTGGGTAGGACCCCCTGTTTTGCTGATTTTTAATGTTTTCTCCACATTTTTTTATTTTAAATACTTTGTAAAGACCCTTTTAGCCCTTAAATTGTCTAGCAGTCTTAATAGTTACTTAGCTAGGGTTAGCGTAGTATAAGTACATCTTTTGTGATTTGACAATTCAATTGATCAATCTTTATTTCAATTTATGAAAATAGAGCTTTGAGAGGTTTAACCTCCTTCTTCATCTTATTCAATACCTTACTTAGGGTTTAGTCCTCCCTATATATGAGTCTCTAAAATCTATGGATAATCCAACGTGGTTTTTCTTGATTAGGTCTGAGTTGCTTTGTTCTTCTAAGGTTTTATCTTGAATTCCTTTACTTGGGTGACTGTAGTTCTACTTCTCTTATTCTTGATTTCCTTTGTTGTGTCAAGTGTATTTGGGTGAATCTATAGTGGGTCTTACTATATTTCTGGTAGGTCTTTGATGCTTTGTCCCTCAAAAGTTTGCTAGGGAATAGTTAGATAGTTTTCTTTTTTCTTTTTGCCACAAATTTCCACTGTTTGGGTTACATTTACATAGCCAAAGGTTTTACCCATTTATTTTCCTTTGGTCCACAAATTTACTCCCACAAGATCGTATCACCAATCATGTGCCTAGAGCATCCACTATCCAAAAACCACTTTGTGGAACTCGTCTTGTCCTGTGAATATTCCTAGACATAAGATGGAAGAGTGATTTTTTTTTCCAATACCTTCTTGGGTCCATATGGGTTAGTAATATTTCCTTTTACCTTCCAAACTATTTTTGTAACAGATTCCACTTTCTTTCTAACATGACACTTAGATGCTTTGTGTCTTGATTTTTCACAATATGTGTAACAACTGTGTGTCATATATGACAAAGTAGGTTTTACAAAGTAGTATCTATAATTTCCAGTTTTGATTTCATGCCTATAGCCTAGACCATTTTAGTTTCCAGCTATGTGTTATTCACCAAGTAATTTTTCCAAATTTTTTTTACCATTTGTAAACTTTTCAATGCATGTGGTGAGGTCATCAACTCTATTTTTCATATCATCAAAATTGCTTACCATAATTTCAAGAGAATGAATTTTGTAACACAAGCATTTATTTTCCAGAGACATATAATGCAGGGTAGTTAGGATAACATTCATTTCAATATTTGAGCACATAACTAAATTAAGTGAGACTTTGTTCTCATTTAATAGCATTGCATTCTTATCTAACAAGGAATTAATTTTTATTTTTATTTCCATGTATCTTTTAGATAGCTTTTTAAGTTCATGAAACATGTCGAAGTGTAGCTCATTCAGATCATCAGCTTCTCACAATCAGAATTATGCAATTCGGATGTCAAATTTGGAGAAGTGTGATTTACCTTATTCTTCATGGCCATAAAGCAAATGTTTGCCTTTTAATTTTCAAAATTACAGCTTTCTCCGGTCTCGGATTCAGCTTGATCCCAAGTCCTAATAAACCCTTTTCCTTTCTTCATTTTTGTGTCCATCCTCTTCCTCTTGAATTGCTTAGCATCCTTTTCTTTCGCTACTAGACAGTTAATGATGAAGTGCTCCATGGTTTTGCATTCAAAATATTGAGGCTTAAAGGAAGATGCTTGTCCTTTCTTTTTGATAAACTTCTTACCTCTTTGGAAATAGCCTTTTTTGAGCATTTAAAAAAAAAAAGAATTTTTGCAACTGTAGCCAACTCTTCTATATCCAAATCTGTACCATCATCACTATCAGTTTGATTACTGTTGGCTTCTTCATCAACTACCTTTAAGGCAGTTCTTCATTTGCGTTTATCATCATCATCATGATCTTGAAACCTTTTGAGTTTCATTTCATAGTCAAGAGAGAGTCGATTAGCTCTTTAGTAGATAAGCTATTTAAGTTTTTAGATTCCTCCACAGCCAAGTTTTTTGGCTTCCAGCTTTTTTGGCAAAGAATCAAGTAGTTTTCTATTTTCCTCACAGAGGGAAAAATTTTTCCTATAAGCTTTTAGTCTATTCATGATATTTATGAATCAAGTAAACTTATCAGTTATGTTCTCACTTGGCTTCATAGTAAATAATATACACTCTCAGACTAAATGTCCTAATGTTGATTCCTTTACTTGATTAGTCCCCTCATAGGTGACCTCAAGAAATCTCCACATGTCATGAGCAGAATCACAACTACTCATACTGTGAAACCCCACCTAAAGCTAACCCTAGAGTAAGAGGGATGAGATGCATATCATGTCATCATGCATAAAAATATACTTTTTAAATGATTTTATGTGCCCTAGAATTGTGGTTTATAGGTTAAATAGCTTATTTATGCGTGTTCGGTAAAAGGGGTAAAAATGTAAATTTTGCTTGAGGTCAAAATAGAAAGATGGCTTGAGGTTTAGATAAGAAGAATATTTGGGTAAGAAAATAAAAATAAGAGTTGGTGTGATTACGTGGTTAAAGCGTTGTGATTAAATCTCTAAGGTCTTGAGTTCAAATCACATCTCTTAAGCTTCATTCATAATTATCTTAACCATGTTTGAATTTTTGATTTTCTTACATTCCGTAAAGATAGGAATGCTGTCTTAAGGAAGACATGATGGTAATGTCTTGACCATGAGGTCTTGTCCTAAAAAGAATTCTAGAGGAATTCTTGTTCCCTTTAATTTTGCTAGCCTTGTCCTAACATCTTTATAATTTAAACTATCCTTAATTCATTAATCCATTTTTAATCCCAAAATTCTATGATAAACCCCTAGCATTAGAATTCAAAAATCAGCTCTTATGGGATTTGGATGGCTGAAAATAGGGAGGAGAATTAGGAAGGGATTCTTAGGAAAAGAAAACACTATGGCTATTCATTCAAACACCATCTTCATGTTGTTCATATTTTGGTGAAGAAAAATTTGGAAAATTTTCCAGATTTCTTGCAAGGCTGTTTTCGAAAGTTTCAGCCAACTTTCCTACCAAATTTCTACAAGAAAAATAGTCATTTTATGTAAGGTTGAAGGCTGGAAATTCAGTGAATTTTCGGACTACACATCCATCCCAAAACTAGAATTTAGCTTTAGAAATTTAGCTACATTAAACCTGGAAATTGAAGCCACCATTAAGACATAAGAACAGCTGGAACTTTCGAGATTTTTCTTCAAGAGGAAGGCTGGATAACCACAATAAAAGACCTTCAAACACCCTTAAGAATCATCTAAAAAATCGTGCCAAGGAGAGCAGAAAATTTTGTACTAAAAACATCTCAATTCCAAGCATTCTTAGAGCATTAAATCCTAGAAATTTTCCAGCTAGTCTCCTCAAGGCAAAGGCCGAAATTCTGAACTCAAAACCATTGCAATTTGGATCTTGTTTAGCTATGGACTAAAAATCTTGGCCTCCACACCAACCTTGAAAGTTTGGACTCCATGACCGTACCTAAAAAAGCTCTAAAGATTACTCTATCAAAAACTTATTGAAACTTCAAACTAAATTACAGATTTTTGTTGCGTTAAAACACTCCAATAGCAAGTGATCAAACCAGAAAATCCACTGCCATTATAAACCATTTTTGGCCAGCCGTATGTACTGAACAACCCTTCACTCTTAGATTATAACCTACCTAATTCAACCTTACACCATTGATGAACAAAAGACCTTCCATGAACAGACTCCATTAACTAATCTTATACCTCAAACAATTCCACCTTTTTCTCCATTTGAATTTCAAAAAAATTGAAAACCTTCTTTCTCATTCTTGATAACTAAAACTCCTTTCTACACTAGGCCATTCGGCCATCACAATTCCAGCAACTCTCGAAAACCATTTTCTCTCAAACTCTCTCAAAAAACACTAAGAATACTTAGAACACACACTTCTCATCTTCAAGCCTAAATCCATCCTAAACACCTTCAATCACTCCCAAACACTCTAGATCATCCATATTCAGCCTATAGTCTTCATATATGGCCTTTATAACACCGAATCACACAAAGTGGAATTTCCAAACGGATCAAAACTAACTTTTTTGTTGAAGGTTCCAAGAATACCAAAAGGTAAAATAAGGACAATCTTCTTGTTCTTCCTCTTTTACTCAACTTCTAATATTCCTCTCTACTCTTATTCATCTCTTTCTCACTCCTTCGCTCTCTCTTGGCCAAAATGGTGATGATCAACCATGGCTATTTTCCAGACCACAAAAGGCTCTCAAGCTCGTGTGGATCTTCACTAATCAAGGAAACCTTCATTAAGTGATCATCGATCAATTATTTTTCCTTAAATCTTCCTTTTTTAATTTTTGGAATCATAACTCCGAGATGTTGATAGGATGATTACATAAAATAGTGGTTGAATATATGTATGTGGATGAAGGGAATGTAGTTAGGACATGAGAATTGGAATATATGATTAGGCCTTATGGATTTTTCTTTTAAATCAATATATGCTCATCATAATTAAAGGGATTTATGGATGTTTTGATGTATGTTAGATATTATGAACACCATTGGTGATTAGGCCTTTATGTTCTTATTTTTCAATAAAGCCATAGATGATGATTATGCCTAGAAAGAGATTATCCATGCGTTAGTATATGTTGATTCAAGTATATGTTCATGGATGGATTAATATGTTATGTGAGAATATGTTCATAGATCTTCTCTAGTAATAGAAAATTACTGGAGAAACTATTTTCTATTAATTCTAGAATTATTTTACTAATATTTTGTTATTAATTATAAAATTCGAAAACAATAGTTAGGTTTGAAATAGAGTATTATTTAAAAATATTATTATTTTATTAGTTAAATAAATAAAATCTTTTATTAAAATAATAATAATAATATAATAATTTTTAAAATTAAAATTAATTAATATCGAATGACCTTGTAGACCATATTAATAATATTAGTTTGTCTCACTAAAACTTTTATCAATATGTATAAATAATATTTGTATTAATTTTTTTTTTATTATTGATTAATTAAAAATTAAGTATAATTCATTTATTATTAATTTTATTGATTATTTATTGTCTATTAATTATTAATTAAAAATTAAGTGTAATTTATTATTTATAAAAATACTATTTAAATATTACTAATTACCAATATTTTTTGGGATTTATTAGTATTTATACTTTAACACTAATTTTATTTATTAGCAATATTACTCATTATTTATTATGTGAAAACATAACATATTATTATTTATTTTATAACCGCATTTATTTTAACTTATCAAGCTAGTTTATTTTATAAAATATTTTATCAACTAGTATTGAAGCCTAAGACATTATGATCAAGGTTAGGGTGGTTGTGACTGGTTGAACTAAGATTTATTTATTTTAGGCAGATATGGTCTGAATATTGTCCTATACCTTGTATTTACCCCAATTGGGGTTAGGTTAACCTTGGAAGACCTTTGAATGTAGGAGGAGCAAAAGAACAGGTAAGTTCTTGCATGGAACCATTTGAGGACCAAAAGTTATTGTGGCAAGTCGAACTCATTGTATACGAGTATTTGTACTGTGAAGCAATTATGGACTATTTTTCCTTTTTCTTTCAGTTAAGCAAACCATTTACAACTAAGCAAACAATTTCACACCAAACGCTAAACTTTTCCTAAAAACTTAACTTTGACAAGAATTTTAAAAGCCATAGTTGCTGTTTTCAAGTGAATCATTGTATGATCTTTTTCCTCCCAAGTAGGACAAATAAGGTTGAGTTCTCAATAAGGGTAGACCACTAGAACTAGTCTTTGAAGGGTTAGGGTAAGTCTCTCAGTAGGTAGTCACCTCTGAGGGGTGAGTCCTTCCCGAATAGGATG
The DNA here is from genome assembly GCA_026120185.1 of Voacanga thouarsii. Lineage (NCBI taxonomy): Eukaryota > Viridiplantae > Streptophyta > Magnoliopsida > Gentianales > Apocynaceae > Voacanga > Voacanga thouarsii. Next base: position 370,178 of record JANUWF010001273.1, on the reverse strand, counting down.
TCAGTCCAGTAAGTCATACCGGTCCGAGCTAGCAAGTTCAGTCTAGTGGACTGTGTGTTTCTAGGGTGGACAACCGTTAAGTTTGGGTATAGAGATGGAGGAGTATCTCACTCGGTAGGTCGTACACATACCTTATGTCAGTATGCTCAACGTGTGGCATTTTGACCGTTATGTTGTCATGCGGAACAAAGTGTGGTGCCATGGCTACCTCTTTTCAGTTGTTGTATTTATTGTGCACACGTATGTTTGGAAAGTAAAGCACCACTCTTCATTTGTGAAATTTATTTGAGGCTTGCCAACACTTTGTTTTTTGGAACATTTACAACTTGAATACATGAACTGCTTTACCTGAAACACTCAAAGCACACACAGGCTTACTGAGATTTATATCTCACCACCTTTTATACTATGTTTTCAGGTCAATCCCGTTGTGAAGGTTATTAGCTAGAGTATTGCCTATGTCTTGGAGACTCATTGTTATTTCTCCTATGTATTTCATTTGAGAAACAGTAGTAGACAATTAATTTTGAATTTGTTCATGTATTGTTGGGTTGTAATAAGCTTAATTTTGAAGTATTTCTTTTATTTTATTTTGTGTGTCCTTGTTATAAAGACTCCTTGTCCGGTGGTCGGGGCGACATCCCCAACCCTAATAGGGCATAGGTAGTGAGGTGTTACAAGTGGTATCAGTGAATAAGTTTATGCAATTATTGATAATATATTCTTTGTTTCATTAGGGTTAAAATCTTTTAACTAACCTAGCTTGGTTATGCTGTAGGATGGTTAGAATGATTAGAACTGCGAAAAAGGGGCAGCATTGGCATCCACCCGTCCCTATCAACTTGGAAAATTTACCAGTACCACAGCCTGCACCATAACCCACACCTCAACCAATCATACCCTTGGATGAGAGTAGTGATGATGAGGTTCAGATTATTGAGCTACCTCCAATACCTGTAATAGACTTAGTTACTGACAGTGAAGATGAGAAAATTGACATGGAGTATGTCCCACTCCCGCCTAGCCCCGTTATTGATTTAATTGTTGATATTGATGACCTAGGGAAGATACACTATGAATCTCTACCTATACCTTCTTTTGTACCCCCACCCAACCATGTTGAAACTGGGAAGAATTCTAGGAGACTCGGGAAGGAGCCGATGGACTATGAGTTTGTGAATGGGGCATGGATAGATTTTTCTTGCAATTTTGGAAGATGGTTGTATGATGCTGACTCTGAAGATTCTAATGAGGATTAGAGAGGCTAAGTCCTGCTATGCTTAGGAAGTTTTTATTTACAACTTTCAAGGAACTCCTATGCTAGGAGTCCATTTACGTTCATTACTTTATTTCAAAATTTATGCAAATAAGAGTACTGGGTGTACTCTAATTTTGAAAATATGCAATTATTTTTGCAAAACTTGCATCTAATTTCCTTTTGCTTACAACTGAATGTGAATGCATGCTCGATTTGAATATTTTAAACTTTGATGCATAGCTCATTATCTAGGCATGGTTTAGAATAGCACCCAAACGTCTTGCAGCCACATCCACCAGAAAGGTTCTTGATGTAGAACCCGTAACTCCAGAGCTTAATGCAACTCAATTGTTGACACCACACTGGGGCAATGAGAATGAACTAGAGCTGAAAGTGGGATTGGGAGAACCTATCAATGTCACTATGAGGCAATTGTTCCACAAAATGACCGAGATTCTGCAAACCCTATCTAAGCGGAGGAATCCAAAAGGGGAAGATGAAACATTGGAGAGGTTTTTAAAATTTCAACCTCCCACCTTCTTAGAAGAGGTTGAGCAAGACTAGAAGGTGGAGCAGTTGATAGAACAGATAGAGAACATATTTGTTACGCTTCAGTACATCAAGAAGCGAATGTTGAAATTTGCTGCATTTAGGCTAAGGGGCCTAACTCGGGCATGGTGGCAATGAGTCCAAGATGACTGGGAGATGATAGATCAAGACTGGAGGTAGGCCAACTTCATGGAGGCATTCAGAGCAGAATATATCCCTCAGTGGATAGTGGAAAAGAAGGAAGACAAATTCCAAAATTTGAAGTAAGGGGGCATGACTGTGGCTCAGTATGCGGCACATTTTACTCAGTTATCAAAATACTACAAAAGGTTAGTAGATACTGAGCAAAACCGAGCAAGGCAATTTGTCAAGCAATTCAGGCAGGAGTTGAGAAGGGCTTTGGCACCTTCTCCACCAACAACTTATTTGGTGGCCATGGACGCAGCGACCCGGACTGAGAACGATGATCACAATAGCATGGTACCAAGACCTTTCTTGCCACCAAGACAATCGCCGAGACCTTTCCAGAAGCAGCAACCCAATAAGCGGCCTGCCATCCAGCAATAGCAGAACCGATGGAAGCAAGCACGAATGACACCAGTTGGTCCTGCACAGAATCTTCCATTATGCTGACACTGAGGGAAAAAGGGTCATGTAGGGAAAAATTGTTAGTCCAAGGGAGCTGAACTGAAATGCTACAATTGCGAAGATTCGAATCATCTGCGAAACGCTTGCCTTAAACTTCTTCGAATCGGGCAAGGAAACCTAGCTCAGACCAGGGGAGCCAATCCAGACAATGTTGTTGGAGCCTTCAGAAGTAGAGCTCAGAAGCTGCAAGTGAAAGCAAAGGTTTTCACTCTTAACTGAGAGAAAATTGGAGCAGATGCAGTGATGGTGGAAGGTACGTTTACTATCCAAGGTCGTTCCATTAATGCTTTGATTGACCCTAGATTTACCAATTCCTATTTAAACAAGAATTGTTCTTATCATTTGGGTTGTGATAGAATAGAACTACTTTTTACCTTGTTGGTGAGTACGCCCTTAGGGAAAATGGTGTCAGCGGATCGGTATGTGCAGAATTGTAAGATTGAAGTGGGAAGGGAAAGCTTAGTGAGAGATTTGATAGTCTTAGCTATTAATGACTATGACTTGATTTTGGGTATAAATTGGCTAGCTAAGCATGGGGCTAAAATAGACAGTAAGAATAAGTCCATTCAATTCAGTAGACCAGGATGCAACGTGTTGGAGTTTAATGGCAAGAGAGTAAAAGAGTTGAAGTTTTTGATAACTGGTGCAAAAGCCCGAAAATTGTTGAAGCAAGGATGTTAAGGATATTTGACCTATGTGATAAATATGCCGAAGGATCAGTGCACCCCGAAGATACTAAGATGGTAAGAGATTTTCCCGATGTGTTCCATTCAGAACTCACTTCTCTACCTCCTAACCAAGAAGTTGAGTTCACCATTGATTTAGTTCTAAGAGCAAAGCCTATATCCCGAACCCCATATCGGATGGCATCAGTGGAATTGAAGGAATTAAAGGAGTAGCTGGAGGAATTGGAGAAGCAAGGTTACAAAAGACCTAGCACGTCACCCTGGGAGCCTCTAGTGCTATTTGTGAAGAAGAAAGACGGGACCTTGAGGTTGTGTATCGACTATTAGGGGTTGAACAACTTGACCATCAAGAATAAGTATCCTCTACCATTAATTGATGAGTTGTTCAACCAATTGCAAGGTTCCAGTTGTTATTCCAAATTGGATTGGAGGCAAGGATATTATCAAGTGAGGATAAAAAAGGAGGATATTCCCAAGACGGCCTTCAACACAAGATATGGTCACTAAATGTTTGTAGTGATGTCTTTTAGGGTGACAAATACACCAACAATGTTTATGTATTTAATGCATCGAGTTTTCCAACCCTACCTGGACAAGTTCGTGGTGGCCTTCATCGACGATAAATCATATACTCTAAGAGTCTCGAGGACTATACGAAACATTTGAAGCTGGTATTAGAAAAGCTAAGAGAGCACAAGCTTTATGCCAAATTTAGCAAGTACAAGTTTTGGTTGGATAATGTGTCATTTCTTGGCCATGTGGTAACTAAGGATGGAATTAAGGTGGACCCAGTAAAAGTTGAAGCAGTTTCAGACTGGAAGCAACCAGAGAACATCACAGAGATTCGAAGCTTCTTGGGACTGGCCGGCTATTACAGGAGGTTTATTAAAGGGTTCACAACGCTAGCATTACCTAAGACTTGGCTTCTAAGAAAGGACGTACCTTTTGTCTGGAATGAGAAAAGCGAAAAGAGTTTCCAAGAGCTAAAGCAAAGGTTATTGACAGCACCAGTGTTGAGTTTGCTAGAGGGAGATAAACCCTATGCTCTGTATATTAATGCTTCAAAGGAAGGTTTGAGAGCAGTATTGATGCAGGATAGGAAGGTAATAGCCTATGCTTCTTGAAAGTTGAGGCCTCATGAAGTCAACTATCCAACGCATGATTTGGAGCTGGCTGCCACTATATTTGCTTTAAAGAAATGGTGGCATTACTTGTATAGAGCTGAGTATGAAATTTTTACTGATCACAAGAGTAGAAATACATCTTCACCCGGAAGGACTTGAATTTGAGACAGTAGAGATGGATGGAATTTTTGGAAGAGTATCGTTGTCCTATTAACTACCACCCCGAAAGGCTAACGTTGTTGCTAATGCTTTAAGCCGTAAAGTTAAAATGGCTAAGTTGAGAGTGCAGGAGATTCAAGAGGTGTGTTGGATAGAAGGACGGAAGTGCAAGAAGAGAGGATTATTGTTAGTAATCTGAGATTGATATCGGATCTAAGGCGGGAAATCATCCAAGCTCAGCAAAGTAATGTGGAATTTCAACTTTTCAAGGACAAAGAGCTTAAATGGAAAGGTAGTGATTTTAGATAGGATGAAGCGGGAGTTTTGTATTTCCGAGATCGTCTGTGTGTACCCAATGAGCACCAGTTGAAGGATAGGATTTTGGAGGAGGCGTACAAAATCAAGTACGCTATTCATCCGGGAGAGGTAAAAATGTATCAAGACCTAAAAAGGGCTATTTGGTAGCCCGGAATAAAGAGGAACATGGTTAAGTATGTCTCGACGTGTCTTACCTATCAAAAAGTCAAAGCAAAGCACTAAAAGTTGGCGAAATTGTTGCAACCGTTACCAATACCTGAATGGAAATGGGAATAGGTGACCATAGACTTCGTTATCGGACTCCCTATGGCAAGGACCCAAAAGGATGCTATATGGGTAGTGGTAGATAGATTGACCAAGTTAGCACATTTTATACAGGTAAATGTAAGGGATTCAATGGAGAAGTTAGCTCAAACCTATGTGCAAGAAATAGTCAGATTGCATGGGGTGCCTTCGAGTATTGTCTCCGACCGAGACCTAAGATTTACATCCTGATTTTGGGGCAAGTTTTAAGAATCAATGGGTTCCAGTCTAAAGTTCAGTACAATGGCACATCTGCAAACCGATGGTTAGTCAAAAAGGGTTATTCAGATATTGGAGGACATGTTAAGATCTTACGTATTGGATTTCAGGGATAAGTGGATTGAATGTGTAGTGTATGCATAATTGGCTTACAATAATAGCTATCAGTCTTCAATTAGAACGGCCCCGTATGAAGCATTGTAGGACGTAAGTGTCAAGTACCTTTATACAAGAGTTAGTCGGAAGACGGCAACATAAGAAAGTTTGGAGAAGTCTGCATTTAGGAAATGTTAGATATGGTGAAGCTAATCAGAGAAAGGTTAAAGGGGGCCCAAAGCCGACAAAAGAGTTATGCGGACAATAGGCAAAGAGAGTTGGAATTTCAAGTGGGAGACAGTGTGTTCTTAAGGATGACACCGAATAGAGAATTTTGAACCATCCGAAAGGTGGGAAGCTGAACCCGAGGTATTTGGGACTGTTTTCGATAAAAGAAAGAATTAGACCGAGGGTGTATCGATTGGATTTGCCGATTGGATTGATAGGAATACACAATGTATTCCATATGTCTCAGTTGAAGAAGTACAATGCTGATAGGGCTAAATTAGTCATATTTTTCCTAGTTATTTAAGATTCTTTTGGATATATTTTCTTCAATAACTAATCATATTCCTTCATATTTGAGATTTTACCATTGGAAAGGTATTTTGTTCTTTATTTCATATTTTTAGGGTAAAATGAAATAAAAACAACACAAAACAGAGGAGAGGAGGCGCCGACTAGGGCCCTAGAACCGGCGTCGACCATGCACTGTTGACGTGAACTTTGAAGTCACAGAAAAATTGGTGAAACAGAGCAAAACAGAGTTAAACTGGCACCGGCTCCATGAGTCAAGGCGACGTCGCCTGCATTTTGGTCTTCATTGTGCAAAATTCGGAGAAAATCGCCGAATGAGTAGAGAAGCAGAACACAACCAGCGCCAGCTCCGACAGCCTAGGCGGCGCCAGCTGTGCCCTGGAGCTAAGGCGGTGCTTGATTTTTTCTACGCGGTTTTTTATAATCTGTGGAGTTTTAGTATCTTCTAACTTCTATTCAGCCTAGAACTTTGTATCTACAAGTTTAGGCATTTCCTAAGCCTATAAATAGATGAAAAACACAAGGGAAAAAGGGAGAATTCATTGGTCATCATAAAAAATCACTCAATTAAAGGAAGAGTTCTTCAATTCAACGAGGGTTGTGCAAGAAGGTCTTCAAAAGGAAGAAGAAGGAAGCTTGTCTATGAGTGCTTTCTTTTACTTTATTTTCTTTTTCTTGAACAATGATAAGTTAATTGTTTTATTGTAATTTGACATTGTTTAGATATTCATGGTTTTTAGAGTTATTTGATCTTTTCATTAATTGATTGTTATTCTTGGTATTTAATTACTCGTACTTTTTACGAGATTGGTTGATTGTTTTTGTCCATTAACTTGCTCGGGAAAGGGGTTAATGGTGGTTTCAATTTGATTGAATTCATATCTGTTGTCTCTTAACTTGCTTGAGAAAAGCGGTTAATTGCTAAGAATTGGTAATTAAAGGTTAATTGATGTCTGCCAGAGTATGGATTCATTGGTTAATTTCATGTTTTAAGTTTGCTAGAGTATGAAAATTTAGTCAAGGATTGGGTTTAATGCATCTTTTGGGTAAGACTGGTTAAGATAGAGTATGTAATACTAAGTTACCTAGAAGATAGGGTTTCATGGATTGGAAAAGAAGTTAGTCTATTTTAATCATTCATGATGCCAAGAGAATAGTTGATTATGATAAAGGTTGGATACTTTAAGACCATGCTTGTCTGAACAATGGCTTAAGTTACATAATTCTACATCCTTGACATATATATTTTTATTTTTATTTTTCACTTTATCGAATCGGTTAAACAATGAAAAAAAAGGTGATTAATGTCTACTTGTTCCTGAAGGATCGACGCTCGTTTGAACCCTATACTCGGTTAATGATGAGTACGCTTGCTTTTATGTGTGATTTGGATTGAACATTTTAATTTAAACTTGATTGGGAATGTGCTTAGTGTTTGTCTGATATTTACACCCAAGTCCAGACACATCAAGATTTTTGCTCTGTTCCTGGGGAACAATAGCATGAAAGCTTACATTTTGTTGATTTAACCATGTAAATAAGTAAATAAGTAAATATGTACAATTGTTCTTTTCGCAAAAAGGTGCTATCTTTTGTATCTTGTGTATCTTATGTATACTTTTGTAATCTAACTTGATAACTTTGACTATGTTTAATTTTTCTAACAAGTTCTTGTAATTTTGTTTGAATTATGAATTCTATTATCTAACTTTCGTCTTGACTTTACTAGGTGTTAGCCTTGGTACATGATCTAATGACCTGAAGGCGATATAGTAGATTTCGTTTTGTTTCATTTTTATTTCTTTCTTTATGAATTAAATTACATTATTCATCATTCCCACATGTTCATCATTTTTATTCCATTTTTCACCACAAAAAAAAAATAAAAATAATTAGTGTATTGATGATAGATTGGCAAAATTACAAGCTAACATTGATGTTTTTAGTGAGACGTCATTAGATGCATTAGTGAATTCTTTTGAAGCCAATACAAATTTATCTGTTTAGTGGCATGAAGAACCTTCCCAACAATTGGGCAATCAAAGGAAACAATTAGTTAAGATTGTTGAGGAGACTCATGAGTTCATGCTAGCCCGTACAATTGACCATAAAAAAAAAAAAAAAAGAGAGAGAGAGAGAGGCTATGGGGGACAATTGCATGATTTGGCAACAGAGGTATTTGATTCTACTTTATGTGCTCATAATTCTAATATTTCTTTGTCACATGATTTCTTAGGCTCTTCTCACTTCTTGGAGAACAATGGTCCCAATGATGATGTATGGAGTTCAACATACCTCAAGAAGTTGGATTTATCATTCATTCTAAGAAACCATTTGAGGATGTTGACGAATTCTACCCTTCACCCCAATCTCAGGGAGGTAACTTGGTATTTGTCGAAGCATTGAAAAGTAAGAATTTCCCAATTCCATCTTTAAGAACTTAAACACTAAGTTTAAAGGGGTATTTTAAATTGTAAAAATTCTTTTGTAGGGTTAATCGGTGATTTCAAGCTTGATGCATTCTTTAGAAACCATGTCTTATATGTTGACAACAATATTTGTGTGTCTAAAGAAATGTTAGAGAAAGAGGTTTATGTGTTTTGCTTTAGTGAGAAAAAATTATTTTCATGAACCTTCTACTTTTTAAAATCCTCCATTCTTTTTACATTCAGTATGCCTATCTGCTACTTTGAGTTTTAATTTCTTTTCAAAAAGCTTGATGAGGAAGCATGATGAGTGTAGAGAGTTTTTGTTTTATTTTTTATTTGTTTATTATTTTATTCTTTTTCTTTAGTTTGTTTTTTTTTTTTTAGGTATGTTTTTATTTTAATATTATTTGCTTTGTCCTTTTATTTGTATTTTGTTTTATAGGTATAGAGCCCTCTTGGACAAGCCCTTCTCTGTACCTCACGTTTGGATATCTATTGGAGCATTATCGCACTTGGGCAGTATTACTTAAACTTTCTAACCCCTTATTATTTCATCCCTTTAGAGATGCGTTTTTATGTTTATTTTTTGCCAATGTGGCATTGTCCAATTTAAGTATGGGGGAGTGGTTTGGGGATATATTTTGTCCAAATTTTCATCGATTTTAGCACATTACGCAATATATGGAAGTATTGTTTTTCTTATCTCTTCTCCTTTATATTTTTGGACCCATAGCATTGTTTCTTTCTTATTATATTTATTTGGCCATTAAGGACAATGTCCAGTTTAAGTGTGGGGGAGTGATTCGATTGAAAATTCTTTTATGCATCATTCTTTTATACTTTCCTTCTTCTTGTGAGGGGGAGTGATTCGATTGAAAATTCTTCTATGCATCATTCTTTTATAGTTTCCTTCTTCTTGTGAGCAAAGCGGCACCGGTTGTGTTCTGCTTCTCTACTTGTTCGCCGAATTTTCTCTGAATTTTGCACAATGAAGACCAGAATGCAGCTGGCACCGCCTTAACTCTTGGAGCTAGTGTCGATTTGACTCTGTTTTGCTATGTTTTACCAATTTTTCTGTTTCTTCGAAATTCGCATCAACAGTGCATGGCCAGCGCCGGTTCTAGGGCCCTAGCCGGTGCCGCCTCTCCTCTGTTTTGCTACGTTTTTGTTTCGTTTTACCCTAAAAATCTAAAATAAAGAACAAAATACCTTTTCAATGGTAAAATCTCAAATATAATGGAATATAATTAGTTATTGAACAAAATACATCCAAAAGAACCTCAAATAATTAGGAAAAATATGACTAATTTAGCTCCCATCAAATGCCGACCCCAGACATGTTTTGAATAATGAACCATTGGTATTGCAACCCGTGAAAATTTTGGACCGAAGTATCAAGACTCTCCAGAATAAGAAGATTCCTATAGTGAAGGTACAATGGGAACATCAAGGCACTCAAGATGCCTCATGGAAAATAAAAGAATGGGTAAAGCGGAAGTATCCCGACCTGAGATAAAGGTATGCCTGAATTTCGGGACAAAATTCTTCTACGAAGAGGAGGATGTGAAACCACACCTAAAGCCAACCCTAGAGCAAGGGGTATGGGATGCATATCATGTCATCATGCATTAAAATATACTTTTTGAATGATTTTATGTGTCCTAGAATTGTGGTTTATAGGTTAAATGGCTTATTTATGCTTGTTGGGTAAAAAGGTAAATTTTGCTTGATGTCAAAATAGGAAGATGGCTTGAGGTTTAGATAAGAAGAATATTTGGATGAGAAAATAAGAACAAGAGTTAGTGTAGTTAGGTGGTTAGAGATTTGTGATTTAATCTCTAATGTCTTGAGTTCAAATCTATCACTTATGTTTTATTCATAATTTTCTTAATGATGTTTGAATTTTCAATTTTCATACATTCCTTAAAGATAGGAATGTTGCCTTAAGGAAGACATGATGGTAATGTCTTGACCATAAGGTCTTGTCCTAAAAAGAATTCTAAAGGAATTCTTGTTCCCTTTAATTTTGCTAGCCTTGTCCTAACATCTTTATAATTTAAACTATCCTTAATTCACTAATCTATTTTTAATCCCAAAAATTCTGTGATAAATCCCTAGCATTGGAATTCGAAAATCAGCTCTTGTGGGATAGGGAAGGTTGAAAATAGGGAGGAGAATTACGAAGGGATTCCAAGGAAAAGAAAACACCATAGCTATTCCTTCAAACTCTATCTTCATCTTGTTGATATTTTGGTAAAGAAAAATCTGGAAAATTTTCCAGATTTCTTGCAAGGCTATTTTCAAAAGTTTCAGCCAACTTTCCTACCCAATTTCTACAAGAAAAACAGTTATTTTATGTAAGGTTGAGGGCTGGAAATTCAGTGAATTTTCGGATTGCACAACCATCCCAAAACCAGAATTTTGCTTCAGCAATTTAGCTACATTAAACCTGGAATTTGAAGCCACCATTAGGACATAACAACAGTAGGAACTTCCTCTGTTTTTCTTCAAGAGGAAGGCTGGAAAACCACCATTAAAAGACCTTCAAACACCCTTAAGAACTAGCTACAAAATTGTGCCAAAGAGAGCAGAAAAATCTGCACCAAAAACATCTCAATTCCAAGCATTCTTGGAGCATTAAATCCCAGAAATTTTCCAACTTGTCTCCTCAAGGAAAACGCCAAAATTCTTCACTCAAAACCACTGCAATTCAGACCTTGTTCAGCCATGGACTGAACATCTTGGCCTCTACACCAACCTTGAATGTGTGGACTCCATGATCATACCTCAAAAAGCTCCTAAGATTGTTCTATCCAAAACTTATTCAAACTTCAAATTAAATTAGAGATTTTTGTTCCATTGAAACACTCCTATAACAAGTGATCAAACCAGAAAATCCTCTGCCATTATAAGCCATTTCTGGCCAGCCTTATGTACTGAACAACCCTTCACTCTTTGATTAAAACCTACCTAATTCAACCTTACACCATTGAAGAACAAAAGACCTTCCATGAACAATCTCCATTAACTAATCTTATACCTCAAACAACTCCACCTTTTTCTCCATTTGAGTTTCAAAAAAACTAAAAACCTTCTCTCTCATTCTTGATAACTGAAACTCCTTTCTACCTTAGGCCATTCAGCCATCACAATTCTGGCAACTCTCGAAAACCATTTTCTCTCAAACTCTCTCAAAAAACACCAAGAACACCAAGAACACACGCTTCTCATCTTCAAGCTTAAACCCATCCTAAACACCTTCAATCACTCCCAAACACCCTAGATCATCCATATTCAACCTATAGTCTTCATTTTTGGCCTTTATAACACCGAATCAGGCAAAGTGGAATTTCCAAATGGATCAAAACTAACTTTTTTGTTGAAGGTTCCAAAAACACCAAAAGGTAAAATAAGAACAACCTTCTTGTTCTTCCTTTTTTACTCAACATCTAATATTCCTCTCTACTCTTATTTCTCTCTTTCTCACTCCCTCTCTCTCTCTTGGCCAAAATGGTGATGATCAACCATGGCTATTTTCCAGACCACTAAAGGCTCTCTAGCACGTGTGGATCTTCACTAATCAAGGAAACCTTCATTAAGCGATCATCCATCAAGTATTTTTTCCTTAAATCTTCCGTTTTCAATTTCTCGAATCATGACTCCTAGATGTTGATAGGATGATTAAATAAAGTAGGGGTTGAGTATATGTATGTGGATGAAGGGGATATAATTAGGACATGAGAGTTGGAATGTATGATTAGGCCCTATAGATTTTTCTTTTGAATCAATATATGCTCATCATGATTAAAGGGATTTATGGATGTTTTTATGCATGTTAGATATTATGACATCATTGGTGATTTTGCTTTTATATTCTTATTTTCCAATAATGCCGATGATGATGATTATGCCTAGAAGGGGATTATCCATGTGTTAGTATATGTTGATTCAAGTGTATGTTCATAGATGGATTAATTTGTTATGTCAGAATATATTCATAGATCTTCTCTAGCAATAGAAAATTATTGGAAAAACTATTTTCTATTAATTCTAGAATTATTTTACTAACATTATTGTTATTAATTTAATTAAATTATTATTCAGTTTAACCTATAAAATTTGAAAACAATAGTTATGTTTGAAATAGAGTATTATTTATAAATAATATTATTTTATTAGTTAAATAAATAAAATATTTTATTAAAAAATAAATAATAAAATATTGGAATTAATTAATATCAAATGACCTTGTAGACCATATTAATAATATTAGTTGGCCTTACTAAAACATTTATTGATATCTATAAATAGTATTAATATTAAAATTTATTTAATATTTATTAATTGAAAATTAAGTATATTTCATTTATTCTTAATTTTATTGACTATTTACTGTCTATTAATTTTTAATTAAAAATTTAGTGTAATTTATTATTTATAATAATACTATTTAAATGTTACTAATTACCAATATTATTTGGGATTTAGTAGTATTTATTCTTTAACACTAATTTTATTTATAAGCAATATTACTCATTAGTTATTATTTGAAATCATTACTTACTATTATTTATTTTAAACCCCATTTATTTTAACTCATCAAGCTAGTTTATTTTTTAAAATATTTTATTAACTAGTATTAAAGCCTAAGATATTATGTTCAGGGTTAGGGTGGTTGTGACTAGTTGAACTAGGAATTATTTATTTAAGGTAGATATGGTTTGGATATTGTCTTATACCTTTTGTTTACCCTAGGTGGGGTTAGGTTGACCTTGGAACACCTTTGAATCCAAGAAGAGCTAAAGATCAGGTAAGTTCTGGCATGGAAGCATTTGAAGACCAAAGTTTATATGGCAAGTCGAACTCATGGTATGCAAGTATTTGTATTGTGAAGCAATTATGGACAATTTTTCCTTTTTCTTTCAATTAAGCAAACCATTTAAAACTAAGTAAACAATTTCACACCAAACGTTAAACTTTTCCTAAAAACACAACTTTGACAAGAATTTTAGAAATTATAGTTGCTGTTTTCAAGTGAATCATTGTATGATCTTTTTCCTCCCAAGTAGGAAAAATAAGGTTGAGTACTCAATAAGGGTAAACTATTAGGACTAGTCTGTGAAGGGTTAGGGAAAGTCTTTCAGTAAGTGGCCACCTCTGAGGGGTCAGTCCTTCCCAGATAGGATGCCAGTCTTGTAAGTCATGCTGGTCCAAGATAGCAAGTTCAGTTAAGTGGATTGTGTGTTTTCAGGATAGAGAACCAGTAGGTTTTGGTGTAGAGATGGAGGAGTATCTCACCCGCTAGGCCGTACACTTACCTTGTGTCAGTATGCTCAACGTGTGGCATTCTGATCGTTTTGTTATCATACTGAAAAAAGTGTGGGGCCATGGCTACCTCTTTTAAGTGGTTGTATTTATTGTGCACATGTATGTTTAGAAAGTAAAACACCACTCTTCAATTGTGAAATTTATTTGAGGCTTCCAGCACTTTCTTTTATGGAACATTTACAACTTGCATAAATGAACTGCTTTACCTGAAATACTCAAAACATACACGGGCTTATTGAGATATATATCTCACCTCCTTTTATACCATGTTTTCTAGTTGATCCTGCTGTGAAGGTTATTAGCTAAAGTATTGCCTATGTCTTGGAGACTCATTGTTATTTCTCCTATATATTTCTTTTGAGAGATAGTAGCAGAAAATTAATTTTGAATTTGTTCATGTATTGCTAGGTTGTAATAAGCTTAATTTTAAAGTATTTCTTTTATTTTATTTTGTGTGCCTTAGTTATAAAGGCCCCTTGTCCGGTGGACGGGGTGACATCCCCAGACCTAATGGGGAATAGGTAGTGGGGTGTTACACATACGGTTGTATTCATTTGCATCGAGATCATTTTTGCATTATCATAATTGTTGTATTCATCACTTCCTTTAGGCACTATTTCGCCTTCAACCACTTTGGTTGGGACAAATGGTCCCTTTTCAATTTGACTCCACAACTCAAAATTTATTAAGCAAACATATATCATCATCCTATTTTTCTAGAATGTGTAGTTACTTCTATTGAATAGAGGAGGTCTATTTGTTGAATACCTTTCAATATAAGGCAGAGCAGATGTGTTTGCCATATGGATCTTTTCTACAAGGCTGATAAACTGAAGATAGTGCAGACCAACGCTTTGATACCAGCTGGTAAACCTTAGAGGTGGATAAGGGTTATAGCAAACAAATACAAATTTAAAAATTGATATCTCCTAAGAAGGGCGAATTAAATGGCAGAGTTGCTTCGTAGTTTTATGAGTGCTAAAAGGGATCTTTTAAATCTGCACAAAAAGAGGAGAGGATGGTATAAAATAAAGATAAGTAGTTGAGCTATGAAGGACAGACTTGCTATAGAATGCAAGAGTCTTAAATGAACTACTGATTTTAGAGAAAAAGATACAGCATTTAGGATTTGTGAATTTGCAAAAAAGCAGTGAAGAAACTAAGGCAAACAGCAAAAGAAAAGACTTAAGAATTTATAATGCTTCGATCCTTAAATGATCTACATCCACTACCTTAAGTTCTCAATTTAGGATTTTAACACCACTCACTAAAACCTTTTTCCAAATTAATGGTGGTAGGTGACACCAATTTTACGTAAGAGGATCACCATAATTGGTTTTACATCCAACTTCATTAAACATAACAATTAAGGCTCACCCTAATTGGGGTTTACCTTCTTAACCTTGATAGAAATCTAATTGAAGAAAGAGTATAGAAATAGCTAACATATTTGAGCAAAATATGAACAACTAAGCACTAATATCTTTTTCCTTTGGAACAATTTCACTTCACTTTGAAGCACAGATAAAAAGGGATATTTTTGTATTTCTAAAGTGTAAGTATGTTTCTAAGAGAGATAGCACAAAAATCTGCTTCAAAATCGAGTTTTAGAAGCTTTTATAAGAGCCAAACCCGAAGTCCCAACGGCTAATAATGGCTAGTTACTTCTGTCAGGATTTTCAGGGTTTTAGATTCACAAAGTGGAAGGATGTACATCCAAATAGTGAGTCCAAAATAGCACTTTAAGTAAAGAGATATATTTTTCTAAAATGCTACAGATCATTGGATGGTGTTTTAGATCTTGGGGTCCATCAAAAACTACTTCAACTAAAAAATCCAGATTCAGAAATATCCTTTTCTTTTGAAATCATTTTAAAGTGCTTCAAGGCAAAACAAATTGAATTTATGCTAAAAAAGATATAGGAATTTACAAATAATACATTGATAATAATTCCTAGTCAATGATACTTCTCAAGGGCTTCTTGGTATGCAATCTCTTAAGTTGGTCTTATACTTGATCAGTCACTCTTAGATTATGTTGCTTTTAACACTACTAAAAATAGATCAAATAAGACGGCCAAGAAGCCATCGTATTTAACATAACAAGCGTCGTATTAGACAAAACATAAGGGCTAAATGACTATTTCATGACCGTCGTAAAAAGTCCTGTCGTTTTTGTTCCACAATGGCCACAAAACCATCATATTTGACTAATACGACAGCTATGCAAAAAATTCATATTTAATCACTGTGTATGGTTAAAAAACATAGTTCGATAAGCCATCATAATAGATGAAAAAACCGTCGTATTTGACATCTAAAACAACAGTTGTAGCATCAAATACGACGGTACCTTATACGACATTTTTAGATGTTGACCAAATGCGACAATTCTAGCCGTCATATTTGATTATTTTATTTTTTAAAAAAAATAGTTGCATGGTATTTAGCCCTATCCACTTGCAATTTCGAACCAAATACAATCCATTCAACTCATTTAGACCATTCACAATAAAACATATTTTGTTTAATGCCAAACAAATCAAAATCAATCTTTTGAACATTGAAATCATAAATAATCCATAAACTCCATAGGAGAAGTAATACTACATATACATCAAATAGGAAATACTAAGGAATCTATCAGAAATAGTAGTACATGTAAAATAAGAAGAAAATGAGACTATGTCCGATCAGTCTCGTTAGCATCACACAATCTAATGAGCCAAGAAGTAGAACCAATACCTGGAGAAGCCGTAGATACACTAGATGGTGGTATAGGAGTTGTAGCAAATTGATGCATATTTATTTGGGTATAAAAATCATATAAAAATAAGCACATTCCTGATCAAGTTTAAATTAAAATGTTAACCCCAAATTACACATATGAGTAAGCGTACTCATCATTAACATAGCATAGGGTTCAAACGAGTCTCGATCCTCAAGGAACAAGTATGCATTTATCACTTTTCTTTCATTGTTTAACTGACTTAATAAAGTGAAATAAAATAAAATAAAAGAATATATACATGTCAAGGATGGAGAAGTATGTAACTTAAACCATTATGTTGATAAACATGATCCTAAAGTACTTAATCATTATCATAACTAATTATTCTCTTGGCATCATGAAGGATAATATAGATTCACTTCTTTGTCCAATCCATGAAATCCCTATCCTCTAGACAAATTAGCATTACATATCATGTCTCAACTAATTCACCTTAAAGATGCATTAAACATAATCCTTGATTAAATTCCCATTCCTGGCAAATTTACACATGAAATTAACCAATGAATCCATATCCTAGCAAACATCAATTAACCTTTAACTACTTTGTCCCTACAATTAACCCCTTTTGTCCAAGCAAGTTAAGAGCTAACAAATAAGAAATTAATGAATTGAGACCACCATCAACCCCTTTATCCAAATAAGTTAATAGAAAGGAACAACCAATTAATCTCATAATAAGCATAAGTAATTAAATACCAAGAATAACAATCAATTAATCAAAAGATCAAACAACTCTCAAAATCATGAATATAAAAAATAATACCAAATTACAATAAAACAATTAATACATCATTGTTCAAGAAAAGAAAATAAAGTAAAGAAATAGATACTCATAGACAAGCTTCCTTCTTCTTTCTTTGAAGACCTTCTTGCACAATCCTCCTTGAATAATTTATCTCGAAAAATATTGGTGATGCACTCTAAAATATACCTAAGTCTTTACACTGTGCACCCCCCTTTCCTAGGGTAAATTGACCTTTATTTATAGGCTCACAAAGTTCCTAAAAGAATCCTAAGTAAAGAAGAAGTAATTACCTAAAATTAATCTAAAACAAAAAAGGATTAATAATTGCTAAAATAAAAAACCTAAGAAAAATTAATAGTCCACCGCCTTTGACTTTGATATTGAGCAATTGAATTGAGAAATTGATTTGAATTTGGACTTTGCTTTTGTCGTGTTGCACTAGAGCCTGCAATTGATGTTTGAATTGCTAAAATCGGCTTCCAGTTGAGTCATCCAAAATTTGCTGAAGCCACCGAATTTCTGAAGCCGATTTGCCATTGTGTAAGCTAAATTGACCCGCCGACTAAATTGCTACTTTCTGTTTGCAGCATCGGCTCAATTGAGCTGTTTCCTTGCCATAACCAAATTCAACAGCCTTTGTTGACTTTGTTTCCTCCTTGGCCCCACCGAATTGTCTTTTGCTTATTTGCTGTTGATTTCTTCTTGCGATCCGAAATTCCTTTGTTGCTTTTGTCCTTTTCTTGCTGTCGGCTCAATTGAGCCATGAAGCTGCCAAAATTGTCTTGCTGATTGCTAACCGAAATTCACCTTCTTTAAATTCTAATTTCAATTGCACTTCCCCTATTTCACTCAAATTCTCTACGCTTTTCTCTGTTCTGCCAGTAGCTAATCGGTGTCGGCTCCACATTCTGGGCTGGTGCTAGTCCTATTATGGAAAATCACACAATCAGCTCTAAATTTTTCTTATTTTTGCATAAAATTACAAAAAAGTATTTTTATATGGGAAATATCAAATAGGAAAGAATATATGACTAGTTATTGTATAAATAGTGTCTTAATTTAGCCTCAAATAACTAAGAAAAATATAACTAATTTAGGCCCTATCACAAATGCATCTACATCAAATTTGCGAGATAACGCTTCCATGGTAGTCTGAAACGCTGCTATACATGACTCATAAATCTCTCGCTCACGCTGCGTCTTAGCTTGCATCTCAATTCACATCTCAGCTTGCATAACTTCTCGCATACTGTAAATACGTGCATGAACTGAGCTCTGATGACCTCCTAAACATTGCCTGTAGAAATGGATGATTTACTAATTGAGTTTGGTATTGGTCCATTTTCCTTGCACCTTACACGACTTCTCGTATTAGGACCGAACAAGTGTTGGAAGATCTGATCCTTCGCTTTCTCAGTGCACTCAGACTCAAGCAATGTCTACCACTCTTCCCCTAATTGGTCTTGAAAAATTAAGAAACAATATATCAAATTAAAATTAGGTAAATAAATTGTATTCGTCATATTTTAATAATTCAGGAAAATTAATCTTTGAAAATTCCTTACAATAATCTATACAGTAAAGCCATTAGCCTGCTGATCACGCCACCTTCGTGTCGCAAGAAACATATCATAATACGACGTCGGTTGGCCTTATGAGGCCATTTGTAAATATAATTGAGAATTTTCAATCGAATTAAATAATATTCGAATGAATGGTGTATTAGAGAAAATGAATACCTGATCTTGTATAACAGAATGTGGCATTCTTCCTGTGACTGGTGGATATGTAATATGTGATCGATTTTGTCTATTTCGCTCTGCCTTCACCTATTAGTATCTAAAATAGTTAATATAAAAAATAATTATTTAACAATTATCATGGCTATGCACACATTACAAATAAGAAAAATTATTCAACTTTTATACATATAACCTGTGTATTCTCCAAGCACTAATAATCAACTAACATCCTCCATTGATTTTCATCAACTCGCCTATCTCCACAAAGAATAGCCTATGTACTTGTCTAGAAATGAGTGTAGTATCTCTACTTCAACTTAGACTTATAATCCTTCTAAGCAGTGCATATCATCTTCATTGTGACGCTACGTCCTTTTGGTGGCATAGTGGTGTTGTCCTTGTACGTTAAACAAACAAACAATTATTAAAAATTTTAACTTATAGAGAAAACAATTTTATATGTGTTAGAATAAATTTAAATACTTGTATTTCTTCCCAAACCTCATCTTTAAGTCTTTGAGGTATGGAATGCCAATCTCTATAATTCTGAGGGAGCCAGCTACTTATACATGCAAAACAGCCCACAGCTGAACTATAAAGAGACGCATCCACACTTATAAGACAGCTGTATTGGTTCATACCAAACTCGTACTTTTGAAAGCTTAGCTCACCCCATCTAGAGGGTAACCTTCTGCCTCCCTAGGAACTTCTCAATGTGGAACCTATAAAATATCAATAAAAACATTAATTCAAAACAGGCTAGTCTGTAAGTATGATTTCATTCAAAAGAAAGATAAAAGGTTAAAATGATTTTAATAGATGCAAAATTAATTTCTCCTAAATTACTTCCTAACAACTTAGCAAACCTGAGGCACTAGGCCCTAAGAAAGAAGATCCTGAGCAACTGGGACCTACAACAGAAATAGGTGCAGTCGTCTCCTGATCGGACCTCTGATCTCAAAAGTCCATCTGGATAGTTGTATCCAATCCCTGGTCAACCTTTTTTAATGTTGGTTGTGTCTCTGTACCTTGTGATGAACTAGCCCCTAATCTCGAGGTGGTTATGGCATCCTGCATCGCTGCACGTCGAGAATATTTGGTAACCATCTGCAAAAAATAAAGAAGCATAGAAAAATGAAATCAAAGGAATTTGGTTAAAAAATGAATTTAGAAAAGAATATAACAATACTAGTACACTTTGTATTGCTAAGTGATTAATTACATTAGGTTGTAGGGTGTATTCTTCTTCCAACTTGATAAGGGTTAAAATCAACATTCTTTTCCTAGTTATTTGAGGTTGTTTTAAGATACATTTGTTGTAATAACTAGGCATATTCTTTTCTATTTGATATTTTGCTTGTAAAAGGTGTTTTTGATAGATATGTGTAGATTAAAGTTAAAATCGAGCAGAAAGTGTACAGAAATCGAATATACCTATTGCCAGGCCCAGCTAGTGGACCAGGCACCAGGTCCATTCTACTCTAGTAGTAGAGTTGATGAGCTTCAAGGATTTTTTCAGAACAGACTTGGGGCCAGGTCTGGTAAGTATACTTGACGCTGGGTCTATTCTACTTGCCAAGGAAGAGATGGCCAGAAATAGAGCAAAAACAGAGGAAGAACCAAGTGCACCTGGCGCTAGGAGGGTTGAAAGTACCCGATGCCAGGTAGGTTCTGGAAGCAGAAATTTTGTACACAGAATTAGGGCTTATAGAAGAATTTTGGTATTTTTCCTATTCCAACTCGGCCATGACTTCCTTAGCCACGAAATTGGCATCCATGAGGCCAATAAACTTATAAGAGAACTTAAGTTTTTGGGATATACAACTGAGAGCGATGAATTAAAGGGTAAAATTTTTTATTCTCTCATTGAATGAGGTATTCTTCCAAGTCAAGGAGGATTGTTCAAAGGGAGTCTTCAAGGAAGAAGAAAGATGCTTGTCTATGAGTGCTTTCTTTTCTCTTTCTTTTCTTTTTCTTTAGTAATGATGTATTCAATATTTTTATTATAATTTAACATTATTTGAGAATTCATGATTTTGGGTTAATTTAGTTATTTGATCAATTCTTTGTCATTTTTTGTGTTCGATTACTTGATTTCATTGGCTATTGATGCGAGTTCTTCTAGTTGACTTGAGACAACGATGTTAGGAGTTTTGTTGAATTGATTTCGTATTTGTCTAATCTTAATAGACTTAAGCAACGAAGTTATGGTTGTAGGACTAAGTGATCAAAGCTTAGTTGATTTCGCCTCAAGCAATGAGTTATTAGCTAATTTCATGTTTATAAGGAATTGAGCTTAATGCATGTTTTGGTTAGGATTAGCTTGATTGGCAAATCTATTAATACAATCAAAATATACGATTCCATAGTTTAGGACATGAAGTGGGATTTACCTACGTAGAATAATGACTTCTGAGACGATTGAGTTTTACTTTATATTCCTTTATGATGTCAAGATGATAATTAGTTGAGAGAATTGCTAATTAACTCATTGTCATATTTTCTAAGATAATTGTCTAAAGTATATAGACCTATATCCTTGATTTGTATATGTTTCTTTAGTTTTTCCTTTTTTTATTCTTTTCTTACTTTATTTAGGTCGGTTATACAATGAATAAAAAGTGATTAGTGTGTACTTGTTCCTTTGAGGATTGATACTCATTAATTCCCTATGTTATGCTTGCGATCAGTATACTTGCTCACATGTGTATTTTTTGATTAATGTTTTAATCAAAACTTGATTAAGGAATGGATTTAAAATTGATTATTTTATATACCCAAAATTAACGCATCAACTTTTTGGTGCTGTTGCCGAGGAACAATATCATGAAAGCTTAGATTTTATTGATTTAACCATGTTTATATGTTAAAATGTCCATATGTCTATATAGATTTTGTTGATTTAACCATGTTTATATGTTTATATGTCCATATGTCTATATGTAAACATGTATATTTGTTCTTTGTGTAAATCGGTGTTCTATCTTGTTGTTCGTAAAATTGTGTGACTTAAAATAACTAGCTTACTTCGTGTTGTACTGTAAATACTACTAACCTTTGTATTTAGATTGTTTGTGAATGTGTGTGTTTTTCTTTTCTTTATTTTTCTTTTCTTTATTTTCTTTATTATTATTATTATTATTATTATTATTATTATTATTATTTATTTATTTTCAATTTAATTTTTGGGCGAGGTTGACATCATCAAAGACCACTACTTGTGGGCACAAGATCAAATGAGCTATAATGATGAGAATTTGGCAAAATTGCAATATAGGATCGATTCTTTTTGTGAGATTTCACTTGAAGCCTCAATGCATTCTATTATCGTAAATTCAACTTCCTCCATTTAGTGGCATAGAGAAGCATCCCAACAATTGAGCCATCAAAGAACACAACTCGCCAAATTAGTTGAGGATGCCATAAAGGCTCATACACTTGAACAAGAGAATCCTCAAGAAAAAGAGAGAGGATGTGAGGAACAATTATCCAATATGGAAAGGGAGGTATTCAATTCTCCTCTATGTACTAATAATTCTAATCACTTTTTATCACATGATTTTTTAGGTTCTTCTCAATTCTTGGAGAATAGGGGTCCAAATGATGATGTGTTGAATTTATCATGCCTCAAGGAGTTGGATCTTTCAATGCTACATCATAAGAAGCCCTTGGAGAATGATGATAATTTCTACCCTTCACCCCATTCAAAGGGAGGTAACATAGTTTTCATAGATCATGTATTGCAAAGTAAGGATTTCTTGATCCCATCTTTAATAACTCAATTGCTAAGTTTAAAGGGGAATTTTTATTATGACAAATCTTTTGAAGGGTTAAATGGTGATTTCATGTTTGTGCATTTTTTAGAGACCATGTGCATTTATTTGTTGGTAAAAATACTTGTGTGTTTAAAAGAATGTTAGAAAATGAGGTTCATGTGTTTTGTTTTACTAAGAAAAAATGTTTTCATGAACATGACCTTTTTCAAAAACCTCTGTTTCTTTCTACATTCATCATGCCTATCTTCTATTGTGAACTTTAATTTCTTTTCAAAAGATTTAATGAGGGAGCATGATACGTGGAAAGAGTTTGTATCTTTATTTTTGGTTTGGTTTTGTTTTGGTTGTTATATGTAATTTCATCCAAATGAGGAAAATATTTTTCATCTTAAGTGTGGGAGAGTGAGTTGTATCTATATTTGCTTTCTTATGATTTTTTTTTTAAGGTTGTTTTCTTTTATTTACGTGTGTTTTTAGTTTGCTATTATTTTCCTTGTGTTTTTATCTGTGTTTAGTTTTGATAGGTAGGAATAAATCCTCTGGAACAAGCCCTTCTCTCTATTTCCTATTTTGCTATCTATTGGTACTTTTTTGTACTTGAGAAGTATTTCTTAAACTTTCTACCCCTTTATTATTTTTGGTCCCTTCGGAGATGCTTTCTTATGTTTATTTTTTGGCCATTGAGGACAATGTCTACTTTAAGTGGGGGGGGGGGGAATAAAGGTTGAAGAAGTGCTTTTCCATGTTATTTTGGTGAATATATTTTGTGTTTGTGCTAACTTTTTTTTCTCGATAATTTCAGGGATTTAATTGTTAAGTAAGGTTGTAATTCTTTTTCTTACTTGGATATGAGTTTTGTCATTCATTAGGTGGTGTTTGATGAAATTGGTCTTATTGGAGAAGATATTTGTCAAGACTTGGAGAATTTTGATTAATCTTGTTTATGCATTGGTGTTTGAATGTTATTTGACTTATCCAGTTGAAATATTGAAGATATGATGAATATGGAAAGAGTTTATTGGCTAACTTTTGTATTACGAGTTTAAATTTTGCAAGTATTGAGTTATGATGAAAAAAATGTGAGTTGAAAAAAAAAAGGGAAAGATTTAGAAGAATGCCGAAAAATTTTAATTTGAGTTAAAGAGAAAACAATGAGTGGAAGCAACACTATAATTGGTATGAATTGAGACAAAAGGCTCTTATTGATGATCTTTGAAAACCTTTAGCTGAAAAGGGGGGTCAATATGGGAAGAAGTAGCAAGTGTATTCAGTGCACTCTCTTGAGGCTATCTCGAAGGTAAAAAAGCAAGGAAGAGAATAGGAGGGGAAAAAAAAAAGAATTGTTGAAAAAATGATAAGTGATGACTGTAAAGGGGGCCACTATGGTGTGTGAAGAGAAATCCATGCACTTGAGACTATCAATTCTCTAAGTTATTGAAAATTTTTGAGAGAAAAAAAATTATAGTGCTTTCCTCACATTATAACTTGAGTGTGCAACTTTCAGATTTACAATGCTTCACTTGATAAATGGCTTCACCTATGTGATGCATGTTATCTATATTTTTACTTGAAGAGTGAAATAATTTTTTTAGACTAAGGTATGCACTTGATTAATTTGACTTCAAGAGTATTGTGATATCTAGGCCAATGTTTGAAGGTTTGAAATTGATTTCAAATGGTATGAATGACAAGGGTTGTATCTAAAGTTTGTAAAGAAGGCATGATCTTTACTATGATGAAGAAACTTTTGAATGGAGGAAAAAAAAAAAAAAACTTATGTTGTCTTGATAATTTTAAAGTATTTTGATTGAGGATAGGCAAATGTTCAAGTGTGGGGGTGTATGATAGGGGTTAAAATCACCATTCCATTCCTAATTATTTGAAGTTGTTTTAAGATACATATGTTGTAATAACTAGCCATATTCCTTCCTATTTGACATTTTGCTTGTAAAAAGGTATTTTTAGCAAATATGTGCAAATTAAAGTTAAAATCAAGTAGAAAATGCATAGAAATAGAATGTAGCTGGCGCCAGGCCTAGCTAGTGGACTAGGCATTGGGTCCATTTTGCTCCAGCAGCAAAGTTATGTGAGCTTCAGGGATTTTTCCAGAACAGACCTGGCGCCAGATCTGGCAAGTGTACTGGCACTGGGTCCATTCTGCCTGCCAAGGAAGAGATAGCCAGAAACAAAGCAAAAACAAAGGAAGAAC
Organism: Voacanga thouarsii; assembly: GCA_026120185.1. Lineage (NCBI taxonomy): Eukaryota > Viridiplantae > Streptophyta > Magnoliopsida > Gentianales > Apocynaceae > Voacanga > Voacanga thouarsii. Next base: position 345,258 of record JANUWF010001273.1, on the reverse strand, counting down.
AAAGTGCACCTGGCACAAGGTGGGTCAAAGGTACCCAGTGCCAGGCAAGTTCTGAAAGCAAAAACTCTGTCCGCAGAATTAGAGCTTATCTAAGGATTTCAGTATTTTCCTATTCCTACTTGGCCAAGACTTCCTTAGCCATGAAATTGGCATCCAAGAGGCCTATAAACTTATAAGAGAACACAAAAGGGTTTGGGATATCTAACTAAGAGAGGTGAATTAAAGGGCAAAAATTCTGATTCTCTCATTGAAGGAGGTGTTCGCCCAAGTAAAGAAGGATAGTTCAAAGGGAGTCTTCAAGGTAAAAGAAAGAGACTTGTCTATGAGTTCTTTCTTTTCTCTTTATCTTCTTTTTCTTTAGCAATGATGTATTCAATATTTTTATTATAATTTAACAGTATTTTAGGATTCATGATTTTGGGTTAATTTAGTTATTTGATTAATTCTTTGTCATCTTTGGTGTTTGATTACTTGATTTCATTGGTTATTGATGTGAGATCTTCTAATTGACTTTAGGTGACAATGCCTAGGGTTTTGTTGCATTAATTTCATATTTGTCTAATCTCAATGGACTTTAGCGATGCCATTAAGCTTATAGGACTAAGTGATCAAAGCTTAGTTGATTTCGCCTTGAGCAAAGGGTTATTAGCTAATTTCACGTTTATAAGGAATTGAGCCTAATACATGTTTTGGTTAGGATTAGCTTCATTGGCAAATCCGTTAATATAATCAAAATATAGGATTCCATCGATTAGGACATTAAGTGGGATTTACCTAAGTAGAATCATGACTTGTGAGATGATTGAGATTTACTATATACTCTTTTATGATGTTAAGATGATAATTGGTTGGGAGAATTGCTAATTAACTTATTATCATGTTTTCTAGGATAATTGTCTAAATTACATAGACTTACATCATTGAGTTGTATACGTTTTTCTAGTTTTTCTTCTTTTTTTTATTCTTTTCTTACTTTATTTGGGTTAGTTTAACAATGAATGAAAAGTTATTAGTGTGTACTTGTTCTTTTGAGGATCGATACTCATTAATTCCCTATACTATGCTTGCGATGAGTATACTTTCTCACATGTGTATTTTAGAATTAATGTTTTATTTAAGACTTGATTAAGGGATAGATTTTAAAATTCATGATTTTATATACCCAAAATTAACGCAGCACAACTAAATCCACTTCCTCCCTAGAAATTCCTTCTCTAACCCGTACAACATCTACTTCACGGGAAACAGGACAAGAATCTAGCTACTATGCAGGAAAGGTTTCTAGATCATGGGCCCTTGAATACACATCATAGTTATCTCTTCTCATCATTGGCATTACAATATGCCTATCCTTCACAACGAGAATATCAAACTTGTTCCACTTGATTTTCTAGGATGAATGGCTCATCCATCTCTCTATTTTCTCGGTATAACAAACAATCCAAATTCACTAAAGTAAACTTAAGGTCGTCAACTTTAACACCTCAATATACATCAACTCAATCACATTTGAATAACATAAATTTCAATTAGTTACCATATCAGATCCTTATAATATTAGTAAGTACTCCATCGTAATTGACACTAGTTGCTACGGGATTCCTATCTCTTGGGATAGAATAACTCATAGTTTCAGCTCTACACATAACACTAGAAATTTGAATGGACTTATTAGCCTCATACGTTGTTGTACAAAACTAGAACCCTTTCACATTGTATGCATTGTAACGTAATCCTTGGTTGAAAGGATCATTCGCAAGCTCTTTAACATTAACTGGAATATCAGGACATTCTTCGTTCTCATCAATTTATATAAAATATAAGTTTTATTTTCTTTATATATTATAAATAACTATTAATTATATTGAACATGTTGTACTTACATAATGACTAAGCTAAGTGTGAAATATTTGAGAATGAATACATTATCTTTCATGTAACCGAGATCTGGGATACTCTCTATTTGTGACAGACATATAAAGACTGCATATAGACATATATGAAAATTTAGAAAGAATTAAAGAGGAATTGAAAAAAATAAAAATATTCAAACTAAAACTAACTCTCTATATGGTTTGAGGAGGTCGGAATTAGCTAGAACATACTGACGTGCTTGCATCAACATAACACGATCAAATATTATATCAGTCCCCTTTCCAGCTAGTTTACCCATCACATTATCATCAACAATATATCTCAGGGGCCTCTTCTCTTTACTCTCAACATCATCTACATATCTTGAGATAAATGTCATACATTCTTCCATTAAATACCCACTAGCAATCGAACCTTCAGGCCACGCATGATTGCGCACATAACATTTGAGAGTTTTAAAATATCTTTCAACCGGAAACATCCATTGACATTGAACTAGGCCAGCTAACAATGCATCATCAACTAAATGTATTTGTAAATGTTCCATTATTTCAACAAAAACTTAGGATGAATGTCTTCTCAAGAAGACAAATTATAATTGCGAACCAATTTTGAAGATTCTCAAGATTACTCTCTTTGTTAACTTTGAAACATAGATGTCTAAAACTTGAAGCAATCTCAATCAATACCTGCACTGTGCGGTCAGCCAATGGGATTAATTGTTGTAGTAAAATGTGAGAATCATGACTCTTCAAACCTCCCAAAGTCTTTCTCTAGATTTTCACCTATTGAGAAATATTAGAACAATTTCCATAGGGATCTCTCAATTCCTTTAATACTGTTAAAAAAGCTTCAACTTCTGACCTACTCATTGTATAAGGGATCGGTGGCAAACTATATTCAGTTCTTGAGAGTTTTAAAATTGGATGTCAAGACTTTCTAATATTCATTACCTACATGTCAAGACAAGCTTTGAAGTTATCTTTCAAAGAACGACTATCACCCAATATTATATACAAAAGATTGTCTACAAAATATTTCTCTATGTGCATTGGATCGAGATTGTGCCTCATCAAATTTCTCTCCCAATATGGCAGCTCTCAAAAAATACTCCACTTTTTCCAATAATATGGATTTATGCCAAACTTCCGTTCATAGTCAGACTACATTTTTATTTTCATATTATCTACTACATATTCTGTTAAACAACCCTTAAGTTGTGTTAATATTTTGTCCCTGTGTTCCTTTTTGGTGCTTGTCGTATTTCAATTCCACTGTAGAAAGAAACTTTGTCCCTACGCATTTTATGTGACGGTTCAAGAAATTTACGATAATATAAGAAGCAATATTTGCCACCATTAGGCAATTGGTAAGACAAACAATCAACACCGCATATTGGACAAGCCCTATCATTATGGACACTGTAGCCAAATAGATTGCCATAAGTTGGAAAATCACTTATGGTCCATATAACAGCTGCAAGTAAACTGAACATCTTTTTTACCCCAGCATCATAAGTAATCACACTATCGTGCCACAAATCTTTCAACTCCTCGATTAATGGCTATAAAAGAAAATCAATCTTGTTCCCTGGACTCTTGGAACCACCAATAAGAATTGATAAAATAAAAATAAGGTTGCTTCATGCAAAGCCAGGGTGGCAAATTGTATGGTGTTAAGACCACAGGCTAGCTACTATGTGGTATGTGTATATTTGAAAATGAACTAAATTCATCTGAAGGCAATCCAAGCCTAACATTCCAGAAGTCACTTGCAAATTCTAAATGGTCCTCATCAAACTTTCTCCAAGCCCTAGAATCAGATGGGTGTCTGTAAACACCATCTTTCACATGACATTTTTCATGCCATATCGTAAGAGATGCAATTTTTTGAGACATGAATAATCGCTTCATCCTCGGAGTCAACAAAAAGTACCTAACACACTTGCATGCAACTGTACTACCCTCTTTCTTGTACCTCGGAGCATTGCATACCTTATAATGAGTAATGGCCTCATTTCCCTCCCCTGTATATCATGCAATTGTTTGGACATGCATCCTAGACTTTACATTCTATTCCTAACACATTCATTATCTTACTAGCCTCGTAGTAATTTTTGGCAATTTTCAGTCCTATCTTACTGAATGCATCTGTTAGAAGCTCAAGTAGCATGTCAACAGACTTATTCGACCACCCATTAGAACTTTTAAGTGTAATAATCTCATAATATATGACAGTGAAGAAAACTTAGTATAGCCTGGATACAACTCTACGTTTGCCTCTTCTAACAATTTAAGTATCTCCCACAAATCTTCAGGCTCTTCAGTTGGATTACTGAAGTCACTAATGCCAGTAGCATCTTGAACCATCCCAACCAAATAATCCCCTTGTACGATTTCAGATGAAGAAATATTGATACTTGTACAGCTAGAAGATATGTATGTTTCCCCATGAACACTCCATTTTTTGTACCAACGCACAAAACCCCATATTTAGCAATGATGTTTAACCTCCATTGTACTATAAAGATACCTACTTTGACACTTCAAACATAGATAATGGATTTTGGATCCATCAGATTTGTCTCTTAATACAAATTCTGCAAGTCAATCCACGATCGGTCTATCTTCCTATTAATTTACCCATATTTTCAGTCAATCTACAAGTTTTATTTATGATAAACATATTCAAAAATAAATGGAAATAGAGGGAAATGAAATTTCATTTAGTAACTTATTATTAAATACTCTGAAATACTCTTAATAAATAAAAAATTAATATTATTGCATCATATTAGTGAGTAAAGAATACTCTTAATCTTTATAGAATTATTTGTAAAAAATATTCTCATAAAACTATTTTATTTAGATTGTTTGTAAAAAAATTTGATAGAGTTTCCCCTATAAATTGAATATTTTTCAAGTACTAAGCCACCTAAAAATGCACAATTACGCAATTCAACCAACAAAAAACGCATTAAAAAAAAATCTATTCATTCAATAAAACTAGTTTAAGTCTATATAGTGTAAAGCTAACATAAGAGTAATCACCCGTTACACATGGAAAGTAATCACCCATCACTTATGGGGAATGATCACCTATTACTCACGGCGATCCAATAATAAAATATGAAAATGATTTTCTTTCCATACTAATACTCTTTTGGACAGTCAAAGAAACAACGGTGTCTTTAATTTGGACACATGTCAAATGCTACTTAATTAGGTTTCAGGTATATTTTCAGACATATGATAATTTTTAACACTATGAATCATTTACTTAAACAACATCATTCCAATTTTTATATAACTATTGAGAGCACTTTAGGTAACTAAGTTTATTTATATACTTGTAATTGTCTTCGCTTATGAAAGCTCTTGGTCATGGGAGATTTTATAAGCACCATATTACACATATTATCATGGTTTAATATGGTTTCACTTGCATTCATGAGAATGTTTATTTTTTTATACATCTATGGTACTATAAGGGACCTAATTTATGTTTGTTTTTAGTAGATATGAGGTACTATAAGACTGTAAGTTTGGGCTTCTTAACAGTCAATCTTATACATGGTTAGATGAAGTGCCAAAGTAATCAGCTTAAGAAATTAATAAAATACCATATTTATTGAAGTTTTGGGTTATATAGAATCTCTTTTCACATTATTTTGAAAAGGCATTATCCCTGATTTTTTAATATGAAAAATATTGAAGCTAGCATTCATAATGGAATTTATATATATGCGGTATATGCATTTTGTTGTGCATTATAAAATCATTAGATAATTGATTTATGTACATGCTGCTACCACAAAGTCGATAGTTGTACTGTCCATATTCTCAGAATAGTTACTATATAGGATCAGCTCATGATAGAGCTACTGCAACATAGAGAATCAGGCTACATACCTATTGGTACACTGAGCTTGATACCAGAGACCAATAAGCACTTGTAAATAAACTTAAACATTTCTATCCAATGAAACACAGACAAAGGATTGTCTTCATTTGAGTACCATTTAATCACACTTAATCGTACCAATCTCCTAATCCATCTTCGAAAAGAAACCGTAAGTCCATACAAGAGGGCATGACATGTAGTTAAATCAACTAATAACATTCTTGCCGATAATGAAATATAAATGTAGCAATTAACTTGCCGCTAATTAAATACGAACACATAGGATCAACTAAACCCCACAACTAAAAGTTCATCAATCTAATTCCAAAATCCTTAGAGGTTCAGAATTACAAAGAACAATTATAAATTAGTTGACAACATTATTTCAGTCAGTCTGGAATATGGAATTCAGTTGAAGTCGGTAATCGTACCATTAGAATAGTTCGGATGCAAAATGCAGCGGCCCAAATTTGCAATTGAAGTCGGCACTGGAGGTGAGAGGTGCTTTCTCGGCAATGGAAGAGAGAGGTGCTTTGCACACAACGAAGAAGAGAGGGTGTCGGAGCACCGAAGAAGAAAGACCATGCCAAAGAAGAACAATTAACAACCAGTAGGAGAAGAAAGTGTCACATCGGAGTTTTTTGCAAAAAATCCAGGCCGCCACAAAAGAAGAATAAGGAAGAATGAGCCAAAAATCGAAGAAAATGGGTTATGAAGGCCATATATGACCGTTATAAATAACCGTCATATTAGTTACATTTAATATGATGGCTATTAATTAATGATGCATAAATTTTGGGTGCAAAAAAATCATCAAATTTTAATCCATCCCTTAGCTAAGTTTTAATTAAAACTTTAATCCCAAAATATACATACGAGCAAGTATACTCATCGCAAGCATAGCATAGGGAATTAACGAGTATCGATCCTCAAAAGAACAAGTACACACTATTCACTTTACATTCATTATTTAACTGACCCAATAAAGTAAAAAATAATAAAAATATAAATAAATAAATATATACAACTCAAGGATGTAGGTTTATGCAATTTAGACAATTATCCTAGAAAATATGATAATGAACCTACTAGCAATTCTCTCAAGTAATTATCATCTTGGCATCATGATGGAATGTAAAGTAAAATTCAATCGTTTGTCATGTCATGAATTTACATAGATAAATTCCACTTCGTTTGTCATTCCATGGAATCGTATATTTTGATTAATATTAACAGATTTGTCAATCAAGCTAACATAACCAAAACATGCATTAAGCTCATCATTATATTTTGATTTAATTAGCATATTTGTGAATCAAGACATCATAACCAAATAATGTATGAATCTCAATTCCTTAAAAATATGAAATTAGCTAATAACCTTTTGTCAAGGCGAAATCAACTTAACATTTAATTACTTAGTTCTAAAATCCTATCTTTATCGTTCCAATCCATTAAGATTTAACAATTTTGAAATCAATGCAATGAAGATCCTAACATCGTTTTGTCTAAGTTAATTAGAAGAACTCGCATAAATAACCAATGATATCAAGTAATTAAACACCAAAGATGATAAAGAATTGATCAAATAACTATATCAACCCAAAATCATGAATCCCAAAATGATATTAAGTTACAGTAAAAACATTGAATACATCATTGTTTAAGGAAAAGAAAATAAAGATAAAAGAAAACACTAATAGACAAGCCTCTTTCTTCACCCTTAAACACTCTCTTGAACAGTCCTCCTTAATTGGGTGAACTCCTCCTTCAATGAGTGATTTGGAATTTTTGTTTTTGAATCCACCTCTCTCTATGTATATCTCCCTTCTCTTGTGTTTTCTTGTGCTTTTGTAGGCTAAATTCATGACTTGGGATGTCTTGGCCAAGTAAGATTCAGAAAATACAAAAATCATTGGAAAATTCATAATTTCATGCAAAGAATATTCGCCTTCCTGAGCCTACCTATCACCGGGTACCTTTGACCCACCTGGCACCAAGTACACACTATTCTTCCTCTGGAGTTTTGCTTCATTTTTGCTGCTCAGACAGAATGGACTAGGCGCCAGGCACACTTGCTGGACCAGGTGCCAGGTATGCTTGCCAAACCTGGCGCCAGGTCTGTTCTATTTTTTTCCCCTAAAGATTTGCTAAATTTCTACTTCTTGACCAGAATGGACCTTGTGTCGGGTCCATTGGCTGGGCCCAGGGTCAGGTACATTCTGGAATTTTTCACTTTCTGCTCGTTTTTAACTCAAATCTGCACAAATTTACCAAAAACACTTTTTAGAAGCAAAATGTCAAATAGGAAGGAATATTCCTAATTATTACAACAAATTTATCTCAAAATAATCCCAAATAAGTCGGAAAATAATGATAATTTAGCCCTTATCACATACTCCCATACTTGAACTTTTGCTTGTCCTCAAGCAAAACACTTCAACCGAGAAAATTATCAAGAAAACATATGTTCTTACTCATTTCAAAAACTCTTTATAACATATCCAGGATTATAACTTCCTTCAAAATTTAGATACAACTCTTGTCATTCACACCCTTAAAAACAATTCAAACTTTGAAATATTGGACAAGACATCACCAAACTCTTGAAGTCAAATTAATCAAGTGTATACCTTAGACTAAGAAACATATTTCACTCTTCAAGATAAAATATAGATAACATGAATCACATAAGTTAAGCCATCTACCAACTCAAGCATTATAAATCCAAAAATTGCTTAACTCTAGTCATGGTGCAAGGAAAGCACTCCAATATTTTTCTCTCTAATTTTTTAATGACTTAGGGAATTGATAGTCTCAAGTGTAGAGATTTCTATTCACACACCGTATTGGCCCATTTTTAGTCATGACTAATAATTTTTTCAACAATATTCCTTTCTTTTGCTCTAGGGAAATCCTAGCCTCAAGAAAGTTGATTTCTCTTCACTATCCGGATTAGCCACCATATCAAGTAAAAACAAACTTTTTCTTATCTTCAAAGAGGAAGCAATCAACTCATCATTTTTTTTTGGTCAATTTCCACCTCAAGAATTTTTTTCACAATTTTCCCCAATCTTTCCTCTCAAAGAACTTTTGTCAACTCACATTCCTCATCACAACTCAAAGCCAAGCAAAATTTAAACTCATAATAAAAGAGTTAGCTAACAAACTCTTCACATATTCATCATATCCCCCATATTCAAACTAGATGAGTCAAATAACATTCAAACACTAATGCGTACATAAGATTAATAAAAACTCTAAAGCCTTGAAAATAACCTATCTAACAAAACCAATTTCACAAAAATCCACCAAATTTTTGGAAAACCACTGAAATTTTTGAAAAATTTTCACAAAATAAGATGGAAAAGTATTTCCTCAACCTCATTCCCCCCCCCCTCCCCCAACTTAAACTAGACATTGTCCTTAATAGCCAAAGATATAACAATAAACATACAACCAAGAAGACCAAAATGAACAAAGAAGAACAACATAGTGAAGAAGAAACTTCCATTACATCGTAGTGTCACCACGTTGGAATCCACCACAAGAAATAGTCATTACAAGAGTACCTAATTAAAAAGAAACAAAATAAAAAGAAACATAAATCTACAAAAAGAAAAAATGAGACAATAAAACAACTAAAACCATAAATAAAATGAAGTACAAAGGAGTAATGGATAATCATGGCTCATAAAGGAGAATGTCAAGATGCTCTAAAGTGTCAAGGTCTTCACCCAAATATGATTTTAATCAACTTTCATTTACCTTAATGATTCCCTTAAGTTAGGTGAGAGACCTCAATAACTCCAAATAGACAAACTTGTTGTATCATATATGGCCCCAACCATCGAGACTTTAACTTACTTGGAAAAAGTCTAAGCCTAGAATTAAACAGTAACACCTTATCTCCTTTTTGAAATCCTTGGGGAGAACGAATATGCCTATCATGCCACCATTTCATCTCATCTTTGTAAATCTGTTTATTATGATAGGCATTGCTACGCCACTCATCCAACTCATTTACTTGAAGCATTCTTTGTTGTCCGGCAAGATGAAGGTCAAAATTGACAAGTTTAGTTACCCAATGAGCCATATGTTCAACTTCTACCAATAGATAACATGATTTTCCATAGACCAATTGATTGGGGGTTGTACCAATGGGAGTTTTAAAAGTAGTCCTATAAACCCAAAGAGTATCATATATCTTCAAACTCCAATCCTTTTATGTATGATTAACTACTTTTTCCAAGATTCTTTTTAATTATCTATTAACCACCTCAACTTGGCCACTAGTTTGCACATGGTAGGGGGTAGTAAACTTATGAGTAACCCCTAAATATTTAAGAACCTTATCCAATTTAGTATTACAAAAAGTAGATGCCCCTATCACTAACGAGCATCTTAGGCACTCCAAACCAGGTAAAAAGTTTTCTGAAAAAATTTTTACAACAACCCACGCATCATTAGTAGGCAAGGCTTGTGCTCAAACCAATTTGATACATACTCAACCTCAACCAAGATGTATTTATTACCTAAAGAACTTGGAAAAAGGCCCATAAAATCAATTCCCCAACAATCGAAAATTTCAAAAGCTTGAAAAATTTGTGATGGCATCTCATTAGATTTAGAAATATTACCTGTATGTGGACTCGTATCATAACTTTGAACAAACTTGTGTGAGTCCTTGAAGAGTGTAGGTGTAATACCCCGCCCAAAACCACCTTTGACATATGGGGGAAAAAGTCATGCATTGCATAGCATTTTGTATTTCATGTGATATCTTAAAATTATTCTTGCATGGGTGCATGTGATATTCAAGGTTGCTCTTGCATTAATTTATTTGATGAGAAATAGTTGTGTTGTTTGCATTAGTTAAGAGTCGTTTTAGGTGAAATTTAGTAAAGGAGATAGAGGGATGAGAATTACGGTGAAAAGAATTTCTTAGAGTTATATTAACACCGGAGTTGATTTGGAGTAATGGTTAGGTCTAGTAATTATCCCTTGGTGACTTGAGTTCGAATCTTATCTCCTGCGAACCTTAGCTTCCTTTTTGAATTTTCCTTCTAGAGTTCTTCATGCCTTGGCCGAAAATCCTAGCTAGCTGCCACTTTGGAGAGTTTAAAGTGGTATAAGCCTCTCCTTGATAAATATTAGAGATAGAAAATATATTAGGTAAAAATCTTATTTTATTTCTCAAAGAATTTCATATATAACCTTTTATTTATTTAATTATTTCTAGAGGAATATTTTAGCTAAAACCCTAGCTATTCTTTTGAATTTCAGACTCCATTTTCTTAGGCGATAAGTCTCCATATTTATCTTCTAAACTTAAGCATTTTTGATAAGGATAAAGACTAATTTTATTCTAGCTTTTATCCTTATAATTTTCGAAAATCTTAGCTAGAAGCAATTAAATTCCAGCTTGTATTTAATCAACTAGATTTTTTGTAGTTAGCTTAAATTAAATCTATTATTTTTCTAGAAAAATATTTTGTTGATTTTGAAAATAAAACCTAGCTAAAAATCTTGAAATTTTTCAGCCATGTTGTTGCCACCTTTGGAGCAATCCTAGCTCAACTCAAACTCTTCCAAGACTAGGGAAGCTTATCCTAAATCCTTTAGCAAATCAGATTTTATTTTATCTCTAACCAAATCAGATTTTTGTTCCCTCTTTTTCCTGAATTTCGGCCAGCTTTGCACACACCATACTGCACGAAATTCTGCACTCCAAAGTACACCAAAACTCCTTGTTGATTAGGCCAAACTACAGCACCTAAAACTCTCATTTTTCCTCTCAGATTTGCGTCAAAACAGTAGCCGAAAATCAGTCCAGAATTTCTCTCTTTTGCTTAATAATTTTCGCGTAGCACACACACCCTTCTTGCACAAAATTTTGGTTGTCAATACCCACACAAACTCCTTCTTATTTTGGTCAAAAACCTGAACACACACAACCCTTCCCTTGTGCACTGTTTCGGCCAACCAAGGAGAGCAATTTCAGATTACTTTTCTCCTCTTAACCTCTCTTAATTTCGGTAAGCAATCAGGTATAGCAAGCTACCTGATTTTCGCCATTGCTGCCAAAGGAGTTTAGAACCATTAGGAGTCCTTCATAGCATCATCTTCTAACCCTAAATCAAACTCTCCTAACCCTAAACCAAATTAGCTGGCTATTCCAACCTTGCTACATGAAAATTTCCAGCAAATCTCCTCTGCAATTTTCGAAAAACACAAGAGCAATCACTAGGCAAAAATCAAACGCACCCTGAGGTAAGCAAAAGTCCTCCCAACCTCTTGATTCCTTTCCTCCATTGATTTTTCTCTTCTACTTCCCTTGAACCACGCCATATAGAGACTGGTTTCATTCTCTTTTTTTTTTCCTTAACTCTCGATCATAAGGAATTAAAGAAGGTAGCTTTCCCTTCTTCACAAGTGAGCTAGCGACTACCACCTTAGGAGTTTCTTGATCTTGGTAATCCGGTGGTTGTAAGGTGAAGGAATTCTTACCCTTGAAGATGAAATTAAGATTTAATGTGATTGATGATGTCTACGGAAGTATAATAGCATGATGAATATGTTTAGTTGGGATAGATGAATATTTTGAGATGAGTATTGTGTTAAGCATGTGCAATAGATAGCAATGTTATGTTTTGTTGAGATAATGATAGATGTGAATTTTGATGGTTAAGTCAAGACCTTTTTGTCATATGGCACATGTCTTTGATGGGTATATGTTCATGGTATATTTATTTGAAGGAATAGGTGGTTTATTTGAAGATAGATGATAGGTCATGATTTGTTTATGGGAATAAGTGAGTTTATATGCATGCTTGAGATGATTAAGATCCTGATCATGGTATTATATGATTCTAGATCAGGAGGTTATTTGAAGGAAACAAGCAGTTGATTTTTATCTTGTTTATCTGAGGCATACCAAGTAAGTCCTTACATAAACTCTTTTGTTAAATGCTTATGGTGGCAAGTCAAATGCTGTAAAGCTTTGTGAAGCTATTGTTGAACTATGATTATTTGGGTTGTAAACGTGGATGTTCATTCGCTAAATGGTTTTGTCAAACTAATGCCTTTATCAAGAACTGTTCTTGCTCTTAAACATTTTAGAAAACTCTTTCAAAAGAAACCACGTTTTACAAAGCCAAGGTATGGAATCATTGTGAATTAGGAATTAACGGATATGTTCGTTGAGTACTCAATAAAAGTAGGCTAGCAATACTAGTCTTGGAGGGCTTGAGTTAGTTTTCTGGCAGGCGACCATATCCAGAAGATAAGCTCTGCTTGAAAAGGCGATAGTATTGGTTGGTCAGGCCGGTCTGAGCTAGCATTTGTACCTGGTAAAGTATTATTTCCCGGCATAGACACCAGGATAGTTTTGTTAGGTGTAGAGATAAAGAAGTATCTTATCCGGTGGTCCATACACCCACTTTTGATCAGAATGCCCAAAGTGTGGTAATCTGATACTGTCATGGTGCACAAAGTTTGGCGCCATGATTGTTTCTTCGAGTGGATGATTTATTTTGTATAAAGTGTGACAATGAAGAAACTCCACTAATTGCAAAGAGAAATTATTTATGGCTTGTCAAATATTTCTACAAATGTTTTTAGCTATGCATCCACGAATTGTTCAAAGTACCATGTGCCCATACTGGACTTACTGAGATGTTGATCTCACACTGTTTTTATATCATGTTTTCAAGAGATTGATACTACTGAGCGAGCGAGTTTTGTAATAGTTGGAGCTTTTATTACTTTCTTTATGTTTTGAGAGACAGATGTTTATTTATGTTTCTGGAACCGATGTTTGCATTTGTTTAGTTTTGCTCAAGTTTGATTCTGATGTAATAAGAGTTTCCCTTTCTTTATCTAAGTTTGACATCTTGGTTCGTCTTTATATTATATACCTCGTTTTAAAGATCCCTTGTCGTCGGGTCGGGGCGACATCCCCGCCCTTCGTGGACACGTAGTAGGGGGTGTTACAAGTGGAATTAGAGCCTATGTTTAGGCAATTACTTGACTTGCTGGATTTTTATTCCTTAAGTATTTGACCTGGTAATAATCTGTGCATTTTGTTTATAGGATGGTCAAGAGAGTTGCATCGGCTGTCAGAGACTGGCCCGCTGGTTGCTAGAATCCATCTGCCCCATTACCTGTAGCAGATCCACCCTTGTCTGATTCAGAGATAGAGCCTAAGGGAGGTTGGTTTTTGAGTGAGGACGAGATGGAGCATGAGCCGCCTATGCTAGATGACCCGATTGTTGAGGCAGAGATGAAGGTTGATGGGGCCGTAGGTGAGTACGATAGGGATGATGAGGGTGAGGTAGGTGAGCTTATTAGTGAGAGAGAGGAAAATGAGGAGATGGCTGAGTTGGGTGAAGGAGAGGTAGATGAGTTTGGGGAAGAGGGTGATGATGTGAGTGAAGGAGAGATGGATGGGATAGAAGAGGAGGATGATGATGCGATGGAGGCTCCCCGGATCCCACAGATAGGTGAGTTTGATAAGACTTCTACTTGATATGGCCTCAAGGAGTCCAGTGATGAGGGGCATAGGCTGAAGGATGGAGTTACCCCGGCAGTTAGGGAACTTAGGTAGCCTGCTTTAGGGATGGAGGATAAGGGAAAAGGGAGGTTAGAAGAGGGTCCTAAGAGAAGTAGACTTCGATATAGACTGGGTGTAGATGCTAAGTTGAGGAGAGAGGGATTGTTTGACCTGTATGACTCGGAGGACGAGAGGCCTGCACCTAAGGGTGCGATTAAATTAGCATTTAATAGTTTTATAAGACAGCTATAAGAGCTAAGAGGGGCAATGAGGTTGATTTAGGTCGGCCAAGTGAGAGGGCTGATTCGATTGGTTTTGCGAGGGATTATGTGGGGAAACCCGATAGCTCCGTGGGGTAGCTCGTGGAACCAGCCTCTAACGATCTAGATGCCTCTGTTGACTCTAGTGGCAAGTAGAGTATAGAAGACTAGCAGCATTTACTCTCTCTCTCTCTCTTTCTCTCTCTCTCTCTCTCTCTCTTTTGGGATTTACATTGTTTTGTTCATTTATTCTTTTCGAAGAAGCATGTTGCTTGTAGGGTTCGATTATTTTACTGAATAAAAGGGTATCGCGTGTGACAACCCCTTCTTTATGAAAGTATGATTTTTATGAAAAGCATGAGTTTTATTTATTACTTGGTTTTCCCTAAATAATATCATCCAATTTTCTTTTAAAACAAGTAGATATCATTATTATTATCTAATTATGTATCTGAGCATACTTTTCCCCCCTTGGTAACTATCTGACTTTGAGTGAATGTGGTCAAAGATGGAACCAAGATGCAGGACTATCGTTCATAGCAAAACCATTTAGGAAAGTGAGTCTTCTACTCCAAAATTTGAGCAAATGCATCGTTTCACACCCGACGTGGAGGAACACTTGTAGCAGGAGCAAGGGTTAGCTTCCGAGAGACCTCGGGACGTAACTATGGGATAGGCTTTTGACAAGATGGCTTTGATCCTTCAGAATTTAGCTGAGAGAGTGGACAAGGTAGCCAAGAGATCATCGTGGGGAGAGGATGAGGCCCTGGAGCATTTTCTAAAACTCTAACCTCCTACATTTCAAGGGGAGGTGGAGTAGGATAAGAATGCAGAATAGTGGATCAAATAGATGGAGGATATCTTTGCTGCTCTACAATACACAGAAGAGAGGATGGTGAAGTTTGCTACTTTTCGACTGAGGGGACCATCGCGAGCATGGTGGCAATGAGTACAGAGTGACTGGGACAGAGAAGAGCAAGAATGGACATGGGATAACTCTACCGAAGCTTTTCGTGCTGAGTACATTCCCCGATGGGTAGCTGAGAAGAGGGAGGATGAGTTCCAAACCCTCAAGCAAGGAAGCATGACAGTAGCTCAGTATGCAGCCCGATTTACACAATTGTCCAAGTACTACAAATGCTTGGTCAACATGGAGCAGAAGCGAACTCGACAGTTTGTGAAGGGGTTGAGGCTAGATATGAGGAAGGCATTGGCACCATTGCCGCCAACGTCATACACTGTCACCGTGGACATAGCATCCCAGATAGAGAATAAAGATCGGTACTGACCGGTGAGCAGGCCTTTCTAAGCGACTCGTCCACTAATGAGGCCTCTGAGTAACAAGTGACCTGTTCGCCCTATGCAGTGGGGAAACTGGGGAAAGCAACCTCAAGTGCCTGCGATAGGACCGATGCAAGTAACCTCAGTTGCCGACTTTATGGAAAACTGGGCCACATCGAGAGGAATTGCTGTACTAATGGGGGAGTAAAGAGGTACTTCAACTGTGGAGATCCAGGCCATCTAAGAAATGCCTGCCCTAAACCTCTAAGGATTGGGCAACGGCCCCCACTCAACCGATGGGAGTCAACTAAGGTGCTGCTGCTAGAACAGGTGGAGTGGGAGGTCAGAAACCCTAAGAGAGGGCTAAGGTCTTTTCCCTGAATTGAGAAAAAGTTGGAGCAAATGCAGTAGTAATTGGAGGTAACCTTTCTATCCAAGGACGTCTTGTTAATATTTTGATCGATCCAGGATCTACACACTCTTATGTAAGTAAAGTATGTGCATCGCATCTGGGTTGGGAAGGAAAGGAATTGCCCTATACTTTAGTAGTAAGCTCACCTTTGGGAAGAGTGGTAGAAGCGAGTAAGTTAATGGAAAGCTGTGAAGTCAAGGTAGGGAAGGAGATTCTGGAAGAAGATCTTATAATTTTATCTATTGATGATTATGACCTGATCTTGGGCATGGATTGGTTATCGAAGCACAGAGCTCGTGTTGACTGCAGGGTCAAGACGGTGCAATTTTTGAGACCTGGGGGAGATGTGATTAAATTTGACGGTAAGTGAACAAAGGAACTAAAATTCTTGATTGCTAGTACTAAGGCTTGGAAGTTGCTTAAGAAAGGATGTACGGGATATCTGGCATATCTTTTGAACAAACCCAAGGATCAGTGTACCTTGGAGAGTACGGAGGTAGTAAAAGACTTCCCAGATGTTTTCCCTGCTGAGCTCACTTCTCTACCCCCTGAGCGGGAAGTTGAGTTTACAGTGGACCTGATTCCTGGAGCAGAACCCGTGTCAAGAACCCATACTGGATGACACCGATGGAACTGAAGGAATTAAAGGAGCAGCTGGAAGAGTTGGTGAGGCAAGGCTATATTCGACCGAGTATGTCGCCGTGGGGAGCACTGGTGTTGTTTGTTAAGATAAAAGATGGTACTTTGAGATTATACATCGATTATCGGGGATTGAACAACTTAACGATCAAGAACAAGTACCCTTTACCCTTGATCGACGAGTTGTTTGATCAACATCAAGGCTTAGCTTGCTTTTCGAAATTGGACCTGCGGCAAGGATACTACTAGGTGAGGATTAAGGAGGAAGACATTCCCAATACTGCTTTCAACACGCGGTATGGCCAGTATGAATTTGTGGTAATGTCGTTCGGTGTGACTAATGCACTAGTGGTATGTTAGGATTCATGGACTCCTAAACGTGGAAAACATCCACGAATCCCTTCCGAGGATCTAAGTAAACGATTAAGAAGATTGTAGGTTTGTAGAAGTACCTCTATTTGGTGTAATCGACATCCTTCAATTTCGATTCTGTTACTGTACGTGCAACACGAACGATCACCAGACGCTGCAGTGTGTGAACATCCTCTATCGGCTACACACCGCGAACTCACTCGTTACCCGGGGAGTGCTAGCGCCGAGGGTTTGAGAGGTTTTTTTCTGATCAATAGAGGCACGAATATTCTTAACAGAAATTAGCACACCCAAGATGATGGCTAGGGTTTTTCTTAAAAATCCACTCCGAATCTCTTAGAGTCCAACCCTAATAATATCTTATCATACTTTAATTTAAATTTAAATTAAAGTAAAACTGATATGATAAGATTCTGCCATTATCTCGGTAATTTAATTAATTAATTTATCGAGTCAGATTCTTATAATCTGGACAACATCCAGATACATCGAATGTGGACATATTTCCAAATTAATTGTATCTGGTAAATTTTCTAAATTCGATTAACTTAGACATATTTTCAGATTCATCGAATCTAGTTACCAAAAAAATAACCTAACAAGTTCGCTTATTGCGTGACCCTATAGGTTCATTTAACACTGACAGTGTACCCAATTTGTATTTAAATGGCCCACAAGTTATAAGTGGTTTCTAGCAAAACATTATAACTATCCAGGTTAAATGAAGATCGGTGATCTCTTTGAACCAAACCATAATTTTATATTTAGTCCTTTTGTCAAACGATATCTAGATTAAGCATCAGGCACGGAGCATGTCATCCTTATTAAGCTTAATCAATTATTTCTTGATTTCATAGTAGACTGTTTAAATAAATGATATCAATATCTTAGATTGATAAATTTGAATACGGCCATGCATTTTAACAGTCTAACTTATCAAGGAGCCCACGAATATCTCTCCCATAATTGAGAGGGATAAATTCCTTCACTATCAATCATATTCCTCTCATTGATTTCTTCTATATCTAACAGTAGCCTAATTTATTATCTGGTTAAAGACAACTTTAGACAATGTCAAAATATAGAATTTATCAAGTAAGAAACTATGATGAATTTAGGTCGAAGGACTTTTAATATTATTATGCCTAGAAAGTACTTATGACATGTTCCATGAAGTACTCTCACAGTGGGTCATGTCTAATACAATGTTCTCTAACATTTATTTATGTTTTGACTCGATATCACAAATATCCATTACTAGTAAAACATAGTCATCAAGTCACAAACATACTAATCTTAATTTATTATTGTTTCAATAATAATAATAATCGATCAGGGACAGTTTTAGAATAGCCATTGTATTCATTGTAGGGTTTTACTATCAAGTCACGTACTTGATAACCATAAAACAAAATGCACTATTCATGGAAAGAAAACCCTCATATTATTATATAAAACATAACGACAATAGTATAAGTACAAATTGACTCTATGGCATATCCCTAACATAGTTTTCATGGACTTGATGCTTCGAGTTTTCTAGCCATACTTGGACACGTTTGTAGTCATTTTCATTAATGATATATTGATCTATTCCAAGAATCCAGAGGATCACACGGAGCACTTAAGATTGGTTTTGGAAAAGCTGAGGGAATACAAACTCTTTGCAAAGTTCAGCAACTGTGAGTTTTGGTTGAGCTCGGTATCCTTCCTCAGCCATGTGATATCCAAGGATGGAATCAAGATGGACCCTGCCAAGGTGGATGCCGTAGCAAATTGGAAGCAACCAGAGAATGTTGCTAAGATACGAAGTTTTCTTAGATTGGCTGGGTACTATCAGTGTTTCATTAAGAATTTCTCTACTCTGGCTTCACCGATGACGCGGCTATTAAAGAAGGATGTTGCTTTTTCTTGGAGCGAGAAATGCGAGAAAAGTTTCCAAGAGCTTAAAAGGAGATTGGTTACAGTGCCAGTGCTGAGCTTACCTGAGGCCGACAAGCCCTATGCACTCCACACGGACGCATCCAAGGAAGGTTTAGGAGCTGTGCTGATGCAGAACGGGAAGGTCATCGCTTATGCGTCTAGGAAGCTAAAACAGCATGAAGTTAATTATTCGACTCATGATTTGGAGCTGGCAGCCATAGTATTTACCTTGAAGAAGTGGCAACATTATCTGTACGGAGCACAGTATGAAGTCTTCACCGACTATAAGAGTTTGAAGTACATTTTCACATAAAAAGACTTGAATCTTCGGCAGTATAGATGGATGGAGTTCTTAGAAGAGTATAGGTGTCTTATTAATTATCATCTTAGCAAAGCGAATGTGGTAGCTGCCGCTTTGAGTCGTAAAGTGAAGATAGCAAACTTGAGAATGCAGGAAGTGTTGGCAGTGCAGGAAATCCTAGAGCATAAAGAAGAAGTTCAAGAGGGGAAGATCTGTGTAAGTAACTTGACCATGAAGCCTGATCTAGAGCAAGAAACTGTTGCAGCCTAGCAGGACAGTGTGGAGTTTCAGGTTTTCAAAGAAAAAGAGATTGGGAGAGGGAGTAAAGACTTTCGGATCGATGAAGAAAGGATACTATATTTTTGGGACAGTATATGTGTACCTGACACCCAAGACTTAAAGAAGAGGATATTGGACGAAGCTCACAGGAGCAAGTATACCATACACCCTGGGGGAAGTCAAGATGTATTATGACTTGAAGAAGAAATATTGGTGGCCTAGAATAAAGAGAGATGTGGTTCAGTATGTTTCAACGTGCCGACATGCCAGAAAGTTAAGATGGAGCACAAGAAGTCTGCAGGTCTACTTCAACCGTTACCGATTCCCGAGTGGAAATAGGAAGAGGTGACTATGGATTTTGTGACTGGCCTTCTGATGACCAAGACACGCAAGGATGCATTTTGGGTGGTAGTGGACAGACTGACCAAGACAACACATTTTATACTGGTGAACGTAAGAGACTCTATGGAAAAGTTAGCTCAGACTTATACCCGGGAAATTGTAAGGTTGCATGGCGTATCGACAAGTATCGTATCAGATAGGGAACCCAGGTTCACTTCAAGATTCTGGAATAAGTTTCAAGAGTCTTTGGGTACTACGTTGAAATTTAGCATCTCTGCACATCCGCAAACTGACGGTCAATTCGAAAAAGTCATTTAGGTATTGGAGGATATGCTCCGAGCGTGTATTTTAGACTTTAGAGACAAGTGGATTCAGTGTTTGCCGCATGCAAAATTAGTATATAACGACAGTCACCAAGCATCGATTGGGATGGCTCCTTATGAAGCATTATATGGACGAAAATGTCAAGTACCGCTATATTGGGGATGGACAGAAGAGGGGCGTAGTAAAAAGACTGGTGAGGTATGTATACAAGAAATGACGGACAAGGTTAGGGTCATTAGGGAAAGATTAAGAGTAGCGTAAAGCCGACAAAAAAGTTACGTAGATATGAGGAGGAGGGAACTGGAGTTCCAAGTGGGTGATTGCGTGTTCTTGAAGTTGACTCCTAGCAGAGGAATTCTGAGGCAACCGAAAGGAGGGAAGTTGAGTCCTAGGTATTTAGAACCATTTCCGATAATAGAAAAGGTTGGGCTGGTCGCCTATAGATTGGATCTACCCGGCGGATTAACCAGGACACATGATGTTTTCTTTGTGTCTCAGCTAAAGAAGTACAACCCCGATCCAAGCCATGTACTTAATGAGGAACCTTTGGAATTGCATCCGAATCTGAGTTATGTGGAGAAACCTATCAAGATTTTGGAGCGGAGTATCAAGACTCTTCGAAATAAGTAGGTACTTACGATAAAAATACTTTGGGATCATCATGGAGCGTAGGATACAACGTGGGAAACTGAAGAATGGTTAAGATGGAAGTATCCGGATATGCTCTAAGGGTATGGAATCAGAATTTTGGGATGAAATTCTCTTAAGGGGGAGGGGATGTAATACCCCGCCCAAAACCACCTTCGACCTATGGGGGGGAAAGTCATGCATTGCATAGCATTTTGCATTTCATGTTATATCTTAAAATTATTCTTGCATAGCTGCATGTGATTTTCAAGGTTGCTCTTGCATTAATTTATTTGATGAGAAATAGTTGTGTTGTTTACATTAGTTGAGAGTCGTTTTAGGTGAAATTTAGTAGAGAAAATAGAGGGATGAGAATTAGGGTGAAAAGAATTTCTTAGAATTATATTAACACCGGAGTTGATTTGGAGTAATGGTTAGGTTTGGTAATTATCCCTTGGTGACTTGAGTTCGAATCTTACCACTTCCGAACCTTAGCTTCCTTTTTGAATTTTCCTTTTAGAGTTCTTCATGCCTTGGCCGAAAATCCTAGCTAGCCGCCACTTTGGAGAGTTTTAAGTGGTATAAGCCTCTCCTTGATAAATATTAGAGATAGAAAATATATTAGGTAAAAATCTTATTTTATTTCTCAAATAATGTTGGATATAACCTTTTATTTATTTAACTATTTCTAGAGAAATATTTTAGCTAAAACCCTAGCTATTCTTTTGAATTTCAGCCACCATTTTCTTAGGAGATAAGTCTCCATATTTATCTTCTAAACTCAAGGATTTCTAATACGGATAAAGATTAATTTTATTCTAGCTTTTATCATTTTAATTTTCAAAAATCTTAGCTAGGAGCAATTAAATTCTAGCTTGTATTTAATCAACTACATTTTATGTAGTTAGCTTGAATTAAATCTATTATTTTCCTAGCAAAATATTTTGTTGATTTTGAAAATAAAACCTAGCTAAGAATCTTGAAATTTTCCAGCCTTGTTGCCGCTACCTTTGGAGTAATCTTAGCTCAACTCAAACTCTTCCTAGACTAGGGAAGCTTATCCTAAATCCTTTAGCAAATCAGATTTCATTTTATCTCTAAATAGATAAGATTTTTGTTCCCTTTTTTTCCTGAATTTCGGCCAGTTTTGTACACAGAATTTTGGCCATCTTTGCACACAACATACTGCACAAAATTCTGAACTCCAAAGTACACCAAAACTCCTTGTTGATTAGGCCAAACTACAACTCCTAAAACTCTCATTTTCCCCTCAAATTTGCATCAAAATAGCAGCCGAAAATCAATCCAGAATTTTTCTCTTTTGCTATGCATACACGTACTGTTCAAAGTACCATGTGCACACATAGGATTTACTGAGATGTTAATCTCACACTATTTATATATCATGTTTTCAGGAGATTGATACTGCTGAGCGAGCGGGATGTGTAATAGTTGGAGCTTTTATTACTTTCTTTATGTTTTAAGAGACAGCTGTTTATTTATGTTTCTAGAACCGATGTTTGCATTTGTTTAGTATTGCTCAAGTTTGATTATGATGTAATAAGAGTTTCCCTTTCTTTATCGAAGTTTGACATCTTGGTTCGTCTTTATATTGTGTACCTCTTTTTAAAGACCCATTTTCCTCGGGACGGGGCGAAATCCCCGCCCTTCGTGGGTACGTAGTAGGGGGTGTTACAGTAGGCCAATAAAAATTAGACTCAAGTACATTTTTGCGGTGTTGTTAGCTTGGTAGTTGCCTCTTGTGGGTCCTTCATGACAATATTTCAAAATATTAATACTTTCCATGAAATCCACACACCTTCGAATGACAATATATGTTTAATTAATAATTTGCTATCCAAGATAATTAATTAATAAACTAATTGATTAAATTAGTTCTTTTATTAATTAATTAAAGTACTTGCGCCCAATATAAAATTACCCAAGATAATTAATTAATAAGCTAATCAATTAAATTGGCCAAATGAATTATCTAATCCAAATAAATAATTAATTAGATTTTTAGAATAATTCTTCCAATAATAAATTCACCAAATAAGCCCATATTTACTTAGGTTATTGGAGCTACTCTAGGGACCAAAAGACATATTATTCTTGACTACTAAAATAATCAAAATACCCCTACTAAAAAATAGTGATATTTTAATCATTTTAAATATTCCATTTTTCACCATATGAAAATATTGACACTGAGAATAATATTGCAAGTATAGTGTCTCCAACCTAAATGTGTAATGATGAAAATACCCCTCTATGTAACACCCACCATTGAGATAGGAAAATAGTACTAACACCTTTCTCATTGACATCTACCATCCTTTGATAGTTAGTCTGATAATCCATGACTTTTAGTATGTACCAATTTGCCTTAGGGAGCTACCCCTAAAGCATACATACTTAGTCCCATTTTCTAGGGTCCTGGATCATTAAATTATCTCGGACAATCACAAAGGGGTGATTTCTTCACGTAATGAAGCACAAAAACTCTATTGTATAAGTCTGTCTTAGTCAAGTAGAGTTATACACCCAACGCACAAGGTTATTGGCCTTGCTATAAGACTTTATCCAACATATATTAAAGTATACAAGTCCAGTTTCACTGGACTACCAAGTTACACTCAAGTCCTGTAGTATTTGTCCACGCAGTAGCTACAAGAAACCAATCTTTATTTATTTTAGCACTTTAATGAAGATTATTATAGCACCCCAATATCCTTGAAACAACAAAGGCAAACAAGAAAAAATTAATAGAGAAAATAGGCGCTCAAATAATGGAATTCAAACAAACCATAGAATAACAAAGCAACTAAGACCCATTTAAAGAAACCACATTGGATTACCTAAAAGATTTATAAACTCATTCATAGGGAGGACTAACCCTTAAGCATGGTCTTGAACAAGATGAATAAGGAGGCTATGAGTTCAGCTCAATCAATGGGACCCAAAATTGAGATTTTTCTCGGGACAAAAAGAAGAAAATGAAACTAACAACCTACCCTCTATAAAACCCTTGAAGAACTAGGCTTCAAAGACCCTCAAGAATAGTAGAAAGTTCTACTATAATCTCACCCCAATATCCTTGAAGCAATAAAGGTAAACAAGAACAAAAGAATAGAGAAAAATAGGCACCCAAAGAATGGAATTGAAACAAACTTTAAAAGAACAAAGCAACTAAGACCCATTCAAAGAAACCACATTGAATTATCAAAAAGATTTATAGACTCATTCGTAAGAAGGACTATCCGCTAAGCATGGTCTTGAACAAGATGAATAAGGAGGCTAGGGCCTCTCAAGGCTCTCTCTTCAAATTTGAATAAAGTGTGTGAATTGTGTTGTCAAATAACTAAAAGTTGTATTTATACTACCGTAACCCTAGCTAAGTAATTCCTGAGGTTCTAATACATTTTAGAGCCTTAATAGGTCTTTACAAAACATTTAAAATGGAGAAAATTGGAGAAAATATTAAAAACGCGAGGCAGCAGCTGGTGCCGGTTAGGACTTTAAAGCCGGTGCTGGTTGCGCACTCTCTTTGGGCCGATCGAATGCTAGATTGAAGTTGGCCCCGATTTTGATGCTTAGGCCAGTGCCAGTTGTCCGCTGGAAGGCCAACTTTAGTCAAATTTCGTCCGTATTTATTGCCGACTTGAGTTCTTGTTGGGGTCCTTCTTCGATAGATATCAAAATAAACTCTTTTCTAGCTTCCTCAACCTTCTAACCCTCTTCTATCCTTAAACAGGGTTTTATGAGCAATTGGAACTCATCTTGAAGCTTCTTGGTCCTCGATCTTGTCATCGGGCCTTCTCCTTACACAGTCACGCCTCCCCCTCCTTGATCTTGACCTCCATGATGAAGCGGAGTCTCATCAACAAGATTGGGATGTTTACTTTAGGGTAGCTCCCTAGCAAAGCAAAAATATTCTAGAGAGTCATAGATCATTGGACTAGATGTTTAAAGATGGAAGATATTCTTTAGAGATGTGTTAGTACACTTCTTTCTCTCTAAATATATAGCGATGCGTAGAGCGGTTTTTTGGTCATTACACATGTAGGTCGGAGGCTTTGCTAATGCAGCATTGTCTTTGGGGTCAATATTTTCGTGCGCCGATATTAGGAATTATTTAAAATATAAAATACAACTATTTCTATAACAGAGGTATTTTTGTCATTTTAGTAGCTAAGAGGATGTAACTTTTCGTCCTCGGAATAGCCCATAAGTCCTGATGGTTTTAGGTTGAAGATTTAGTCTTATTTACAATAGCTTTTATTTTATTTAGAATTAGCCAGGTTTATTTACACTACTAA
Organism: Voacanga thouarsii; assembly: GCA_026120185.1. Taxonomy (NCBI): domain Eukaryota; kingdom Viridiplantae; phylum Streptophyta; class Magnoliopsida; order Gentianales; family Apocynaceae; genus Voacanga; species Voacanga thouarsii. Next base: position 319,844 of record JANUWF010001273.1, on the reverse strand, counting down.
AAAGCCGTCGTATATAATGTCGTTGTTTTTATTTAAAAAGGCAAAAAAAAGGTCATATTTATCTAATGCGACGGTGTAAATACGATGGTCAGAGAAAAATGTCGTAAATACTCACCCGGGCTGAGATTCTCTGAAAAGTCATATTTGGTGAAAAAAACGTCGCAATAATTTCGTAAATACAACGGTTTCAAACCGTTGCAAATACTTGTTAATTGCGATGCCCCTAACCATCGCAATTTTTGAGTATTTACGATGGTATCCAGTCATCGTAATTACAACTGTGGCTATAAATCTTGCGATGTAGTAATTACGATGGCTGTAACCATCACACATACTCAGCAATTGCAACGGTTGCTAGCCATCATAATTACTACCGTCGCAATTAATTAGTTTTTGTGACGATTAACTACGACGGTCGTAACCGTCGCAAATACTCAGTAATTCCAACCATAGGTAAAAACGATGGTTGGACGGTCGTTTATAGACCCCCCCCCCCTTTTATAATTTGTTTATTTCAGCATCTACCACCTGCAAATACGAAGGTTGGTGACAAAAGCATCGTATTTGCTTTTCACAAATGCGGCAGTTCTAGCCGTTGTTTTTTATTAATTTTTTTTTTAAAAAAATAGTTTCTTGGTATTTAGGCCTATCCACCTACAATTTCAAACTAAATATAATCCGTTTAACTCATTCAACAGCAATGATAATAAAACACAATTTGTTGAATGCCAAACAAATCAAAATCAATCTCTTGAACATTGAAATCATAAATAATTTATAAACTCCACAAAAGAAGTATACTACATATATAACAAATTGAAAATGCCTAGCCCACTATTAGAAACAGTAGTACATGTAAAATAAGAAGAAAATGAGAATATGCCAGTCATCACGAGCAGTCTCGTCAGCTATTCCTAGTATCATGTTTTCCCCTTCCTCCTAGTCTCTTTCTCTCCTCCGTCCACCCACCCCTCTTCCCTCAGTCCACCTGTCATCTACCTCTTCCTCTTCCGCCTTATCTCTTTCTCTCCTTAGTCCTCCATCCCCTCATTTTGTTCGATTGCGTTATTAATATACATGCGACGGTGCAAACTCCAATGTACTAATTTTCTATAATTACTTTCACATTAAACTATCTCTATTCATGGCGTATCTTTTTCCTCACACAAAATTTACTCTCTTAGTCATCAGTCATTAGTAGACTTCTTCAGTTCTCTTTCTTAGAGATGGGGAGTCATAATTCACAAGATTTTGATGTGTTTTCTTTTCTAAGCCAAGCACTTCCTCTTTATTTCAAGTGAGATACTTTTGAGGGTTTTTTTTTTTTTTTTGGCTTTTAACTTGTCTTCTTCATCTGAAAATATGCTTGATAATGAAACTGAACTTCTTTTGGTTTGTTGTGATGTGAATTAGTGGAAGTTCTGAATATGTTGTTTTGGATTTCCGATTTGATCTACCCATTCAAGAGACTACTTTGGATATTGTTCCTCCAATGGAGGATATGCTTATGCATGATATTTTCTACTCCCTAATGGATTTTGAACAAAGCCAGAACATGGTTCAAAGTTCTCATACATTAGTGCTTACGATTCTAGAAAATTACAAAGACTTCTATTGAATAGCATTACCTTTACTAAGATTATTTTTCTTTTTCTTGGAGAAATATAGAGTGGTCTTGGCAATGAATTCAGAGTGAGGAATCATGGAATGCATCTTAAACACACTTGAGCAGTTTTGAAAATTCAGAGAATGCTTCATCTTATGAACACCAGAATACTTCATGACAATATACGTTTCATTTATTTAAACATATATCATCAATATTTGCCTATAACCTACGCTCTGATACCACTTGTAACACCCCGCTACCTAGGCCCGCCAGCGACAGCCATGTCGCCCCGTCCAAAAGACAAGGGGTCTTTATAACTAGGTCACACAAATAAAATAGTGGAATAAAAATAATACTTTAACTTAAAATTTATTACATCCTAAGAATTAATCCATCAATTCCCAAAACAAATTCATAAGTAAAATTATCCATTCTTAACTCCCCAAAGTAACACATAAAAATAAATGACAGCATTCTCTTCCAAGTCAGATAACTCTAGCAACTCATCCCCACAGTAGGATCGACCTGAAATCATGGTAAAAATGTGATGAGACAGAAATCTCAGTAAGTCCGTGTGTGCTTTGAGTGTCCAGTGGAAATAGTTTGTGAATGCAAGATATAAAACCTTTATAAGAGAAATACTGGCAAGCAATAAACATTAGTCAAAAGCGAGAGTGGTGCTTTGGCTTTTTCAACCGTACATAATCAATAAAATCAACCACCTGAAAGAAATGATCATATGTTACCACACGTTGGGCCCCATAACCGGTCAGAATACCACACTTTGTGCAGATTGACAAAAGGTAGGTGATCGGCCTACCGAGCAAGATACTATTCCTTCTCTATACCCAAACAACAACCGGGTGTCCATTTCGGCAAAACACAGTAACTTGACTGAAAAATAAATAACTTCTAGCTCAGATCGGCACGACCTACTGGACTGACATCTTATCCGGGAAGGAGTCACCCCTCAGAGGTGGTCACCTACTGAGAGACTCACCCTAACCCTTCAAAGACTAGTCCTAGCAGTCCACCCTTATTGAGTACTCAACGTAACGTAACCCACTTGGGAAAATGAACCAACCATAGTTCCACATGAAAATGGCAATTGAAGGTCTCCAAAGTCCTTGTCAAAATCAATTTTGGAAAGAGTTTTGAGTTTGAGTAAATCTGCTTATGGGTTTTTAAATAATTTGTTTGGTTGAAATAAGAAAGGAGACAATCCTCAATTGCCTTACAGGAATAAGTGTCCATACACTCTACATTTGGCTTGCCATAATAAACATTTTACATCAATCAGGTTTTATGCAGGAGCTTGCCTGATTCTTGCTCACAATAAAAGGTCTCCAACAGCTGACTTAATCCCGCATGGGCAAGTACAAACCACAATCAAACTCAAGCCAAAATCCACTTTGTCAATTTAAAACAACTCAACTCACTACTACCATGATCCTAGTGTCCCATGCTTTAAGGCCAAACAATAAATAAATAGGTTTATAAGCTAAGCCTAATTTGATATTTAAAATAATTAATGTTTTGAGAAACAAGTACTGATAGGTTGATGGTTTAAATCTTGCTAAGAAAAATTTAGAGTTTATTTGATAAAGAGTCTTAGGTGGTATTAGGTAAAATAATGATTTATTAATAATTTAGTTGTTAGAAAATAATTGATAACTAAAATTAGTTGAAAATAAATTTAATGAGTCTTGCTTGAAAAATAATAAATAAAATTTTAATGGGTTTTGATTAAAAGATAATAATTAAATTTTTAGTAATAAATATTTTACTAATTATGATTATTTCTATAAAAGGCTTTAGTTGATTTCATTATTTTATATAATACCTACCTACACACACACACACACACACACACACACACACACACACACACACATATATATATTATTTTTGTAGCTAAAGCTATTATTTATTTGACTAAAATATCCTTATTATATATAATAATCCAAATCTATCCCTCGTAGGGTTTTTTGGAAATTACTAGCAAAATCCCATTATGAAATATTTTATTCATGAAATAAAAAATTAGCTTAGGGACAACTAGGTCATGATCATATTTCTATGGTTAACCACAATCATGAACATATACAATCCTTCAATTCATCAACTCATCCAAGTCATGCATATAAGCATAGATCTAGACTTACTAAGGCATGATCTAACCTTTACTAGTATAAATATAATCATGGCTTTAATAATCACACAAGAATATAAATCCTATTCATCATAGATGACATAATCTCCAGCATACTTGATCATGGAGACATGCATTAAACCTCAAAACATCATACAATCAACCAAGATAATCCCTTCATGCATAAATCCCATCTCCATCGTATTCATACATATATTCATGCTTCACTCTCAACTTATCACAATAATATATACTCAAACCCCATTCATGATTCGACTTCTATCAACATCATCCTAGAGACATGAATCTAGAATTTAAAAGAAGGGTTAAACGACATACTTGATTGATGAAAACCTTGAAGGAGTTTCGAATGAATCTCAACTCGTAGATGACTAGATCCGTCTAAGGAAGATGGAGAAAGCACGACCATTGGAGAAGAAGTCATTCGACCAAGAGAGAGAGTGGTTCGGCCAGAGAGAGAGAGAGAGAGAGAGAGAGAGAGAGAGAGAGAGAGGGACCATTAGTATGTTTATTCATATATATATATATTCATTAGAGATCAAGATTAGAGAAGATGAATTTGTTAGAACAACCCTACCTTGAAGGTGTTCTTGAGCCTTCATAAAACTTCTGGTTTTTTATCCAAAAAAGCAAGTTGGATTTGGGAGTTTGATGTTAAAAATGGTGTGGATGGACTCACAACAGTGAATAGATGAAATGTAGAATTTTTGGAAGAAGTTTGAAGTGATTTGGAGAGGTATTAGGTGAAAGGAATGAGTAGGTGTTCTTGGTGTGCTATGTGTTCTTGAAGGTTGAAGAGAATAGATAGTTTTTGTTCAAGGTTGGCCGAATTTCTGAAGGGATTAGGGCTGCCAATTTGTTTGTAGGGTTTTGGAAGAAGATTTTCTGGTTTGGAAGGGAAAATTAAAGGTAGTTGTTGAAATCCCTCAAGAATATTTTTGGGAAGCAAATTTGGAAACTAAATACTACAAGAATATCTTTGATTGTTGGAGAGCTTTTGGGAAGCTGCCATGGCCGAATTTCTGTGCAGTGTTTCTACTGGATGAAAGCTGATTGAAGGAGGCTAAGAGTGGCAAAAAATAAGGAGTATAATGGTGAAGGAAAGGCCTAGTTGTTTGAGGGATATTTTATGGAAGGTTGCTAAATTATGGTGGCTGGAATTTTGGTATCCAAATCAAGGCATGCTTGCAGATATTTGTTGGAGAGATTTTTGGGCAGCCATGTCTGAATTTTGTGCAGGAGCTTGGGGAAGACAATAGAGCTCTAATCATGGCTGTTTAAGGAGGATTTGTGCAGAAGAAAGCTGAGGTTTCGGCTAGGGATGAATTAGGAAACAAAGCTGAAAAAATCACTGCACAGAATTTCGCAATGCTGGAATTTTTCTGGGCAGTTTTCGGCTGCCATTTTCCAGTCAGCTTGCAGGGAGTTTGATGGGAATTTTAGGGGTCTTTCAAGGCTGGTTTCCAACCTTATTTATGGAGGAAAAACTTGGCTAAGATACTGAACAAAAACTGAAAGATAGCTTGGTTTCGGACCTCCAAAGCTGCGATTTTGCCCAGGGATTTTTCTGGTTTTGCACAACTTTTGTACAGTCCGAAAATGGCCAGAAATATTCAGGTTTCAAGCTGATAAAAAGGGCCATTTTCTGGTAGCATTTGGGAGGGAATAATGGCTAAGCTTTTCGTCCTCTTGAAGGCACAAGAAGCTGGAAAAATTTTAGTTCAATGCATGAAGGAAAATGAACCTAGCTAGAATGAAGTTTTAGAGAGTTCACTGGGGAAATTAATTCACTTGAAATCCTTCCCCCTCTTCCATGGTTTCAGTCCATAAGATGTCTTTCTCTAAGACATTTTGAACCTTCAAAGCCACAGCACATTGCTGAAATTTTTCTACAATAAAATTGGCTTGAACAAATTGAACATCCTAATGGATTGAGAAATAGGAAAAATTAAGGATCAAGAGGAAATGAATTCTCCTTAGGAATTTTGTGTAGGGCAAAAGAGTAGGATTAGGATACTCCTATCATGTCTCTCTTAGGACAACATCTCTACCCTATTCCAAAGCACATAAGGCCGAAAATTCCACTTCCCAAGAAAAAATAAAATTTAGTCATTCTAAAGCTCCCATGAGGGAATTTGTACCCAAGACCTCAATATTTAATTTCAAAGCTCTAACCACTAAACCACAACAACTCTTGTTCGAATTTTCTCTCTAAAAATATTTTCCTATTCAATCCTCAAGCTATCACCCTCTTTCCACCTCAAGGAAAAATTACCATTTTGCCCTTCTCTCTCAATAATCATAATCAAGCCCTCTAGACTTTAAAACTCAAATTCAATGCACATAACATCATATAAAAATATATTTAAACATACAATGAAATATGATATGCATCCCAACCCCCTTACTCTAAGGTTGGTTTTGACTGGGGTTTCACACTTTATAAGTAATGATATCTACAAGTGGCCTTGAGATATACTCTCCTACTAATAGGAGTGGTGAATCCTTTGTTGTCCCTCTTAACTACTTTCGTTTACTTTATATTGTACCCATTGTCCATCCCATGGCAGTTTTTGTAAGACTCTAAATATTATAATCCAAGTTCAATGCTCAATAAACAAAATACCTTGGAGTTCTCAAGCCTAAGGATACTTGCACACTTGCTATAATGAGATTCTATCACTGACACTCAATAGCTATCCAAGTGATTATCTCATAGCTAGGTCATCCAATGAACTTGTTCATATAACAAGCATCCACATATTAATCTTGAGTATCACAATACTTACGATTATGAGAACCACCACTTAATCTAATTAAGGGATAAAACATATGCTAGTCTTAGTGTATTAATAATGTTCCATCTTATTAATACTATGACTAGGGATTATTCATGCACAAATCCTACATAATGTAGTAGGAATCTCAGATCATGATTTTCATAGCACTGTATTGTACTAGGGACTTTATCAAATAGTTTATATGCATATTAAGATATAACAATCAAACTAAAAGATAAAGAATGCTTTTCTTCAGAGAGGAATTTTTTCTTTTGTTGTGCATTGAATTCTTCCGGAATAATTCAAACAACCAAGTAATTAGCAAAATCCGCATACCAAGGTAGTTGAGAAATCTCACCATCCACAAATAGAAGTTGTTCAACTGGGAAGGTGATGTCTCCTTCGGCTAATGGCTCAAGGTTAGGATTTTCCAACCTAGACAAGTGATCCGCAGCCAATTTTTTTTCTCCCTTTTTATCCCTAATCTCCAAGTCAAATTCCTGCAATAATAAAACCCATTTTATTAATCTTGGTTTGGAATCATGCTTGTTTAGTAGGTACTTAAGGGCAGAATGATCTGTATACACAATGACTTTGGACAAAGCAAGATAAGAATGAAATTTATCTTAAGCAAATACTATGCAAGCAACTCTTTCTCTATTGTGGTGTAGTTCTCTTGTGTCGCAGTAAGAATTTTGCTTGCATAGTAAATTGGTTGAAAGTGCTTATTCTTCCTTTGTCCAAGCACTGTGCACACTGCATAATCACTTGCATCACACATTAATTCAAAAGGAAGAAACCAGTCCGGTGCAATTAAAATAGGAGAATTGATTAATTTCATTTTCAGCACATTAAAAGCATTGAGACATTTTTCATCAAAATTAAAAATATAATCTTTTTTAAGCAAAAAAGTAAGGGGTTTAGAAATCTTTGAGATATCCAAGATAAATCTCCTATAAAAACTTTCATGCTCAAGAAAGCTTCGAATTGCCTTCATGGAAGTTGGAGGAGGAAGTTTCTCAATTGTCTCAATTTTGGCCCTATTAACCTCAATCCTTTTCCTTGAACTCTTGTGGCCCAATACTATACCTTCTTGCACCATGAAGTTGCATTTTTTCCAATTAAGCATAAGGTTGGTCTCTTCCCACCGTTGAAGTACCTTTTCCAAATTCGTCAAACACAAATCAAAAAAATCATCAAAAATAGAAAAATCATTCGTAAATACCTCCATGAGGTCTTTCACAAGCCCTTCAAAAACAGCCATCATACACCGTTGGAATGTTCCAGGACTATTGCAAATACCAAAAGGCATACATCGATATACAAAAGTACCAAAAGGGCATGTAAATGTGGTGTTCTCTTGATCCTTCGAGGCAATGGGAATTTGAAAGAATCCAAAAAAGCCATCTAAAAAATAATAAAACTCATGTCCGGCTATCCTTTCTAATATTTGGTCAATGAAAAGGAGAGGAAAATGGTCCTTCCTAGTTACCTCATTCAATTTTCTATAATCAGTGCAAACCCTCCAACCGATTAACAATCTTATTGGGATCAACCCATTTTTTTCATTAGGGCTCACAGGCATTCCTCCCTTCTTTGGTACCACTTATGTTGGACTAACCCAAATACTATTAGAAATAGGGTAAATGATGCCATAATCTAAGACTTTAATTACCTCACCTTTTACCACATCACTCATGTTTGGGTTCAACCCACGTTGGGGTTGCACTATAGAAGATTTTGTGAGTACAAAAGGAATGGCTAATTCTCTTAATATCCGTGATTTTTCATGCAATTGTTCCCTTATATTTTCCTAATAAACTTACCAATTTCGTCTTTTGTTCACATGTATGGTCTTTTTGCAATAATCATGGGCAGTTTTTCACTTTTTGCCAAAAATGCATACTCCAAGTGCTTGGGGGGGGGTCTTTCAAGTCCAATTCCGGTAGCTCCTCAATAGATAACTTTATCCTTCCCAAACTACCTTTTTCAATTTTTTCAAACTTTCCCAACTTATGGCCCTCATTCGAGTCCTCCAAATATAAAATAGATTGGTCTATATAGCATTGGACAAATGATTTCATCACAAAGTCAAAGATAAGTTCGTCAAGATTATCAACCCTTACATAGGAATCATCATAAAAAATAGGATGTTGTATGCTTTCATGGATTTGGATGATGACTTCCTTGTCCACCACCCTAAATGTCAATTTTCCTTTCCATATTCCTAACCATGCTCTTAAATTTTGCCAATGTGTCATCTATTTTAGAAAAACATTTAGTTATATGGGTGACAAATTTTTTCAACAACTCTTCTAAGGCAATGGAGTCGGATGGTTAAGATGTCATCCCGTGAGACATGTTAGGATACCGTCCCATGCTCCAATTGGCCATTTACCTATACAAAATGACTTGTTAACATCATATATACACATCATAATATAAAATCAAGTTAGTTAGTTAAGGTACATGTTTACAAGTTTGGTTAGAGAAAATTTCAACATATAGAGACATTACCAATACAAGTATACAGGAAAACAAAATATGGCACCTAGTCATACAAGGAACCTTTATACATATTCACATATTTATATATAGACATATAAATAAGGTTAAATCAACAAAATCCAACCTTACATGATATTGTTCCCCAGCAACGGCGTAAAAAACTTGATGCGAAAATTTTAGGTGCATAAAAATCATCAAGTTTAAATATATTCCTTAGCCAAGTTTTAAATAAAACATTAATTCCAAATTACACATACGATCAAGTACACTCATCGCAAGCATAGCATAAGGAATTAACAACTATTGATCTTCAAGCGAAGAAGTACATACTAATCACTTTTCATTCATTATTTAATCGATCTAATAAAGTGAAAAAATAAAAAAGAAAAATAAAAAAATATATACAACTCAAGGATGTAGGTCTATGCAATTTAGACAATTATATTAGAAAACAAGATAATGAACCAACTAGCAATTCTCTCAAGTAATTATCATCTTGGCATCATGAAGGAATGCAAACTAAAATTTAATCATTTGTCAAGTTATGAATCTGTATAAAAAATTCCCCTTCATGTATCAATCCATAGAATCCTATATTTTGATTAATATTAACAAAATTGTAAATCAAGCAAACATAACCAAAATATGCATTAAGCTCATTATTATATTTTGATTCAATTAGCAGATTTGCCAATCAAGACATCCTAACCAAAATATGCATGAACCTCAATTCCTTAAAAACATGAAATTAGCTAATGACCCTTTTGTTAAGGGAAAATCAATTTAACCTTTGATCACTTAGTTCTAAAATTCTAACTTCATTATTCAAATCCATTAAGATTAAACAATTATGAAATCAATGCAATGAAACTCCTAACATCGTTTTGTCTAAGTCAATTAGAAGAACTCGCATCAATAACCGATGGTATCAAGTATTCAAACACCAAAGATGATAAAGAATTGATCAAATAACTAAATCAACACAAAATCATGAATCCCAAAATAATGTTAAATTATACTAAAACCATTGAATACATTGTTGTTTAAGGAAAAGAAAATAAATATAAAAGAAAGCACTCATAGACAAGCTTCTTTCTTCACTCTTGAAGACTCTCTTGAACAATCCTCCATGATTGGATGAACTCCTCCTTCAATGAGTGATTCGGAATTTTTACTTTTGAATCTACCTCTCTCTATGTATATCTCCCTTCTAGTGTGTTTTCTTGTACTTTTGCATGCTAAATTCGTGGCTTAGGAAGTCTTGGCTGAGGAGGATTCGAAAAATAATTGAAAAATTCCTAATTTTTTTGCATAACATATTCGTTTTCCACAGCTAACCTAGTGCCGGGTACCTTCAACCCACCTGACACCAGGTACACATTATTCTTCCTCTGGAGTTTTGCTTCGTTTTTACTGGATAGACAGAATGGAACCGGTGCCATGCACACTTACCAGACCTGGCGCCTGGTTTGTACTATTTTTTTTTTTTTCTGAAGGTTGGCTCAGTTTCTACTTCTTGACCAGAATGGACCTGGTGCTGGGTCCATTGGCTAGGCCTGGTATAACACCCCAATACCTACATACCCCAAAAAGGGTAAGGATATCGCCCCGTCCTTAGGACAAAGGGTCTTTATAACTGGGTAATAGGAAACATAGAAGGAAATAACTTAATAACGGACTTATTACAATCCCAAAACAATACTTTTGCAAGTCTTGACACAAATAGATGGTAACTAAAATCTCTAACAAATAAATACATCAGGATAAATCTTCTAAGCTCGTGGCAGCATAAGTAAATTGACCTTCTAATCAAGATCGACCTAAAGACATGATATAAATGGTGTGAGAAATATTTTCTAGTAAGTCCTGTGTGTGCTCAAGGTATTTCAAGAAAAACAGTTTATGTATGCAAGTTTTGAACAAGTCATAATAAAAAGTTTGCATGTCCAAAAATTTATTTTTGAATACTGAGTGGTGTATTATCAGCATTTGTAAAGTAAAAATGCTCAAATTGAAAAGAAATAACCATTCTAATAAAGTTGACTATGAAGTCATGCATCATTAATGGATATGACTCAACACTATGTGCACCATGTTAAGAGAACAGTCAGGTTGCCACACTTTGTGCATCAAGACAAGAGAATGATTAGGATGCCACACTTTGTGCATGCTGATACAAGGTGGTTGTACGGCCCACCGGGTAAGATATTCCTCCATCTCTACACCCGAACATACCGGTTGTCTACTCTGAAAATAAAAAGTCCACCTAAGATGTATTGCTAGCTCAGACCGGCCTGACGAACAAGAAATGTCGTCTTGTCTTGGCAGGGCTCACCCTACAAAGTTGGCCTCGTACTGAGAGACCTACCTAACCTTTCAAAGAGTAATCCTAGTAGTCTACCCTTATTGAGTACTCAATGTTATGTTTATTCCACTTGAAAAATGTAAAATCAATTAAGAGCTTTCTTTGAAATAGCAATTATGGTTTTGAAACAACTTTAGGTAAAATATTGTTCAGGAAAAATTTATTGTTTTGCTCAGAAAAATGTTTTCTTTGATAAAAATTATTTTATTCTAGAAGAAGGAATATATTGTCCAAAATTACATCTCAAGGTACATCTTCCACGATAATCAGTGCATTCAATTTGCAGAAAAGCATTTGTTCACAAATATCTTTATGCGGGGACATTCCTGATCTCTTTCTTTTCCTTGATACAATAGCCTTCTAAGATAGTTGAAGGCGAACTAACCACACTTGGGGTAAATACAGGGTATAAGTCCCAACAACCAAGCAATACTTGCTTTAAATAAATAATTCCTAGCCTAAAATGCTTAAGCTCAATTAGATACAACAACATCTAGTTATGACAACAACGCCTTAAGCTTTAACACTAGTTATTTTATAGAATAAGATTAATTAGATAAGTTAAAATAAATAGGTGTTATAAATAATAAATTATAATATAAACTATTTATTAAAAAATAAAAAATAATGAGTAATACTAATAAATAAAATTAGTCATAAATAATGAGACGATTAATAATAAATCCTAAATAATATTGGCAATAAATAAGAAATAATATTATTACAAATAATAAGTAATATTAATACATTATAAATAATTTTAATAATAAATAAAAATTAACAAACAAAATGAATAATAAATAAATTATTCCCAGATAAATAATATTTAAGAGTGTAAATAAAATTTTTAGTAAGGCTAACAAATAATAATATGAATATAAAAGACACTTGATCATAATTCCAATATATTATTATTTATATCTAATAATGTTTAATAAAAATATTCTATTTAATTATCTAATAAAATACCAATATTTTAAATATATATTAGTTTCGAAAATATGTGTGTTCACCGAAATTAGTCAATTACATTAAACAATAATATTAATTATATTAATAATAATAATGATAGTAAGAATAATACTAATACTAATAATAAAGGTAGTTCTTATAATAATTTTTAATGACTATAGTGAAATACTAGAGAAAATATAGGCTTGTATTAACATACATCACAACAAGGGTGATATCCTACTAGCCATAATATTATTTATGGATTTATTGAAAAATATACCATCCTGAAGGCATAATCAAGAATAATGGTTTAATTCCTATCATACATCAAACATCCATAAAACTCTTAATCATAATGTCCATACAATGATATCAAAGCATAATCCATACTTGTTGAGACACAACATTCATTCAAAGCATCAGGTCTTAAATTTATTCTCTTCACCCACATAAGTATCTCCAACCCCACATTATTCTATCAACCTATCAAATCCATTATCTAAGAGTCTTGAGTTCGAGAATTTAAAGAGAAGATGAAGAGAGAAATTCTTTCTTTGATGAAGGTTTCGCCTTGCTTAGTGGAGGTCCTTGAGTGCTTGATGGCTTTTAGTGATCTGAAAATAGTCCATGGTTGTTCATCAACATTTTGCCCAAGAGAGAGGGAGAGAGGGAAAGAGGAACAAATGAGTGTAGAAAAGAAGAATAGAAGTTGAATAAAAGAAGAAGAACAAGAAGGTTGCTCTTATTTTTCCTCTTTGGTGTTCTTCGAATCTTCAAGAACAAAAGGTGGTTTGATCCGATTGAAGATTTAAATTTGTGCATTTCAGTGTTATAAAGTGCACTAATGGAGAATATAGGTTGAATGCTAATGGTTTAGAGAGTTTGGGAGTGATTAGAGATGTTTAGAAGTGATTTAGGCTTGAAGATGTGAAGTGTGTGTTCTTAGTGTTCTTGAGAGAGTTTGAAAGGAAAGGAATTTCGCATGTGCTTATATGAGTGATGATCGAATGGCTTAGCCTAGGGGGAGCTTTCGGTTATCCAAGAATAACAAAGAAACTTTCAGCTTTTTCAAAATTCGAATTGACAGAAAAGTGGAAAGGTTTGAGGTATAGGATTGGGTAATAGTGTTTACTCTTGGAATGTTTCTTGTCCTTCAATGCTGTATGGTTGAATTTGCTATGTTTTAACTAAAGAATGGAGAGTTGTTTTAGGCTTAGGCTGGATGAAAATGGCTATGGAATAGCAGAGGAATTTTTGGTTTTATTATCTTGCTAGGTGAGTGTCTAATGGAACTAAAATCTCGAATTTAATTTGAAGTTGGAATAATTTTGAATGGAGTGAAGATAGGAGTGTTTTGAGGTATGCTAATGGAATCCTATTGTTCAAGGTAGGTGGAAAAGCTAAAGGGTTCAGTTCATGGCTGTACAAGTGCCGAAATTTGGTGAGGTTTGCTGAAGAATTTCGGCCTTAGCATGAAGAGACAATGCTGGACAAAAATTTCAGGAGTTGATGCTCAAGAACTCTTAGAATTGAAATGGTTTTGGTGTAGAATTTTTTGTCTACTTTGGAAAGATTTTGCAGCTGGAATTTAAGGGTGTTTAAAGGTCTATTAATGGTGCTTTTCCAGCCACCATCTTGAAGAAGAAAGGGAAAAGTTCCAGCTGTTCTTGTGCTCTAACAGATGGCTTCAAGGTCATGTTCAAATGTTGCTAGATTGCTGGAAAAAATTTCTGGTTTGGTTTTATTTGTAATGCTGCGAAATTTCAAGGGATTTCAGCATTCATCCTCACACAAGGTGGTTGATTCCGTGCAAGAATTGGGTAGGGAAGCTTGCTACAATTTTTTGAAAACATCTTTGAAGGAAATCTGGAAAATTTTCCAAATTTTTAACCAAAATGTGAACAAGAAAAGGATGGAATTTTGAATGAATAGCTATTGTGATTTGATAGAACCTTCTTTGTATTTTTTTCTCCGCATTTTCGGCTACCCCTATCCTACAAGAGCTGGAATTTTTGAAATTCCTAGAAAGGGATTATCCAAGAATTTTATGGATATAAAATAATGAATTAAAGATTTAAAAATAGTTTAAATTCAAAGAGGTTAGGACAAGGCTTGCTAAAATAATAGAGACAAGAATTCTTCTAGAATTCTTTTTAGGACAAGATTGCGTGGTCGAGACATTACCATTGTGTCTTCCTTAAGATTACATTCCTAACTTTAAGGAATGTAAGAAAAAGAAAATTCAAACATGGGTTAAGATACATATGAATAAAACTTAAATGATGGGATTTGAACTCAAGACCTTAGAGATTACTTCACAAAGCTATAACTACTTAACCACAGCAACTCCTGTTCTAATTTTCCCAGCCAAATCCTTTTCTTATCTAAGCCTTAAGCCATCTTCCAATTTCGACCTCAAGCAAAATTGCCTTTTTACCCTTTCTACTCAACAAGTACAAATAAACCATATAAATTGTATACTACCATTCTAAGGCACACGAAATCATTCAAAAATATATTTCATGTAAGATGATATGATATGCACCCCTATCCCTCTAACTCTAGGGTAGGTTTAGATGGGGTTTTATATCCTCCCCTCCTTAGAAGAATTTCATCCCGAAATTCAGCACGTATCTTTCTCTTAAGTCGGGATATTTCTGTATCATGAATTCTTCTGCTTCCCATATGGCATCTTATGTGCCGGCATGCTGAACTTCAATTAAAAACCCATAGTTATTGGAACTTTGCTTGAAGTTGCAATGTAGACCTTAGGTCTCAATCAGAGGTGATACTTGAGGGTACTCCATACAATTTTACTATTTCCCGTACATATGTCTGAGCTAACATTTTCATAAAGTCCCTTGCACTTATAGGGATAAAATGCACTACCTTTGTTAGTCGATTAACCACTACCTAAATGGCATCCTTTTGGGTCTTTGACATAGGCAAGTTGGTGACAAATTCCATTGCTACCTCCCCCTATTTCTATTTTGGTATTGGCTATGGTTGCAATAATCCAACTAGCTTCTTGTATATCATGATGCTCCCATTACACTTTCACCTTTGGTATCTACTTATTTCGAAGAGTCTTGATGCTTCAATTTAGAATCTTAATCGGCTTCTTTATGTAACCCAAATCAGGTTACAATAGTAAAGGCTCATCGTTAGAACATATTTTGAATCTGGATCGCATATCTTTAGCTGAGATATATGAAACACGTATCGTAATCTCCATAAAATGCCTGATAAGTCCAATCTATAGACGACAGTTCCATCATTCTCTTCCTGTTATTCGTATAGCTCTTCTGCCGATTCCAAATCATCTTCAGTCTTTCTCTTGTTACTTTTACCTTGTCCACCTTTTCTTAAATACGAAATTCTCCGGATTTGATAATCTGCCTATCTCTCGTTTATCCCTACTATAATGGTACTTGACACGTCTAGCTTTGTATCACTTCTTATAGGGCCATCCCAATAGAAGATCAGTAACTGCTATTGTAGGCATTTTCATACGGCACGCGTTCAGTCCATTTATCAATAAAGCCTGGCATGCATGCCCTAAACATATCCTTTAGTATCTAAATAAGTCTCTCTGACTGGCTATAAATTTTGGAGTATATGCTACAATACAGAACTTCCAAGTTAATCCCATTATCTCTAGCAAGTTAGTCTAAAATCTTGTAGCGAACATAGGATCCCACTTAGATAGAATACTCAATAACAACCCATACAGCCTCTACTTGGGCTAGGGCTTTCTTAAAACTACCCCTGATTACCGCTCATTCCAAAAATAGAACTATGGTCAACTAAACATTCACTTACCAAACTAAACAAAAATTTATACCATCTGCACTTTCTAACACCAATTTCGATTGCCTCATCTCGTTAAGGGCATTCAAAATACATCAGGTGTTATCTAAAAGGGCATCATAAAATTATCAAAGCATGATTGAAATCCTATGCATCTACTCCATAAGCATTAGAGCCTTTGTCAATCAGTATGACATCACCACCAGTCCTTAGTACCTATTCCCAATATTTGTCACAATCTCAGGTACATATTCTTCGCAAAATCACACTTAATAATATCATTATCTGAAGTCTAACTTAGGAGTAACCATACATATATTTGATGAACAAACTATCTAATATTCTCTTGTCTATACATAGCTTTACAATTCTAACCTTTTCTTATACCATTACTACTGGGTCTTGCAAGCTACAACAACAGGCTAGATATCTTTAGTATTCCTTCAACAATGTTTTAAAAACCTTCACTCTTATTATTATGCTCTACACTTCCTTCACCTTACCTCTTCTAAAATTTAATCATACCCATCTAATCCCCAAAAAATGCATTATTCTATCTCTATATATAACAAACTTAACTCCTTGCTTCGACAATCAATCCTTGTCTAATATGCTACCATAATCCTCAAAAGAAAACAAGTCAGATTCTCGATAAATTTTACTTCTCCAGCTAAAATTTCATCTCACAAATCAAACATATAGTTCCCTACTTCCTTGCATGATGAGGAATGCTTAGACAATTAATAAGAAAATCTATAATTATTCATAGCTGAATGATTCGACTCTTGTGGTCTAGCTTAACACCACTCCAATGAATAGCACACTACACAATATATATAGGCTATATAGAACAAAGATTGAATAGCATATTCTTTCAGGAGAAATAAGAATTAACTAGCACTACGGCTACATCTAATCTCATGTCTTTTTTGCTCAACCAACCTGGTCATCACCTATAGCCTTAACTTATTTCCTCCAATAACTACATTTCCTCAACTAGTTGAATTTAGCGGTAGGGTCTTAATTGGGCCTGTCCAACTATTAACTTAGAAGATCCCTTAGGCTTTGTCTTTTGCTCTTCTTCGTGCTCTTTTCTCACATCTGGCTGCGAGTGCTCTACTAGCTCATCTTTAGGCGTTGAAGGTTTCCTGACATGACCAGTTCTACCTATTGCTGCAATTTTATGTCTAGGTGCCATTGTCGATCATCATCACCACAATTATAGGTCGACAAATGCATACATATAAATGCAAACACATAATGCAAAGATAACATATATAACTTTTGCTCACTTATTGAACATATAAGAGTATTATATTTTTTCTTCTTTGTAAAAGAAGTGAAATACTCAAAAGCTTTATTCAAAATAAATCATATTTTAACATAAAAAAACTGGTGATCATAGTTGATACCTCTGTAGGAATTAGATACTTATAGACAAGAAAGTAAATAAGGCCATGAACTCAATAAACAGATTCCGTAATCAACAAATTACATCACAAATCTACTAAGTTTTCTCATTGCTCTAGTCATCACTCGAGTAGTCGAAAATAGATTCTTCAAATCATCATTCTCTTCTCTTCTTGCAGTTTATTTCCAATCCAAACCTAAGTGTACAACCATTAGCTCTACTTTTCCTAGGACTCTCCACCACCTTCCCTTTTCCCTTGTCCATCGCCTCTAAGACTAACTCCCTAAGTGCTCTCATACCCATGTGAGTCTATCCTTCTGACCTGGTCCCTTACCACTAGACTCCTTAAAGTCAAAGGCGAAAGGGGTAATGTCAAACTCTCCTATTGGTGGAGTCCGAGAAGGCACAACTGCCTCCTCCTCCTACTAATCAAACTCTTCCATTCCCCCTTCTACTCCCTATCAGAATTATCCATTTCTTATCCTCCCTTTTCGTCACTAACACTCAGTTCCTTACCTCCCTCACTATCAGTATCACCCATCTCCTCTCCTCCCTTACCACCTAAGTTAACGTTAGGAGCTTCTTTCTTAACCTCATTATCTGAGACTAAATCAACCATTGGTATAGGAGGGTCCACCACCCGCATATCCTCAACACCTTCCTCCTAATTAGGCAGCTTTAGTGTAGCAACCTCAACCTCCATATTCTCTTCCTTACTAACATTAGGTTCAATAGGATTAGAAACCTCAATCTCACTGTCACTGTCACTACTCTCTAATTCAAACCAATCTAACCCAGGTTCAAGTTCTGTGCCCGAAGACGATAGGACCACTACAAGAACTAGAGCAAGTGTTCTACCACACATACAAGGCCAATCTCAGGTAACAGGCGCTAATCGCCTAACCATCCTGCAAACAGGACACATAGATTAGCACTAGAGATTATAAAGCTTAATGTAAGAAATCCAAACATTGCCAATAGGTACCTAAACCTAAGCTCTGATACCACTTGTAACACTCGGCTACATATATACCCCAAAAGGGGCAGGGATGTCACACCGTCCATAGGACAAGAAGTCTTTATAACTAGG
Organism: Voacanga thouarsii; assembly: GCA_026120185.1. Taxonomy (NCBI): domain Eukaryota; kingdom Viridiplantae; phylum Streptophyta; class Magnoliopsida; order Gentianales; family Apocynaceae; genus Voacanga; species Voacanga thouarsii. The sequence goes on along the minus strand of JANUWF010001273.1, from coordinate 301,144 downwards.
AAATAGGAAGTATAAAAGGAAATAACTTAATAATGGACTTATTACAATCCCAAAAAAATACTTTTACAAGTCTTGACACAAATAGATGGTAACTAAAATCTCTAACAAATAAATACATTAGGATAAATCTTCTAAGCTCGTTGCCGCATAAGTAAATCAACCTGAAGACATTATATAAAAGGTGAGAGAAATATTTCCCAATAAGTCCTTTATGTGCCAATGGTATTTCAGAAAAAAATAGTTCATGTATGCAAGTTTTGAACAAGTCATAATAAAAAGTCGCAAGTCCAGAAATTTATTTTTGAATACTGAGTGGTGTTTTATTAGCATTTGTAAAGTAAAAATGCTGAACTTGAATAGAAAAACTACTCTAATAAAGTTGACTATGAAGTTATGCATCATGAATGGACATGGCACCACACTTTGTGCACCATGTCAAGAGAACAGTCATGATGCCATACTTTGTACATCAAGCCAAGATAATGATCAGAATGCCACACTTTGTGCATGCTGAAACAAGGTGGGTGGACGGCCCACTGGGTAAGATACTCCTCTATCTCTACACCCAAACATACCAGTTGTCTACTCTGAAAATAAACAATCCACCTAAACTCTATTACTAGCTCCGATTGGTGTGACCAACAAGAACTGCCATCTTGCCTGGGCAGGGTTTACCCCTCAGTGGTAGCCTCCTGCTGAGAGACTTACCCAACCCTTCAAAGACTAGTCCTACTTGTGAAACCCCAGTCAAAACCAACCTTAGAGTAAGAGGGTTGGGATGCATATCATGCTTTACTCCATGATTAAATACATTTTCATATGATTTCTATGTGCTTTGGATTTAAGTTTTATTGTTTTGAAGTCGTGTTGGTGAGTATTGTGTGAGAGGGGCAAAATGGTAATTTTTACCCGAGGTGAAAATAGGGAGATAGATTGTGGATTGAATAGAAAATAATTTTTCTAGTGGAAATAACAACAAGAGTTGTTGTGGTGTAGTGGTTAGAGCCTTATAATTAATTATTGAAGTCTAGAGTTCAAATTCCATCATAGAAGCTTTAGCTAGATTAAATTTTATTTTTGCTTGGGGGGAGTTGGTTTCGGCCTTAAAGGCCTAGATCAATGTGGTGATGATGCCCTAGGAGTGACATGTTAGGAGTATTCTCATTCCACTCCATTGCCTACTCGAAATTCCCAAAGGGAATTCTTGTTCCCTCGATCTTTAGTTTTTCTTAATTTTCAACTCCTTAGTTTGACCAAGGTGTTCTACCCTTTTCCTTTCCAGAAAATTCAGTAGAGGGCTGAGGTATTTTAGGATCAAAATGTCCTAGTAAAAGGCTTCTCATGGTCTAGAAAATGTGAATGAATTTTGGGAAGTTTCAAAAGGAAAATCCCTCTAGTAAGCTTGCTGAAATTTCACTCTATAGCTAGTTCACCTTCCTTCTTGGAATGAGTTGAAATTTTCCAGCTTGTGTACCTTCAATATGTCGAACTTCTTAGCTAACATTCCCTTCCAAATGCTGCTAGAAAAATGGCCTTATGTTCAGCTTGAAACATGAATTATTTCTGCCATTTTCAGACTGCCCAAAAGCTGTGCAAAACCAGTGAAAATTCTGGGCAAAATCGCAGCTTTGGAGTTCCAAAACCAAGTTGTTTTCTTCCAGATTTTGTGCAGCACCTTAGCCATATTTTTCCTCCATGAAGAAGAATGGAAACCAGCCTTGAATATCCTTGAAACTCCCCTTCAAACTTGCTGCATCTCAGCTGGAAGAGGCAGACAAAATTATGCCAGAAAATTTCCTGTGCAGCGAAAATTGTTGTTCAGGAATTTTCCAACTTGCTTCCCATTTCTTCTCCAGCCGAAAATGCCAACCTACTTCTGTCGAAACCTTCCTTAAACCACCATTAAAAGAGCTCCATTGTTTCCTTCAAACTTCTGGACGAAAGGTAGCAATGGCTGTCCGAAAATCTCTCCAACAAATCCCTGCAATTTAGGTTGATTACTTTCTAAAATTCCAGCCATCTTATTTAGCAACCTTCCATAATATCTTGCTCAATTGACCAGACTTCTTCTTCATCTTTGTACCCCTTAGTTTCGGCCATCATATGCCTTGTAGAACCAGATTTAATTCCTCAGAAAAGCCACACATTCAGTCTGCCATAGGAGACTTCAAAGCTGTCCAGAAAAATCAAGATATTCTTAGAATATCTAGTTTCCAAATTCTCTTCCTAAAAATATTCTTCAAGGATTGTAACAACTAACCTTTCCTTTCCCCTCCAAATCAGAGAAATCACTCCCTAAACCCTACATAAAATCAGCCAGCCCTATCCCCCACAGAAATTCGGCAGCTTCCTCTTCTCTCTCTCTCTCTCGATTTTCTTCAACCATCAAGAACACACACACTACACCAAGAACACCTACTACATTCTTTCACCTAATACACCTTCAAACCACTTCAAACTCTCACGAAAATCTCTAGATTTGATCTGCTCTTTGCTGTGAATCCATCAACACCATTATTAACATCAAACTCCACAAATCATCTTGCTACTTTGGATCAAAACTAGAAATTTTTGTGAAGGTCAAGAACATCTTCAAGGTAAACTTATTCTATCAACTTCCTCTTCTTCAAACTTGATCTCCAATGAGAACATATGTGAATGAACATACTAATGATATCTCTCTCTCTCTCTCTCTCATGGCCCGAAATTCCTTCTCTTGGCCGAATGGTCCCTTCTTCCATGACCATGTTTTCGCCACCTCTCTTGGACAAGATTAGCCATCTAGGAGTTGAGATCTATTCCAAACTCCTTCAAGACATTCATCAATCAAGTAAATACCTTCAATCTTCTTTTTAAACTCTAGAATCATGTCTCTAGGATGATGTTGTTAGTAGGTGGATGGTGATAGGATTTGAGTATATATAATTATTGTTGATATTGAAGCATGAGCAATTGTCTGATTGTGAAGGAGATGGGATTTATGCATGAAAGGTTCATCTTAGATGATTGTATGTTGATTTGAGGGTTGATGCATGTCATAGGTTGTATTTGTGTCAAAGCATGCTAGAGATTATGTCACCTTTGGTGAATATGAGTTATATGCATGATTAGATTATTGAAGCAATGATCATGTTTATGCTAGTAGAGGTTAAATCATGTCTTAACAAATTTGGAACTATGCCTAGATGCAAGATTTGGATGATTTGATGAATCGAAGGATTGTGTATGTTATTGATTATGGTTGGCCATAGAATCTCGATCATGATCTAGTTGTCCCTAAGCAAATTTTAGTTCTTGAATAAAATATTCAATAATAATTTTGCTACTAAATTTCGAAAAACACTAGGATCATGGTAGTAGTGAATTGTGTTGATTTAAAATTGAGGAAGTGGATTGTAGCTTGAATCTAATTAAGATTTGTATTTTCCATGTGGGGTTAGGTCAGCTGTTCGAGACGTTGTTGTTGTGAGCAAGAATCAGGTAAGCTCCTGCATAAAACCTGATTGATGTAAAATATTTTCTTATGGCAAGCTAAAAATGGAGTGTATGGTCACTCATTTATTTGAAGGCAATTGAGGGTCGAATTCACTCTTATTTTCAACATTTAAATTATTTAAAAGTTAATGAGCAGATCTTCCAAACTTAAAACTCTTTCTAAAACTGATTTCTTCCAAAACTCTGGAAACCCTTAAATTGCTACTTTCATGAAGAGCAATGCTTTGTTCATTTTATCCCAAGTGGGAAACGTCGTTGAGTACTCAATACGGGTGGACTATTAGGACTAGTCTTTGAGGAGTTAGGGTAAGTCTCTCAGCAGGTGGCCACTTCTGAGGGGTGAGTTCTTCCCAGATAAGATGCCAGTCCAGTGAGTCGTGCCGGTCCGAGCTAGCTGTTTGTTTTCAGTCAAGTGACTGTGTTTTGCCAGAATGGACACTCGGTTGTTGTTGGGGTATAGAGAAGGAGGAGTATCTTGCCCAGTAGGCCGATCACCTACTTTTGTCAGTCTGCACAAAGTGTCGGCATTCTGACCGGTTATGGGGCCCAACGTGTGGTAATCTATATCCCTTTCTTTCGAGTGGTTGATTTCATTACTTATGTACGGCTAGATAAGCCAAAACGCCACTCTTGTTTTTTACTAATGTTTATTGCGTGCCAATGTTTCTCTTATAAAAGTTTCACACTTTGCATCCACAAACTGTTTTCACTAAACACCCAAAGCACACACAGACTTACTGAGATTTCTGTCTCATCACCTTTTTATCATGATTTTAGGATGATCTTGCTGTGGAGTTGCTAGTAATATCTGCTTTGGAAGAGAATGTGTCTTTTGATTTTATGTATTACTTTGGGGAGGCGAGAGTGGATAATTTTATTTATGGTTTTTGTTTTGGAATTCATGGATTTATTCTTGAAGTTTTCTTTGGGTTGTAATAACTTTTTTTTTAGGTTAAATATTATTTTTATTCCACAATTTGTTTGTGTGACCTAGTTATAAAGACCCCTTGTCCTTTGGACGGGCGCGACATCCCCGGCCTTGGCGGGCCTAGGCTTCGGGGAGTTACAAGTGGTATCAAAGCCTAGGTTATAGGCAAATATTGATAATTTATGATTTATTTAAGTTTAAATCTTATCTAACCTACTTTGTTAATGTTGTAGGATGGTTAGACAGCTTAGGACAGCAAGGAAAGGGCAGCAGTGGCACCCGCCTTAATATCTTGACCAGGAGGAACTTCCAGTTCCCCAGCCTGCCCCTCAGCCGGTTGTCCCTGTAGAGGATAACCATGATGTCGAGGTTGTCCCTATGGAGGATAGCAGTGATGACGAGGTCCAGTTCCTAGAGCCACCTCCAATCCCAGTGATAGACATAAGCTCTGATAGTAAGGATGATGTGATGATAGTGGAGCCTGAACCCCACCCTCCTAATCCCGAAGTGGATTTAGCAGCAGCTAGTGATGACCCAGGGGAGATAGACTATGAATCTCCACCTAAGCCTTCCTTCATTCCTTCCTTTAGCCGAGTTGAGGCCGAAGAGAGTTCTAGGCGCCCTGGGAAGGAGCCAATGGAGGGATTTGCTAGCGAGGACGGAGTAGATTTTTCTAAGAACACTGGGGGTTGGTTGTATGAGGCTGATGATGAGGGTTCGGATGAGGATTAGAGAACTAAGAGTTATTTTGATTTAGATGGTTATTTATTTGTTGTCTTTCGAGAACCAGTATGGCAAAGATTTTCAATTTTATGTTCTATTCACAATTTTGGTTTTATGCAAGTCAATTTTTGAAATTAAAGTTTAATTGCATCTGACTTCTTTCTACTCATACTTGGCTATGTATGCTTGCACCACTAAAATAATTTGATACTTGAGTGCATACATTTAACATCTGGGGTATGGTATAGAATGGCACCCAAGAGACGTGCAACTTCTTCAGCCAAAAGGACTCCGGAAGTAGACCGGGTAGCATCGGAAGTTGAAACCGAACAGATGCAATCACCCCATCAGGGTAATGGACAAAGTGATCCCAAGATGGACATGGGGTCTGATTCCCCAGTAGATGTGTCAATGGGCCAGGCACTCAACAAAGTGGTCGAGATTCTTCAGACGCTGACCGAGCGAAGGCACCCTAGAGGGGAAGACGAGGCACTGGAGAAATTCTTAAAGTTCCAACCACCCATCTTTATGGGTGAAGCTGAGCAAGACCAGAAGGCCGAGCAATGGGTCGAACAAATGGAAGACATTTTCGTAACGCTCCAGTATTCGGAGGAGTGGATGGTTAAGTTTGCAGCCTTTCGATTGAGAGGGCTAACTCGGGCATGGTGGCAGCGGGTCCAAGAGGATTGGGTGATGGATGAGCAAGAATGGTCGTGGACCAACTTCGTTGAAGCCTTTAGGGCTGAGTACATCCCTCATTGGATTGTGGAGAAGCGGGAGGACGAATTTCAGAATCTGAAGCAGAGGAGCATGTCAGTGGCTCAATATGCGGCGCGATTTACGCAATTGTCAAAATACTGCCAAAGATTGGTCGACACTGAGCAGAATAGGACGAGGTAGTTCGTCAAAGGGTTAAGACCAGATTTGAGGAAAGCATTGGCACCTGCTTCACCGACATCTTACTCGGGGGCGGTGGATGCAGCTACTCGCACGGAGAATGAGGACCGCAGTAGGATGGCGGCCAAGCCTTTCCAGCCGCCAAGGCAGCAGCAGGGACATTTCTCGATGCCACAACTCCATAAGCGCCCTGCTAACCAACAATGGCAGAACCGGGGAAAGCAAACCCGGACAGCACCAATTGGACCTGGGCCGAACCTCCCGACATGCAGGCAGTGTGGGAAGAAAGGCCACACCGAGAGAAATTGCTGGTCCAAGGGTGGAGATAGAAAGTGCTACCACTGTGGTGACCCGAACCACCTGAGGAATACCTGCCCTAAGCTGCACCGGGTCGGGCAAGGAAACCCGACTCAAAACCCAGGACCTAACCGAGCTAACGCCGCGGGAGCATCCGGGAGTGGAGCACCGAAGCCACAAGTGAAGGCCAAGGTATTCGCTCTCAACAGAAAGGAAGTTGAGGCTGATGCAGCGATGGTAAAAGGTACGTTCACTATTCAAGGATGTTCCGTTAATGCTTTGATTGATCCTGGCTCTACTCATTCCTATATAAACAAGTTTTGTACATATCATTTGGGTTGGGATGGAGTGGAGTTACCTTTCACTTTAGAAGTAAGCACATCTTTGGGAAAAATGGTGCAAGCAGATCGGTATATGAGGGATTGTAAGATTAAGGTGGGAAGAGAAAATCTGGAGGGAGATTTGATTGTGCTAGACATTGAGGACTATGACTTGATTTTAGGGATGGACTGGTTAGCCAAGCATGGGGCTAGGGTAGACTGTAGAAATAAGTTAGTTTAGTTCGTCAGGCCGGGTTATGATGTGTTAGAATTTAATGGCAAGAGAGTGAAAGAGCTGCTGAAGTACTTGATTGCAGGGGCTAAGGCCCGAAAATTGTTAAGGCAAGGACGTTAGGGTTATCTGGCTTACGTGATGAACAAGCCTAAGGACCAGTGTACTCTGGAGGACACGAAAGTGGTGAAAGATTTTCCCGATGTATTCCCAGCGGAGCTTGATTCTCTACCTCCTAGCCGAGAAGTGGAATTCACAATAGACTTGGTTCCCGTAGCGGAACCAGTATCGCGGACTCCATACTGGATGGTACCGGCAGAGTTGAAAGAGTTGAAAGAGCTGTTGGAGGAGTTAGTAGGACAAGGCTATAATAGACCGAGCACGTCGCCCTGGGGAGCGCCTGTGCTCTTTGTAAAGAAGAAGGATGGAACCTTGAGGCTATGCATCGACTACCGAGGGCTGAACAATTTGACAATTAAGAACAAGTACCCTCTTCCACTGATTGACGAGCTGTTTGATCAGCTGTAAGGATCCAGTTGCTATTCCAAGTTGGATCTGAGGCAAGGTTACTACCAAGTGCGGATAAGAGAGGATGATATCCCCAAGACAACCTTCAACACCCGCTATGGACATTTCGAGTTCGTGGTGATGCCATTCGGGGTGACTAACGCTCCAGCGGTATTCATGGACCTGATGCACCGAGTATTCCGACCCTATCTGGATAAGTTTGTGGTGGTATTCATCGACGATATTTTGATCTACTCCAAGAGTCCGGAGGAGCATGCGGAGCAGCTGAGGCTCGTGTTGGAGAAATTGCGGGAGCACAAGCTGTATGCCAAATTCAGCAAGTGCGAATTCTGGCTAGACAGTGTGGCATTCCTTGGCCATGTGGTGACTAAGGAAGGAATCAAGGTAGATCCGGCAAAGGTCGAGGCGGTATCAGACTGGAAGCAACTGGAGAATATTACTGAGATCCGGAGTTTCTTAGGATTGGTCGGATACTACTGAAGATTTATCAAGGGATTCTCGACTCTCGCGTCGCTAATGACCCGTTTGTTAAGGAATGATGTTCCGTTTGTGTGGAATGAAAAATGCGAGAAAAGTTTCCAAGAATTAAAGAAGAGACTGATGACAGCACCAGTATTAAGTCTACCGGAGGAAGGCAAACCTTACGCACTATACACCGATGCTTCAAAAGAAGGATTGGGAGCAATGTTGATGCAAGACAGGAGAGTGATTGCTTATGCATCCTGGAAGTTACGACCGCATGAAGTGAACTACCCTACTCACGATTTGGAGTTGGCAGCTATAGTGTTCGCCCTAAAGAAATGGCGACACTACTTGTATGGAGCCGAGTACGAGGTGTTCACCGACCATAAGAGTCTGAAATATATCTTCACTCAGAAGGATTTGAACTTAAGGCAAAAAAGGTGGATGGAATTCCTGGAGGAGTACCGTTGCCCGATCAACTACCATCCCGGGAAGGCTAACGTTGTGGCGGACACTCTGAGCAAAAAAGTTGGGATGGCCAGACTGAGGGTGCAAGAAATGCAAGTAGTTCAGGATGTATTTGACAGAAGGGCGGAGGTACAAGACAAAAGAATAGTCATCAGCAAATTGAAGTTGGTGCCAGATTTGAAGCAAGAAATAGTGGAATCTCAACGAAGCAACGCCAAGTTTCAAATTTTTAGGGATAAGGAGCTTAAGCGACCGGGCAGCGAATTCCGCCAAGATGAGGCGGGAATTTTCCATTTCAGAGATCGATTGTGTGTACCCGGAGAGCAGCAATTAAAGGACAGGATTTTGGAGGAGGCACACAAGAGCAAGTACGCTAATCAACTGGGAGAGGTCAAGATGTATTAGGATTTGAAGAGAGCATACTGGTGGCCTGGAATGAAGCGAGATGTGGTCAAGTATGTGTCGACTTGCCTTCCTTGCCAGAAAGTTAAAGCGGAGCATAGGAAGTCAGCAGGGCAATTGCAGCCATTGCTAGTGCCGGAATGGAAGTGGGATGAGGTGACTATGGATTTCGTCACCGGACTTCCCATGTCAAAGACCCAGAAGGATGCCATATGGGTGGTGGTGGATCGACTGACCAAGTCGGCCCACTTCATCCCGGTAAATGTGAGGGATTCCATGGAGAAGCTGGCTCAGATATATGTTCAAGAAGTAGTCCGACTTCATGGAGTACCTTCAAGCATAGTGTCAGACCGAGACCTGAGGTTTACTTCTCGTTTTTGGGGAAAATTCCAGGAGGCAATGGGATCGAATTTGAAATTCAGTACGACGGCGCATCCACAGACTGATGGGCAGTTAGAAAGGGTAATCCGGTTATTGGAAGATATGTTGAGAGCCTGTGTCCTGGATTTCGGGGATAAGTGGATTGAGTGTGTACCGTATGCTAAGCTATCTTATAACAACAGCTATCAGGCCTCGATTGGGATGGCACCGTATGAGGCTTTGTATGGGTGCAAGTGTCAGGTACCGTTATATTGAAGTTGGACGGAAGATGGTCATGTGAGCAAAACCGGAGAGGTCTGTGTCCAAGAAATGTTGGATAAAGTGAACCTGATTCGGGAGAGGTTAAAGGCGGCTCAGAGCCGGCAGAAGAGCTATGCGGACAACCGAATAAGAGAATTGGAATTTCAAGTCGGGGACCATGTATTTTTAAATTTAACACCCAACAAGGGGATTTTGAAGCATCCGAAGGGCGAAAAGTTGAATCCGAGATATTTGGGGCCGTTTTTTTATTAAGGAAAGAATCGGACCAGTAGCTTACCGATTAGATCTGCCGGATGGATTGACGGGTATCCACGATGTGTTCCATGTGTCGCAGTTGAATAAGTATAATGCGGATTCCGGTCATATATTGAATAATGAACCATTGGTGTTACAGCCAGATATGAGCAACGTGGAGAAGCTTGTGCGGATATTGGACCGCAGTGTTAAGACCCTACGGAATAAGCAGATACCGATGGTTAAGATTCAATGGAAGCACCATGGCACACAGGATGCCATATGGGAATTAGAAGAATGGGTTAAGCGGAAGTATCCCGAGCTGAAATAGAGGTATGCTTGAATTTCGGGACGAAATTCTTCTAAGGAGGGGAGGATGTGAAACCCCAGTCAAAAATGACCTTAGAGTAAGAGGGTTGGGATGCATATCATGCTTTACTCCATGATTAAATACATTTTCATATGATTTCTATGTGCTTTGGATTTGAGTTTTATTGTTTTGAAGTCGTGTTGGTGAGTATTGTGTGAGATGGGCAAAATGGTAATTTTTACCCGAGGTGAAAATAGGGAGATAGATTGTGGATTGAATAGAAAATAATTTTTCTAGTGGAAATAGCAACAAGAGTTGTTGTGATGTAGTGGTTAGAGCCTTAGAATTAATTATTGAAGTCTAGAGTTCAAATTCCATCATAGAAGCTTTAGCTAGATTAAATTTTATTTTTGCTTGGGGGGAGTTGGTTTCGGCCTTAAAGGCCTAGATCAATGTGGTGATGATGCCCTAGGAGAGACATGTTAGGAGTATTTTCATTCCACTCCTTTGCCTACTCGAAATTCCCAAAGGGAATTCTTGTTCCCTTGATCTTTAGTTTTTCTTAATTTTCAACTCCTTAGTTTGATCAAGGTGTTCTACCTTTTTCCTTTCCAGAAAATTCAGTAGAGAGCTTAGGTCTTTTAGGATCAAAATGTCCTAGTAAAAGGCTTCTCATGGTCTGGAAAATGTGAATGAATTGTGGGAAATTTCAAGAGGAAAATCCCTCTAGTAAGCTTGCTGAAATTTCACTCTATAGCTAGTTCACCTTCCTTCTTGGAGTGAGCTATAATTTTACAGCTTGTGTACCTTCAAAATGTCGACTTTCATAGATGAAATTTCCTTCCAAACGCTGCCAGAAAAATAGCCTTAAGTTCAGCTTGAACCATGAATTATTTCTGCCATTTTCGGACTGCACAAAAGCTGTGCAAAACCAGTGAAAATTCTGGGCAAAATCGCAGCTTTGGAGTTCCAAAACCAAGCTGTTTTCTTCCAGATTTTGTGCAGCACCTTAGCCATGTTTTTCCTCCATGAAGAAGGATGGAAACCAGCCTTGAATACCCTTGAAACTCCCCTTCAAACTCGCTGCATCTCAGCTGGAAGAGGCGGACAAAATTATGCCAGAAAATTTCCTGTGCAGCGAAAATTGTTGTGCAGGAATTTTCCAACTTGCTTCCCATTTCTTCTCCAGCTGAAAATGCCAACCTACTTCTGACGAAACCTTCCTTAAACCACCATCAACAGAGCTCCATTGTTTCCTTCAAACTTCTGGATGAAAGGCAGCAATGGCTGTCCGAAAATCTCTCCGTCAAATCCCTGCAATTTAGCTTCATTACTTTCCAAAATTCCAGCCATCTTATTTAGCAACCTTCCATGATATCTTGCTCAATTGACCAGACTTCTTATTCATCTTTGTACCCCTTAGTTTTGGCCATCATAAGCCTTGTAGAACCAGCTTTAATTCCTCAAAAAAGCCACACATTCAGTCGGCCATATGACACTTCAAAACTGTCCAAAAAAATCAAGATATTCTTAGAATTTCTAGTTTCCAAATTCTCTTCCTAAAAATATTCTTCAAGGATTGTAACAACTAACCTTTCCTTTCCCTTTCAAATCAGAGAAATCACTCCCTAAACCCTACAGAAAATTAGCCAGCCCTTTCCCTCACAGAAATTCGGCAGCTTCCTCTTCTCTCTCTCTCGATTTTCTTCAACCATCAAGAACACACACACTACACCAAGAACACCTACTAACTTCTTTCACCTAACACACCTTCAAACCACTTCAAACCCTCACGAAAATCTCCAGATTTGATTTGCTCTTTGCTGTGAATCCATCAACACCATTATTAACATCAAACTCCATAAATCATCTTGCTACTTTGGACCAAAACCAGAAATTTTTGTGAAGGTGAAGAACATCTTCAATGTAAACTAATTCTATCAACTTCATCTTCTTCAAACTTGATCTCCAATGAGAACTTATGTGAATGAACATACTAATGATCTCTCTCTCTCTCTCTCTCTCTCTCTCTCTCTCTCTCTCTCTCTCATGGCCCAAAATTCCTTCTCTTAGCTGAATGGTCCCTTCTTCCATGACCATGCTTTCGCCACCTCTCTTGGACAAGATTAGCCATCAAGGAGTTGAGATCTATTCCAACTCCTTCAAGACATTCATCAATCAAGTAAGTACCTTCAATCTTCTTTTTAAACTCTAGAATAATGTCTCTAGGATAATGTTGTTAGTAGATGGATGGTGATAGGATTTGAGTATACATAATTATTGTTGAGATTTAAGCATGAGCAATTGTATGACTGTGAAGGAGATGGGATTTATGCATGAAAGGTTCATCTTGGATGATTGTATGTTGATTTGACGGTTGATGCATGTCATAGGTTGTATTTGTGTCAAAGCATGCTAGAGATTATGTCACCTCAGGTGAATAGGAGTTATATGCATGATTAGATTATTGAAGCCATGATCATGTTTATGCTAGTAGAGGTTAAATCATATCTTAATAAATTTGGATCTATGCCTAGATGCAAGATTTGGATGATTTGATGAATCGAAGGATTGTGTATGTTATTGATTGTGGTTGGCCGTAGAATCTCGATCATGATCTAGTTGTCCCTAAGCTAATTTTAGTTCATGAATAAAATATTCAATAATAATTTTGCTAGTAAATTTCGAAAAACACTATGATCATGTTAGTAGTGAATTGAGTTGATTTAAAATTGAGGAAGTGGATTGTAGCTTGAATCTGATTAAGATTTGTATTTGCCATGTGGGGTTAGGTCAGCTGTTCGAGACCTTGTTGTTATGAGCAAGAATCAGGTAAGCTCCTGCATAAAACCTGGATCGTTGTGAAATGTTTTCTTATGGCAAGCTAAATATGGAGTGTATGGTCACTCGTTTATTTGAAGGCAATTGAGGGTCCAATTCACTCTTATTTTCAACATTTCAATTATCTAAAAGTTAATGAGCTAATCTTCCAAACTCAAAACTCTTTCTAAAACTAATTTCTCCCAAAACTCTGGAAACCCTCAAATTGCTACTTTCATGAAGAGCAATGCTTTGTTCATTTTATCCAAGTGGGAAACGTCGTTGAGTACTCAATAAGGGTGGACTACTAGGACTAGTCTTTGAGGGGTTAGGGTAAGTCTCTCAGCAGGTGGCCACCTCTGAGGGGTGAGTCCTTCCCGAATAAGATGCTTGTCCAATGAGTCATGCCGGTCCGAGCTAGCAGTTTCTTTTTAGTCAAGTGATTGTGTTTTGCCAAAATGGACACCCGGTTGTTGTTTGGGTATAGAGAATGAGGAGTATCCTGCCCAGTAGGCCGATCACCTACTTTTCTCAGTCTGCACAAAGTGTCGGCATTCTGACCGGTTATGGGGTCCAACGTGTGGTAACCCATAACCCTTTCTTTCGAGTGGTTAATTTCATTACTTACGTACGGCTAGATAAGCCAAAACGCCACTCTTGGTTTTGACTAATGTTTATTGCTTGCCAATGTTTCTCTTATAAAAGTTTCACACTTTGCATCCACAAACTGTTTTCACTAAACACCCAAAGCACACATGGACTTACTGAGATTTCTATCTTATCACCTTTTCTATTATGATTTCAGGATGATCCTGCTGTGGAGTTGAGTGGCTAGTAATATCTGCTTTGGAAGAGAATGTGTCTTTTGATTTTATGTATTGCTTTGGGGAGGCAAGAGTGGATAATTTTATTTATGGTTTTTGTTTTGGAATTCATGGATTTATTCTTGAAGTTTTCTTTGGGTTGTAATAACTTTTTTTTTTATTTTACATATTATTTTTATTCCGCAATTTGTTTGTATGACCTAGTTATAAAGACCCCTTGTCATTTGGATGGGGCGACATCACCGGCCCTGGCGGGCCTAGGCTTCGGGGTGTTGCACTACTAGTCTACCATTATTGAGTACTCTACATTATGTTTATTCCACTGGGAAAGTGTAAAATTAATGAAGAGCTTTCCTTGAAGTAGCAATTATGATTTTCAAACAACTTTAGGTAAAATATTGTTCAAGGAAAATTTATAATTTTGCCAGAAAAATTGTTTGCTTGATGAAAATTATTTTATATTACAAGAAGGAATATATTGTCTATAATTGCATCTCAAGGTACATCTTTCAAGAAAATTAGTGCATTCGACTTGCAGAAAAGCGTTTGCTCACAAACATCTTTATGCAATGACTTACCAGATATCTTGCTTTTCCTTAATAAAATAGCCTTCCAAGATAATTCAAGGCAACCTGACCCCAGATGGGATAAATATAGGGTATAAGGACCAACATCTAGGCAATACATGCTTTAAATAAATAATTCCTAGCCTAACATGCTTAAGCTCAAGTAGATATAACAACATCTAGTTTTGACAGCAACACCTGAAGCTTTAATACTAGTTAATAAGGTATTTTATAGAATAAGATTAATATGATAAGTTAAAAGAAATAGGTGTTATAAATAATAAATAAATAATAAATTATAATATTAACTATATGTTAACAAATAATAAATAATGAGTAATATTAATAAATAAAATTAGTAATAAATAATGAGTGCTATTAATAATAAAACCTAAATAATATTGGTAATAAATAATAAATAATATTATTACAAATAATAAGTAATATTAATAATAGATTATAAATACATTTAATAATAAATAATAAGTAACAAATAAAATTAAAAATAAATAAATTATTCTCATATAAATAATATTTAAGAGTGTAAATAAAATTTTTAGTAAGGCTAACTATTACTAATATGAATATAAAAGACATTTGATCTTAATTCCAATATTTTATTATTTATATCAAATAATGATTAATAAAAATATTATATTTCATTATCTAATAAAATACCAATATTTTAAATAATTATTAGTTTTGAAAATATTTGTGTTCACCGAAATTAGTCAATTACATTAAACAATAATATTAATGATAATAATGATAGTAAGAATAATACTACTAATAATAAAAGTAGTTCTTATAATAATTCTTAATAACTATAGTGAAATACTAGAGAAAATTTATATACATATTCATACACACATGAATCCAACAAATAACATGTCAATTTATCCAAAAATAGGCTTGTATTAAAATACATCACAACAAGGGTGATATCTTACAAGCCATAATATTATTTATGCATTTATTGAAAAATATAACATCATGAAGGCATAATCAAGAATAATGGTTTAATGCCTATCATACATCAAACATCAATAAAACTCTTAATCATAATGTCCACACAATGATCTCAAAGCATAATCCATACTTGTTGAGTCACAACATTCATTCAAAGCATCATGTCTTAAATCTATTCCCTTCACCCACATACATATCTCCAATCCCACATTATTCTATCAAACAATCAAATCCATCATCTAAGAGTCTTGAGTTTGAGAATTTAAAGAGAAGATGAAGAGAGAAATACTTGATTTGATGAAGGTTTTTCCTTGCTTAGTGGAGGTCCTTGAATGATTGATGGCTTTTAGTGATCCAAAAATAGTCCATGGTTATTCACCAACATTTCGGCCAAGGGAGAGGAAGAGAGTGAGAGAGGAAAGAATGAGAGTAGAAGAGAAGAATAGAAGTTGAATAAAAGAAGAAGAACAAGAGGGTTGCTCTTATTTTACCTCATTGGTGTTCTTCGAATCTTTAACAAAAAAAGGTGGTTTGATCCGATTGAAGATTTAACTTTGTGTGTTTTGGTGTTATAAAGTGCACCAACAAAGAATATAGGTTGAATACTGATCGTTTAGAGGGTTTGGGAGTGATTGGAGATGTTTAGAAGTGAATTAGGCTTGAAGATGTGACGTGTGTGTTCTTGAAAGAGTTTGAGAAGAAAGGAATTTCGTGTGTGCTTGTATGAGTGATTACCGAATGGCTTAGCCTAGGGGGAGCTTTTGGTTATCCAAGAAAGGGAGAGAAAGTTTCAGCTTTTTCAAAATTTGAATTGACAGAAAAGTGGAGAGGTTTGGGGTACAGGATTAGGTGGTGGTGTTTGCTCTTATAAGGTTTCTTGTCCTTCAATGTCATATGGCTGAATTAGCTATGTTTTAACTAAAGAATGGAGAGTAGTTTCAAGCTTAGGCTGGATGAAAATGGCTATGGAATAGCAGAGGAATTTCTAGTTTTATTATCTTGCTAGGTGAGTGTTTAATGGAACAAAAATTTGGAATTTAATTTGAAGTTTGAATAATTTTGAATGGAGTGAAGATATGAGTGTTTTAAGGTATGTTAATAGAGTCCTATTGTTCAAAGTAGGTGGAGAAGGCAAGAGGTTCCGTTCATAGCTGTACTAGGGCCGACATTTGGTGAAGTTTGCTAAAGAATTTTGGCCTTAGCATGAAGAGACAAAGTTGGACTAAAATTTCTGGAATTGATGCCCAAGAACTCTTGGAATTGAAATGGTTTTGGAGCAAAATTTTAGTCTAACTTGGAACGATTTTGCAACTGGAATTTGATGGTGTTTAAAGGTCCATTAACGGTTGTTTTCCAGCCAACATCTTTGAAGAAGAAAGGGCAAAGTTCCAGTTGTTCATGTGCTCTAATGGATGGCTTCAAGTTCATGTTCAAAGGTTGCTGCATTGCTGGAAAAATTTTCTGGTTTGTCCTTCTTTGTGAAGCTGCAAAATTTCAAGGGATTTCAGCATTCATCCTCACACAGGGTGGTTGATTCCTTGCAAGAATTGGGTTGGGTAGCTTGCTGCAATTTTTTTAAAATAGCTTTGAAGGAAATCTAGAAAAATTTCCAGATTTTTAACCAAAACATGAACAAGAAAAGGCTAGAGTTTTGAATGAATAGCTATAGTGATTTGATGGAACCTTCTTCCTATTTTTCCTCCCCATTTTCGGCTACCCCTATCCCACAAGAGGTGGGATTTTTAAAATTCGTAGCAAGGGATTATCCAAGAATTTAATCGATATAAAATAATGAATTAAAGATTTACAAATAATTTAAATTCAAAGAGGTTAGGACAAGACTTGCTAAAATAATGGAGACAAGAATTCTTCTAGAATTCTTTTTAGGACAAGATCGCGTGGTCGAGACATTACCATTGTGACTTCCTTAAGACAACATTCTGAACATTAAGGAATGTAAGAAAAAGAAAATTCAAACATGGGTTAAGATAAGTATGAATAAAACTTAAGTGATGGGATTTGAGCTCAGGACCTTAGAGATTAATTCACAAAGCTCTAACCACTTAACCACAACAACTCTTGTTCTAATTTTCCCAACCAAATCCTCTTCTTATCTAAGCCTCAAGCCATCTTCCAATTTTAACCTAAAGTAAAATCACATTTTTACCCTTTCTACTCAACCAGTACAAATAAACCATATAAACCATATACTACTGTTCTAAGCCACATGAAATGATTCAAAAAAATATATTTCATGCAAGATGATATGATATGCACCACATCCCTCTAACTATAGGGTAGGTTTAGGTGCTATTTTACACCTTGTGTGAAACCCCAGTCAAAACCAACCTTAGAGTAAGGGGGTTGGAATGCATATCATACTTTATTTCATAATTAAATATATTTTCATATGATTTCTATGTGCTTTGTATTTGATTTTTAATGTCTTGAAGTTTTGTTGGTGAGTATTGTGTGAGAGGGGTAAAATGGTAATTTTTGCCCGAGGTTAAAATTGGGAGATAGATTGTGGATTGAATAGAAAATAATTTTTCTAGTCGAAATAGCAACAAGAGTCGTTGTGGTTTAGTGGTTAGAGCTTTGGAATTTATTCTTGAGGTATTGAGTTCAAAGTCCATCATAGAAGCTTTAACTTGATTAAATTTTATTTTTGTTTGGGAAGGAATGGTTTCGGCCTTAAGGGCCTAGATCAATGTGGTGATGATGTCCTAGGAGAGACATGTTAGGAGTATTCTCATTCCACTCCTTTGCCTACTCGAAATTCCCAAAGGGAATTCTTGTTCCCTTGATCTTTGGTTTTCCTTAGCTTTCAACTCCTTAGTTTGATCAAGATGTTCTAGCCTTTTTCTTTTCAGAAAATTCAGTAAAGTGCTGAGGTCTTTTAAGATCAAAATGTCTTGGTAAAAGACTTTTTATGGCCTGGAAAATATGGAAGAGCTGCGGGAAATTCCAAGAGGAAAATCCCTCTAGTGAGCTTGCTGAAATTTCATCCTAAACTAGTCCATCTTCCTTCATGGAATGAGCTGAAATTTTCCAGCTTCTTGTACCTTCAAAATGTCAAGATTCTTAGCTAACATTCCTTCCCAAATGCTTCCAGAAAAATGGCCTTAAGTTCAGCTTGAAACATGAATTATTTCTGCCATTTTCGGACTGCTCAAGGACTGTACAAAATCAGTGAAAATTCTGGGCAAAATCGCAGCTTTGGAGGTTCAAAACCAAGCTGTTTTCTTCCAGATTTTGTGTAGCACCTTAGCCATGTTTTTCCTCCATGAAGAAGGCTGGAAACCAGCCTTGAATACCCCTGACATCCCCCTTCAAACTCGCTGCAACTCGGCTGGAAGTGGCGGACGAAATTCTGCCCAGAAAATTTCTGTGCAGCGAAAAAACTGGGCAGTCAAATGTCCAGCTTTGTTTCCTGTTTTTCTTCCAGCCGAAACACCAGCCCTAATCTGTCAAAACCTCCCTTAAACCACCATTAACAGAGCACCATTGGTTCCCACAAGCTTCTAGACAAAAGGCAGCAATGGCTGTCCGAAAATCTCTCCAACAAATCCCTGCAATTTAGCTTGATTACTTTCCAAAATTCTTGCCATCTTATTTAGCAACCTTCCATGATATCTTGCTCAATTAACCAGACTTCTTCTTCATAATTGTGCCCCTCAGTTTCGGCCATCATAAGCCTTGTAGAACCAGATTTAATTCCTCAGAAAAGCCACACATTCAGTCGGCCATAGGAGACTTCAAAGCTGTCCAGAAAAATTAAGATATTCTTAGAATATCAAATTTCCAAATTCTCTTCCTAAAAATATCTGCACTGGGTGATGGATGAGCAAGAGTGGTCGTAGTGCAACTTCGTTGAAGCCTTCAGGGCTGAGTACATCCCTTAGTGAATTGTGGAGAAGCGGGAGGACGAATTTCAGAATCTAAAGCAGGGGAGCATGTCAGTGGCTCAATACGCGGCGCGATTCACGCAGTTGTCGAAGTACTGCCGAAGGTTGGTCGACATCAAGCAGAACCTGTCGAGGCAGTTTGTCAAAGGGCTAAGATCGGAATTGAGGAGAGCATTGGCACCTGCCCCACCGACAACTAACTAGGGGGCAGTGGACGCGGCTACTCGCATGGAGAATGAGGACCGTAGCAGGATAGCGGCCAAGCCTTTCCAACTACCGGGACAGCCGTAGGGACATTTCCCGAGGCCGCAACCTCACAAGCGCTTTGCCAACCGGCAATGGCAGAACCGGGGAAAGCAAGCCCGGACAGCACCAGTTGGACCTGCGCCGAATCTCCCAACATGTAGGCAGTGTGGGAAGAAAGGCCAAACCTAGAGAAATTGTTGGTCCAAGGGTGGAGATAGAAAGTGCTACCACTGTGGTGACCCGAACCACCTGAGGAATACCTGCCCTAAGTTGTACCGAGTCGGGCAAGGGAACCCGGCTCAGAATCCGGGGCCCAACCGAGCTAACACCACGGGAGCATCTGGGAGTGGAGCACCGAAGCCGCAAGTGAAGGCCAAGGTATTCGCTCTCAACAGAGAGGAAGTTGGGGCTGATGCAGCGGTGGTGGAAGGTACGTTCACTATTCAAGGACGTTCCGTTAATGCTTTAATTGATCCTGGCTCTACTCATTCCTATATAAACAAGTTGTGTGCATATCATTTGGGTTGGGATGGAGTGGTGCTACCTTTCGTTTTAGAGGTAAGCACACCTTTGGGTAAAATGGTGCGAGCGGATCGGTTTGTGAGGGATTCCATGGAGAAGCTGGCTCAGACATATGTTCGAGAAGTAGTCCGACTTCATGGAGTACCGTCAAGCATTGTGTCAGACCGAGGCCCGAGGTTTACTTCTCGTTTTTGGCGAAAGTTCCAGGAGGCAATGGGATCGAATTTGAAATTCAGTACGACGGCGCATCCGCAGACCGATGGGCAATCAGAAAGGGTGATCCAAATACTGGAAGATATGTTGAGAGCCTGTGTCCTGGATTTTGGGGATAAGTGGATCGAGTGTGTATCATATGCCGAGCTATCGTATAACAACAACTATCAGGCCTCGATTGGGATGGCACCTGACGAGGCTTTGTATGGGTGCAAGTGTCAAGTACCGTTGTATTGGAATTGGACGGAGGATGGTCATGTGAACAAAATCGGAGAGGTCTGTGTCCAAGAAATGTTGGATAAAGTGAAATTGATCCGGGAAAGGTTAAAGGCGGCTCAGAGCCGGCAGAAGAGCTATGCGGACAATCGGTGAAAGGATCTAGAATTTCAAGTTGGGGACCGTGTATTTTTGAAGCTGACACCGAATAGGGGAATTTTGAAGCATCCGAAGGGCGGAAAGTTGAATCCGAGATATTTGGGGCCGTTTTTTATTAAGGAAAGGGTTGGACCGGTAGCTTACCGATTTGACCTGCCGGATGGGTTGACGGGTATCCACGATGTGTTCCATGTGTCACAGTTGAAGAAGTATAATGCGGATCCTGGTCATATATTGAATGATGAGCCGTTGGTTTTGCAACCGAACTTGAGCTACGTGGAGAAGCCTGTGCGGATATTGGACCGCAATGTCAAAACCCTACGAAATAAGCAGATATCGATGGTTAAGATTCAGTGGGAGCACCACAGTGCGCAGGATGCCACATGGGAGTTGGAAGAATGGGTTAAGCGGAAGTATCCCGAACTGAAATAGAGGTATGCCTGAATTTCGAGACGAAATTCTTCTAAGGAGGGGAGGATGTGAAACCCCGGTCAAAACCAACCATAGAGTAAGGGGGTTGGGATGCATATCATACGTTATTTCATAATTAAATATATTTTCATATGATTTCTATGTGCTTTGGATTTGATTTTTATTGTCTTGAAGTTTTGTTGGTGAGTATTGTGTGAGAGGGGCAAAATGGTAATTTTTGCCCAAGGTGAAAATAGGGAGATAGATTGTGGATTGAGTAGAAAATAATTTTTCTAGTCGAAATAGCAACAAGAGTCATTGTGGTTTAGTTGTTAGAGCTTTGAAATTTATTCTTGAGGTCTTGAGTTCAAAGTCCATCATAGAATATTTAACTTGATTAAATTTTATTTTTGCTTGGGAATGAATGGTTTCGGCCTTAAGGGCCTAGATCAATGTGGTGATGATGTCCTAGGAGAGACATGTTAGGAGTATTCTCATTCCACTCATTTGCCTACTCGAAATTCCCAAAGGGATTTCTTGTTCCTTTGATCTTTGGTTTTCCTTAGCTTTCAACTACTTAATTTGATCAAGATGTTCTAGCCTTTTTCTTTTCAGAAAATTCAGTAAAGTGCTGAGGTCTTTTAGGATCAAAATTTCTTGGTAAAAGACTTCTTATGGCCTGGAAAATATGGAAGAGTTGTGGGAAATTCCAAGAGGAAAATCCCTCTAGTGAGCTTGCTGAAATTTCATCCTAAACTAGTTCATCTTCCTTCATGGAATGAGCTGAAATTTTTCAGCTTGTTATACCTTCAAAATGTTGAGCTTCTTAGCTAACATTCCCTCCCAAATGCTGCCAGAAAAATGGCCTTAAATTCAGCTTGAAACATGAATTATTTCTGCCATTTTCGGACTGCTCAAGGACTGTACAAAACCAGTGAAAATTCTGGGCAAAATCGCAGCTTTGGAGGTTCCAGTTTTTGTGCAGCACCTTAGCCATGTTTTTCCTCCATGAAGAAGGCTGGAAACCAGCCTTGAATACCCCTGAAACCCCCCCTTCAAACTCACTGAAACTCGGGAGGAAGTGGCAGACGAAATTCTGCCCAGAAAATTTCTGTGCAGCGAAAACACTGGGCAGTTAAATGTCCAGCTTTGTTTCCTGTTTTTCTTCCAGCCGAAACACCAGCCCTAATCTGTCAAAACCTCCCTTAAACCACCATTAACAGAACACCATTGGTTCCCACAAGCTTCTGGACGAAAGGCAGCAATGGCTGTCCGAAAATCTCTCCAACAAATCCCTGCAATTTAACTTGATTACTTTCCAAAATTCCAGCCATCTTATTTAGCAACCTTCCATGATATCTTGCTCAATTGACCAGACTTCTTCTTCATCATTATGCCCCTTAGTTTCGGCCATCATAAGCCTTATTGAACCAGCTTTAATTCCTCAGAAAAGCTACACAACCAGTCGGCCATAGGAGACTTCAAAGCTATCCAAACAATCAAGATATTCTTAGAATATTTAGTTTCCAAATTCAGTTCCTAAAAATATTCTTCAAGGATTGTAACAACTAACCTTTCCTTTTCCCTCTCAAATCAGAGAAAACATCCTCCTAAACCCTACAGAATTTCGGCAGCCCTAATTCCACAGAATTTCGGCAGCTAAATCATCTATTCTCTCGATTTTTCCTTCAGCCACCAAGAACACACACTACACCAAGAACACCTACTTCTTCTCTACAACTAATACCCCTCCAAACCATCTCAAACCCTCACGAAAATCTCCAGATTTAGTCTACTCATTGCTGTGAATCCATCAACACCATTATTAACATCAAACTCCTCAAAACATCTTGCTACTTCGGATCAAAAGTAGAAATTTCTGTGAAGAACAAGAACATCTTCGAGGTAAATTCACTTTATCAACTTCATCCTCTTCAAACTTGATCTCTAGTGGGAACCTATATGAATAACCATGCTAATGATCTCTTCTTCTCTCTTTCTCTCTCTCTCATGGCCGAAATCACTCTTCTTTGGCCGGATGACTTCTCCTCCCATAATCTTGCTCTCGCCATCTCCCTTGGACAAGGTTAGCCATTTAGGAGTTGAGATCTACTCTAAACTCCTTCAAAGCATTCATCAACCAAGTTTGTACCTTCAATCCTTCTTTTAAACTCTAGAATCATGTCTCTAGGATGATGTTGTTAAAAGATGAATGGAGAAGGGATTAAGTATGTGTTGTTGATGATTGAAGCATGAGTACATGTATGATTGTGAAGGAGATTTATGCATGGAAGGATTATATTGGTTGGTTGTATGTGGAATTGAGTTTGATGCATGTCATAGGTAGTATGTGTGATGAAGTATGCTAGAGATTATGTCACCTTTGGTGAATATGAGTTATATGCATGACTAGAATATTGAAACCATGATCATGTTTATGCTAGTAAAGGTTAAATCATGTCTTAATAAATTTAGATCTATGCTTATATGCAAGATTTGGATGATTTAATGAATTGAAGGATTGTGTATGTTCTTGATTGAGGATGGCCATAGAAATTTGATCATGATCTAGTTGTCCCTAAAACTAATTTTCACTTTATGCATAAAATACTCAATAAAATAATATTGCTAGTATTTTCGAAAAACCCTAGGAATGGTAGATTTAGAATTATTATATATATAAAGGATATTTTAGTCAAATAAATAATAATTTTGCTAGAAAATAAAATAAATATTATTTAAAATAAAGAGATCAATTAAAGCTTTATGAGAATGATTCATAATTAGTAAATATTTACTAAATCAAAACCCTTAAGGATTTACTTAATATTTTCCAAGAAAGGCTTATTAAATTTAATCTCAACTAGTTTTAGCTATCAATTATTTTCTAACAACTAAACTATCATTAAATCACTATTTTACCTAGTACCATCTATGACGCTTGATCAAATAAACTCTAAATTTTTCCTAACAAGGTTTAAACTTTCAAATTATTAGAATTTATTTCCCAAACCATTAATTATTTTAAATAATGAATTAAACTTAGCTTATAAACCTATTTAGTTATTATTTTATCTTAAAGCTTGGGACACTAGGATCATGGTAGTAGTGAATTGAATTGATTTAAAATTGAGGAAGAGGTTTGCGACTTGAAATTGATTAAGATTTGTATTTACCCATGTGGGGTTAGGTCTGTTGTTCGAGACCTTGTTGTTGTGAGCAAGAATCAGGTAAGCTCCTGCATAAAACCTATCGATGTGAAAATGTTTTTCTTATGGCAAGCTAAATGTGGAGTGTATGGACACTCGTTTATCTGAAGGTAATTGAGGGTTGAATTTGTTCTTATTTTCAACACTTAAATTATTTAAAAGTTATTGAGCAGATTTCCCAAACTTAAAACTCTTTCTAAAACTGATAGTCCCTAAAACTTTGGAAACCCTCAAATTACTATTTTCATGAAAAGCTATGCTTTGTTCATTTTATCCCAAGTGGGAAACGTCGTTGAGTACCCAATAAGGGTGAACTACTAGGACTAGTCTTCGAAGGGTAAGGGTAAGTCTCTCAGCAGGTGGCCACCTCTGAGGGGTGAGTCCTTCCCGGATAAGATATCAGTCCAGTGAGTCGTGCCAGTCCGAGCTAGCAGTTTGTTTTCAGTCAAGTGACTGTGTTTTGTCGGAATGGATACCCGATTGTTGTTCGTGTATAGAGAAGGAGGAGTATCTTACCCAGTAGGCCGATCACCTACTTTTGTTAATCTGCACAAAGTGTCGGCATTCTGACCGGTTATGGGGCCCAACGTGTGGTAACTCATATCCTTTTCTTTCGAGTGGTTAATTTCATTACTTATGTACGGCTAGATAAGCCAAAACGCCACTCTTTCTTTGATTAATGTTTGATGCTTGCCAATGTTTCTCTTGTAAAGGTTTTACACTTTGCATCCATGAACTGGTTTCACTAAACACCCAAAGCACACACAGACTTACTGAGATTTCTATCTTATCTCCTTTTTATCATGATTTCCGGATGATCCTGCTGTGGAGTTGAGTGGCTAGTAACATCTGCTTTGGAAGAGAATGTGTCTTTTGATTTTATGTATTGCTTTGGGGAGACGAGAGTGGATAATTTTATTTATGGTTTTTGTTTTGGAATTTCATGGATTTACTCTTGGAGTATATTGGGTTGTAATAAATTTTTAAGTTAAGTATTATTTTATTTCAGCAATTTTATTTGTGTGACCTAGTTATAAAGACCCCTTGTCCTTTGGACGGGGCGACATCCCCGGCCCTGGCGGGCCTAGGCTTCGGGGTGTTACACCTTGCGCCCGGTACATTCTGGAATTGTTTACTTTCTACTTGATTTTAACTCAAATATGCACAAATTTACCAAAAATACTTTTTACAAGCAAAATGTCAAATAGGAAGGAAGATGCCTAGTTATTACAACAAATGTATCTCAAAACAACCTCAAATAACTAGGAAAATAATGATGATTTTAGCCCCTATCAATTAACCTTCATATTAAATGTTACTAATACGACGGTTAATGATTAACGATCGCATTAAATTAACTAATATGAGGGTTAATGATTAGTTGTCATATTAAACATCACTAAACACGACGGTTAATCATCAACTGTCATACTAAATGCAACTAAATATGATGGTCAATCAAAAAACCATAGTATTAGTTGTATTAAATACAACGGCTACTTCGTAAACGTCGTATTTAGTTACAATCCTAATAAATTTTTTAAAATGAATTTTAATTTGGGTTATATATATATATATATATATATATATCGTGTGTGTGTGTGTGTGTGTGTGTGTGTGTGTGCACGCGCATGCGTAGATATGCACACACATATATGTATGGTTGTAATTAAAATTCTGTATAGTATGTAACATATTAATCTAAGACTTACCAATTAATATGGATATGTTATACTGCATATATAAAACACACACACACACACACACACACATATACTTAAACATATATAGAGTAGAATAGCTAATAAAAATAAATTCAAACTCTTTACTACAAATATACGAAAACTTACGATGTAAATAAAAATTTATTTGAAAAATCAATGATCCAACCATTAGATATATTTATAAAGTTAAAACAAGTTTATATATTTGTTAAAATCTTTACCAAAAGTATTGTGCCTAAATTTGAAAATAGTCAGATAAAATTCAAATTACTTTTAATTGATTTTGTTACAATTCGAACAAAAAAAAAAATCGACGGTCATAACCGTCATTTTATCCAAGTATAAATGACAATACTTTAACCTAATACGACGGCTAAAAAGTGTGGTATTTGTAAAGAGCCACAATTTAATTTCAAAAAATATTATTATTTCACCCTAATATGATGGTTTAATCTTAACCATCGTAATAGTGCAAACCTAATATGACAGGTTAGGTAAACCGTCATATTGTTCAAATATATTATGATGGTTCAATTAAGCCGTTGTATTTTTTTGAAACTAATACGACAGTTACAATTAAACCATCCTATAAACCCTAATTAATACGACAGTTTCACAACAGTCACATAAAGGGGTCTATTACGATGGTTTTAAGATCGTCGTAATATTATCCGTCGTATTTGCCCCCTTTTTTTTTAAGTGTTAAGAGTTGCTTAACAGTCTCATTAGCATGCCATAGAAGAACTGAGGTCAAACATGTCCTATCACATATAAATCACATAAGTTAGTCCTCATCAATGTTTGTCATAAATCAAAAGACACGAGAATGCCCTTAGGGCTAACAAATTCATTCCCATGTGGAAATTAATTTTTGGGGTAAAGAATGAGTACATTATACCACTTAAATCAAATTCTCATTAGATAAAATGCTAAATTGCACATCACGATTTCTGGAACCGGTTTGTTATTTAGAAAAAGTCTTGGAATGAATGTTTCCACATTAATTCCAATATGTCTTAAATGGCTAAGACATAACCAAGCTATAAATTATACTATCGGGTGTACATCCCTTTCGAGAGAACACCCAAAAATTTTCCTCTTCTCTAATCCATCAAGTGGATGCCCCACGACCATCCTTTGGTTTTATCACTGAAAACTGTGTTGCTAGCTAAAGACTCTGTTTGGTCACCTAGAACTGATATCCAATTTGGTAAAAGATAGCTATTCGGAGATGACAAATCTATAGGTAGTCTCTTCTAAACTTACGTGAGCTAGTCTTAGAACCTTGTCTATTTAGTACTCAATGTCTAAATTTGATGTGGTTCAAGAAATTCCTACTCCGATGTGGAATATATATATATTCATTTCTAAAAAGAAAATATTGTTCCATTAGTAGGTAATCAATTTTCCAAGTTTTAATCCGATCAAAAATCCAAAATCGCATTTTCCCCGAGATTTCCAAACATAAAAATACCAAAACCTAATATCCATTCTAATAATTTATTCAAGGCATAATAATTCGTTAAACACTATTAGCTTTGTTAAAATCGATAATAAAGTAAGTCATTTGAATAAGGTTCGTGCCATGATTTTCACTACGTTTGCATGCACGGAATGCATAAATATATTTTGATGAACAACATATATTTTATTTAAGACTCCAAAATTATAACACTGATGAAAAACTTCACATAAATGCTTGAGATTAAATAAGCTATAATAAAACCATTATTTATGATAGGCGTCATTTACATGCATAAGTATTTCCCTGAAGTGATAGGCTCGTAAATTGGATCATAATTTTCATGCTATAAGCATAAACTTTACGTGAAATCAAGCATGCATTGTATATGCAAAATCTCGCATAATTAAAATCATGGCATTTAGTAAGGATTTCGCATGTCATAGTATGCATTTGTGAAAATATGTTTCGGGATGCAAGGACTTACCTGTTGTCCAAAGCTTAGCAAAAACCCTTCAAGTTATCTTAAGTGCTTCTTCCTCCTACATCCAACTCCAAATCTAACATAAATTTCACAAGAATTAATCTCTTGTCCAAAAGTCTATAAAGAAAAAAAAATTCAAATAAATCTCTAAGGTGATAAAAAGATTACTTATGCCCTAAATAATTTACTATACATTAATGCTAATCTTAATTACTTAAGCTAACCTTAATAAACCTAGATCCCTACTTAGTCAAGCAAACCTCAATACAACTTATTTTCCATGTAAGTTAGGAAAGGAAAGCATTTTGCAAAGATTAAAATACCTTTGAGACTTGATATTTATAAATTATTAGGCTTTCATTTCTTCAGAATCAAGTAATCATTAGAAGCATAAAAATCATTATAAATATATTTCTAATAAATCAAAATATCCCAAAAAATTCATGTAAGTACATTTTAATTCAGTTGTAGTAATTTCCAAGGCAAAAATTCACATTCTTTACTTTTAGGTTAAAACTCTATTTTCAAAGCAAATCAGGGTACTAAAGATTACCTTAATTTTCAAATCAAAACATTTTATTTCTTGATGAAAAATTTCAGTTTGACACCTTTAGATGTTAGGTAAATTCATGCAATCCTTTTCTCAAAACTCTTTTGAAAAGTAGGTTAAATGATTTTTGAAATAGAGTTTGCCGAAACAGTAACTATACTGGAGCAGTGATCTTCACAAATTCATTTCTCACAATTCATAAGGATGTTTTGGTGATTCTTCCTCCAAACGTTTCCTAACATCTCAAAGTTTATTCTTGGAAACATTTAGGCCAGAATGTCTATATGAATGTTTTTTGGGGGATCAAATTTGGATTACGAACAGGGGTTTTCTTGCAGCCTACTCTAATTCAACATTACACTACAATTTTGCAAACACCAACCCCTTGTAAACCCTCAAATAAGTTCCCAACACATTGTAGATCATATAAAACATCAAACACAAGTTCTTATGATCATAGTTTAGCTTAAAAACTCAACACCCAATTAAAGCTCTTAAATTCCAACAAGCACTCTATTTTTCACAATTCTTTTAGAGCATTAATGGCAGTAATACTCATCATACTTGACAATAAAGATGACAAACACATAGGCCTCCATTTCCACAATATAAATACAACTTTATACCATCAAAAATTGCAGAAATCATGATGTTTATACACTGAACAATGATGATGTCCAATCTGGCCAGGTTTCGATTTTGATATAAAAAAAATGAAAAGGGAAAAAAATTGTTTTCTTGCACAACGCTTCATTTCTCAAGTAATTCAATATGTTCCTATGTTATACGCATTATTTATTCAAGGAGAAAACATACAGATATAGCATCAAGGCCATTTTTGTATATTTGGGCAGAATATAAGATTCTTACAAAACAAGAATTTCAAGTAAAAAAATGAGTTCCTCACCCAAAACAGTTTATCTTCATATCATTTATTATCTCCCCAACATAAAGATAGCAAGTTTGCATCTCATAATTGAAGGTTTAAAGTGGGAAATCAAAGCACGCAGTAGAAGGAAAAAAAAATTGAAAAATGAAGAACGAGAAACTCCCAGGCCATAGCCAGTGCCAGTTCCGGGAGCCTTAGCCGACACCGGTCATAACCAGGGGGGGCTCCGAGAGAAAAAAAAATTTTTACTTCTTTTTCTTGTTCTCAAAATTGGCTGTACCAGAATGTATAGAACTAGGGTAGGTGCGCTGGTGGAAACCTCTAGTGCGATTCCTGTAAGCCTCCTACTTCGTCTGTACATGTATGTGAACGCTAATCTCTCGATCTTCTAGTATATGGCCTGCCTAATCCCGTTTGGTGAACAACTCACAGGGCCAAGGAATATTTTCAAGAGAGAGAAAGGGGCTATCACGTTTTTCACCAGAGAAGAAGCAGTAAAAAAAACAACGTTCTTTTTAGACAAAGAGAAGAGGCAGTCAAAGAACAACCTACTTCTCTATTCACCTGTTTAACCTAAATAAAACCCTAAGTTAGACTAGATTGGCCCATTGGACACTTAGTTTAGCCTTTTGGACTAAATTAATTATTCTAATTAGAACCAAATAAATGGCCCAACTAAGAATTAATTTTCCAGCCCAAATAAACTAGTCCAATTAACAAGCCTATATTAGTTTAGTCCCAGGTCAATCTTTAATTATTCAAATTAGGCCAAAACCCTGAACAATTAATTAACCCACTAAACAAATTTAATTAATTCTCTCTCCCCATGGACCTTTATTTTATTCTAACCAAATAATTAAACCAGACTATTTAAATAAAATAAATTCTATTTAAATTAATTTAAGAGCAATTCCTTACCTGTATTTAATTAAGACTCATGGTCTATACTAGGGACCAAAAGACACACCGCCTTGGCTACTAAAATGACCAAAATACCCTTACTATATAAATAGCTGTATTTTGCATTTTAAATATTTTCTAATATCGCCATAAGGAAATATTGACCCTAAGGACAATGCTGCATTAGCAAAGTCTCCGACCTACAGGTGTAATAACTAAAATACCCCTCTATACATTGCCGTACATTTAGAGAGGAAGAAATGTACTAACATCTCTCTAAATGACATCTACCATCCTTAGGCTTCTAGTCAAATGATTAACGACTTCTTGGATTATTTTCGCTTTCCAAGGGAGCTACCCTAAAGCAAATATCCAAGTTATGTTTCCTAGGGCCCTGGATATTTAGATTATTCAGACAACCACAAGGGGTGATATAGTATAGAAACTATCTTGTACAAGTCTGTCTTAACTAACTAGTCACACACATCCAACATGCAAGTACATTGGTCCTACGATAGAACCTCAACTATAGCATATCAAAGTACATGATTCCAGCTCCGTCAGACCACCAACTCATACACAAGTCGTAGAGTACTAGTCCACGTTGTAACAGTAGTAGTCTTGGTTTGTACCATATAGTACTTTTAGAAACTACTACTACAAGTTCTATTTATGTCATGAAGTGAGTGGACTACTCACTGGCTAAAGGTAAGCCATTCTCCATTTAGAATTCATAACATAATAACCAAAACATGATGAAATTCTCATTCTCATTAATCAGTTAAGAACAAATGTTTATGTATCATGTAACCCGTGAGCTATACCTTATTGTGAAAGACCACCATTCACATGGACCACTTAATTATTTAAACATAATGGGTTTTTTCAAACGTAATTGTGCATAAATAAAAATGTAAATTCACAAACAATTTCTGAAAATAAATTCTTTTATTAAAATATTCGATATTTACATCAGAAACCTAGTCTAAGAGGGCATATTTCCCAACAATCTCCCACTTGTACTCTATGACTAAGTAAGTCCGTAGGTGCCCACCCCTATGGTGTCTAAGTATCTCTTGAAGACTCTCTGAGCCAAAGGCTTGGTGAATAGATCTACTAGATTGTTCTCTGAGACAATCTGTTCCACCACGACTTCCTATCTTTGGATGAAATCTCGGATCAGGTGATCCCTTTTTGTGGTTCCTAGGTTCTTTGGATTGTGATATTGCTCCAGTGTTGTCGCATTACATCACAATCGACCTGTCCATGTGTGCCATGACTCCAAGTTCTGAAAGGAACTTCCGGAGCTAGACTGCTTCCTTGGATGCCTCCGAAGCTGCCACATACTCAGCTTCCATTGTTGAGTCAGTAATGCAAGATTGTTTGATTCTCCTCTATGAAATAGCTCCTCCAGACAAGGTGAAGATATATCCACTAGTAGATTTTCTCTTATCTTTATCCTCCTGGAAGTGTGAGTCTGTGTATCCTGTAAGAACCAAGTCATCAGTCCTATAAACCAGTATATAATCTCTTGTTCCCTTGAGGTAATTGAGAATATGCTTTACAGCTTGCAAATGAACCTCCCCGTACTTGAGATTGAAGTACATAGACTTAATCTCGACTTTCATTACTTCATGCCATAAATTTGCATCGGCATCAGCAATAGCCTCATCATATCCAGTGGGGTCTTGTTCCTGATGGTCAGAGACTATCTCGAATGCTTCTCTAGTCCATCTCTCTGGAACTGTAGATACTCTCCCATGACGACGAGGCTCCATTTGTACACGCTCTTAAGGTTATACCTCTTCTTCTTCCACAATCAGGTCAGAAGAAGTTGATTCTGAAGATAACTTCTCCTCAAGGTCTAACCTAGTTGAACCTTTCCTGGAAGTACTCTAATCATCCTCTAACTATCTAGCATTGGTACTAGCAGTACTTTATACTCCTTAGGATGATAAAAGTATCGACCCTTTATCGCTTTTGGATACCCAACAAAATAGCAAAATTCTTATCTTGGTTCCAACTTGTCTCTCTTAACTAGTACATAAGCTGGACAACACAATATCCTGAGATGATTCAGACATGGCTTATGCCTAGTCCACATCTCACAGGGAGTCCTAGGTACTCACTTGGAAGGCACCATGTTCAGAATGTATGCCGCTGTTTGCATTGCATATCCCTAAAAAGACACTGCAAGAGTAGCATAAGACATCATGCTTCGGACCATTTCTATTAATGTCCTATTCCTTCTCTCAGCTACTCCATTTTGATGGGGTGTCCCTGGCACAGAGAGTTGGGATTCAATCCCATGATGTACCATGTAGTCCTTGAATTCACCCAGAAGGTACTTTCCACCACGATCCGATCGTAAGGTTTTGATCAATTTACCAGTCCAATGGTCCACTTCACCCTTAAACTCCTTGAACTTGTCAAAAGAGTCAGACTTGCGTCTCATCAGGTAAATAAAACCAAACCTCATACAATCATCTGTGAAAGTGATGAAGTACTCAAAACCTCCTTTAGCTGGTGTAGATAAGGGACCACACACATCAGTATGAACAAGACTCAATACCTCCTTAGATCTATCCACCTTAGGGGTAAATAACCTTTTGGTCATCTTTCCCATTAGGCAGAATTCACACTGAGGTAAATTTTCCAATCTCAATGAGCCTAAAGGCCCATTATAGATTAACATCTGAATCCTAGTTAAGTTGATATGACCTAACCGTAGATGCTAAATGTTAGTGTTGTGCCCTAGAGGCAATTATTTGTACATTGTATATGACACATTTTATTTTAATAAAAGGCATTATTTATCTTATAGTTTCTTTTGTTTACTTTTAAGTAATATAACTGTTCCATAAAGTTCCTAGTACAACACTGTGTTAAGGAAATCATGATAGAGATCATGATATGAGATTCCTACTACACTTTATAGTGTTAGTACTTAAACAGTCCCTAGTCGTAGTATTAATAAGACAGGACATCATTAATACATTAAAACTAGCATGTGTTAGACTTCCTGATTTGATCAGGCAGTGGTTCTCATATCCGTGAGTATTGAGATACTCAAAGTTAACACATGGATGCTTGTTAAAGGAACAAGTTCGTTAGATGATCTAGCTTTGAGATAATCACATGGATAATTATTTAGTGCTAGTGATATAATCTCAATATAACAAACGTGCAAGTATCTTTAGACTTGAGATCTCTAAGGTACTTTGTTTGCTGAGCATTGTACTTTGATTCCAATCTCTAGAGCTCAATCCAGGGCCATTAATGGGATGGATATTGGGTACATTGTGAGGTAAATGAAAGTAGTTGAAAGGGTCAATAAAGGATTCTCACTCCTAATAGTAGGGGCGAATATCTCATTGCCAATTGTTGGAATTACTACTCAAGAAGTCCTTGGCCAAGGTATATGTGTATTGGAAATAGTTCCTATTGATACACATCTAGAGTAGTGGGTTCCCGGTACAAGTACTATTGTATTCAGGCCAGAATTAATTCTGGAGGGAGTTAGGACTAATTCCGTACTCCAAACCGAATAAGATATTATATGGTGGAATGAGTTAACTGCACTGTAGTTTGTTATTAAAGGGTTCACGTCAAGCCACTTGACTTCTTGGACTCTTGGGTGGTCAATATGTGTTGCTAGATACCACTCATTATTTGGAAATATGGGTTTATTAATTGATGAATTCATAAACCAATTGTGATTTGAATTAATAAGATTAATTCTAATTAATTATGGATTATTGATCTCAAAAACGTTTGTATTAATTCAAGTTCTCTACTAATTGACTGGGAAACCTAATAGGTCACACACAATAGAGGATTATATACTCAAGATGTTATTTGATAACATAGTGGGGTTAATTGCGAGAAAGAGAAGTTGTTGTGGCTAAATTATAATTAGATATAACTAATTGTCTAAATTGTAATTGTAAGAGCTTGATGTATCCAATTACAATTAGGGAATTCTAACTATTTTAGAATTATAAGATTGGAGTATATTTGGAGCACGATTTTTTGTGTGATATAAGGATAACACACGAAACCCTAGCTAAGGTGTAAGACACGACTCCAACCCTAGCAACACTTGACATTCTCTCTTCTCTCTCTCTCTCAATAGTTCTTGAGGAACAACCCTAGCCACCACTTAGTGTTCCTGCTAGCATAGAAAACTTTGTGCTTGAGTATTCCTCTGTGTGGATTACTGTTAGAAATAATCACACATTGTGATTATAGTGGTTGGACGTTCAACTCACGTGGAGTTTGATCAAGAGGATTGCTGGATCGCACCTCAACTTAAAAAAGAAAATTTTTGTTCTTCGAACGATCAAAGAAAGTTAAAAAGCTATTACATTTGATCTATTTATGTCTTGTTTTCCATACATATGCGGGTCCTGGAATGGTATCTCATTTTATTCTTCCGCTGCACCGTATAGGATACGAGCTTGAGATACCTAACGCCAAAGATAAGAGTCATTAATATTGGTTTTTCTCTTCCTTGTTAAAGGTTTAGATTGAGCATTGTTTAATTGATTGTTAATAGGGTTTAAGAAGAATAGATTCCTATACATGTGGCTAGTACATAAAATTTCTTCATCTTTACTGATAGAAATACTAGAATGGAAAGATACAGAATATTCTTGATTTATTAGTTTCGCAACTAAAATCAAATTCTATTGAAATCCAGGTACATATAAAATATCCTTTAAAACCACTATTCTATTACAATAAAAAAATAAGATCCAGCTCCCCAACTGCAAGGGCCCAGACTTGTGCTCCATTTCCTACGTGTAGTCCATGTTCATTTTTCTGGAGTCTTCTAATCTTTCTAAACCCCTACAAAGAGTTACAAATGTGATCATTGGCTCTTGAATCAACAATCTTGTATGCAGGCCAGTCTTCTATTGGAAAAGTGCCTGTGATTTGAAAATTGGGGCAATGATTTGAAATTGAAATATGGTTTTTCAAAAAGGATTGAGTTCTAAATAAACTCTTTTTCAGAGAGTTTTTGAATTGTTTCCCGTGAACAAATGAAATGCTTTTCCTCACATGGGTTTTATGTACTTTGTTTCTTTATTAAAACACTTGCACAAACAAGACTCAGTGGGTGATCTTTCACTCACACGTGTCTTTTATCTTACCCTTTTTGTAGGATCTAGAATTGAGCAGACCTACAGATAGAAGGACTATACCACAATGACAATAGTTTAGGTAAAAATGTTTCCCTTTTGACAATCTGCTTTATTACTAATGTAAAGCGAAAATTTTCACATATAAGATTTTCTATTATATATATGTATGTGACCATCAACATGGGTTGTTGTATGGATCTGGACCTTGTACACTCTATTATTTTCGCTATAAAGACCCTTTTGTCTAGGAAACTAGACGGGAAGACACCGGGTATTGATATGTTTCCATTATTGCCTTTAGTAGGGGTGTTATAATTGGTATTAGAGCCTAGTTTTATAGAACTGTGGTATCGTCATAGGTATTGATAGAACTCTTTCATTGCGAAAGTATAATGGATAGGAGTGATAAGGGCAAGCACCCAATGGATGATTGTAGCAATGATGGGAAGATTAGAATGATCTACCAATCAGGCATGTCGAGACTTTTTATCTTGACAAGACCTGACCCTGGCCGCCTTTATGCACCCCATCTCACCGGGAGCTCATTTGACCTAGCAATACCTGTCATTACTCCTTTTGTGTGAGATCTTAGTCTGGAGAGGACAATTACTCCCAAGAGGATATTATCGCCACATAGTCAAATAGAGAAGGTACGTGGCGATTCAGATAAGGTTGATGGAGATATTGAACCATACCATCAGGATGATGATAGGGAGGACAGTATCCCCAACGGTGCTATGTTGTCTGAGGATGATGAGGAGGTATTTAATGGGGATATTCTAGGAGTATTAGAGGAAGAAATGTCAAGATTGGAAGTTGCAGAGATAGGAGGGGATCAGGAAGTACCCTAGGTAGTGATGCCTATGCTCGAGCTCGTTGAGCTCGAGAAGGAACTGGAGATAGACCAAAAGATGCGGGCTTGGTTGCACCCTACTATAGACAAAGATGAGGGATTTAATGAAGCCGAGTCCTATACAATTTCTACTAATTAAAGACCTCCCGTTTCAGATAGTGTTGATAATGATCAGGAGGATGAGATGTGGTTATATGCAGTAGGATATGTACAGTTCGGCCTACGTATATAACTGTGTGCTCAGCATATAAATTTTATATTGGCTATGTGTTTCATAAGAATGAATATATGTTATGATCCTGCTAAGTGCACTATAGCTATTTTATGCCTGCTCTTGAGTTATGTTATATCGTTTTACCAGTAAAATTGTATGAACTGTACAACCCTCTCCTAA
Source organism: Voacanga thouarsii (assembly GCA_026120185.1). Lineage (NCBI taxonomy): Eukaryota > Viridiplantae > Streptophyta > Magnoliopsida > Gentianales > Apocynaceae > Voacanga > Voacanga thouarsii. Next base: position 264,740 of record JANUWF010001273.1, on the reverse strand, counting down.
ATAACCTTTGGACGATCATCGCAAACTATTTGAAATAACAGTAAGCCAATGGTAGAGCAACCGCATGTGGAAGGTCCTCACCATATAACTTTGGACAATTTTATGTTCTAAACTTTTTAGACAATGGCTTATATCATTCAGCAGTTAACTGAGACAACCACTTTAGTCAATAAGAATGCTGGAATAAATGAGAATATGAGTAGGAGAAATTGAAGTGGATTTCAGAGTATGAGTCAGAAAAGACTTAGAGACCCCGATGGCGAAAGAAAGGCAAGATGTAAAGGAAATGAGCTCTTACTAGAGGACAAGCCTCTTTTAGATACTTTAATTATGGGAAGATAGGGTATAAAAGATTCAATTGCTCTCACCCTCGAAGGATAAGAAGGATGGGGTCGATCGGGAAAGAAATAATCAATGGCAAAGGTTAGGACTAGAAAGAGAGAGAACTTAAGACAAGCTTCTGTCTCTAGACCAGAACTTGCTAAACCACAAGTGAATGTTTGAATAGTTGTATTGGAAAAAAAAAAAAAAAGGATAATCGTGCCACAATAGTGGAAGGTATGCTTTTTACCTTGAATCATGATGCTAAAATATTGATAGATCCCGATTCTACGCATTCCTTTGTTACCAATTCATCTCTTAATGCTATGGGGATAAAAGGGGAAGAAACTTCATTATGAAATGATTGTTAGTATCCCATTAGGACAGTAAATGAATAGTAAGAAAATACATAAGGAATGTAAGACTTCGGTGGAGAATGAAATTTTGAGAAGAGATTTGATATGTCTGCCCGTAGAGGATTACGATGCTATCTTGGACATGGACTAGCTATCCCAACATCATATTCAAGTTGACTGTAGACATAAAGTAGTACAATTTTGTTGGCCTGGGCAACCTATATCGAAATTGGTAGGTGAGGATGGAAGGAAAAGTAATGCTTTCATATTAAGACTCAAGACTGGAAGATGATTAAAAAGGGGTGTGTTGGATACTTGGCCGATAAAATTTATAAGCCAAGAGAGGTTATCAAACCCGAAGATGCCCCTGTGGTGAACGAGTATTTAGATATTTTTCCAACAAAATTGAAAGAGTTACCACCAGAGAGAGAAGTAGAAGTTTTTATTGATTTAGTGCCATTAGTAGAATCAATTTCAAGAACTCCTTATAAGACGGCACCTACTAAATTATAGGAGCTTAAGAAACAAGTACAGGAATTAATGAAGCACTAATTTATTCGGCCTAGTACTTCACCCTGGGGAGTACTTGTTGATAGGAAATTAGTCATACTTTTTCTTGTTATTTAAGGCTATTTTGTGATACATTTTGCTCAATAACTAGTCATATTCCTTTATATAGGAGATTTTACCCTTGGAAAGGTATTTTGTGCAATATTTCAGATTTTAGGGGTAAAATAAGATAAAAACATCACAAAAACATAACAGAAGTAGCGCAGGACAAGCCAGAGGAAGCGGTGTCGGCCACATGCTATTGGTACGCATTTTGAGGCGATAAAAAATCAGTGAAATAGAGTAAAATAGAATAGAACCAGCGCCGGCTACACTCTGGAAAATATTATGCGAAAATCAACAAAAAATCGGCGAACAACTAAGGAAACAAAACACAACCGGTGCCGGCTCCAGCAACCAAGGCGGCGCTGACTGTGCCCTAATAATAAGGCGGTGCCTTGAATTTTGCACGTATTTTTTGGTAATCTGTAGAATTTTAGTATCTTCCTACTTCTAATTGGCCAAAAACCCTACACCAACGAGTTTAGGCACTTCCTAAGTCTATAAATAGATGGAAAACATAAGAAAAATGGGAGAATTCATAGATCATAACAAAAAATCACTCAAATCAAGAAGGAATTTTGCCAAATCAAGGAGGGTTGTACAAGAAGGTCTACAAAGGAAGAAGAATGAGGCTTATCTATGAGTGCTTTCTTTTATTTTTATTTTCTTTTCCTGAACAATGATGTATTAATTATTTTATTGTAATTCGATGTTGTTTTAGGTATTCATGATTTTTAGAGTTATTTGATCTTTTGATTAATTGATTGTTACTCTTGGTATTTAAGTACTTATGCGTATTATGAGATTAGTTGGTTGTTTCTTTCCATTAAGGGGTTGATGGTGGTCTCAATTTATTAATTTCATATTTGTTGTCTATTAACTTACTTAGAAAGGGGGTTAATTGCTAAGAACTAGTAATTGAAGGTTAATTGATATTTTCCAGGAATGGATTCATTGGTTAATTTCTTGTTTAAGTTTGCCAGTAATGAAAATTTAATCAAGGATTGCGTTTAATGAATTTTTTGGGTGGATTAGTTGAGACAGAAATGTGATACTAATTTTTATAGAACGTAGTGATTTCATGGATTGGAAAAGAAGTGAATCTATCATAATCTTTCATGATACCAAGAGAATAATTAGTTATGATAATGGTTAAGTGCTTTAAGGTCATGTATGTCAAAATAATGGTTTGAGTTACATAATCCTCCATCCTTGACATGTATATATTCTTTTCTTTTCTTTTCTTTTATTCTATTTTTCTTTTCACTTTATGGAGTAGGTTAAACAACCAAAGAAAAGTGATTAATGCATACTTGTTCCTGGAGGATCGACACTCGTTTGAACTCTATGCTTTGTTAATGTTTAGTACGGTTGCTTATATGTGTAATTTGGGATTAACGTTTTAATTTAAACTTAATTGGGAATATGCTTATTTTTATATGGATTTTATACTCAAATAAATAAGCATCAAGTTTTTGGCACCATTGCCGGGGAAGAATATCATGAAAGCTTAGATTTTGTTGATTTAACCATGTACATATGTAAGTTGGTAAAGATGTAAATATGTAAATTTGTACAATTGTTCTTTTCACAAAAAGGCGCCATCTTTTGTATCTTATGTATCCTTTGTATACCTTTGTAATCTAATTTACTAACTTTGACTATGTTATGCGAACTAACTTTGTCTTCTTTAACTTTTGTGTGAATGGTGCACTCCATTATCTAACTATCTTCAATGTTCAAGCAAAATGGCGAATGGAAACCAGAGGAAGTTTAATGAGGGGTAGTACCCCCATTACTCTTCTGAGATAACACTCACAACACCAAAATCAGCAGAGCTAGAAACTGTGATTAGAAAATTTGCTATCCATGTCACAAGGTGTTTCAAAGAAATAGATTCCATATTTCAGAAGTTCAAGGAGATGATCCGCAATATGGAATGACAAATCTGGTTTTTGACTGACATGGTGTTAAAATCTCAAGAACGAGCACCAATAGGCAAAGAGGAAACAACTGCTATCACATTGCGGAGTGGAAAAAAGTTGCCAGATGTTGCAGACTGCAACCGCCGCCAGTTGGAGGAAGAAAAATGGCGTCGGCTACCCTGTAACTCTGAGAAAAAGTAGTCCAGCATTGAACCAGCGCCGGCCAACATATTGCAACCGGTGCCGGCTACACTCTGCCCATCTCCTGAAAATCCTACTAGCAATTCTCCTTTCTAGACTAAAATTCCATATCCAACCTGTAACACCTTGTTACCTAGGCCCGCTAGGGCCGGGGATGTCGCCCCGGTCAAAGGACAAGGGGTCTTTATAACTAGGTCACACAAATAAAATAGCGGAATAAAAATAATACTTTAACTTAAAATTTATTACAACCTAAGAATAAATCTAAGAATACCATAAACAAATCCATAATAAAATTTATCCACTCTTATCTCCCCAAAGCATTACACAAAATAAATTTATCAGAAAGTCTTCCAAAGAAAGCAATATCTAGCTACTCATCCCCACAGCAGGATCGACCTAAAATCATGGTAAAAATGGTGGTGAGATAGAAATCTCAGTAAGTCCGTGTGCGCTTTGAGTGTCCAGTGAAAATAGTTCGTGAATGCAAAGTATAAAACCTTTATAAGAGAACACTGGCAAGCAATAAACATTAGTCAAAATCAAGAGTGGTGTTTTGGCTTTTCCAACCATACATAATCAATAAAATCAACCACTCAAAAAGGTGATCATGGGTCACCACACGTTGGGCCCCATAACCGGTCAGAATGCCGACACATTGTGCAAACTGACAAAAGATAGGTGATCGGCCTACCGGGCAACATACTCCTCCTTCTCTATACCCAAACAACAACTGAGTGTCCATTCCAGCAAAACACAGTCACTTGATTGAAAAATAAACTGCTAACTCGAACCGGCACGACCTACTGGACTGACATCTTATCCGGGAAGAACTCACCCCTCAGAGGTGGCCACCTACTGAGAGACTTACCCTAACCCTTCAAAGACTAGTCCTAGTAGTCCACCCTTATTGAATACTCAAGGACGTTTCCCACTTGGGAAAAAATGAACAAAACACCGTTCCACATGAAAATGGCAATTAAGGGTTTCCAAAATCTTTGTCAAAATCAGTTTTGGAAAGAGTTTTGAGTTTGAGTAAATCTGCTTATTGATTTTCAAATAGTTTGTTTGTCTGATATAAGTAAGAAGTTAATCCTCAATTGCCTTTGTAGAACTGAGTGTCCATGCACTCTACATTTGGCTTGCCATAATAAACATTTTACATCAATCGAGTTTTATGCAGGAGCTTACCTAATCCTTAGCTTGAATAAAATAAAGGTCTTCAACAGTTGTCCTAACCCCACCTGGGGTAAATATAAACAACAATCAATCTCAAGCCAAAATCCACTTTCACAAATAAGACTAGTTCAATTCACTACTACCGTGATCCTTGTGTCGCAAGCTTTAAGGCCAAATAATAAATAAAATGGGTTTATTAGCTAAGTCTAGTTTAATATTTAAATAATTAGTGTTCTAGGAAATAGGTACTCATAAGTTGAAGGTTTAAATCATACTAAGAAAAATTTAGAGTTTATTTGATGAAGAGTTCTAGGTGGTATTAGGTAAAATAATGATTTATTAATAATTTAGTTGTTAGAAAATAATTGATTACTAAAATTAGTTGAAAATAAATTTTAATGGGTCTTACTTGAAAAATAATAAATAAATTTTAATAGGTTTTGATTAAAAGATAATAATTAAATTGTAATAATAATAAATATTGTACTTATTATGATTATTTCCCTAAAAGGCTTTATTTGATCATATTATACCTATATATTTTATTTCTTTCAAAACCACTATTTAGTTGACTAAAATATCCTTATTATATATATAATAATCCAAATCTACCTTCCTAGGGTTTTTTCAAATTTACTAGAAAAATTATGATATTAAATATTTTATTGATGAAATAAAATTAGCATTGGAACAACTAGATCATGATCATATTTCTATTGCTTACTACAATCATGAACATATGCATCCCTTCAATTCATAAAATCATCTAAATCATGCATAATAGCATAGATCTAAATTTATCAGGACATGATCTAACCTCTACTAGCATAAATATAATCATGGCTTCAATAATCCAACATGAATATAAATCCTATTCACCAAAGGTGACATAATCTCTAGCATACTTGATCACAAATATTACCAATGACATGGAGGCATGCATTAAACTCTAAAAACACTATACAATCAACCAAGATAATCAACTCATGCATAGATCCCATCTCCATCATAAACACACATTTATTAATGATTCAATCTCAACTTATCACAACAATACATGCTCAAGCCCTATTCATAATCCATCTTCTATTAATATCATCCTAGAGACATGAATCTAGAATTTAAAAGGAGGGTTAAAAAGGCTTACTTCAGTGGTGAATACCTTGAAGGAGTTTCGAATGAATCTCTACTCCTAGATGTCTAAATCCGTCCAAGGAAGATGAAGAAAGCATGGCCATGGTTGATGAAATCATTTGGCCAAGAGGAAGAGTGGTTCAGCCAAGAGAGAGAAAGGGAGAGAGAAAAGAGAAGGAGAGAGTCCATTAGCATGCTTATTCATATGTATATTCATTAGAGATCAAATATTAGAAAAGATGAAGTTGTTTGAACAAACCTACCTTGAAGGTGTTCTTGAGCCTTCACAAAATTTCTGGTTTTTTATCTAAAAGAGCAAGTTGGATTTCGGAGTGTGATGTTAAAACTGGTATGGATAGACTCCCGATAGTGTATAGATGAAATCTAGAATTTTTAGAAGAAGTTTGAAGTAATTTGGAGAGGTATTAGGCGAAAGGAAGGAGTAGGTGTTCTTGGTGTGCTATGTGTTCTTGAAGGTTGAAAAGAGTAGAGAGGTTTTGTTCAAGACTGGCCGAATTTCTGAAGGGATTAGGGTTGGCCGACTGCTTGTAGGGTTTTGGCAGATGATTTTCTGGTTTGGAAGGGAAAAGAAAAGGCTAGTTGTTGAAATCCTTAAAGAATATTTTTGGGAAGCAAATTTGGAAACTAAATATAACAAAAATATCTTTGATTATTGGAGAGCTTTTGGCAAGCTGCCATGGCCTACTGCTTGTGCAGTATTTTGGTTGGATGAAAACTGGTTGAAGGATTCTAAGTGTGGCTGAAAATAAGGAGTATAATGGTGAAGGAAGGTCTGGTTGTTTGAGGGATATTTTATGGAAGGTTGCTAAATTATGCTGGCTGGAATTTTGGTATCCAATCAAGGTATGATTGCAGTAATTTTTTTTGGAAATCTTTTAGGGCAGCCATGATTGGATTTTCGTGCAGAAGATTGGGGAGGACAATAGAGTTTAGTTCATGTCTGTTTAAGGGTGGTTTGTGTAGAAGAATGGTGGAGTTTCAGCTAGGGCTGAATTAGGAAACAAGCTGGAAAAAAATTCTGCACAGGATTTTCGCAAGGGCTGGAATTTTTCTGGGCAGTTTTAGCTGCCATTTTCCAGCCTATTTGTAGAGGATTTGAGGGCCATTTCAGAGGTCTTTCAAGTCTGGTTTCCAGCCTTCTTTATGGAGGAAAAACATGGCCAAGATGCTGAACAAAAACTTACAGAAAATAGCTTGGTTTCGGATCTCCAAAGTTGCGAATTTGCCCAGGAATTTTTCTGGTTTTGTACAGCCTTTGTGCAGTCCGAAAATGGCCAGAAAAATTTAGGTTTCAAGCTGATAAAAAATGGCCATTTTCTGGCAGCATTTGGGAGGGAATAATGGCTAAGAATTTTGACACCTTGAAGGCACAAGAAGCTGGAAAAATTTCAGTTCAATACATGAAAGAAAATGAACCTAGCTAGACTGAAGTTTTAGAAAGTTCACTAGGGAAATTAATTCACTTGGAATCCTTCCCCCTCGTCCATGGTTTCGGTCCATAAGATGTCTTTCACTAAGACATTTTTAACCTCCAAAGCCACAACACATTGCTGGAATTTTTCTAGAATAAAACTGGCTTGAACAAATTGAACAAACTAATGAATTGAGAAATATGAAATATTAAGGATCAAGAGGAAATGAATTCTCCTTAGGAATTTTGTGTAGGGTAAAAGAGTAGGATTAGGATACTCCTATCATGCCTCCCTTAGGATAGCACCTCTACCCTATTCTAAAGCACCTAAGGCCGAAAATATCACTCCCAAGCAAAAATAAAATTTAATCATGGTATAGCTCTAATGATGGAATTTGAACTCAAGACCTCGAGAATTAATTCCAAAACTCTAACCACTAAACCACAACAACTCTTGTTTTTTTTTTTCTCCCTAAAGTATTTTTCCTATTTAATCCTCAAGCTATCTCCCCATTTTCACCTCAAGCAAAAATTACCATTTTGCCCTTCTCACTCAATACTCACAATAAAGCCTTCGAGACAATAAAACATAAATCTAAAGCACATAAAATCATATAAAAATATATTTAAACATGTAATAAAATATGATATGCATCCCAACCCCCTTACTCTAAGGTTGGTTTTGACTGGTGTTTCACACAACCCTTCTCCACAAAGCCCGAAAAGATGCCCAGTTTGACAAATTCCTTGGGATATTCAAACAACTACATATAAACATTCCCCTTCAGAGAAGCTTTAATCCATATGCCCAAATATGCCAAATTTCTCAAAAGCATGCTCATAAGCAAAAAAACAATTGGAAGAATTGTCCACAGTGGTACAAAATGAAGAATGCTCAGCCATATTGCAAGACAAACAAAATTTGCCACATAAAAAGACTGATCCAGGGAGTTTCTCTATCTCATGTTTGATTGGCACTCTTAATTTTTGTAATGCATTAGCTGATTTAGGTGCTAGAATCCTAACCCACTAGAATGAGTATTCAACTCGTAGATAAATCTATCAAATATCCTAGGTGTATAATTGAAGATGTGCTGGTAAAAGTTGATAAATTCATATTTCCAATGAATTTTGTTATTCTTGACATGGATAAAGATTCCAAGGTCCCTTTAATCTTAGGTAGACCCTTCCTAGCTACAGCAAAGGCGTTAATTGATGTTCATAGGGGGAGGTTGACACTTAGGGTTGGGGATGAGGAAGTAGTCATTCTAATCCACAAAAGCATGTAACACGCTTTATCTTCTGAAGATTCATGTTTAAGAATTGATACACTTGACAAACCTATTTGGGAGTTTATGCAGAAATCATTGGAGGAGAAGTTGGTGGAAACTTTAGTAGTATATTTGGAGGACTCTATTGATGAGGAGCGAATAAAGAGTCATGAAAAAATTAAGAAAAGCAATTTGGGGAGAATAAAATCATCCATAGAGGAGCCCCTAGAATTAGATCAAAAAGACATACCCGAGCACTTGGAATATGTGTTCTTAGCTGAAAGACATAAATTGCCTATGATAATTGTGAAAGATCTCACGAAAGAGCAAAAGACTAAATCGGTAAGTATGTTGGGGAAATATAAGGGAGTTATATAGCATGGAAGATCACTGATATAAAGGGAATTAGTCCATCCTTTTGCACTCATAAGATTTTGATGGAAGAAGGTGTAAAGCCCGTAGTACAACCCCAACGTAGGTTGAACCCACATATGAGTGAAGTTGTAAAAGGTGAGGTGATTAATCTTATAGATTCAGGCATCATTTACCCTATCTCGATAGTATTTGGGTGAGTCCTACACAAGTGGTACTAAAAAAGGAAGGAGTAACGGTAAGTCCCAATGATAAAAATGAGTTAGTCCCTATGAGATTGGTCATGGGTTGGAGGTTTTGCATTGATTATAGGATGTAAAACAAAGCCACTAGAAAAGATAACTTTCCTCTCCTTTTTATTGACCAAATGTTGGAAAGGTTAGCCAGACATGAATATTATTGTATCTTGGATGGATTCTCTGGCTACCTTACAAATCCCCATAGCTCCAAAGGACCAAGGGAAAACCACTTTTACATGTCTATATGGTACTTTTGCATATCGTCGAATGCTATTCGGTCTTTCCAATGGTCCCGAAACATTATAAAGGTGCATGACAGCAATATTTAAAGGACTCGTGGGGGACATCATGGAAGTACTTATAGATGATTTCTCAGTTTTTGGTGATACATTTAACTTGTCTTTATCTAATCTTGAAAAGGTACAAGCAAGATGTGAAGAGACTAACTGTTAGAGTTGTGCCCTAGAGGTAATTACTTGTACATTGTATATGACACATTTTATTTTAATAAAAGGCATTATTTATCTTACAATTTCTTTTGTTTACTTTTAAGTAATATAACTATTCGATAAAGTCCCTAGTACAACACTGTGTTAAGGAAATCATGATAGAGATCATGATATGAAATTCCTACTACACTATATAGTGTTAGTAGTTAAATAGTCCCTAGTCGTAGTATTAATGAGGCGGGACATTATTAATGTGTTAAGACTAACATGTGTTAGACTTCCTGATTTTATCAGGTGGTGATTCTCATATCCGTGAGTATTGAGATACGCAAAGTAAATACATTGATGCTTGTTAATGGAACAAGTTCATTAGATAACCTAGCTATGAGATAATCACATGGATAACTATTTAGTGTGAGTGATATAATCTTACTATAGCAAACGTGCAAGTATACTTAGACTTGAGATCTCCAAGATACTTTGTTTGCTGAGCATTGTACTTTGATTCCAATCTCTGGAGCTCGATCGAGGGCTGCCTATGGAATGGATATTGCGTACATTGTGAGGTAAATGAAAGTAGTTGAGATGGTCAATAAAAGATTCACCACTCCAAATAGTATGGGTGAATATCTCATGGCAACTTGTAGGAATTACTACTCGAGAATTCCTTGGCCAATGCGATTGTATATTGGAAATAGTTGCAATTGATGCATATCTAGAGTAGTGGGTTCCTGGTACAGTACTAATGTATTTGGGCCAGAATTAATTCTGAATGGAGTTGGCACTAATTCCGTACTCCAAACTGAATGAGATATAGTATGGTGAAAAGAGTTAATTACACTGTAGTTTGTTATTGAAGGGTTCATGTCAAGCCACTTAACTTCCTGGACTCTTGGATGGTCATGATGTGTTGCTAGATACTTCTCATGATCTGAGAATATGGGTTTATTAATTGATGAATTAATAAACCAATTCTGATTATAATTAATAATATTAATTCTAATTAATTATGGATTATTAATCTCAAAGATGTTTGAATTATTTTATATTCACTACCAATTGACTGGGAAACCTAATAAGTCGCACACAATAGAGGATTATATACTCAAGATGTTATTTGATAACATACTAGGGTTAATTGAGATAAAGAAAAGTTGTGGACAAATCATAATTAGTTATAATTTATGGTCCAAATTATAATTGTGAGAACTTGATGTTTCCAATTACAATTAGGAAATTCTAATAGCATTAGAATTCTCAATTTTAGCATGGTTTTTAGGTTTATATGTATGACATACTTGAAACCCTAGTTGAGGTTTTTTGAAAAATGAAAAACCCTAGAGACACACGACAACCTTCTTCTTCTTCTTCTTCTTCTTCTTCTTCTTCTTCTTCTTCTTCTTCTTCTTCTTCTTCTTCTTCTTCTTCTTCTTCTCTCTCTCTCTCTCTCTCTCTCTCTCTCTCTCTCTCTCTCTCGTTTTGCTACAAACGTGAAGAACCCTAGCTGCCTTATTTTTCTGCTAGCATAGAAATATTTTAGTGCTGAGTGTATCCTCTGTGTGGATTACTGTTAGAGATAATCACACACTGTGATTATAGTGGTTGGACGTTCAACTCTCGTGGAGTTTGATCAAGAGGATTGCTAGATCGCGCCTCAACTTGAAGAAGAAAATTTTTGTTCTTCAAACGATTAAAGAAAGGTAAAAGCTATTACCTTTGTTATCTTTACATCTTATTTTCCACACATATGCAGATCCTGGGATGATATCTTGTTTTATTCTTCCGATGTGCCATATAGGATACGAGCCTGAGATACTCAACACTAATCTCATGCTTAATTGGGAAAAATGCCACTTTATGGTGCAAGAAGGTTTTGTGTTGGGGCATAAAATTTCAAGGAAGGGTATAGAAGTTAATAAAGCAAAAATTAAAGTGATTGAGAAGCTGCCACTTCCTACTTCTGTGAAAGCTATAAGGAGCTTTTTTAGTCATGCGGGTTTTTACAGGAGGTTTATCATAGACTTCTCAAAAATTTCCAAACTACTTACCTCTTTACATGAATAAGATGTTGTGTTTAATTTTGATGAAAAATGTCTCAATGCTTTTACCATGCCTAAGGAGAAATTGATCAATTCATCCATTTTGATTGCACCTGATTGGTCCCTTCCCTTTGAACTAAAGTGTGATACAAGTGATTTTGCAGTTGGTGTAGTACTTGGACAAAGGCGGAATAAACATTTCCAACCCATCTACTATGCGAGCAAGACTTTAATGGATGCACAAGAAAATTACACAACAACAGAGAAAAAACTACTTGCTATAGTGTTTGCTTTTGATAAATTTCATGCTTATCTTATTTTATCTAAAGTCATTGTTTATACAGACCATTCTACCCTAAAATACCTACTAACCAAACATGATTCCAAACTAAGATTGATAAGACGGGTATTATTACTACAAGAATTTAATTTGGAAATTAGGGACAAAAAAGGTGCAGAGAACTTAGCTGCGGATCACTTGTCTAGACTAGATAATCCTAATTTAGAATAATTGATAGAGGAGGACATCAATGACACCTTTTTGGATGAACAACTCTTGCTCATAGAAGGTGAGATTCCAAACACCCCTTAGTTCGCAGATTTTGCTAATTACTTCGTTGCAGGAATTATTCCAAAAGCTCTCACAATACAATAAAAGAAGAAATTCCTCTCTAAGGTAAGACATTACTTTTGCGATGACCCGTATCTATTTAAGTGTTGTGCAGACCAAATCATTAGAAGATGTGTGGACTCTAAGAAATGAGAGGATATTCTTTGACCTTGTCATGAAGGACTTGCTGGAGGCCACTACCAAGCCAACAACACTGCACAAAAGAAGCTGGAGTCTAGATTCTATTGGCCCACATTGTTCAAAGATGCCCGCAGGGTTGTTCAAAGTTGTGATCGGTGCCAACGTACATGTAACATTTCTAAGTCTAATGAGATGCCGTTACAAATTTTTCAACCTTGTGAAGTATTTGATTGTTGGGGAATAGACTGCATGGGCCCGTTTCCTAGTTCTGGGGGAAATAAATATATTTTGGTTGTAGTGGACTACGTTTCTAAGTGGGTAGAAGAACAAGCTTTACCAACTAATAATGCAAGAGTTGTGGTAAAATTTTTGAAAAACTTTTCACCCGTTTTGGTGTCCCTAAGGTGAGTGATAAGCGGCCTCATTTTTGTAATACTCAAATCGAAAAGGTTCTCAAACATCTAGAAACGAGCTATAGGTTTGCAACCCCCTATCACCTGCAAATAAATGGACAGGTTGAAGTAGTTAATAGGGAAATCAAAGGAATCTTGGAGAAAACTATTAACCATACTAGGAAGGATTGGAGTCTAAAATTGGATGACACTCTTTGGGCATACCGGACAGCTTTTAAGACCCCAATTAGCACAACTCCCTTTTGGCTAGTTTATGGTAAATTATGTCATCTACCTATTGAGATTAAACATAAAGCTTATTGGGTGATAAAACTTGTTAACCTTGATCTTGAGACAACAGGAACGTCAAGGTTGCTCCAACTCACAACCTTGGAGAAGTTGCGCAAGGATGCTTATGATACTTCAATGCAGTATAAGGAGAAAGTAAAAAAATGGCACGATAAGCATATAACTCGACAGCACAAATTTGAGAAAGGGGAGCAACTATTGTTATTCAATTCTCGCTTACGACTTTTTCCCGGTAAGTTGAAATTACGATGGTCAGGACCATACACGGTAAGTCAAATATTTCCCTTTGGAACCCTCGAAATCACTCACCACACAAGGTGTACCTTCAAAGTCAATGGCAATTATGTGAAATGCTATGTAGGGGAAAGTCTTCACAACAACGAGTAGGTGGAGGTGCTCTTCGACACTGCAGCATAGAACTTTTTTGTTATCATGACATCGTCTTTTTGTGCATTTTATTTTTGTTGTTTTTTATTTTCCTTTTTTCTAGTTTTTATGCTTTGGTGTGTTTCTTTTGTTTATTTTTTTTAGGTACTTCGATAATGCCTCATTCTCCAGGAATTCAACTCTCTTGTATACAAGAACTTCACTGTAATGGAAGTATTGTCTTTCTTATCTCTTCCCCTTTATATTTTTGGTCCCATGGCATTATTTTTTCCTTGTTCTATTTATTTGGCCATTGAGGACAATGTCCAATTTAAGTATGGGGGAATGGTTAGATTGAGAATTCTTCTATGCATCATTCTTTTATACTTCATTGTGAGAAATTTTTTCAAAAATTTTTCTGATTTTCTTTGTGATTTCAAGAGGTATTTTAATGCATGTCTTTGTGGTAGATCATAGAGCATATGTGCTATATCAATTGTGGCTTATGCATGACTTTTTGCACGCACTTAGAGTAAGTAGTTCTTGATCAAATGCTTTACAATGTTCTTAAACCCTGTTTTTCCACTAAAATTCATTGAGCATTCTAGAAATTACTTGAATGCCTCTTTAGGAGAAATAAGAAAGACATTCATGATTTAACTTAGGGATAATGGTAATAGGCCTTCTTTTGATAGTTTGAGCTTTTCAAGCTTACCTATTGGACATTATCCGTAGTGCTAATTTTAAGTCTAAATTTGGAATTTCTTTCTTAAAACCCGTTATCATACTTTGTCCATTACTTCCTTCTGAGAGTTTGAATAATTCTTCCAGATCTTTGATTACTCTTGATGGATAAAAGTACATGTAGGAGAATGTTGATGGAGAATACTTGTGAAAAGATCATGAATTGTTGCTTTCAGTCATGCATCAATAGTTGTGTTGAGTTAGGAAAGGAAAGAAAAAAAAGAAAGAGAAGAGAAAGATTAAAAACAAAAAGCTTCTAAGAAAAAATGGAAAGAGAAAAATTAAGAAACAAACAACAGCAGCATTTGAGAAAAAAAAAAAAAAAGAAGAGAAAGAAAGAAAAAGTGAAAGAGAAGAAAAGAAAGATCATAAGAAGAATGGTGGTTAAGTTGTAGGAATTTCTGAAAAGCATGAGTTCACATCAAGTTCTTGATACCATTGATGAAATTTTGAATGGTCTTGTGGAAAAAATTATTGATGAGTGAGAATGATTGATGAAAATGCAAGATTTGTTTGAACCGAACTGTAATTGCTATAAAAGGTTATGGGTTTTGATTGATTTTGGAATAGAAGAGCAAGAGTAGTTTGCAATTCCTTGATACATTTTGTTTATCCTTTTTTTTTGCGAATTCTCAACTTTTTTATATTTGATTCTCCTATATCCTTCATTTGACAAGCTACATTACAAGCCCTTTAGCCTTACATTATAAGCTTGAAAGTCTTACTTGACCTAAGTAGAATCATGATATGTATCGGATTAGTGGAGAGAGTGTATGAAAAGTAAGCTTATGGAAAGCATATTTTTCTTGAACTAAATTCTTTCTAATGGTTTGAGAATAATGTTAAAGTATTAAGATGGTTCTACTAGTCAACCTTCATTTACACAAGTCTTGCATTTGTTATGAAGGATATAGTCGCTTATCTTTTGTTGTCTTGAATAAGGTTAGCATGGGAATACTATTTTGAAATTGATTGAGTGATTTTGTAAAAACTTGTGTTTTTCCTACTTGTCTTTGATACTTTGCTTGAGGACAAGCAAAGAGCTATGTGTGGGGGAATATGATAGGGTCTAAATTAGTCATATTTTTCCTAGTTATTTAAGGCTATTTTGTGATACATTTTGTTCAATAACAAGTCATATTCCTTCATATTTGAGATTTTACCCTTGAAAATGTATTTTGTGCAATATTTTAGATTTTAGGGATAAAATAAGACAAAAACGTCGCAAAACAGAACAAAAGTGGCCCTGGATAGGCCAGAGGAAGTGGTGCAGGTCACGTGCTGTTGGTACACACTTCGAGGTGATAAAAAATTAGTGAAATAGAGCTAAACAAAACAGAACCAGCGCCGATTGTGAGGTTGGAGGCGGCGCCGGTTGCACTCTAGAAAACATTACGCGGAAATGAAGAAAAAATCGACAAACAATTGAGAAAACATAACACAACTGGCGCTAGCACCAGTAGCCAAGGCGGCACCGGCTATGCGCTGATGATAAGGCAGTGCCTTGTATTTTGCACACAATTTTTGGTAATATGCAAAATTTTAGTATCTTCCTACTTCTAATCGGCCAAAAACCCTACACCAACAAGTTTAGGCACTTCCTAAGCCTATAAATAGATGGAAAACACGAGAGAAATGGGAGAATTCATAGATCACAACAGAAAATCACTCAAATTAAGTAGGAATTTTGCTAAATCAATGAGGGTTGTACAAGAAGGTCTACAAAGGAAGAAGAATGAGGCTTGTCTATAAGTGCTTTCTTTTACTTTTATTTTATTTTCTTGAACAATGATATATTAAATGTTTTATTGTAATTTGATATTATTTTAGGTATTCATAATTCTTAGAGTTATTTGATATTTTTAATTAATTGATTGTTATTCTTGGTATTTAATTACTTATGCGTACTACGAGATTAGTTGGTTGTTTCTTTCCATTAACTTGCTTGGAAAAGGGGTTAATTGCTAAGAACTGGTAATTGAAGGTTAATTGATGTCTGCCAGGAATGGATTCATTGGTTAATTTCATGTTTAAGTTTGCCAGGAATGGAAATTTAATCAATGATTGCGTTTAATGCATCTTTTGGATGGATTAGTTGAGATAGGAATATGATGCTAATTTATCTAGAAGGTGGCGATTTCATTGATTGGAAAAGACGTGAATCTATCTTAATCCTTCACGATGCCAAGAGAATAATTAGTTATGATAATGATTAAGTGCTTCAAGGTCATGTGTGTCAAAATAATGGTTTGAGTTACATAATCCTCCATCCTTGACATGTATATATTATATTATTTTATTTTATTTTATTTTGCTTTTCACTTTATGGTGTCGGTTAAACAATGAAAGAAAAATGATTAATGCATACTTGTTCCTAGAGAATCGACACTCATTTGAACCCTATGCTATGTTAATTATGAGTACGCTTGCTTATATGTATAATTTGGAATTAACATTTTAATTTAAACTTGATTGGGAATGTGCTTATTTTTATATGATTTTTATACCCAAATAAATATGCATCACCTGTGTTGTTTGTTAAAAAGAGAAACGAGTCACTACGGATGTGTATAGATTAGCGAGGGTTAAGTGCAATAATGGTAAAGAATAACTACCCAATGCCCATGGTTGATGAATTATTTAATCAGTTGTAAGGAGCAGAATGATTCTCAAAGTTAGATTGAGACAGGGATATTACTATGTTCGGATTTGGGAAGAAAATATACCAAAAACACACGATATAGTCATTTTGAGTTTGAAAAGATGTCCTTTACTGTTACTAAAACCCGTGTTATTTTTGTGGACCTAATTTATCAGACAATTTTGTATTATATTCCTAGATGATATATTGGTGTATTTTAATGATCCTCAAGAGCACGAGTAACACCTTCCGAAAGTATTGGAAAGTTAAGCGAGGCCAAATTATATGCTAAACTCAAGAAGTGTGAGTTTTGGCTACAAGAAGTAGCATTCTTGGGACATGAGATATCTAAAGATAGGATTGTGGTGGATCCTACAAAAGTTGAAGCAGTGACTAATTGGAAATATCTCGAAACTCCAACTGAAATACAAAGTTTTCTGGGATTAGCAAGATATTATCGGAGATTTATTGGGAGATTTTCTAAGATAGCTTTACCTTTAACTCGACTCACCCAAAAGAAAGTTCTTTAAGTTTGGACTGAGAAGTGTGAGAGAAATTTGCAGGAGCTAAAGTGAAGGTTAAGTTTCACTCCTGTTTTGATGATGGAGAAACCTTATAAGGTGAACATAAATGCATCAAAGGAAGGATTGGGAGGAGTATTGATGCAACAAAAAAAATTTGATAGCTTATATCTCTAGGAATTGAAATCCCACGAGGAGTATTATCCTACATATGATTTGGAGTTAGCCGCTATTGTGTCTGTCCTTAAGATGTAGCAATATTCCTTGAATGAGGCTGAGTTTAAAATTCTTCAGCAACCACAAAAGCTTGAAGTATGTTTTACCAGAAAGATTTGAACATGAAACAGTGTCAGTAGGTGGAATTTTTGAAAGAATTCCGGTGTCCAATTAAGTATCATCCTAGAAAAGCAAACACAGTAGCAAATACCCTTAGTAGGGAGGCAAACTTATCAACTCTTCGGATATTACGAATCCTAGAATTGAAAGCCTGTGCAGTAGATGAAGAAATAAGGATGAGTAATATTTTCATTCAACCCACTTTCTTACAACAGTTGAAGGGAAAGCAAGAAAAAGATGGATAGTTGCAAGAGTTGGTGTGAAAGGAGGTGAATAAGGGAGGAGATGGGTTCCAAAAGGATAATAATGGAATTATTTATTACTAGGGTTGGTATTGTATTCCAAAACAATCTATGATGAAGCAAGGAATTTTAAGAGAAGCACATCGAAGTAAGTATTCCATCTATTTAGAAGCAGTAAAGATGTATCATGACTTGAAATGGCATTATTGGTAGATTAGTATGAAGAAGGATAGTTCAAACTTTGTAGCTCGATGTTTAACTTGTCAGCAAGTGAAAGTTGACCCTCAAAGGCCTAGAAGGTTACTACAACCATTATCTACTCCATCAGGGAAAGGGGATGAAATTTTTATGGATTTTATTATAGGATTACCCATGGCAGTAGGACAGCGAAATCCTATATAAGTGATAGTGGATCGACTAACTATGTCTGCTCATTTCATCCCCAATAACTAACAGAATTCCCTAAAGAAGTTAAGTGAAATCTATATGGAGGAAGTAATCAGACTACATGAGTATCCTCTAGGATTGTGTCAGAATGAGATCCTAGACTTAACTCGTAGTTGAATTAAATTGCAACAGAGATATGGGATAATATTAAAGTTTAGTACAGTAGTACATCCATAAGTGGATGGACAGACTGAACGAGTGAATAGTATTTTGGAAGTCATGTTGAGGGCCTGTCCTTAAGATTTTGGAACTAAGTGGATTGACAATTTATCATATGAAAAATTTGTACACACTAATAGTTTTCAATCAATAACTGGAATGGCCCCATTTGAAGCTCTATATGAAAGGAAATGTAGGTTTAGACGAAGGACGAGTGAATAAGATGCATTTGATCCTGAAAAGCATAGGCTATGGAGATGATTAAAATTAAGTTAGAGGTAGTTCAGAGTAGACAGAATAGTTATGCGGATCAACATAAGAGATATTTAGAATTTGTAGAAGAAGATCGTGTATTCTTGAAGTTGACTCTACAAAGACAATTGAGAATTAAAGGACCAAGAAAGAAGCTGGCACCTAAGTACATTAGACCATTCCCTATTGTCGAGAGGATTGGGAAGGTGACTTATCGATTAGAGTTACCAATAGAACTTCAAGTATTTTCGATATATTCCATGTTCCCCAACTTCAGAAAACATGCAGCTGATCTCGCTTATATTTTGAATGAAGCCTATTGAGATGACTCCAAGCTGAAAGTATAAGGAAAAACCTATTAAGATTTTCAAGTATACTGAAAAAGGTGTGCGAAATAAAGAAAATTTCACTTGTAAAAGTATTGTGGAATCATCATCTAGTACAAGATGTAACTTGGGAAAAGGAAGCAAAGATGTTGAAAAGTATCCAGAATTATTGTAGGTGTAAGCCAATTTAGAGGATGAAATTTTTTGTAAGGAGTGGAGAATGAAATACCTTGCATTTTTACCTTCAATGGGCCACTACTTGTAATAGGATGAGAATTATATCAATGGCCAAAACAAAAGATGATCGGTGTAATAAGATGAATATTTTGGTATAATAATATTTTGTTGGGACCTGGATGTAATTATTGGATTTGTTCTACCCGTACCCTAAATTTTTGGAAGGCTACTATTGTTAATAAAATAAGAATTTGAGGGTCCGCTGAGAAGAGAAATTAATCAATGCGATAAACACACGTTTTGGTGTGAATTATGTTATTCGGGTTATTAAGGGCATTTTCGTCATTTTGACCGCGCCCGTGACTTTGACCACAAATGCGACCCAATAGAGAAGAAATTGAAGAATTTAAGTGTTACCATTAGATTCAACGGAATTTTTAGAGTTGAGTGGTGAAATAAAATATTTTTCCGTGTGTCACAAGAACCAGGACTCTAAAAAGGGCTTATACAGATTTAAAGTTAAGAGTCTTATGGTAGTTTTTGTATATCATAGAGCCAAATTGGAGTTGTAGATTGAAATTTATATGCAAAACAAAATTATGTGTCAAACAGTGAAATTCTAAAAAATCAGCTCGAAAATGGATGAATTTAAGGATGATTAATTGTGCGAGTTTTGATGAAATAAATCAGAAATATGAAGTGAATCCCTTGTATATGAAGGGAGAATGGATGTAGAAAAAGGAAAACGAAAGAATCAAACAGATGATGAAAAAATGACATGAACAAAAGTTGAACATTTTCCTTAACGTCGGCCCCGACAGCTAATCGTCGACAAAACGTCAGTTGGATGTCGACTACTCGTCGGGCACGTTGGCGTGACGTCAGCTAACCGTCCGCTATTTTTTAACCAAACATGATTTGATCTAAAAACGATATTTGGTGTAGGATTATTAATAAACCATTAATGGTTCGTTGAAAATAGTAGAAATAGGGGACGAATGGCTGTGAACGGAAAAAGTTAATTAGGACACAAGATGAGTCCTTTTCATTTCTAAAACTTTTTGAAAGCTAGTGTGCTTCACTTTTCCATGAAATGCTATGTTTTATACCGTTTTGGAAATCCCTGAATATTTTTAAGGTTTATTTGAGAAAGAATTACTATTACGCCACTTTGGGCTTGAATGAACTTCATAATCGGCTTGGAAAACATAATAGATGATTGAAGTGTGAATTTTGTGAAACAAATCCTTTTTGGATTAAATACTTGGGATTTTCAAAAAATGATAATTCTTAGAATCGGGTATTCATAAATTGACTAGAATGCCCTTCTTGGAACATTTTATGGAAATGTCTTTGCAAAGTTTGAATTTAACCCTCTATTAGGATTATAATTCTGGATTTCTTGAAATGAGTTCATTTTGGAATCGAGTATTTGGAAAATGATCCAAATGTCCTTATTGGAATGTTTTATGAAAACTTTTGGAATCGGGTATTCAATAAATGACCGAAATATCCTTATTGGAACTCTTATGAACAATTTTCAAATCGGGTAAGGGTAAGATGACCCGAATACCCTCGGAAAGTCTATTGGAATCGGGCATGGGTAAAATGGCCTAAATGCCCTTGGAAATGACTTTTGTGATCGAGTATGGGCAAAATGACCCGAATACCCTTGGAAACTTATTTGATGCATGAAAAGAACTCTTTAACCTGTTTTGACACGATTTTTGAAAATGATCTCTCGTGATGAGATTGTCTTTTGAAAAATAACATTTTGATCCCGAGAATTATCTTATTGGCTTGATGTGCCTATGGAATGAATTGATTGGCCTGCGAAGCCTATGGGAATTATAGTCTAACTTATGAGTCTGTAGAATCAAATTCTAAAAAATGTTATTTTACCCCAAAATATTTGTTCTAAAAATCCTGTGGGATCAAATAACCCTCTGGCCTGATCAATCAGAAGGGGTTGGTATTGGTAACGTTAAGTAGTCAACAAGGACTTTGATATTTGTACTAGCCTACATTAGAGTGAGATGACCCTAGTAACCTGGCCTAGTTCTAGGGATTGTCTTACTCCGAATGGGGTGACAGGACATTGAGATGAGTCGTCTTGGCTAGCCGTCTAGTGCCTGGAAATTACCGTGCTTTGTGTGCACTTGTGATTTGGGTTGTTCACGGGTTGGGCTAGACATTTGGGGTTGTTCAACCACTTTCTACCTGGATGGTGATTGACGTCAGGATTGGGACCCCTGGCTTACGATAGCAAGTAAAAGATTTAGTAGGCTACGTGCACTTGTTGATTATAGTACACTACGGTGTACTTATTTTCCAGCGACGCACAGATTGAGTACTGTAGGCTATGGTTTAAGTACAATAATACGAGCAAGATACCCGAATGCCCTTAGAAAACTTTGATGGTTATTGAATGCATCCTCGTGTGGTTCAATATTAGAGAAATTCATATTCTTGAAATTTTGGTGGTTCGTGATTGAACGAGTTTACGGAAGGGTTCCGTGCACATGGAAAAAAAATTTAATAGCTATATTTTGAGGTAACAATTTTTTCTTCCCTCTAACCCTTTAATTACGTATGAGTGATCCTATTGAGTGGATTTCATTTTATTTTTCCCCTACATGTAAACTAGTTTGCATGATCGAAATCCAACAATGGTATCAGAGTCAACTCGTATGTGTTTTATGGGGTTTTTTTTTTTTTTTTTAGTTGTGAAATTGTTTCACGATTGTCCTCTGATCTGTGAAAAATTGTTTCACGCATCTTTTTGGGTTCTAAGATAATTGGTGGGTTTTACTTTTCCTGCATAAAGGTACTAAAATTATTTTAGTATTTGTTTATGAAACATTATTTGGGCTTTGAAACTGTTTCGCGTATACTCAGGTTCCAGAAAGGAAAATATGTTTTCTATGCTTTGACGGAGAAAGACCTCTCGAGCTGATTTTATTTTATGAATAGGGTGTATTTTTGACAAAGAAAGAAAAATACAACAAAAAAATATAAAAAGGCAAAATCTCCTGTGCTTGTTTTTCCTCTTAGCGTAAATTAGATGAAATTATTTTTTGGTAATGACCATGAAACTATGTTAATATAGAATTACAGTTTCCTGTAGCTTTTATTGATCAGGATTCAGATTGATGAAATCTGAACAACCATTGGATGTTGAATGATCAAACGCTAAAAAATAATTTAAAAAAAGGGGAAATTCGCGGTTTTAAAGCCGTCGCCCAACTTGAATTGTTCAAGCCAAGAAAAGGCTTGTTGTAAGCTACAGACAGGCTAAGCATAGCCGGCCGTCGCCTCGCTTGAATTGTTCAAGCCAAGCGATGGCTTGTTGTAAGCCGCGGACAGGCTAAGCATAGCTGGCCCTGGCTATGCATAGCTAAACATGGGCTAGGCTAACCGGTGATCGGATTCCTTTATGTTTAAAAAAAAAAAATTGTTTTGTTTCATTTTCCTTTTAACCCACATGACTTTTCTTTTTTCCAAAAGGGACCCAAAAGTTTCCAAAATTAGATTTTGGACCAATTTTTTTTTTTTTTTATCCTTCCAAAATAGTGATTTGGAGGGCAGAATCTCATTCATATAAGAGAAGAAAAAATTAGTTTTCTTTCAAAGGGAGCTAGCCCCTTGACCTCTGCTAACAGGACCACAGTTTTTCTAGAACCCTAATTGTTTTTCCAATAGTTGATTTTGGGACTAACCATATTATTTTCAAGAATAATGATGCTGGAAATTTATATTTCATATATATTTATTTTGGTTAATATGTTTTAAGCATGATTATGGCATGTTGACTTGGTTATCGACTTAGACTAATTAATTTTGATTAATTAATATTGTGCCATGCATTTTTATTACTTTGTTTTGAAAAAATCGGGCAAGTGAGTCTAGCCTTTCTCTATAATTCTCTTATAATTCCTCTTCTCATATAAATCCTCTCAAATCTAACTCGATGTTTCTTTATTAAGAATTTATGTAATTAGATTACACAGATTAGTTAGGAATATATATTATTTTATGAGCCTATGGAGATGGCAATCTAGACGAAACAAAAAGATGGTAAGACTTTCTTCTCAAAACTTTCACGAACACATAGATTTGACCAAAATTAATTTCCTGCTTGGCACAAAAAAATTAATCTAGAGAAGTCTATAACTAAGCCATGTAATTTAGTTTATTACAATATTGTCAATTTGTTGATGATTATGCATACCAAATGATGAGACTACTAATTAAATAATTAAAATCCCTCATTTGATCTAAAGCCTTCCATTCATTAGTGAGAATGAGAGTTCTTTTTTAAAATTTGGTTTTGGGCATACCCAAGTTTACTCGATATTGAGCATGTTTTCCAGATTATTGGGTTGGATTTAACTAATATCGTTATCCTAATTGGACATATCCAAGCATGAAGAATATTGGAGGCTAAGTTAGGGTAGCACAAAATGTTGTAGGTTAAAAGATATTGATCACCTAATGATTCGAGAGTTACATTTGATGTAGTTTGTATTAGATACCTACTATTGATTTTCAGAGTGGTTTGTTAGGTACACCTAAGGTCATTCTTAAGGAATTTAGATACCGGTCCACGAGGAAAGCTTCTAACAGGCTTTCCTGAGTTAATGGTGGGAGCTATTGAGTAAAATAGTAGAATAAATATGCGTTTAATTAAAAACCTAATTAAGTACATATACATAGTCTAATATCTCTTATATTTCATCTAGGTTGTTTGCATTATGATAACAAATTTGAACTTACGTAGCATATTGAACCAAACAAACTTACCGAGACCAATTTCTTAGACTGGTATTGAAACTTAAGAATCATAATCAAGTAAAAAAAGTTACTTTACATGTTAGATGCTTCTATTTCGCCACCTCTAGTTATAGATGCTTCTGTTGAGAAGCATAAGGTTTACAAAAACTATAAAGAGGAAAGTGACACAGTATCTTGTATCATGTTGGCGTCAATGAACTCTGAGCTGCAAGAGCAGTATTAGCATATTGATGCTTACTCTATCATCTTCCACCCAAGGGAGTTATTTGACCAACAAGTGAGAATGGAGAAATATGAGATCTCTAAACAATTATTCCACTCTAGGATGATAGAGGGTGCTTCAGTAGCTACACATGGACTAAAAATGCTACCCTTGATTGAGAAGCTTAGATCTCTTAGTTTTGTGATGGTTCATGAATTAAGTATTGACTTAATTCTACAATCTTTACTAAGTAATTTTTCATAATTTGTGATTAAATACTAGATGAACAGGATTGAGACCACGTTACTTGAATTGATCAACCTCCTCAAAATTACTGAGTCTTCCATGAAAGAAGAAAACAATGTAGTTATGTTGGTGAATTGTTCTACTTCTAAGAAGAAAGTTCTTAAGAACAAGAAGAAGAATCCTACTAACTACAAAGGTGGTTTGAAAAGGAATGAGATAGTAACCAAAGGCCCGTGTCATCATTCTGGTAAGATGGGCTAATAAAGACGCACTTGCAACAAATACTTGGAGTCACTCAAGGAAAAGAAGGAGAAGGAGATGCTTACAAGTACTTCTCTTTCTACTCCTACTATGCTTATGATTGAGATCAATACTACCTTTAATAATGAGATATGGGTATTGGATAATAGATGTAGATCTCATTTCTGCAATAATTTGCATGGACTATAGAGCAGTAGAAAGCTTGAGAAATGTGATATGGACCTATGTGATGCAAATGGAGCACAAGCTGCTACACTTGCTGCAGGGAGTTATTATCTACATCTACCTTTTGAATTGATTCTAGAACAAGAAAACTGTTATTATGTATCAGTTTTAATTAAAAACACTATCTCAGTTGCTTGTTTGGATGTATTTGGATTTCATTGAATTTTTTAAGAATAAAATTTATTCTTTTTCTTTAAATGATATATATTATGGTACAGCAACTTTGATGAATGGTTTGTATGTTCTATACAAGGATAATCAAATTCTCAATATAACCAATACGAAACTAAGAAAAGACAACACGAAACTTGTAGCATTGTCATTTAAGCTATGTAAACAAGAATCATATTTCTAAGTTACAAAAATATGGTGACTTAGGTTTATTTGATTTTGACTCATATGAAAATTGTGAATCTTGCTTACTAGGAAAAATAACAAAAATTTCTTTTACTAAGAAAGGGCAAAGAACTAAGCAATTACTGGAATTAATACATACTGATGTATGTGGTCTAATGACATTGCAAGCAAGAAGGGGTTATCAATACTTCATCACTTTTATTAATGATTATTCTCAATATGGGTATTTCTATTTAATGAAATACAAATCTAAAGCCTTTGACAAGCTCAAAGAATTTAGGAATGAAGTAGAGAAAGAATAGTAGAAGTATTAAAACTCTAAAATCCAATCGAGGATGTGAATACTTAAGCCAAGAGTTTAAAGGTTATCTTAAATATAATGGGATATTATCTTAATGAACTCCAACTGAATACACATTAATATAATGTTGTATCTGAAAGAAGAAATCGAACTTTATTAGATATAGTTAGATCCATAATGGCTTTTACAGATCTACCAAAATTATTTTGGGGATATGCACTATAAATTGTTGTTTATATCCTAAATAGAGTTTCATCACAGATGGTTGATTCTATCTTTTATAAGTTATTTCTTGGTAAGAGACCAAAATTAACTCACTTCAGAACTTGAGGATGTCCTACTTATATGAAAAGGACAAAGTTAGATAAATTAGAGAATAAGCCTAACAAGTATTTATTTGTTGGATATCTAAAAGAATCACATGGATATTATTTCTATCTCCCATTAGAAAACAAAGTGTTTATTTCAAGGCATGCTATTTTCTTAGAAAATGAAGTAATGCTTAAAGGAGATAGTGAGAGTAAAACTAAACTTAATGACATTCAAGAAGCATAAACAAACAATGATCAATCGATCATTCCCGAGTCTACTGATAAAATAGACGAACCTTGTAATATTTAAAAACCTTGTAGGTTAAGTAGGATATGTGTGGCACCTGAGAGATATGGATTTCACATAAGTAATCACAATGATGTATTGCTCATAGAAGAAGATGAGCCTATCACTTACAGGGAAGTTTTGAAGACTTCAGAATCTGACAAATGTTTAGAAGCCAAAAAAGTTAGACATGGTATTCTATGTATGACACTAATTTTGGACTTTTGTTGATCCACCTAAAGGGATAAAACCTATAGGGTACAAATGGGTTTTCAAGAAGAAAACTAACATGGATGGTAATATAATTACCTATAAAGCCAGACTAGTTGCAAAAGGTTATCGTTAATAATAAGATATTGACTATGACGAGACTTTTTCACCAGTAGCAGTGATAAAATCTATAAGAATACTCATAGCACTTGCAGCTCATTATGATTATGAGATTTGGCAAATAAATGTACAAACGCCTTTCCTAAATGTAAATCTAATAGAGGAAGTGTACATGACACAACCTGAAGGTTTCACATCTAAGGATCACACTAAAGTGTGTAAGGTGCAAAGGTTAATAGACTTAAGCAAGCTTTTAGGAGTTAAAACATCTATTTTGATGAAACAATCAAAGAGTTTGTTTTCATACAAAATATTGATGAACCTTGTGTATACAAGAAGGTTAGTGGGAGTGTAATTATTTTCCTATTATTTTATGTAGATGATATATTGCTAATAGGAAATGAAGTCTCTATTCTTTAATAAGTGAAAGAGAATATTAGTTCTAATTTCCAATCTGATAAGGATGACTATAAGTCACAATCAGTCTACGTGTTCATTTTGGGTTGTGGGGCAGTTAGTTGATAAAGTTCCAAACGGGATACAACTGCTAATTTGATAGAGGCTAAAATCATCACTATTTTCCTAATTATTTGAGATTGTTTTGAGATATTTTTATTGTAATAACTAGGCATATTCCTTCCTATTTGACATTTTACTTGTAAAAAGTAGTTTTGGCAAATTTGTGCAGATTGGAGTTGATTTCAATCAAAGTTAGAGATTTTCCATAACACACCTAGCGCTAGGTCTAGCAAGCTGACTAAGTGCCAAGTCCATTCTAGTCGTCTAGAAGAAAACAAGGTAAAACCGAGAAGGAAAATAGAACACACCTAGCACTAGGTGGGTCGATTGTACCCGCCGCCAGGTCCACTCTAGAGTACAAAAATTCTGCATACGAATTTAAGAATTTTCTAATAATTTTGGTACTTTCCGAATCCTACTTGGCCAAGACTTCTCAAGCAACAAATTTTGCATCTAAGAAGCCGATAAAACCAAGAGAAAACATAATAGAAAAGAGGAAAATTCAAGGAGCAAACATTCCAATTACTTAAAGAAGGAGGAATTCACAAAATCATGGAGGGTTGTTCAAGAGAGTTTTCAAAGGAGAAAATGAGACTTGTCTATGAGTTCTTTCTTTTACCTTTATTTTCATTTTCTTAAACAATTATGTAGTTAATATTTCTATTGTAATTTGCCATTATTTTTGGGATTCATGATTTATTAATTATTTTAGTCTTACGATCAATTAATTATCGTTCTTGGTATTTGATCACATATTTTTCTTACGGAATTGGTTGATTGATTTTTGTTATTAACTTGCTTGAAAAAGGGGTTCGTAATGACTTCAATTAATTAATTTCATATTTGTTATCTTTTAACTTCTTGAAAAATGGTTAATTGTTAAGAACTTATGTAATCAAAAGTTAGTTGATGATTGCTAGAATATGGATTCATTGACTAATTTCATGTTTTAAATCACCTAGAATATAGGAGTTTATATGAGGATTGATTTTAATGCATCTTTTGGATAAATTTGTTAAGAAAGAATATGCTCACTAATTTAACTATAAGATAGTGATTCTATGGATTGCAAACAAAGTGGGTCTATATTAAATCCTTCATGATGCCAAGATGATAATTTATTTTGACAATTGCTAAGTAATTCATTGTCATGTTTTCAAGAATATTTGACTAATTACATACTCTTCCATCCTTGTGTGGTATATATTTTTCTTTATTTTTCTTTTTATTATCTTATTTCATTATTTAGTCAGTTAAACAATGAAAAAAAAAGTGATTCATGTGTACTTGTTCCTTTGAGGATCAAAACTCGTTAATTCCCTATACTATACTTGTGATGAGCTTTAATTTAAACTTGACTAATGGATGGATTTAAATTTGATGATATTTATACACCTAAAATTTATGCATCACAATTTAACAACTAAAGTTGAGTATATTGCGGCTTCCGAAGCTACTAATGGATGAAGAAGTTCATGATAGAACTAGGAGTGGTTCCTAGCATTATTGATCTATTACCCTTGTATAGTGATAATAATTGAGCTATTGCACAAGCAAAAGAACCACGATCTCATCAATGATCCAAGCATGTACTTCAGATACTATCATTTGATTAGAGAAATCATGAATAGAAAATATGTAAAGATAGAGTGAGTTCTTGATAGGGGCTAAAATTATCCCTATTTCCCTAGTTATTTGAGGTTAATTTGAAATACATTTGATGTAAAAACAAGGAATAATCCTTCCTTTCTGACATTTTACTTGCAGAAAGTATTTTTGACAAATTTGTGTAGATTTTAGTTGATTTCGCGCAAAAAGGTGAATTTTCCAGCATGCACCGGGCACCAGGCTTGCTAAGGGGAACAGGCGCTAGGTCCACTATGCCCAAACAATGAAAACAGGGCACTTCCAGGAGGAAAAATGGAACACACCTAGTGCCATGTGAGTCGACTGTACCCGGTGCTATGTCCGCTCTGGAGTGGCGAAAATCTTGTCTGCAAATTTGGTAATTTTTCGAAGATTTTGGTATTTTCTGAATCCTACTTGGCCCAGACTTCTCAAGAAACAAATTTAGCATCAAAGAAGCCTATAAAACCAAAGGAAAACATAAAAGGAAAAGGGTGAATTCAAGAAGCAGAATTCCAATCACTCATTAAAGGAGAAATTCATCAAATCAAGGATGATTGTTAAAGAAAGTCTTTAAAGGAGAAGAAGGAGGCTTGTCTATGAGTTATTTCTTTTACCTTTGTTTTCTTGTTCTTAAACACTGATGTATTTAATATTTTCATTGTAACTTGACATTGTTTTTTCGATTCATGATTTCTTAAGTTAATTTAGTATTTTGATCAATTCATTATTTACCTTGGAATTTGATTACTTATTTTGCTTACGGGGTTGTTTGATTGATTTTTGTTATTAATTTGTTTGAAAAATGGGTTGATAATAATTTTAATTAATTAATTTCATATTTTTTATCTCTTAACTTGCTTGAAAAATGGTTGATGATTGTTAGAATATGGATTCATTGACTAATTTCATGTTTTAAATCACCTAGAATATAGGGGTTTATATGGGGATTGATTTTAATGCATTTTTTGGATAAATTGATTGAGAGAGACTATGTTCAATAATTTAACTAGAAGATAGTGATTCTATTGATTGCAAATGAAATTAAATCCTTTATGAGACCAAGATAATAATTGATTGTGATATATGCTAAGTAATTCATTGTCATTTTTTCAAAAATTTTTATCTAAATTGCATATTTTCACAATCTTGAGTTCTATATATTTTTTTATTTTCTTTTTATTATTTTATCACTTTACTAGGTTAGTTATACAATGAATAAGAAGTGACTAGTGTGTACTTTTTTCTTTGAGGATCGATACTCGTTAATTCCCTATATTATGCTTGCGATGAGTATACTTGCTCGTATGTGTATTTTGGGATTAATGTTTTAATTAAAACTTGACTAATGGATGGATTTAAATTTGATGATATTTATACACCCAAAATTTACGCATTAAGTTTTTGGCAGCGTTTCCGGAGAACAATATTATGGAAGCTTGGATTTTGTTGATTGAACCATGTTTATATGTTTATATGCAGATATGTAAATATGTGAATATGTAGATATGTTCCTTGTATGAATAGGCACCATATTTTGTTGTTTTTATACTTGTAATTTAATGTCTCTGCATGTTGTAATTTTTCTAACTTTAATTTGGGAATATGTACTAATTGTCTAACTTGTAAATTCTATAATCTCACTATCTGATGTTTTCTGTAGATCTTGCCCTTAGTGTATGACCCGACGATCTAAAGTCAACATAGTAGATCTTGATCCTAAGATCGAGAGAACTCTCACAAAGGTCCGAAAGGTTGTCAGCGAAATGGTAAGAAAAGACATGGAGGTTAATCAACCCAACAATGGCGGTAATGGTGGAAAAGGTAGGAGGACTATTGACGATTTTGTGAAACCCACAATCTCGGGTATAGGCTCAAGTATCACGAGCCCTATGATAGAGGCTAACAATTTTGAAATAAAGGCCAACATAATCCAAATGATCTAAACATGGTACAATTTGATGGGCTACAGGATAAAGATCCTAATGCCCACCTTGCAAGATTTTTAGAAATTTGTGACACTTTTAAAATTAATGGTATTTCTGAGAATGTTGATAGGGGCAAGACTCATTGTTATTTTCTTAGTTATTTGAGGCTAATTTGAGACACTTTTAATACAATAACTAGTCATATTCCTTTCTATTGGATATTTCACTTATAAAAATACTTTTTTTTAATTTTATACAAAAATAGGTAAAATTTGGATCTAATTGTGCAATTTTCTAGCACAGACCCAACACCAGACCAAGAAAATGGACCTAGTGCCGGTCCTCTACTAGAAGAACAAAGGAAATCAGAAGAAATTGATGAAACAGAGGAACACAAGTGCAATTGAAATTGGAGAGGAAAAGGAAAAAAATGGCTCAACGGCTCATGGCTAATCAGACAAAGCAAAAACAACAAAGTAAAAGACAAATTTTGGTGGGCCAAGGAACCAAAAACAACAAAAACATACAGCAAAAAGGAAAAAACAAAACCTTATCAGGAAAATAAGAAAGAAAAAACAAATTCATGGGCCCACATTCAACAATTTCATGGCTCAGTTGATCCGATTGCAACAAGGCAAAAGGTGGCTTGTTGGTTGTGCATAGAAAGCAAAAAAAAGTAGCAATTCCATGCGGCTCGATTTGCAACTCAATTGAGCCGATGCAAGGAAAGTGCGGCTCAATTAAGCGAACACAACAGCTTGGGCAATTCAGCTTCAGATTTCGATGCCTTAAATTGGAAGCCAAATTCCACAAATTTAATTCAACAAGTGCATCAGCACAAAATGACAACCAAATTGATTTCTCAATTGCTCAAATTCAAAGGCGGTGGACCCTTCATTTTTATTTAGATTTTTATTTACTAATTCTTTTTTGTTTTGGATTTTTTGGACATTGCTTCTTCTTTACTTAGGATTCTTTTAGGATCTTTGTAAGCCTATAAATAAAGGCCAATTACTTTAGAAAAAGGTGGGTGCACAATGTAGATCTTAGATATATTTTTTAGAGTGCATCACCAATATTTTCCCTAGAAGAATTACTCAAGGAGCATTGATTCTTGGAGGAGTTTTCATTGGAGATTGAAAAGCTTGTCTATGAGTATTTATCTCTTTCATTTGTTTACTTTTTCTAGATCAATGACGATGGTAATTCTTTAATTGTATTTAGATATTATTCTTGAATTTATGATTTTGAGTTAATTTAATTCTTTGATTAATTAATTATTTTCCTTGGTATTTGATTACTTGATTTCATAGGTTGATGGAATTAGATTTATATCTAATGGACTTGGGAAACGAAGTTAGATTACGTTTAATTTAATCAATGATACATATTTGTTAAATCTTAATGGACTTAGGAAATGATGTTAAGATTAAAGAACCTAAGTAATAAAAGGTTAGTTAATTTCACCTAGAGTATAGGGTTGTTGGCTAATTTCATGTCTATAAGGAATTGTGTTTAATGCAGCTTTTGATTATGTTGGTTTGATTGGGAAATCTCCTAATTTAATTAAAAGATAGTAATTCCATGGATTGGGAAAGAAGTGGAGTTTATATAAGTAGATTCATGACTTGGAAAACGATTGAATTTTACTTTATATTCCTTTATGATGCTAAGAAAATAATTGGTTATGATAAGTATTAGATGATTCATGATATACTTTTGAGAATAACTATTTGATTACATGTTTTTCTCTCCATGAGTTATATTTTGTTTTTATTTTTATTTTTATTTTCATTTCTATATTAATTTAGTTTATAAGTTAAACAATGAAAGAAAAGTGATTAGTGTGTACTTGTTCCTTTGAGGATCGATACTCATTAATTCCATGTACTATGCTTGCGATGATTATACTTACTCATATGTATATTTTTGGGATTAATGTTTTGACTAAACTTGATTAAAGGATGGATTTAAAATTGATGATTTTATATACCCAAAATTTATGCATCAAGTTTTTCGAGCCATTGCCAGGAAATAATATCATGAAAGATTGGATTTTTTTTTTTAATTAACCATGCTAATATGTTTATATGTAAATATGTACATATGTATATACATTCCATGTATGAATAAGTGCCATATTTTGTTATTTGTATAATTGTATTTTAATTTCACTATATGTAGTAAATATATAAATAGATAGATACATGTTGATAATTATTAACTTGTTTTTGTATATTTGTATATATTGTATATTTAGTTATTTAATTTTACAAACCCAATGTTAATGTGAAATATGTGTACTAATTGTATTTTAATTTGATGATTTATGTGGTTTTCGTTGGCCTCAATGATTTTAGTGGCTCAAATTAAAGCCAATTTTAGCAATTCCAATCCAACGAAAAGGAGTGCTTTAGCACAAAACAGCAAGACTTCAACTTCTCAATTCTTTCAAATTAAAGGCGGTGGACCCTTAGTGTTTATTTAGATTTTATTAATCCTTTTTGGTTTTGGATTTTTAAGAAATTACTTCTTCTTTACTTAAGATTCTTTTAGGAATTTTGTAAGCCTATAAATAAAGGCTAATGTACACAGAAAATAGGAGTGCATGTTGGGATATATACCTTCTTAGACTAGGTTTCTGAAGTAAAAATCGAATATTTTAATAAAAGAATTTATTTTTAGAAATTTTTTGTGAATTTACAATTTTATTTGTACACAATTACGTTTGAAAAAGACCCATTGTGTTTAAGTAAGTGGTCCATGTAAATAGAGATCTTTCATAGTAAGGTATGGATCACGGGTTACTTTGCACATAAACTTTTGTTCTTAATCGATTGATGAGAATGAGAATCTCATCATGTTTAGGTTATTTTGTTGTGAATTCTAAATGGGGAATGTCTTACCTTTAGCCAATGAGTAGTCCACTCACTTCATGACATAAGTGTATTTAGAATACATAGAACAGAACCTGTAGTAGTGGCTTCTAAAAGTACTATATGGTAGAAACCAAGACTACTACCGCTATAGTGTGGACTAGTACTCTACGACATGAGTATGAGTTGGTGGTCTGACGAAGCTAGAAGTATATACTTTGATATGCTATAGTTGAGGTTCTATTGTAGGGCCAATATACTTGCATGTTACATATGTTTAACTAGTTAGTTAAGACAGACTTGTACAAAATAGTTTTTATACTATATTGCCCTTTGTGGTTGTCTGAATGATCTAACTATCCAGGGCCCTAGGAAACACGACTTGGATGTTTGCTTTAGGGTAGCTCCCTTGGAAAGCGGAAACAATCCAAGAAGTCGTGGATCATTGGACTAGAGGTCTAAGGATGGTAGATGTCATTTAGAGAGGTGTTAGTACACTTCTTCCTCTGTAAATGTATGGCGATGTATAGAAGGGTATTTTAGTCATTACACCTGTAGGTCGAAGATTTTGCTAACGCAACATTGTCCTTGGGGTCAATATTTTCTTATGGTAATATTAGGAAATATTTAAAATGCAAAATATAGCTATTTATATGGCAAGGGTATTTTGGTCATTTTAGTAGCCAAGGCGGTGTGTCTTTTGGTCCTTATTATAGACCGTAAGTCTTAATTAAATACGGGCTAAGGAAATTAAATTAAATTTATATAAGTAGCCTGATTTAATTATTGGGCTAGAATAAAATAAAGGTCAATGGAGAGAAAGAATCAATTAAATTAGTTTAGTGGGTTAATTAATTATTCAGGGCTTCGGCCCAGTTTGAATAATTAGGGATTAACCTGGGACAAAACTGATTTAGACATATTTAATTGGACTGGGTTATTTGGGCTGGGAAAATTAATTATTTGTTGGGCCATTAAGTTGGTTCTAACTAGAATAATTAATTAAGCCCAAAAAAGGTTAAACTAAAAGTCTAATGGCCTAGTCCAGTTTAATTGAAGATTTTATTTAGGTTAAACAGGAGGATTGAAAACAACGTCGTTGTTACAGAACATACATACTCTGAGACGGCTTCCTCTCTGGAAAAGGCCAGGCGTCACACACACACACACACACACACACTCTCTCTCTCTCTCTCTCTCTCCAGAAAAATTCACTAGCCTGTTAGTTGTTCACCAAACGGTAGTTAGGCAGGCCATATACTGGAAGACTAAGAGTTCGGCGTTTACATACATGCAAAGGCGGAGTAGGAGGCTTACAGGAATCGCACCAGAGGCTTCCACCAGCACACCTACCCCGACTGCGCACATTCCAGTCCAGCCACCTTTGAGAACCAGAATGAGAGGTAAAAAATTTAAAACCTCAGGATTTGGACAAGGCACAACCGGCGCCGTCCCTACCCAGGAATCCCTGTTCTTGTTTTTCCAGTTTTTTATGTTTGCTTCCGCTGCGTGCTTCGTGTTTTCTCGCTTTTCGAGCCTTCAGTGTACAATATAGCGACTTAGATATATTTTTTTTAAAGAGCATCACCAATATTTTCTCTAGAGAAATTACTCAAGGAGCATTGATTCTTGGAGGAGTTTTCATTGGAAATCGAAAGGCTTGTCTATGAGTATTTGTCTCTTTCCTCTGTTTTCTTTTTCTTGATCAATGATGATTTAAATTCTTTAATTATATTTGGAAATTATTCTTGAATTTATGATTTTGAGTTAATTTAGTTCTTTAATTAACTAATTATTATTATTTTTTTATGTTTGATTACTTAATTTCATTGGTTGATGAAATTAGGTTTATGTCTAATGGACTTGGGAAACGAAGTTAGATTAAGCTTAATTTAATCAATGCTACATATTTTTTAAATCTTAATGGACTAGGGAAATGAAGTTAAGATCAAAGAAACTTAGTAATTGAAGGTTAGTTAATTTCACCTAGAGCATAGGGTTGTTGGTTAATTTCTTGTCTATAAAGAATTATGTTTAATGCATCATTTAGTTTTGTTTGTTTGATTGGGAAATCTGCTAATTTAATCAAAGGGTAGTGATTCCATGGATTAGGAAAGAAGTTGAGTTTATATAAGTAAGTTTATGACTTGGGAAAAGATTGAATTTTACTTTGTATTCCTTCATGATGCTATGAAAATAATTGATTGTAATATGTGCTAAATAATTCATGACATATTATTAAAATAATTATTTAATTACATATTTTTCTCTCAATGAGTTATATATGTGTATTATTTTTATTTTATATTCTTATTTTGGTTTCTTTACTACTATATTTGGGTCGGTTAAACAATGAAAGAAAAGTGATTAGTATGTACTTGTTCCTTTGAGAATCGATACTCATTAATTTCCTGTACTATACTTGCGACTATACTTACTCACATGTGTATTTTGGGATTAATGTTTTAATTAAAACTTGATTAAGGGATGGATTTAAAATTGATGATTTTATATATCAAAAATTTACGCATCAAGTTTTTGGCACTGTTGCTGGAGAACAATATCATGAAAGCTTGGATTTTTGTTGATTTAATCATGTTAATAAGTTTATATGTAAATATGTATATATGTTCCTTATATGGCTAGGTGATGTATTTTATTTTCTTGTAAACTTGTACTTTAATATCTCTGTATGTTGTAATTCCTTGTAACTTAATTTGTAAACGTACCCTAACTATTTAATTTGTAAATTCTATAATCTCAAAACTTTTCTATCTTCTGTAGACATTGCTCTCAGTTTATAACCAGACGATCCAAAGTTGAGATAGTCGACCTTGATCCAAAAATTGAGAGAACTCTCACTAAGGTCCAGAAGGTTATAAATGAAAGGGTAAGGAGAGCAATAGAGGTAAGTCAGCCCAACGACGGTGGTAACGGCGGAGCTAACAGGTAGGTGATGAATGACTTTGTAAAACCAACAATCTCATGTACAAGCTCTAGTATTGCATGCCCTAGGATAGAGGCCAATGATTTTGAAATAAAACCTAATGTGATCCAAATGATCCAGAATATGGTCCAGTTTGATAGGTTACCTGAGAAAGATTCTAATGCCCACCTTGCGAGCTTTCTAGAGATATGTGACATATTTAAGATGAATGGTGTTTTTGAGGATGCCATTGAGTTAAGATTCTTCCTTTTTTCCTTGAGGATGCCATCATGGCTAAAATCTTTGCCCACCAGATCCATTACTACTTGGAACGTTCTAGCTGTAAAATTCTTTGCTAAATATTTCCCACCAGCTAGAACTTCCAAACTTAGGACTGACATTTTTGCTTCCCAACAATTAGAAGCCGAAAACCTTTATGAGTGTTGGGAGAGGTTCAAAGAGATGTTGAGAAGTATCCTCATCATGGATTCGAGTTGAGGATGAAAATGTAGATTTTTCACAGTGGGTTGAGTTTCGCTACAAGGCAATTAGTGGATGCATCTGCAAGAGGCTCTATAAATTCCAAAACCCCGAAAGAGGTCTTTGATCTCATTGAAAATCTGGCTACTAATAAGTGGATGCAATGGTTGCTTTAGAAGCAAAGGTGAAAGTACTCACGCAGAAAATGGATCAATTGGTAATACATCCTTCCCAAGGACAGGTAATGAGT
The DNA here is from genome assembly GCA_026120185.1 of Voacanga thouarsii. Classification (NCBI taxonomy): domain Eukaryota; kingdom Viridiplantae; phylum Streptophyta; class Magnoliopsida; order Gentianales; family Apocynaceae; genus Voacanga; species Voacanga thouarsii. The sequence continues at coordinate 227,629 of JANUWF010001273.1, read as the reverse complement.
GTGACTTGTGATTTTTGTGGGGAAGGGTATCCAAATCATGAATGCCAAAATATGGGATCTTCGCAAGAAGCATTAAACCAAGCGGCTTTTGTAGGTAATGGTCGGCAAGATAATAAACCGTATAGCAACACTTATAACCCAGGTTGGAGAAATCACCCTAACTTTTCTTAGAATAACCAAAACCAACCTCATCAAGCTTCTACAAATTTTCGAATGCAAAGGACTCAATTGTCTCTGCCATACAACACCCCACTAGACAAACCATCTTTGGAGGAAATGGTCACCAAACTGGTTAGTGGAACGGAAACACGGTTCCAAGGAATTAATGTGACCATGAGGAACTTAGAGGCGTCCATGCACAACCTGGAGTGTCAAATTGAACAATTAGCCAAACTCCTCGGTGATCATCAACCGGGAACACTGCCAGGAAACACGAAGACCAACTCACAGGACTAAGACCATAGGAAATGCTAATTTCTGAACTATTTTAATTTTTGCTGAACAACCTTTTTAATTCGTATCTGTTTTCATTTATTTAGCAATTAGTCTATATGCTTTGTATGATTTCATGTTCTTTTTTCTTTATTTTTTATTAAAATGTTTTTTTGAAAAAAAATAATTTTTCGGCCAGATCTGATCGACGCCGAGCTAACCCTATGGCCCAGGCACCGGGTCAGCACAGCTTCACAAAAAAGTGCGGGTAGAACGAGCCCAATGACAAGCATAGTCCATGGGCCCAGCGCCAAGCCCGTTCAGCTGCCACATTCAAAATGGCCCTCTTGGCCATTTTTTGTTCAAAAATCTCCACTCCACTCCAATTTTCTCTTAACCCATCGTCGGGTTCATCTTCAAAACACCGCTAGATCAATTTCTAAACCTCCAAAACACTTCCAAAGCATAAAATCCCTACTTTGTTCTTGCAAGTTTAGATCAAAACAATAAAAAATCCAACATTTTCACCCAAACCCATTTTTCAATCCTTTTATTGGGAGCAAGGTTTCTTCAAACTCTTTGTATAGAATCAGTACTCATGAATTTGAGAACATTATGATATGAATTTGGTACACTTTCTATGGTTCAGTTTTTTCTTATGAATTTTGGGTAATTTTCTATGCATTTTTGGGCGAAAATTCTTAAATATTTTCTAGTGAATAATTTGATTGTTAAGATTTCTTTCTTTGAGCTTGCATTGGCATAGGAATATCATGGATACTACTTTATGATTAATGCCACTGATAATTTTCATTTTTGGAAATGATTGAGCATGCATACTTTGTGATTAACTTTTGGAATAAAGAATAATTGTTCAATGTTTCACTTAGCCTTATGTTGATAAGCTTTGCATTATGATTTAAATGGTATGGCTAATTGAGCATTGTGATTCTAGACTGAATATGGTTTCCTTGAGCAATATTGAACATTGTGGATATGCTCAACTTGATTGATAAGGTGTTTTGATTGGCATACGTCTTATTTTCTTACAGGTTTATTGGAGGGTATTGAATGGTGTTTATAGAATATCTTGAGGTGTTTTATGTTGAGTAGTGGTGTTGTTGTATGGTGTTGTGATTGTAAGACGGTTGAGAGTGAGCATTTGTTGTAAAGAGTGACCTAAACAGCCTCCTACTTTTTTTATTTGTCTCATCTTTCTTCATCCTCCCATCATGTCTAGATGACCTAGAGGATTAGCACCGAGGGCTAAGAGAGCTCGAGAGGCATCTTCTTCTACACCATCCTTTGAGCCTCTACATACTCAACCTACCCAATTTTTTTATTCGATGTGCCAAATTTGATATGACAGGCACCAATATAATAAGATCACAGTAGAAAAGTGCTACAAGCCATCTTTAGACAATACCCTATAGCTTTCTACTATGTTTAGGCCCCTAGGGGGGAGCCCATCATTAGGATGGAAGGTCTTTATTGTCCTATGTACGTGAGAGAATTTTATGCAAACATGCAGGACAAAAAGAAAAACACTCTCCAAGTCATCTCCACCATGGTCAAAGGGACACTCATTAAGTTTGACAAGGCTAGATTAGCTAGAATTTTAGGAATCCTAGATGAGGGACTGTGATAACTATGGACCATAATAACTAGAAGATCATCTCTAAGCTTGTCTGGGATGTAGGGGCTGTAAGGGCTAGTTTTCGTATGTGGAGAAAGGGGAAGTAGGTCAATATCAATATTATTCCAAAAATGACCTTGAGGCTACGTGAAGTGCCCTAGTCTATATATTTGTTTTCAATGTCTATCCCAAAGCTTGTGGCTTTAATGAGTCTAGGATACTGGACCTTTATATTCTAGACAAGATGAGGAACCGTGAGCCTATTCCCCTTGCTCCCATTATTATTAACTCCATAAAAGAGGCTGTGGCCTCTAACACTATAGCTAAAGCTCTCAAATTTCCACTAGTTATTATGCATATTTTGAGAGACTTTAGAGTACGACTATGTGAAACCCCTGTCAAGACCAACCTTAGAGTAAGGGGGTTGGGATGCATATCATGCTTTATTTCATGATTAAATATTCTTTCATATGATTTCTATGTGCTTTGGATTTGATTTTTATTATCTTGAAGTCTTGTTGGTGAGTAATGTGTGAGAGGGGCAAAATGGTAATTTTTGCCCGAGGTGAAAATAAGGAGATAGCTTGTGGATTGAATAGGAAATATTTTTTCTAGTAGAAATAGCAACAAGAGTTGTTGTGGTGTAGTGGTTAGAAATTTGGAATTAATTCTTGAGGTCGTGGGTTCAAAGTCCATCATAGAAGCTTTAGCTAGATTAAATTTTATTTTTGCTTAGGGAGGATTAGTTTTGGCCTTAAGAGCCTAGAACAAGGTGGTGATAATGTCCTAGGAGAGACATGTTAGGAGAATTCTCATTTCACTCTTTACTCTACTCGAAATTCTTGAAGGGAAATTCATTCTTCCTTGTTCTTTAATTTTTCTCAATGCTCAACTCATTAGTTTGATCAAGGTGTTCTAGCCTTTTTCTTTCCAGAAAATTTAGTAAAGTGCTGAGGCCTTTTAGGATCAAAATGTCTTGGTAAAAGACTACCTATGGTCTGAAAAAAATATGGAAGAGTTGTGAGGAATTACATGAGGAAAATATCTCTAGTGAGCTTGCTGAATTTTTCCTCTAGCTTAGTTCATCTTTCTTCATGGAATCAAGGGGCAGTTTTTACCCAAAACCTAAAACTCTTTCTAAAACCAGTTTTGCCCCAAACTTTGGAAAACCCTAATTGCCATTTTCAAGTGGAACTGTGTTTTGTTCATTTTCTCCGCAAGTGGGATATGTTACGTTGACTACTCAATAAGGGTAGGCTAGTACTACTAGTTTTAAAGAGCAAGAGTGAGTCTTTTGGCAAGAGGCCACCTCCAGAAGATAAGCTCAACTTAGAGAAACATCAGTACTACTTAGTCAGGCCGGTCCAAGCTAGCAGTTTGTTTTATTTCAGTCAAGTGACTGTGTTTTGCCGGAATGGACATCCGGTTGTTGTTTGGGTATAGAGAAGGAGGAGTATCTTACCCGGTAGGCCGATCACCTACCTTTTGTCACTCTGCACAAAGTGTTAGGCATTCTGACCGGTTATGGGGCCCAACGTGTGGTAACCCATAATCCTTTCTTTCGAGTGGTTGATCTTATAAATTATGTACGGCTAGATAAGCCAAAATGCCACTCTTGTTTTTGAACATCATTCATTGTTTGCCAATATTTCTTTTGTCAGTCTGCACAAAGTGTGGCATTCTGACCATTGTTTGGTTATGGGGCCCAACATGTGGTAGCCCATGACCACCTTTATGAGTGGTTGATTTTATTGTGCACTTGTATGGTTTGAAAAAGAGGAAAACACCACTCTTGCTTTTGACTAATGTTTATTGCTTGCCAATATTTCTCTTATAAAGATTTCACACTTTGCGTCCACGAACTGTTTTCAATGAACACCCAAAGCACACACGGACTTATTGAGATTTCTGTCTCCACCTTTTTACCATGATTTCAGGCCGATCCTACTGTGGGGATGAGTAGCTAGTGTTATCTGCCTTGGAAGAGAATGTTGTATTTTATTTTTATGTATTGCTTTGGGGAGTTGAGAGTGGATGATTTTATTTATGGATTTGTTTCCTTTTGGGAATTCATGGTTTTATTCTTGGATTGTAATAAATTTTAGGTTAAATTATTATTTTCATTTCACTATTTTAATTGTGTGACCTAGTTATAAAGACCCCTTGTCCTTTGGATGGGGCGACATCCCCGGCCCCGGTGGGCCTAGGTAGCTGGGTGTTACAAGTGGTATCAGAGACAAGGTTTAGGGAATAAGTTGGTTTTCTGGATTTCTATTCCTTAAGTATTTTGACCTAGTTCTAATTCTTGTGCTTTGTTTATAGGATGGTCAAGAGAGCTGCATCGGCTATCAGAGACTGGCCCGCTGGTTGCGGGGATCCACCTGCCCCATTACCTGTAGCGGATCCATCCTCGCCTGTTTCGGAGAAAGAGGCTGAGGGAGGTTGGTTTTTGAGTGAAGACGAGATGGAGTATGAGCCGCCTATGCTAGATAACCCGGTTATTGAAGCAGAGATGGGGGTTGATGGGGGCCTAGGTGAGTACTATGGGGATGATGAGGGTGAGGTAGATGAGCTTGTTAGTGAGAGTGAGGGAGATAAGGAGATGGCTGGGCTGAGCGAAGGGGAGGCAAATGAGTTTGGGGATGAGAGTGAGGAAGAGATAGATGGGATAGAGGAGGAGGATGAGGATGTGATGGAGGCTCCCAGGACCACAAAGATAGGTGACTTTGATAGGACTTTTACTTGCTATGACCGCAAGGAGTCCAGTGATGAGGGTTATTGGCTGAGGGATGGATTTACCCCGGCATTAGGAGAACTTAGGAAGCCCGCTTTAGGAATGGAAGATAAAGGGAAAGGGAAGCTAGAAAAGGGACCTAAGAGGAGCGGACTTCGATATGGACTGGGTATAGATGCTAAGTTAAGGAGAGAGGGATTGTTTGACCTGTACGACTCGGAGGACGAGAGTCCTGCGCTTAAGGGTGCGATTAGATTGGCTTTGGATGAGTTTTATGAGGCAGCTATGAGAACTAAGAAGGGCAATAAGGGTGATTTAGGTCAGCCAAGTGAGAGTGCGTGTTTTGCAAGGGATTATGTGGGGAAACCCGATAGCTCCGTGGGGTGGCTCGTGGAACCAGCCTCTGACGATCCGAATGCCTCTATTGACTCTAGCGGCGAGTAGAGTGTAGAAGATTAGCAGTATTTGCTCTTTCTCTCTCTTTTGGGATTTGCATTCTTTTGTTCATTTATTCTTTTCAAAGAAGCATGTTGCTCGTAAGGTTAGATTATTTTGCTAAATAAAAGGGTATCGCATGTCATAACCCTTCTTTATGAAAGTATTATTTTTATGAGAAACATGAGTTTATTTATTGTTTGGTTTTCCCCTAAATGATAACATCAAATTTTCTTTCAAAAAAAAAAAATATATATATATATATATATATATTTGCATTTGATTTTCTTTTACATAAACCTGAATGTGAATGTATGCTAAAAATGTTTTAAACTTAAATGCATACATTCATCATCTGGGTATGGTTTAGAATGGCACCTAAGCGCCGTGCAGCTTCAACAAGTAGAATGGTTCCGGGAGCCGATCAAGTGGTACTAGAAGTCGAGACAGCCCAGATGCAACCACCCAACCGGGGTGAAGGGAGTGGTCCGAATATGGGATCGGGGTCTAAAGTTCCAATTGATGTGTCATTGGGCCAGGCATGCAATAAGAAGGCCGGAATTCTGTAGACTCCGACCGAGCGAAGGTACCCTAAGCAAGAAGACGAGTTCCAGAACTTAAAGCAGGGGATATAACAGTAACTCAATACGCTACTCGACTCACTCGCTTATCTAAGTACTGTCAACGGCTAATAGATTCAGAGCAAAACCGTACTCAGCAGTTTATGAAGGGATTGAGACAGGAACTTAGAAGGGTATTGGCACCATCCTCACCAACGACTTATGCTGCAACGGTGGAAGCCACAACTCGTACCAAGAATGAAGATAAAGGTAGAGTAGATAGCAAAGCATCGAACTTATCTGAGCGTGTTACTCCTAAGAGGCCTGCCGGGCAGCAACACGAAAATAAAGGAAAACAAGCACGGACCGCGCTAGCTGTGGCCACTGCAAATGCAGTAACCTGCCATCACTGTAGCAGGAGGGGGCACAAAATGAAGGATTGCTGGTCCAAGAAGGAGAATCGAAAATGCTTTATTTGCGGAGACCCTTCGCATATGAGGAATAACTGTCCAAAAATTGGAAGTACCAACCAAGGAAACCTAGCAATGCTTGTTCGCTTGGCCAGTCGAGCCGACATTGGTGGAGCCGCAGGAAGTGAGGTTAGGAATCTCATGTGAATGCCGGAGACCAAATGCGGAGGTACTAGAAGCAGATGTAGCAATAAGAGAAAGTAAGCCTGCTATTATGAAGACATTATGATTTATTCTAATCCTGCGCATCACTATAGCAAATTGGATTGGCCATGTTAATGGGAATGTGATAGATCGAAATTGCCCGTACCCAATGGTCAAGGTTCAGTGGGAGCATCATGGCACGCAGGATGCCACGTGGGAATTGGAAGAGTGGGTTAAATAGAAGAATCCCGAGCTGAAATAGAGGTATGCTTGAATTTCGGGGCGAAATGCTTCTAAGGAGGGGAGGATGTGAAACCCCAGTCAAGACCAACCTTAGAGTAAGGGGGTTGGGATGCATATCATGCTTTATTTCATCATTAAATATGTTTTCATATGATTTCTATGTGCTTTAAATTTGATTTTTATTATCTTGAAGTCTTGTTGGTGAGTGATATGTGAGATGGGCAAAATGGTAATTTTTGCCCGAGGTGAAAATAAGGAGATAGCTTGTGGATTGAATAGGAAATAATTTTTCTAGTAGAAATAGCAACAAGAGTTGTTGTGGTGTGGTGGTTAGAGCTTTGGAATTAATTCTTGAGGTCTTGGGTTCAAAGTCTATCATAGAAGCTTTAGCCAGATTCAATTTTATTTTTGCTTAGGGAGGATTAGTTTCGGCCTTAAGAACCTAGAACAAGGTGGTGATAATGTCCTAGGAGAGACCGGAGAATTCTCATTTCAATCTTTACTCTACTCAAAATTCTTGAAGGGAAATTCATTCTTCCTTGTTCTTTAATTTTTCTCAATGCTTAACTCATTAGTTTGATCAATGTGTTCTAGCCTTTTTCTTTCCAGAAAATTTAGTAAAGTGCTAAGGCCTTTTAGGATCAAAATGTCTTGGTAAAAGACTACCTATGGTCTGAAAAAAATATGGAAGAGTTGTGAGGAATTCCATGAGGAAAATATCTCTAGTGAGCTTGCTGAATTTTTCCTCTAGCTTATTTCATCTTTCTTCATGGAATGAGTTGGAATTTTCCAGCTTGTTGTACCTTCAAAAGGGCGAAATTTCTAGCTAACATTCCCTCCCAAATGTTTCCAGAAAAATGGTCTTTAGGATCAGTTTGAAACCTGAAAATTCTGGGCCAATTTCGGACTGCACAAGCTGGAGCAAAATAGAAAGAAATCTTGTAAGAAAATCAGTTTTCAGAGCCCAAAACTAAGCTATTTTCTTCCAGATTTTGTGCAGAACCTTAGCCATGTTTTTCCTCCATGAAGAAGGTTGGAAACTAGCCTTGAATACCCCTGAAACCCCCCTTCCAGCTCGCTGCAAAATGGGTGGAAGTGGCAGACGATAATCTGCCAGAAAATTCAATGTGCAGCTAAATTTCTGTGCAGATTTTTGTCCAGCTTGTTTCCTATTTCTCTTCTCGCTGAAACACCAACCCTAATCTGTCAAAACCTTCCTTAAACCTCCATCAACAGAGCTCCATTGATCCCCTTGAACTTCTGCACGAAATTCCATCAATGGCTGTCCAAAAATCTCTCAAACAAATCCCTGCAATTTAGTTGATTGGTTTCCAAAATCTCAGCCATCTTATTTAGCAACCTTCCATAATATTTTGCTCAATGGACCAGACTTCTTCTTCATCATTGTACACCCTACTTTTAGCCACCATAAGCCTCTATAAGTCAGCATTAATCCCACGAAATTCTGCTCAAACAATCAGCCATGGCAGACTTCAAAGCTGTCCAAGCAATTAAGATATTCTTAGGATATTTACTTTCCAAATTCACTTCCTAAAAATATTCTACCAAGATTGTAACAACTAACCTTTCCTTTTCCCTTCTAAATCATAGAAACAACTCCCTAAACCCTACTAAAAATCGGCCAGCCATCTCTCACAGAAAATTCGGCAGCTGCAAATTCCTTCCTTCTCTCTCTCTCTCGATTTTCTGCAATCATCAAGAACACACGCACTACACCAAGAACACCTACTTCTTCTCTACACCTAATACCCCTCCAAACCATCTCAAATCCACTCAAAAACTTCCAGATTTGATCTACACATTGCTGTGAATCCATCAACACCGTTTTTCACATCAAACTCCTCCAAACATCTTGCTACTTCGAATCAAAACTAGAAATTTCTGTCAAGGTCAAGAACACCATCAAGGTAAACTTATTCTAGCAACTTCATCTTCTCTAACCTTGATCTCTAATGAGAATCTATGCAAATAATCATACTAATGATTTCTTTTTCTCTTTCTCTCTCTCTCTCTCTCCCCTCTATTGGCCGAATGACCTTTTTGTTGGGGATATGCCCTAGAGTCAATTTGTACTTATACAATTGTCATTATGTTTTATATAATAATATGAGGTTTTCCTTTCCATGAATAGTGAGTTTTGTTTTGTTGGTCATCAAGTACGTGACTTGATAGTAAAACCCTACAATGAATACAATGACTATTCTAAAACTGTCCCTGATCGATTATTATTATTGGAATAATAATAAATTAAGATTAGTATGTTTGTGACTTGATGGCTATGTTTTACTGGCCATGGATATTTGTGATATCGAGTCAAGACATAAATAAATGTTACAGAACATTGTATTGGACATGACCCACTGTGAGAGTACTTCATGGAATATGTCATAAGTACTTTCTAGCCATAATAATATTGAAAGTCCTTGGACCTAAATTCATCATAGTTTCTTACTTGATAAATTCTATATTTTGGCATTGTCTAAAGTTGTCTTTAACCAGATAATAAATTAGACTACTGTTGGATATAGAATAAATCAAGGAGATGAATATGATTGATTGTGAAGGAATTTGTCCCTCTCAGTTATGGGAGAGATATCCATGGGCCCCTTGATAAGTTAGACTGTTAAAATGCATGGCCGTGCTCAAGTATATCAATCTAAGATATTGATATCATTTGTTTGAACAGTCTACTATGAAATCAAGAAATAATTGATTAAGCTTAATAAGGATGACATGCTCCGTGCCTTATGCTTAATCTGGATATCGTGTGACAAAAGGACTAAATATAAAATTATGGTTTGGTTCAAAGAGATCACCGATCTTTATTTAACCTGGATAGTTATAATGTTTTACTAGAAACCGCTTATAACTTGTGGGCCATTTAAATATGATTTAGGCACGCTGCCAGTGTTAAATGAACCTATAGGGTCACACAATAAGCGAACTTGTTAGGTTATTTTTCTGGTGACCAGGTTTGATGAATCTGGATGATATCCAGATTATAAGAATCTAACTCGGTAAAATAATTAGTTAAATTACCGAGATAATGGCAGAATCTTATCATATCAGTTTTAATTTAATTTGAATTTAAATTACAATATGATAAGATATTATTAGGGTTGGACTCTAAGAGGTTTGAGGGTTTTTTTAAGAAAACCCTAGCCGTCTTTCAATAGTCCAATTTTTCGGTTGAGAACATTCGTGCCATTCTCTACCAGAGAAAAAAAAAACCTCTCAAACCCTAGGCGCTAGCACTCCCTGGGTATCGAGTGAGTTCGCGGTGTGTATTCGATAGAGGACGTTCGCATACTGCAGCGTCTGGTGATTGTTCGGGTTGAACGTACAACAGCGCAACCAGAATCGAAGGATTTCGATTACAGCAACCAGAGGTAATTCTTAAAGCTTAGATCTTCTTAGTCATTTACTTGGGTCCTCGGGAGGGATTCGTAGATGTTTTCCGCGTTTAGGAGTCCACGAATCCCAACACTTTTCTCCCATGAACATGCTTTCGCCATCTCCCATGGACAAAGTTAGACATCTAGGAGTTGAGATCTACTCTAAACTCCTTCAAAGCATTCATCAACCAAGTAAGTACCTTCAATCTTCCTTTTTAAACTCTAGATTCATGTCTCTAGGATGATGACGATAATAGGTAGATGGTGATAGGATTGGAGGATATATATATATTGTTGAGATTGAAGTATGAATATATGTATGTTTGTGAAGGAGATGGGATTTATGCATGGAAGGATTGTCTTGGATGATTATATGATGATTTGAGGTTGATGCATGTCATAGGTAGTATTTGTGATGAAGTATGCTAGAGATTATGTCACCTTTGGTGAATATGATTTATATTCGTGTTGGACTATTGAAGCCATGATCATATTTAAGCTAGTAAGGGTTAGATCATATTTTGATAAATTGAAATCTATGCTTATAGGCATGATTTGGATTATTTGATGAATTGAATGGTTGTATATGTTCATGTTTGTGGTTAGCTATAGAAATATATTCATGATCTAGTTGTCCCTAAGCTAATCTTTATTTCATTAATAAAATATTTAATAATATGATTTTTCTAGTAAAATTTTGAAAACCATGGGAAAATGTGGATTTGGTCTTTTATATAAAATAGTGATATTCTAGTCAAATAAATAATAGTTTTTGCTGGAAAATATATATATATATATATTATATAAAATGATAAAATCAATTAAAGCCTTTTATGGAAATAATTATAATTAATAAAATATTTATTACTAAAAATTTAATTATTATCTTTTAATCAAAACCCACTAAGGATTTGCTTATTATTTTTCAAGCAAGACTCATTAAATTTAATTTCAACAAATTTTAGCTATCAATTATTTTCTAACAACTAAATTATTAATAAATCATTATTTTATCTAATACTACCTTGGACCATTTTTCAAATAAACCATAATTTATTTTTAGCAAGATTTAAACCTTCAACTTTTTGTACCTATTTCCCAAACTCTAGTTATTTTAATATCAAACTAGAATTATTTTATAAACCTTTTTATTTATTATTGAGCCTTAAAGCTTGGGACACTAGGGATATGACTGTAGTAAGTTGAGTTAGTTTTATTTGAGAAAGTAAGTCTTTTGCTTGAGTTTGATTGTGGTTTGTATTTACCCTATGCGGGTCAGGTCAGCTATTGGAGACCTTTGTTGTGAGCAAGGATCAGATAAGCTCCTGCATAAAACCTGTTTGATGAAAAATGATTTTTTTTTTATGGCAAGCCAAATATAGAGTGAATGGTCACTCATTTCTGTAAAGGTAATTGGGGATTATTTCCATTCTCATTTCAGACAAATAAATTATTTGCAAATCAAGGGGCAGTTTTACTCAAAACCTAAAATTCTTTCTAAAACCAGTTTTGCCCTAAACTTTGAAAAACCCTAATTGCCATTTTCAAGTGGAACTGTGTTTTGTTCATTTTCTCCCCAAGTGGGATATGTTACGTTGACTACTCAATAAGGGTAGGCTAGTAGTACTAGTTTTGAAGAGCAAGAGTGAGTCTTCTGGCAGGAGGCCACTTCCAGAAGATAAGCTCAACTTAGAGAAATGTCAGTACTACTTAGTCAGGCCGGTCCGAGCTAGCAGTTTGTTTTATTTCAGTCAAGTGACTGTGTTTTGCCGGAATGGACATCCGATTGTTGTTTGGGTATAGAGAATGAGGAGTATCTTACCCGGTAGGCCGATCACCTACCTTTTGTCACTCTGCACAAAGTGTTAGGCATTCTGACCGGTTATGGGGCCCAATGTGTGGTAACCCAAAATCCTTTCTTTCGAGTGGCTGATCTTATAAATTATGTATGGCTGGAAAAGCCAAAAACGCCACTCTTATTTTTGAACATCAATCATTGTTTGCCAGTATTTCTTTTGTCAGTCTGCACAAAGTGTGGCATTCTGACCATTGTATTGTTATGGGGCTCAACGTGTGGTAACCCATGACCACCTTTATGAGTGGTTGATTTTATTGTGCATTTGTATGGTTTCAAAAAGAGGAAAACACCACTCTTGCTTTTGACTAATGTTTATTTCTTGCCAATATTTCTCTTATAAAGATTTCACACTTTGCATCCACGAACTGTTTTCACTGAACACCCAAAGCACACACGGACTTACTGAGATTTCTGTCTCATGACCTTTTTACCATGATTTCAGGTCGATCCTGCTGTGGGGATGAGTAGCTAGTGTTATCTGCCTTGGAAGAGAATGTTGTCTTTTATTTTTATGTATTGTTTTGGGAGTTGAGAGTGGATGATTTTATTTATGGATTTATTTCCTTTTAGGAATTCATGGTTTTATTCGTGGATTTATTCTTGGGTTGTAATAAATTTTAAGTTAAATTATTATTTTCATTTCACTATTTTAATTGTGTGACCTAGTTATAAAGACCCTTTGTCCTTTGGACGGGGCGACATCCCCGGCCCCGGCGGGCCTAGGTAGCGGGGTGTTACAGACTACATGGTGAGCTGAGTGAGCCCACTACTGACCGTGACCTTGTGACAGAGCATACTTTAGTTTAGTGTAGGTATTGCTATGATAAGAGGGAAAATAGGTGGAAGAGGCCATATGAGGTGCAGTACCCCAGAAGGGAGGAGCTTTCCCCTATTGAGGTGGAGGAAGAGCCACCATTCGCTAGACCAGCCCCTTATGCCACTAGCTCTCATTCATCCATTGATTTTGAGGCATGCATGGAGGCCCAGCTAGAGAGAACGATGACTATCCTCCTCCAGCTCTAAGATTCCACTACCAACATTCGACACCGCCAGGACGTCCAAGATCAAAAGTTGGCCACTTTGATCCAACATGTTATTAGTGCATCTTCCAGTCGCGGAGCTGATGATACTGACCACGATGACCATGAGAATGATTCTTGACTCAATCTTTTGTATTTTATTTTCTGTTATTTCTTTTTCTTTTAAATTTTAATGACCTTTCCTAGCTTATAGGTGTCTTTTCTTTTCCTTTCGTTTTCATTTTTTTAATCTTATTTTTATTTTCATTTTCTACATTTATGTTTTCTTTCTTTTGTTTCTTCTCTTTTAGTAGGTTCTCCTGTAATGATCCTTCATTTAGATGGATTCAACCTGATGGCACACCAATGTAATGGAAGTATTTTCTTCACTTTATTCTTATTCTTTCTTCATCTTGGTCTTCTTGGTTGTCCTTTTATTAGTTTATCCTTGGCCATTGAGGATAATGCCCAATTTAAGTGTTTGTGGGGAGGGGGGGGAATAAAAGTTGAAGAAATACTTTTCCATATTATTTGATGAATATAGTTTGTGTTTGTGATAATTTTTTCAAAAAAATTCAGTGGTTTTATTGTTAAGAAAGGTTGTAATTCTTTTTCTTACTTTGATATGAGTTTTGTCATTCATTAGATGGAATTTGATGAAATTGTTTTATTGGAAAAGATATTTGTCAAGACTTGAGAATTTTAATTAATCTTGTGTTAGCGCTAGGGGCTTTCTTTTATGTTTTGATTTATGACAAACGTTGATATGGACGAACTTATTAATTCCCTATGATAGGACATGATTAATCTTTATTCTTCTAAAATCTTCATATAAGAATTGTTGACAATCTCTTCATAACTGATTTCAAGATTAGAAGATCAAATGAGAAAATCAGAGTATGAAAAGTTATATATCATGGAAGCTCTTTATGAAGAATGATAGACTAGGAAGTGTTATTAAGGTATATTTATTAATTCCTATGTCTTCTTATCTTTTGATTCATTTGACTTTACCTTGAAGCTTTAAAGGAGATGATTTTCAAAGTTTTTAAAATTCACAGAATTTTGGATGGAACAATTTGAATCCAAAAAGTTCATCCAAAATCCTGTAAACCGGGTTAAAATTTTTTTGTCAGGAATGTGCTATATTGGACTTACCTTTTGGATGCATCTTTGTCCAAAACCCGAGTAAAAAACTCGGATGAGTTTAAATGGAAAAATTTATAGCCGTTTTTTTATGACCATTAGCGCTCCACTTTTTAGCTCTATAAATAGCCCTTAAGGCAAGATTAGATCTAGAGATTTTTTAAACATCTATCTTAGAAACATTATTGCTCAATATTTTCAAAAAATCTTCTTTTATCTAGCTTCACAGTGAGTTCATTGTGTATCAAAGAAAAAACATTTTTGTGGCTTGTATCCGAGAGAACATTTGCTCAAGTAAGTGAGTTTATCTCTGTTCTATTGATTTTCAATTCTCTGTTGTAGTGCAAGGTTGTGGTGTAGAACCCATAGGGGTGAGCCTTGTGATGGTGTTTATTCAAGGTTGTGGTGTAAAACCCATAGGGGTGAGCCTTGTGTTTTGTGTATGTTCAATGTTGTGTGGTAAAACCCATTGGGGTGATCCTTATTTTGTGTTTGTGTCACGGTTGTGGAGTAAAACCAAATGAGTGATCTATGATGTGTTTGAGAGGTTGTGGAAAACCTAGCGTGGTGATCCTCTCTTGTATGTGAATCGGTTTCATTAAGTGAGGTTAATGAAATATGGTTGAAAATCCTTAAGTGTGAGGCTTAAGGTAGTGGACGTAGATCATTGTTGATCGAACCACTGTACATCTCTTATCTCATTTTATTCAATGGTTCATGTACTGTCTTTTTATGATCTTTCACAGTCTAAATCTGGATATACATCTACGAGTACTTGGATAGCATTCTATGCATCTATAAAGTTAGTCCATGTAACTTGGTGATCATTCTTGTTCAGCATTTTAGACAATTCAAAAAAATTATTTTTACTTGCCAAAAACCTTATTAACCCCCCTCTAAGGTTTTTCATTTGGTATCAGAGCAAGGTGTACATACTCTTGGTTTAATAGCCTTGTAGAAAAGATCTTAATAGCAAGCTCATCCTCTTTTCCATATATTGAAGGGTGTTCAACAAATCATCCTCATTTGTTTAATGGAAGTAATTATACTTGCTAGAAAAATAGGATGAAAATTTACGTGTGTTCTATTAACTTTGAGTTGTGGAGTTTAATAGAGAATGGTCTTTTTATTCCATCAAAGATGATTGATGGCATAAAAATACCTAAATAGAATGATGAGAATAGTGTGGAAGACAATGCGAAAATGACTCTAAATTTTCAAGCTATGAACATTTTGTGTTGTGCACTATATGCGACTGAATACAACCATGTTAGTGGCTGTGATTCAGCCCATGATATGTGGAGAATGCTTGAAGTCACTTATGAGGGGACTGACCAAGTTAAAGAATCAAAACTAGGGCTTCTTATTCATGATTATGAATTATTTACTATGAGGCCAAATGAAAGTATCACATACATGTTCACAAGATTTACTAATACCTCAAATGGTCTGAAAGCTTACGGAAAGGTTTATTCCCTTGGGGAACAAAACCGAAAAATTCTTGATGCTCTACCAAAAAGCTGGCAGCCTAAAATTCTTGCTGTAAAAGAATCCAAGGATTTAAAATCTCTACCTACTGAAGAGTTGATTGGATCTCTTTTAACTCATGAGATGAAGGTTAAAAGATTTCATGAATCTGATGATCATGATAGAGGCAAAAAAGGGATTGCTTTAAAGGATGAAAATGAAGATGGAGAAATAAGTCTCTCGGAAAGCAATGAAGGCATGGAAATGGACAGTGATGACTTGGCAATGATAGCAAAGAAATTCAGAAGGATGTTCAACAAAAGAAACTACAAACGAGGAAGGAAGCTTATAAGAAAGAAAGGACAAACCTCCGGCTTCAAACCTCAATGCTTTGAATGTAAAAGCACGGATCACTTTATTGCAGACTGTCCAATTAGAAAAGGCAAGGAAGGAAAAGCATCTAAGAAAAAGAAAGACCTAAAGGTCAAGAAAGGTAAAGGATTGATGGGAGCTTGGGACTTAAATGAAGATGAATCTGAAGATAAGGAATTTGAGGAAGAAACTGCCAACATTTGCTTCATGGCCTTCGAAAATGAGGTAAACCTTTCAACATCAGATTGCATGTCTAATTTGCATATACCTATGACTGAAAAGCATGTTGATCCTAATGAGTTTCAATATGTTAAACCTACTTCTTGTCACAGCACATACAAGGCATGCACGTATTGTGAAAAACTTGGACATATAGTTTCAAGATGTCTTGTTAAAAGAAAAGTGGAATCCGGTGGAGTTACTTTTTGGAAAATCAAAGAAAATGTTACTAACCTTCATAGACCTAAGAAAGTGTGGGTACCAAAAATCATCTCTTCTTCTCTTGTATAGGCACGGTCTTTAAGCTTCACCAAGTGGTTTTTTGGGTAATGGTTGTTCAAGACACATGACTAGAAATGCAGCTTTGTTAAAAGATATTCAGACCACAAATGAAGGATTTGTTACATTTGCAAACAAGAAGAAAGGGAAAATTCTTGGCATTGGTAATATTGGTAAATGTTCCTTAACATTTATAAAGCAAGTCTTACTTATTGATGACTTGAAATATAACCTGCTCAGCATTAGCCAACTTTGTGACAATGGTTGCAAAGTCATTTTTGAAAAAGATTTTTGCTCTATACTTGATAGTGAAAATCTCAAAATCATCTTTACTGCCAAACGCATGGGAAATGTATATGTGTTTTATCTTAATGATCTTATAGCTAATGGAATTAGATGCCTATCTGTTCATGACAATGATGGTTATCTTTGGCATAGAAGATTAGGTCATGTATCCTTTGATTTGTTAAACAAACTGTCCTCAAAAGAACTTGTTAGGGGACTTCCAAAAATGAAATTTGATAAACACAAAATCTGTTATGCATGTCAATTTGGGAAGCAAATCAAAACCTCTTTTAAACCAAAAAAATGATTTCAACCTCAAAACCACTCAAATTAGTTCATATAGATTTATTTGGACCCATGAGGACTGTTAGTCTTGGAGATAAAAAATATGCATATGTAATTGTTGATGATTTCTCTAGATTTACCTGGACCTTATTTCTTGGACAAAAGGATGAAGCCTTTTCTAAATTTTCAAAACTGATAAAGCGCGTCCAAAACTTGATTGGATGCAAACTGGTTTCTATTAGAAGTAACAATGGCAAAGAATTTTGTGACAGCAAATTTACTCACTTCTGTGATGAAAATGGAGTCTTTCATAATTTTTCAGCAGCTAAAACTCCTCAACAAAATGGTGTTGTTGAAAGGAAAAATCGGACCTTGCAAGAAATGGCTAGATCAATGCTTTGTGAAAATTCTCTTCCAAAATACTTTTAGGCAGAAGCTGTTAACACAACATGCTATACAATAAATCGAGTTATGTTAAGACCATTTTTAAGAAAAACTCCGTTTGAACATATGTTTGATAAAACTCCCTTTATCTCTTATTTTAAAGTTTTTGGATGTAAATATTTTATCCTAAAAACAAGAGATAATCTTGGAAAATTTGATAACAAGTCTGATGAGGCCATATTTCTTGGATACTCTTCCAACAAAAATGCTTATAGAGTATACAATAAAAGAACTCTTTGTGTGGAAGAATTTGTGCATGTTGTATTTGATGAATCTAACATTTATACTTCAAAAAGAGATGACGATGATATAGGAAATTCAAATAAAGTTAAGTTAGATCATGTTAAAGCTCCAACATTAGATACCCATGCAAAAGAAGAATAGATTGAAGAATTGCAGATTGAACAAGAGAAAGAGCAAATTGAAGATTCTGCAAATCATCAATTGTTGAAGGACTGGAAATACAAATCAGGCCATCCAAAGGAGCAAATTATTGGAGATCCAAACCAAGGAGTTAAAACTCAACGGTATTTTATTGACAATTTTGCTCTTCTTTCAAATATTGAACCTTGCAGCATTGATATTGCATTACATGATGAATTTTGGATTATTGCCATGCAAGAAGAGTTAAATCAATTTGAAAGAAATCAGGTTTGGAAACTTATTCCTAGACCGCATGATCATCTTGTTATTGGGACAAAATGGGTTTCTAGAAATAAACTTGATGAAAATGGAGTTGTAATTAGAAATAAAGCTAGATTGGTGGCTTAAGGATTTAATCAAGAAGAAGGCATTGACTATGATGAAACATTCACTCCTGTTGCTAGACTAGAATCAATTCGAATGTTAAAGTGCCTTTCTAAATGGCTTTATTGAAGAGGAAGTGTACGTTGAGCAGCCACCTGGTTTTACTCATGAGCTTTTTCCAAATCATGTTTTCAAACTCTCTAAAGCTCTCTATGGATTAAAGCAAGCTCCAAGAGCTTGGTATGAAAGGCTTAGTAGATTCCTAATCTCAAAAGGATTTTCTAGAGGCTTAATTGATAATACCTTGTTCATCAAATCTGATAGTTCTGGTGACTTATTAATTGTCCAAATCTATGTTGATGATATTATTTTTGGTGCTATTAAAGACTCTTTGTGCAATATGTTTGCTAAGACTATGCAGCAAGAATTTGAAATAAATATGATGGGAGAATTGAACTTCTTTCTTAGACTGCAAATTAAGCAAACCAAGGACAGAATCTTCATAAACCAAGCTATGTATGCCAAAGAGTTGCTCAAAAGGTTTGGAATAAATGAAGCAAAAGAAATCAGTACACCTATGAGTACGTCCATAAAACTTGACCAAGATGAAAAGGGTAAGAAGGTACATGAACGTAAATATAGAGGTATGATTTGATGTCTACTATATCTTATTGCTAGTAGACCAGATATCATGTTTTCAGTATGTCTTTGTGCTCAGTTTCAATCTTGTCCGAAGGAATCACGTTTAAGTGCAGTTAAACGCATACTTCAATATCTAATTGACACACATGATTATGGATTATAGTATCCACATACTAATACTTTTGATCTTATAGGATATACTGATGTAGATTGTGTAGGATGTAAAGTCGAAAGAAAAAGTACTAGTTGCCATTGTCAATTTCTTGGACATTCACTGGTATCATGGCACCGTAAAAAATAAGCATGCGTATCATTATCCACCACTGAGGCTGAATATATTGCAGTAGGAAGTTGTTGTGCTCAAATCTTATGGATGAAGAATACTTTGCTAGATTTCAATCTTAATTTTAATTGTGTACCTATAATGTGTGATAATACAAGTGCTATTAATCTAACAAAAAATCCAGTGCAGCATTCGAGAACAAAGCATATTGAAGTTAAGTACCACTTCATCCAAGACCATGTACTCAAAGGAGATATGTGTGTTGAATATGTCTCAACGGATGAACAACTAGTAGATATCTTCACTAAACCTCTAGCTGAAGATAAATTCAACAATTTGAGAAGAGGTTTGGGAATTACAAGAATTTGATAACTAACCATGTGGTATAAGTCTTCCTTGTGCAGGATTTGTGAACAAAAAAGTTTTGGAAATAAAACTCTACATCCAAAATGCCTCGTCCTTGCTTTGGACACAGTGTTAAAATGCAATTTGTGAAACCCCAGTCGAAACCAACCTTAGAGTAAAGGGGTTGGGATGCATATCATATTTTATTGCATGTTTAAATATATTTTTATATGATTGTATGTGCTTTAGATTTGTGTGTTATAGTCTCGAGGGCTTGATTATGTTTATTGAGTAAGAAGGGCAAAATAGTAATTTTTGCCTGAGGTGGAAATAGGGAGATAGCCTGAGGATTAAATAGGAAAAATATTTTTTGAGAGAAAATAAGAACAAGAGTTGTTGTGGTGTAGTGGTTAGACCATTGGAATTAATTCTTGAGGTCTTGGGTTTAAATTTCATCATTGGAGGTTTAGCATGATTAAATTTTATTTTTGCTTGGGAATGTGGTATTTTCAGCCTTAGGTGCTTTAGAATAGAGTAGAGGTGTTTTTTTAGAGGAGACATGATAGGAGTATCCTAATCCTATTCTTGTGCCCTACAAAAATTCCTAAGGGAATTCATTTCTTCTTGATCTTTAATTTTTCCTAATTCTCAACTCGTTAGATTGGACAAATTTGTTCTAGCCAATTTCATTCCAGAAATTTCAGTAAAGTGTTGTGGCCTTGAAGGTTCAAAATGTCTTAGTGAAAGATATCTTATGGACTGAAAATGTGGAAGAGATGGGGAAGGTTCCAAGAGACTTAATTTCCCTAGTGAACTTTCAAAACTTCATTCTAGCTAGGTTCATTTTCTTTCTTGTAATGATCTGAAATTTTTCCAGCTTCTTGTGCACGCAAAGTGTCAAAATTCTCAGCCATTATTCCCTCCCAAATGCTGCCAGAAAATGGCCCTTCTAATCAGTTCGAAATCTGAAATTTTCTGGCCATTTTCAGACTGGACAAATGCTGTGCAAAACCAGAAAAATTTCTGGGCAAAATTGCAGCTTAGGTGGTCTTAAACCAAGCTGTTTCCTTCCAGTTTTCTCCCAGTTCCGTAGCCACGTTTTTCCTCCATGAAGAAGTCTAGAAACCAGCCTTGAAAGACCTCTGAATGCCCCTTCAAACTCTCTACAACCTGGCTGGAAAATGGTAGCAAAAGCTGCCCAAAAAAATTCCAGCAATGGCCAAATTCTGTGCAGGAATTTTCCAACTTTGTTTCCTATTCCAGCCCTGGCCGAAACTTCATCCTTTTTCTGCCCAAACCTCCCTTGAATAGCCATGAATAGAACTCCATTGTCTTCCCCAACCTTCTGCACGAAAATTAGTCATGGCTGCCCTAAAATATCTCCAACAAATTACTGCAATCATGCCTTGATTGGATACTAAAATTCCAGCAATCCTAATTTAGAAAACTTCCATAAAATGGCCCTTAAATGACCAGACCTTTCCTTCACCATTACACTCCTTCTTTTCAGCCACCATTAACCTTCTTCAACCAGCTTTCATCCAGCCAAAACACTGAACAGCAGTCGGTCATAGCAGCTCCAAAAAGCTCTCCATTGATTAAAGATACTCTTGCTATATTTTGTTTCCAAATTTGATTCCCAAAAATATTCTTTTAGGATTTCAACAACCAGCCTTTCCTTTTCCTTTCAAACCAGAAAAATCATCTACCTAAACTACATAAACAATTTGGCCACCGCACACACACAGAATTTCGGTAGCTTCAAACCAAAATCCCTCCATTCTCTTCAACCTTCAAGCACACATAGAACACCAAGAACACCTACTCATTTCTCTCGCCTAATACCTCTCCAAACCACTTCAAACTTCTTCAAAAAAATTCCAAAATTCATCTACTCACCGCCGTGATTCCATCCATACCATTTTTAACATCAAACTCCAAAATTCAACTCTCTCTTTTGGATTAAAAATTAATATTTTTTGTGAAGGCTCAAGAACACCTTCAAGATAAGTTTGTTCAATCAACTTTTTCTCCTCTAATCTTCAATCTCTAATGAATGTATATGTGTATAATCATGCTAATGGACTTTCTTCTTTTCTTTTTCTCTCTCTTTCTCTCTCTATTGGTCGAATACCCTCTCTCTCTTGGCCGAATGATCTCTTCAACAAAGGCCATGCTTTCTTCAGCTCTCTTGGACGAATCTAGTCATCTAGGAGTTGAGATCCATTTGAAACTCCGTCAAGGCACTCATCAATCAAGTAAGTCCCTTCAACCCTCTTTTTAGACTCTAGATTCATATCTCTAGGATGATATTAGAAGGAGATGGGCTATGATTGTGGTTTAAGCATGTGTTGTTGTGATGAGTTGAAATTGAAGCACGAATGAATATGTGTTTATGATAGAGTTGGTGTAACACCCCAAGACTACGTACCCTAAAAGAGCGGGGATGTTGCCCCGTCCCGTAGGACAAGCGGTCTTTAGAACGAGGTATAAAATATAAAGGCAATCTCCAAAGGAATCAACTTAGATAAATACAGAAATACTCTTATTACATCAGGCTCAACTTGGAGCAAAATGAAATAAAATAAATATTGTTCAGAAGTGTAAACAATAAAAGTCTCCTAGAACAGCATAGGAAAAATAGCAAAAGCCTCTACTATCAAACACCCGCTGACTCAGCACAATCTATCTCCTGAAAACATGATGTAAAATAGTGTGAGAATAAATCTCAGTAAGTCCTGTGTGTGCACAAGGTGTTTTAAATGGTATGTGTATGCAAAGTGTAAAACATTTGTAGAAATATTTGGCAAGTCATAAATAATTTCTCTTTCGCAAAGAATGAGTTTTCCTCATTGTCACACTTTGTACAAAATAAATCGTCCACTCGAATAAATAGTCATGTCATCACACATTGGGCTCCATGAGAGCAAAATGGCTAAGGCACCACACTTTGTGCACCTTGTCCAGACCAAATTACCACACGTTGGGCGTTCAGATCAAGGTGAGTGTACACCTCACCGGGTGAGATACTCCTCCATCTCTACTCCCAACAAAACCATCCGGGTGTCCATGCCGGGAATATAAATAATACCATACCAGGTACAAATGCTAGCTCGGACAGGCCTGACCAACTAACACTATCGCCTTTTCAAGCAGAGTTCATCTTCTGGAGGTGGCCTCCTGCCAAAAGACTCCCTCTAGCCTTCCAAGACTAGTATTGTTAGCCTACCCTTATTGAGTACTCAACGAACATATCCGTCAATTCCTGATTCACAATATTTCCAAACCTTGGCTTTGTAAAACATGGTTTTCTTTAAAAGTGGTTTCTAGAAGTTTAAGGAAAAGAATAATTTTCTTGAGAAAATCGTTAGTTTGACAAAACCGTTTAAAGAGTAAATATCCACGTTTACAACCCAAGCAAACATAGTTCAACAGTAGCTTTACAAAGCTTCACAACAGAGACTTGCCATCACAACATTTAACAAAAGAGTTAATGCAAGGACTTACTTGATCCTCCTCGGATAAACCAGATAAAGTCACTGCTTGCTTTGCTCAATTATCCTCCTGATCTAAAACCATATAATATCATGATTAGGGTCTCAATTAATTCAAACATGCTCTAATCTCATTTATTTTCACAACAATTCGCAATCCCCTATTTAATTCCAAGTAAACTATCCAATCCCCAAAGACCATATACCATGACCATATGTTCATCCAACTAATAGACATCATTAAATCTTACTTTCGGCATCAAGGGTGGGTATTCCCTTACCTTGCAACAACCGGGTAATGAGGTCTCGATTCTCCTATGGTGATCGTCCCAAATTCGCTTGAGAAGAAGAGAAAAGCTACCTCCTTTGCTCCTCTTGACCAAAAATTAATGAAGAAGATGAAATCAGCCTCTATAGGGCGTGATTTAAGGGAAGAAGAAGGATAAAAGAATCATTAGAGAAAATGGCATCAAGAGGTTGAGAGGATTTTTTCTTACCTTAAAATGTGTTCGATTTTTACTTAGATTAGTTCTTGAGTTTTTCGAAAATTTGCAGAGAGAATTTGCTGGAATTTTCGTGTAGAGTGGAGAGGTTAGACAGCTACTATGATTTAGGTTTAGAGAAGATTGGTTTAGGGTTAGATGATGGTGTTTAGAAAGACTCCTAATGGCTTTAGGCTTCTTGGACAGCAAGGGCGAAAATTGCAGCTTGTGATGTCTCTCCTTGCTGCCGAATTTAGGTGAGTTTAAGGGAAGAAATTAATCTGCAATTTGCTCCCTTGTGCTGGCCGAAATATTGGTCAAGAGAAGGGCAGATTGTGTTCAGAATTTTGGGCCAAACAAGGAAGAGTTTGAGAAGGCTTTGGAGACTAAAATTCTGTGCAAGATGGCCTTATATGCTGTGCGAAATTTCTGAATAGAAGAGGAAGAATTTCTGGACTGTTTTTGCTATAGTTCTGTCGAAATTTCCAGAGAAACAATGAGGGTTTTAGGCGTAGAAATTGGCTTGATCAGCTGGGATTTTTCGGTGGGTTGTGTGTGCAGAATTTCGGTTGGAATAGGAGTACAAAAGCTGGCCGAAATTTTGTGTACAAAGCTGTCGAAAATTCTGGTTCCTAAGCTGGGTAAATTTCTGTAGTTTTGTGCAGATAAAATTCTGGTTTTGTGCAGCTAAGATAATCTAAATTGATGAGGAGTATTTAGGTGTTTTGAGCTAGGGTTTGGAGAGTTGGATTGCACTTAAGGAGTGCTGGAATTTCGGACAGCTTGTGTTGTCACAAAGCTGCCGAAATTCTGCTAGGATAAGGAAGAAAATCCTAGTTGAATTAGGGTTGAAATAAAAGTCTGATTTGCTAAGGGATTTAGGATAAGATTTCCTAGCTTTGGAAGAGTTTGAGTTGAGCTAAAGTCCCTCCAAGAAGTAGTAGCACTTACTGGAAATTTTTCCAGATTTTTAGCTAACATTCTAAGGTTAAAATCAACAAGGTTTCCTACTAGAAAAATGACTCTTTAATTCCAACAATCCATGGTAACATCCATTGAGCTAAAATCAAGCTGGAATTTTATTTATTAGCTAGGGTTTTTTTTCCCTTTTTGAAAATCCTAAGGAATGAAAGCTGAAAATTAAATGTGAACTTTATTCATATCAAGGTCCTTGAATTTAGGAAATAAATATAGAGACTCATTTCCTTGGAATAATGATACCAAAATTTCTCTAGGTTTGCTATATCTTTTTCGGCCAAGACATGGAAACTCTAAGGAAACGAATCTTCAAGAAGAGAAACTAGGATTCACAAGAGATAGGTTTCGAACTCGGGTCACCATGGGAAAAATCACCATCCTCCCCGCTATTCCAAATCAATTCCAATACTAATTTTCCCTACAAGAGGTTCTTACCGGCCCAATACTCATTCTTCCAAAACTTCGACCAAACCTCCCTTATCCAAATCTTTAACAACACAACTATTTCACTTCAATTAGTTCAAATGCAAGAGTAACGGAAAAATTCACATGCATCGATGCAAATAAAATAATTCTAAGCTACCACATAAAATGTAAAATGCTATGCAATGCATGACTTTTCCCCATAGTCAAAGGTGGTTTTGGGCGGGGTATTACATCCTCTCCCCCTTAAGAGAAATTCGTCCCGAAATTCAGATTTCATATCCTTCGAACATATCCGGATACTTCCGTCTTAACCATTCTTCCGTTTCCCACATTGCATCTTGTGCTCCATGATGATCCCAAAGTATCTTCACCATGTGTATCTACTTGTTTCGAAGCGTCTTAATACTCCGCTCCAAGATCTTGACGGGTCTCTCCACATAACTCAAATTTGGTTGCAACTCCAATGGTTCTTCATTGAGTACATGACTCGGATCGGGGTTGTACTTCTTTAACTGAGAGACATGGAATACATCATGCATCCCGGTTAGACCATCAGGTAGATCCAATCGGTAGGCAGCCGGTCCAATTTTCTCCAATATCGGGAATGGTCCCAAATGCCTAGGACTCAACTTCCCTCCTCTCGGATGTTTCAGGATTCCTCTACTAGGAGTCAACTCCAAGAATGTACTGTCACCTACTTGGAACTCCAGTTCTCTTCTCCTAGAGTCTGTATAGCTTTTCTATCTGCTTTGCGCTGCTCTTAGTCTTTCTCGAATTACCTTGACTTTGTCCGTCATCTCCTGAATGCATACTTCACCAGTCTTCTTAACATTCCCCTCTTCTGTCCATCCCCAGTATATCGGTACTTGGCATTTTCGCCCATACAATGCTTCGTACGGCGCTATTCCGATCGACGCCTGGTAGCTGTTGTTATATGCTAACTCCGCATGCGATAAAGACTCAATGCACTTATCTCCAAAGTCCAAGATACATGCTTGGAGCATGTCTTCCAGTATCTAAATGACTCTTTCGGATTGACCGTCTGTCTGCGGATGGGCAGAGGTGCTGAATTTCAGGGTCGTGCCCAAGGACTCCTACAACTTACCTCAGATCCTTGAAGTGAATCTAGGGTCCCTATCCGACACAATGCTCGACGGTACAACATGCAACCTTACAATTTCTCGGGTATATGTCTGAGCCAACTTTTCCATCGAGTCTCTTACGTTTACCGGTATGAAGTGCGCTGTCTTGGTCAATCGGTCCACTACCACCCAGATCGCATCTTTGTGTGACTAGGTCATCGGAAGGCCAGTCACAAAGTCCATGGTCACCTCTTCCCATTTCCATTCGGGAATCGATAACGGTTGCAGTAACCATGCAGACTTCTTATGTTCCATTTTAAACTTCTGGCACGTCAGGCAGGTTAACACATGCTGAACTACATCCCTCTTCATTACAACCCACCAATATTTCCTCTTCAAGTCTTGGTACATCTTTACCTCCCCAAGATGTATGGTATATTTGCTCTTGTGCGCTTCATCCAATATCCTCTTCCTTAAGTCTTGGATGTCCGGTACACAAATCCGGTCTCGAAAGTATAATACCCCATTCTCATCGGTCCAGAAATCGCTTCCTCCTCTTGCGATCTCTTTCTCCTTGAAAGTTTGAAATTCTACACTGCCCTGTTGACCTGATACAATTTCCTGGTCCAGATCGGGTTTCAGGGTCAAGTTGCTCACGCAGATCTTTCTCTCTTGCATTTGCGCCTCTTTCTCCAGGATATTCTGGACTGCCGACACCTCCTGTATTCTCAAGTGTGCCATTTTCACCTTCCGACTTAGAGCGTCTGCTACCATATTTGCTTTACCCGGATGATAATTAATAGGGCACTTATACTCTTCCAAGAACTCCATCCACCTACGCTGCCGGAGATTCAAGTCCTTTTGCATGAAGATGTACTTCAAATTCTTATGGTTAGTGAAAACTTCGTATTGCGCACCGTACAAGTAAAGTTGCCATTTCTTCAAGGTGAACACTATAGTTGCTAGCTCCAGGTCATGCGTGGGATAATTAGCTTCGTGCGGCTTTAGCTTCCTAGATGCATAAGCTATGACTTTCCCTTCTTGCATCAGCACAGCTCCTAGTCCTTTCTTGGATGCATCTGTATAGAGTGCATAGGGCTTATCAGCCTTAGGCAGACTCAGCACGGGTGCTGTAATCAACCTCCTCTTAAGTTTTTGGAAGCTCTTTTCGCACTTCTCACTCTAAGTAAAAGCGACATCCTTCTTCAGCAGTCGCGTCATTGGTGAAGCCAGAGTAGAGAAGTTTTTAATGAAACGCCGATAGTACCCGGCTAACCCAAGGAAACTTCGTATCTCGGTAATGTTTTTCGGTTGTTTCCAGTTAGCTATGGCATCCACCTTGGCAGGGTCCACTTTGATCCCCTCTTTGGATATCACGTGACCAAGGAAAGACACCAAGCTCTGCCAAAACTCACACTTACTGAACTTAGCGTAAAGCTTGAATTCCTACAGCTTCTCTAGGACCAATCTTAGGTGCTCCGCGTGGTCCTCCGGAATTTTTGAGTAGATTAAAATGTCATCGATGAATATAACCACGAACTTATCCAGGTATGGTTGGAAAATGCGATGCATCAAATCCATGAATACTGCCGGTGCGTTGGTTACACCAAACGGCATTACTACAAATTTGTAATGGCCATACCGCGTGTTGAATGCAGTTTTAGGGATGTTTTCTTCTTTGATCCTCACCTGGTAGTATCCTTGCCGCAGGTCCAACTTCGAAAAGCAAGCGGCGCCTTACAGTTGATCAAACAACTCATCGATCAAGGGTAGAGAGTACTTATTTTTTATCGTTAGATTGTTCAATCCCCGATAGTCAATGCATAGCCTCAAGGTTCCGTCTTTCTTCTTAATAAACAACACCGAGGCTCCCCACGGCGACGTACTCGGCCGGATGTAGCCTTGCCTTACCAATTCCTCCAATTACTCCTTTAACTCTTCCAGCTCTGTCGGAGCCATTCGGTAGGGGTTTCTTGACACCGGTTCTGCTCCGGGAATCAGATCCACGGTGAACTCAACTTCCCGCTCAGGGGGTAGGGAAGTGAGCTCAGTAGGGAAAACATCCGAAAAGTCTTTTACTACCTCCGTACTTTCCAAGGTACACTGGTCCTTAGGTTTGTTCAGGAGGTACGCCAAATATCCCGTATATCCTTTCTTAAGTAACTTTCAGGCTTTAGCACCAGCAATAAGAAGTTTTAGTTCCTTCGTTCGCTTGCCGTTGAATTCAATTACATCCCGTTCAGGTCTCACAAACTGCACCGTCTTAATCTTGCAGTCCACACGAGCTCCATGTTTCGACAACCAGTCCATGCCTAAGATCAAGTCATAATCATCCATGGGCAGGATTATAAGGTCAGCCTCCAGAATCTCCTTCCCTACCTCTACTCCACAACTTCCCATTTTCTTGCCTGCTTCCACCACCTTTCCTAAGGGGGACCTAACTACTAGGGTATAAGGTAGCTCATTTCCTTCCCAACCCAGATACGATACACATACTTCAGTTGCATAAGAGTGTGTGGATCCTGGATCTATCAGAACATTAACAAGACAACCTTGGATAGAAAGGTTACCTTCAATCATGGCGGCGTCCGCTCCGACTTCCTCTCGGCTCAGGGCAAAAACTTTGGCCTTCACCTGAGGCTTCTGGCCTCCCGCTCCGGCTGGTCCAGCAGCGGCTCCTCTATTTCCTCCCATTGGTTGGGCCGGCATGGTCTGCTCAATCCTTAAGGGTTTGGGGCAGACGTTTCTCAAGTGTCCAAGGTCTCCGCAATTGAAGCACCTCCTAACACCTCCATTACCCCAGCAGTTTCTTTCGGTGTGGCCTCACTTCCCACACAGCCGACAATTCAGACTGCCTTGCATCGGTCCTGCTACTGGCACTCGAGGCTGCTTGCCCCGATTTCTACAAGGCATAGAGGCCGCGGGTCGCCTGTTTCTTGAAGGCCTCATAGGTGGACGATTCGGTTGGAAGGGACTACTCACCGGTCGATGCCGATCTTTATTTTTCGTCCGGGAAGCTGCGTCCATGGTGGCGGTGTACGATGTAGGCGGTGATGGAGCCAATGCCTTCCTCAACTCTGGCCTAAGCCCTTTCACGAATTGCCGGGTGTGCTTCTGCTCCGTATCCACCAAGCACTTGCAGTACTTGGACAACTGCATGAATCGGGATGCATATTAGGCCACGTTCATGCCTCCCTGCTTGAGGGTCTAAAATTCATCCTCCCTCTTCTCAGCCACCCAATGAGGAATCTACTCGACCCGGAAGGCTTCCGTAAAGTCGTCCCACGTCCATTCCTACTCCTCTCTATCCCAGTCACTCTGTACCCACTGCCACTATGCTCGAGACGGTCCCCTCAGCCGAAAAGCAACAAACTTCACCATCCTCTCTTCTGAGTACTTCAAAGTAGCGAAGATGTCCTCTATTTGCTCAATCCACTGCTCGGCTTTCTTGTCCTGTTCCACCTCCCCCTAGAATGTGGGAGGCTGAAACTTCAGGAAACGCTCCAGGGCTTCATCCTCTCCCCGCGGTGGTTTCCTGGACAACTTATCCACTCTTTCCGTCAGATTCTGTAGGATCGAGGCCATCTTGTCGGAAGCCTGACCCATGGTCACATTTCGTGACCTCTCTGAAGCCAATTCCTGCTCACGTGGCAGGTGCTTTTCCACGTCGGGGGTGGAACGATGCATCTGCTCAAAGTCCGGGGTGGAGGATGCACTCTCCTGTACTGTTCTGCTATGCACAACTGTTCTGCGTCTTGGTGCCATCTTAATCACATTCACTCCGGGTCAGTTAGCTACCAAGGGGAAAAGAATATGCTTAGTTGCATGATCAGTTGATAGTAATGTACCTATGTACAAGAGAATGTAAGGATATCATGCAAGGGTAAATCAAGTAATCAATGGAACTCATGCTTTTCATATAAACCATTCTTTGCAGAAAAGAAGGGGTTATCCCATATGATGCCCTTTATATTTAATAAAATAATAAATAAGTCCTATGAGCAGCATGCTCCTTTAAAAGAAATAAAAAACCAAAGGTATGCAAATCCCAAAGAAACAAAAGTAAAAGCTGCTGGTCTTCTAGACTTGACTCTCTCTAGTTTCAACAGAAGCATCGGAGTCGTCAGAGGCTGGTTCCACAAGCCACCCCACGAAACTATCAGGTATCCCTATGTAGTTCCTCGCAAATCCAACACTCTCACCTGGCTGCCCTGACTCACCCTCTCAGCCTCTCTTGGCTCTCATGGCCATCTCATATAGCTCATCCAGTGCTAATCTAACCGCACCCCTAGGCGCAGGCCTCTCACTCCCTAAGTCAGATGGATCAACCAACCCCTTTCTCCTTAGCATGGCATCTATACCCAGCCCATATTGGAGTCCACACCCCTTAGGACTCTCTTCTAGCTTCCTCTTTCCCTTATCTACCCCTCCTAGAACTGATTGCCTAAGGTCTCTCTCTCCCGAGGCAACTCTATCCCTTGAACTACATTCCTCACTACTAGACTCGTTAGGGTTGTAGCAAGCAAGAGTCCTATCAACTTCTCCTAGTTGCGGGGTCTGGGGAACCTCTATTCCTTCCTCATCCTCCTCTTCTACCCCAGCCATCTCTCTCGCGTTATCATCATCTCCCTCGTTCCCGAGCTCATCTGCCTCCTCCTCACTCAACTCCACCATCTCCTCATCTCCCTCATACACTCCTAAGCTCTCCCCGGCCTCTATCTCCTCCTCAACCACTGGGTCATCTAACACCGGCAGCTCACGCTTCCTCTCTGAGTCAGACGTGGGTGGATCAGCTACGGGTAGTGGAGCAGGTGGATTCCCGCAGCCAGCGGACCAATCTCTGACAGCCGATACAACCCTTTTGACCATCCTATAAACAAAAGATAAGAATTAGTACCAAATCAAAATACTTAAGAAGATAGAACCCCGTAAGTCAAGTAAATGCCTAAACCATGTCTCTGATACCACTTGTAACACCCTACGACTACGTACCCTAAAAGAGCGGGGATGTCGCCCCGTCCCGTAGGACAAGGAGTCTTTAGAACGAGGTATAAAATATAAAGGCAATCTCCAAAGGAATCAACTTAGAAAAATAAAGAAATACTCTTATTACATCAGGCTCAACTTGGAGCAAAACGAAATAAAACAAATATTGTTCTGAAGTGTAAATGACAAAAGACTCCTAGAACAGCATAGAAAAAATAGCAAAAGCCTCTACTATCAAAGCCCCGCTGACTCAGCACAATCTATCTCCTGAAAACATGATGTAAAACAGTGTGAGAATAAATCTCAGTAAGTCTTATGTGTGCACAAGGTGTTTTAAATGGTACGTGTATGCAAAGTGTAAATCATTTGTAGAAATATTTGGCAAGTCATAAATAATTTCTCTTTCGCAAGGAGTGGGTTTTCCTTATTGTCAGACTTTGTACAAAATAAATCATCCACTCGAATAAACAGTCATGCCACCATACGTTAGGCTCCATGAGAGCAAAGTGGCCAAGGCACCACACTTTATGCACCTTGACCGGACCAGATTACCACACGTTGGGCGCTTAGATCAAGGTGAGTGTACACCTCACCGGGTGAGATACTCCTCCATCTCTACTCCCAAC
The DNA here is from genome assembly GCA_026120185.1 of Voacanga thouarsii. Taxonomy (NCBI): domain Eukaryota; kingdom Viridiplantae; phylum Streptophyta; class Magnoliopsida; order Gentianales; family Apocynaceae; genus Voacanga; species Voacanga thouarsii. Next base: position 196,094 of record JANUWF010001273.1, on the reverse strand, counting down.
AAAACCATCTGGGTGTCCATGTCGGGTATATAAATAATTCCATACCAGGTACAAATACTAGCTCGGACAGGCCTGACCAACCAACACTGTCGCCTTTTCAAGCAGAGTTCATCTACTGGAGGTAGCCTCCTGCCAAAAGACTCCCTCTAGCCTTCCAAGACTAGTATTGTTAGCCTACCCTTATTGAGTACTCAACGAACATATCCGTCAATTCCTCATTCACAATATTTCCAAACCTTGGCTTTGTAAATCGTGGTTTTCTTTAAAAGAGGTTTCTAGAAGTTTAAGGAAAAGAATAGTTTTCTTGAGAAAATCGTTAGTTTGACAAAACCGTTTAAAGAGTAAATATCCACGTTTACAACCCAAGCAAACATAGTTCAACAGTAGCTTTACAAAGCTTCACAACATAGACTTGCCATCACAACATTTAACAAAAGAATTAATGCAAGGACTTACTTGATCTGCCTCGGATAAACCAGATAAAGTCACTACTTGCTTTGCTCAATTATCCTCCTGATCTAAAACCATATAATATCATGATTAGGGTCTCAATTAATTCAAACATGCTCTAATCTCATTTATTTTCACAACAATTCGCAATCCCCTATTTAATTCCAAGTAAACAATCCAATCCCCAAAGATCATATACCATGACCATATGTTCATCCAACTAATAGACATCATTAAACCTTACTTTCGACATCAAGGGTGGGTATTCCCTTACCTTGCAACAACCGGGTAATGAGGTCTCGATGCTCCTATGGTGATCGTCCCAAGTTCGCTTGAGAAGAAGAGAAAAGCTACCTCCTTTGCTCCTCTTGACCGAAAATTAATGAAGAAGATGAAATCAGCCTCTATAGGGCGTGATTTAAGGGAAGAAGAAGGAGAAAAGAATCATTAGAGAAAACAGCATCAAGAGGTTGAGAGGATTTTTGCTTACTTTAAAATGTGTTCGATTTTTGTTTATATTAGTTCTTGAGTTTTTCGAAAATTTGCAGAGAGAATTTGCTGGAATTTTCATGTAGAATGGAGAGGTTAGACAACTACTATGATTTAGGTTTAGAGAAGATTGGTTTAGGGTTAGATGATGGTGTTTAGAAAGACTCCTAATGGCTTTAGGCTTCTTGGACAGCAAGGGCGAAAATTGCAGCTTGTGATGTCTCTCCTTGCTGCCGAATTTAGGTGAGTTTAAGGGAAGAAATTAATCTGCAATTTGCTCCCTTGTGCTGGCCGAAATATTGGTCAAGAGAAGGGCAGATTGTGTTCAGAATTTTGGGCCAAACAAGGAAGAGTTTGAGAAGGCTTTGGAGACTAAAATTCTGTGCAAGATGGCCTTATATGTTGTGCGAAATTTTTGAATAGAAGAGGAAGAATTTCTGGACTGTTTTTGCTGTAGTTCTGTCGAAATTTCCAAAGAAACAATGATGGTTTTAGGCGTAGAAATTGGCTTGATCAGCTGGGGTTTTTCGGTGGGTTGTGTGTGCAGAATTTCAGTTGGAATAGGAGTACAAAAGCTGGCCGAAATTTCCTGTACAAAGCTGTTGAAAATTCTGGTTCCTAAGCTGGCCGAATTTTTGTAGTTTTTGTGCAAATAAAATTCTGGTTTTGTGCAGCTAAGGTAATCGGAATTGATGAGGAGTATTTAAGTGTTTTGAGCTAGGGTTTGGAGAGTTGGATTGCACTTAAGGAGTGCTGGAATTTCGGACAGCTTGTGTTGTCACAAAGCTGCCGAAATTCTACTAGGATAAGGAAGAAAATCCTAGTTGAATTAGGGTTGAAGTAAAAGTCTGATTTGCTAAGGGATTTAGGATAAGATTTCCTAGCTTTGGAAGAGTTTGAGTTGAGCTAAAGTCCCTCCACGAAGTGGCGGCACTTGCTGGAAATTTTTCCAGATTTTTAGCTAACATTTTAGGGTTAAAATCAACAATGTTTCCTACTAGAAAAATGACTCTTTAATTCCAACTATCCATGGTAACATCCATTAAGCTAAAATCAAGCTGGAATTTTATTTATTAGCTAGGGTTTTTTTTTCCCTTTTTGAAAATCCTAAGGAATAAAAGCTGAAAATTAAATGTGAACTTTATTCACATCAAGGTCCTTGAATTTTGGAAATAAATATAGAGACTCATTTCCTTGGAATAATGGCACCAAAATTTCTCTTGGTTTGCTACATCTTTTTCAGCCAAGACATGGAAACTCTAAGGAAATGAATCTTCAAGAAGTGAAACTAGGATTTGCAAAAGATAGGTTTCGAACTCGGGCCACCATGGGAAAAATCACCATCCTCCCTGCTATTCCAAATCAATTCCAATACTAATTTTCCCTACAAGAGGTTCTTACCACCCCAATACTCATTCTTCCAAAACTTTGACTAAACCTCCCTTATCCAAATCTTTAACAACACAACTATTTCACATCAATTAATTCAAATGCAAGAGCAACGGAAAAATTCACATGCATCCATGCAAATAAAATAATTCTAATCTACCACATAAAATGCAAAATGCTATGCAATGCATGACTTTTCCCCATAGTCAAAGGTGGTTTTGGGCGAGATATTACAGTTGGGGTTGATGCATGTGATGATTTATCTTGGATGATATTATGATGTTTTAGGCTTTAATGAATGTCTCCATGTTGTAAGTGATGTTTGTGATCAAGCATGTTAGAGATTCTGTCACATTTGGTGAATATGATTTATATTCATATATGTTTGATAAAGCCATGATTATGTTTATGCTAGAAGAGGTTAGATCATGCCTTGGTAAATTTAGATATATGTTTTACTCATGTTTTGGATGATTTGATGAATTGGAAGTAGAGTATATGTTCATGATTGTGGTGAGCAAGTGGAATTATGGTCATGATCTAGTAGTCCCTAAGCTAATTTTATTTCTTCAATAAAATATTTAATATTATAATTTTTGCTAGCAAATTTGAAAACCCTAGGAAGGTAGATTTGGATTATTATATTAGGATATTTTAGTCAAATAAATTATAGCTTTTATTTCAAGAAATAAAATATATAGATATTATATATAATAATAATAATAATAATATCACATAAAGCCTTTTATATAAATAATGGTGATAAGTAAGAATATTAATTTTGTAAGTCATATATTCTTAAATATCATTAAAATTTATTATCTTTCAATTATTATCTGCTAATCAAAACTTTTTAAAATTTTTTTATTAGCTTTCAATTAAGACCTATTAAAATTTATTTTCAACTAATTTTAGGTAGCAATTATTTTCAAACAATTAATTATTAATAAATCATTATTTTACCTAATACCATCTAGGACTCTTCGCCAAATAAACTCTAAATTATTCTTAGCAAGAATTTAAACCTTCAACTTATTAGTACCTATTACCCAAAACACTAATTATTTTAAATATCAAATTAGACTTAGCTGATAAACCTTTTTATTTATTATTTGGCCTTAAAGCTTGGGACACTAGGATCATAGTAGTAGTGAGTTGAGCTAGTCTTATTTGTGAAAGTGGATTTTGGCTTGAGTTTGATTGTGGTTTATAATTACCTCAGGCGGGGTTGGGTCAACGGTTAAAGATCTTTATTTTATCTCGAGCTAAGGATCAGGTAAGCTCCTACATAAAACCTGTTTGATGCGAAATGTTTATAATGGCAAGCCAAATGTAGAGTGCATGGACACTCATTTTCGTAAAGGCAATTGAGGATTGACTTCTTCCTTATTTCAGTCAAAAATTATTTGAAAATCAATAAGCAGATTTGCTCACACTCAAAACTCTTTCAAAAACTGATTTTAACAAAGTCTTTGGAAATTCTTAATTGTCATTTTCAAGTGGAACTATGTTTTGTTCATTTTTCCGAAGTGGGATACGATACGTTGAGTACTCTATAAGGGTGGACTGCTGGGACTAGTCTTTGAAGGGCTATGATAAGTCTCTCAGTAGGTGGCCACCTCTATGAGGTAAGTCCTTCCTGAATAGGATATTAGTCCAATAGGTCGTGCCGGTCCGAGCTAGTAGTTATTTCTTTCAGTCAAGTAACTTTGTTTTGCCGGAATAAACACTTGGTTGTTGTTTGGGTATAGAGAAGGAGGAGCATCTTGCCCGGTTGGTCAATCACCTACCTTTTGTCAGTCTGTACAAAGTGTCGGTATTCTAACTGGTTATAGGGCCCAACGTGTGGTAACCCATGATGTGAAACCCCACCTAAAGCCAACCCTAGAGTAAGGGGGGTCGGGATGCATATCATATTATTTTGCATGAATATATATGTTTTTGAATGATTTTATGTGCTTTAGAGTTGTGGATTATAGGTTAAAATGCTTAGTTATGTTTATCGAGTAGGAAGGGTAAATGGTAATTTTGCTTGAGGTCAAAATAGGAGGAAAGCTTGAGGATTAAATAGGAAGGAAATGTGGGTGAGAAAATAACAAAAAGAGTTATTGTGGTTTAGTGGTTAGATCTTGGTGAATTAATTTCTAAGGTCATGAGTTCAAATCCCATCATTTAAGCTTTTGTCATGATTATCTTAACTAAGTTTGAATTTTTGTTTTCTTGCATTTCATGGAAATAGGAATGTTGTCTTAGGGGAGACATGAAGAGAATGTCCTAATCTTATCCTCATGTCCTAAAAAGAATTCTAGAGGAATTCTTGTCCTTTTTATTTCCACTAGCTTGTCCTAACATCTTTATAATTCAAAACCATTAAATACTTTCTTTTAAATTCTAAAAAAAAAATTCTGTGATAACTCCTCCACCTTGAATTCGAAAATCAGCTTTGGAGGTTGGGAAGTTGGCCGAAAGTAGGAGGAGAAATAGGAAGGGTTTCCAAGAGAAAATCAATCACCATGAAAGAACCTTCAACTCCACCTTCATGTTGTCCATAGCTTAGTAAAGGAAAATCTGGAAATTTTCCAGAATATTTTCAGGCCATTTCTTCGAAAATTCAGCCAATAAACCCATTCATTTGCTGCCAAGAAAATGGTCATTTCATGTGGCTTAAAAGCTGGAAAAACTGTGCAATTTTCGGACTGCACAAAAAACTGCACAAACCAGAAAAAAATTCTGGGCAGTTTCGCAACCTTCAAACCAGAAAATGAAGCTGTTCTATTCCACCTTCAAGCCAGCAAAACTTCTCTGCTTTTTCCCCATAAAGAGGGCTGGAAAACCTGCCTTAAAGGACCCTTGAACACCTCTCAAAATCTCTGCAAAATGGGCTGAAGAATTGCAGAAAACTGCACAGGAAAATTTGCAGCAAACCTTCAAAACATGAGCACCTTGAAACCAGAATTTTTCCTGCTTTGTTCCCTTCAAGCCTTGGCCGAACACCACCCTCCAACCTCTGTAAACTAACCCTTGTTTAGCCATGAACTGAAAACCATTACCCTCTCCACTTACCTTGCACAATTGTACTCCATAATCACACCTCAAATCTCTCCTACAATCACTCCATTCAAACTTCCATTTGAACTTCAAATTTTCCAGAATTTTTTTCCATGAAAACACCCTTGTACTAAGCTATACAACCAGAATTCCTCTGCCATTTAAGCTCTGAATTTCATCCAGCCTTAAGCTTTATCAGACCTTATTCATTTCAGCAAAGCAAACCAAACCAGCCGACACCATTGAAGCTCCAAGAAAACCTTCATCAAACAAACACCATTAACATATCCTATACCTCAAACCACTCCTTAAATCACTCCATTTGAATTTCGAATGATCAGATTTTTCTCTCCCTTTCTAAGCTAAACTGAAACCCCTGAATTCCCTAAACTATTCACTCTACACTCTCTAGAAATTTGTCCATCATTTTCCCTTAAATTCTCTCCATTTTTACCTAGAACACAAAGAACACACACTAACCTTCTTCAAGCCTAACCCTACTCTAAACACCTCCAATCACTCTCAAATACTCCAAATCACTTCCATTTCATCTCTAAACCTCATTTCTGTTATTTATCACACAAAACCTCGCAAACAAGAATTTTCGAGCGGATCAAAATTAACTTTTCTTTGAAGGTCTCAAGAACATCAACAAGGTAAGTCAAGAACAACTTTCTTATTCATCTTCTTCCATTCGATTATATCATTCTAATGATCTCTCTCTCTCTCTCTCTCTCTCTCTTCTAACCGAAATGGTTGATCAAACATCAACCATGATCATTTGTTTTGTTGGACCATTCTAGACACTCCATCGCGCGTGGACCTTCTTTTGTCTTCATCAAAGTACTCGACAATCAAGTATTCATTCGTAAATCTCTCTTATTAAATTCTAAAATCATGTCTCTTAGGTGTTGATAGGGAGATAGAATATGATTGGGAGATTGAGTATATGCATGTGGATAAAGGGATTGGGGTTAGGACATGATGATTGTTGTATATGACTAGGATGTATGTGTTTTCCTTTTGAATCAATTTATGTTCTTTATGCTGAATGAATTTTATGGATGTTTGAAGCATGATTAGAATTATGACACCAAAGGTGATTAGGCTTTTATGTTCTTATTCTCCATGGAAGCCATGATTGATGATTATGCTTAGTAGGATTTTGGCCATGTGATGGTATGCGATAGTTCAAGTGTATGTTCATGAATGGATTGATTTATTGTTTGATGATGGAGAATGTGTTCATGAATCCTTTCTAGCAATAGGAAAATCATGGTGAAAATGTATTTTCTTGTTAAGGCTAGATTATTTTTATTAACAAACTTTATTACCTTGAATAGAATGCTACTATATTTTTCCCTATAAAATTCGAAACTCTAGGGAGATTTGGAATGGTTTATTAATTAAAATATTCATCTTTTCTTTATCAAATAAATGAGATCTTTCATTAAAAATAATATATATAGTAATAAATCCTTTACAATAAATAAAATATTATTTATATTAAAATCTATTTGTTATTTATTAATTAAAATTTAAAATAAATCATTCATTATTAATTTTATTTATTACTAATTATTTATTATCTATTTAAAAATTAATTAAAGGTTATTTGTAATTAAATATTTAATTTTAATAAAGCTATTTTCAAACCACCATTTATTAGTACTATTTAAGACTTAATATTCAAACCTTAGTTTATTTATTAATAATAATACTCAAGAATTATTGTTTGAGTCTATAATTTATTAGAAATTATTTTAGAAACCCTAGTTATTTTAACTTATCAAACTAAACTTATTTTATAAAATTCTTTATCATCTAGCCTTAAAGCTTAGAACATTAGGGTTAGGATTATTTGTGTAAGTGAATATATCTTGAGTGTAACCTTATGTCCTGTGTTTACCCCAGGCGGGGTTAGGTCAGCTTTGGAAGACTTTTGAATTTGAGCAAGCAAAGGATCAGGTAAGCTCCTGCATAAAACTTGTTGTTATAAAAGGTTACCATGGCAAGCTAAACACGAAGTATGTGAATACTGATTTGGTAAAGGCAATTAAGGACTGTTTCTTTTCTTGATTCGGTCAAACCAATTATTTGAAAATTTTCAAAGCAGTTTTACTCAAACACTGAACTATTTCTAAAACTGATTTTGGCATGGATTTTAGAAACCCTTAATTGCCATTTTCAAGTAAAGTTATGTTTTACCAATTTTCTCCCAAGTGGGACAATTATCGTTGAGTACTCAATAAGGGTAGGCTAGTAGTACTAGTTTTGAAGAGCAAGAGTGAGTCTCCTAGCAGGAGGCCACCTCCAGAAGATAAAACTCAACTTAGAGAAACGTCAGTACTACTTAGTCATGCCGGTCCGAGCTAGCAGTTTTTATTTCAGTTAAGTGACTGTGTTTTGCCGGAATGGACACCCGGTTATTGTTTGGGTATAGAGAAGGAGGAGTATCTTGCCCGGTAGGCCGATCACCTACCTTTTGTCAGTCTGCACAAAGTGTCGGCATTCTGACCATCCGGTTATTGGGCCCAACGTGTGGTAACCCATAATCCTTTCTTTTGAGTGGTTGATCTTATAAATTATGTATAGCTGGAAAAGCCAAAAACACCACTCTTTTTTTTTACTAATGTTTATTGCTTACCAATATTTCTCTTACAATGTTTTCACATTTTGCATCCACAAACTGTTTTCACTGAACACCCAAAGCACACACGGACTTACTGAGATTTTTATCTCATCACCTTTTATGTCATGTTTTCAGGTCGATCCTACTGTGGAGATAAATAGCTAGATTTGTTGCCTATGCTTTGAAGACTTTATGTTATTTTTCTTATGTGTTGTTTTGAGAGATGGTAGTGAACAATTTATTCTGGGTTTGTTCATGTATTTTTTATTTGTAATAAGTTCAATTTTAAAGTATTATTTTTATTTTCTTTTGTATGACCTAGTTATAAAGACCCCTTGTCCTTTGGACGGGGCGACATCCCCGGCCCTGTCGGGCCTAGGTAGTGGGGTGTTACACATGATCATTTCTTTTGAGTGGTTGATTTTATTGATTCTATATGGTTGGAAAAAATAAAACACCACTCTTGATTTTAACTAATGTTTCTTACTTGCCAGTATTTCTCTTATAAAGGTTTTATACTTTGCATTCACGAACTATTTCCACTGGACACTCAAAGCACACACGGACTTACGGAGATTTTTATCGTATCACCCTTTTTACCATGATTTCAGGTCGATCCTGCTATGGGGATGAGTAGCTAGATATTTCCTACCTTAGAAGATTTTTCTGATGTTTAATTTGTGTAATACTTTGGGGAGTTGAGAGTGGATAATTTTTTATTATGGATTTGATTTTTGAATTCTTGGATTTATTCGCGAGTTGTAATAAATTTTAAGTTAAAGTATTACTTTTATTCCTCTATTTTGATTGTGTGTCTTAGTTATAAAGACTCATTGTCCTTTAGACGAGGCGACATACCCGGCCCTGGCGGGCCTAGGTAGTAGGGTGTTATACAATTCTTGCATCCAAAATGTATTTTGGGAAAACACTCTTTTGGATGTTGATTTTGGACCTGGTCTTGTTCCAAAATCAATCATTAATATTCTCTTATTCCAAATTTTGAGTTTTAAAAAATTAGTTTGCGCATTTTTCAAAACTCCTCAGAAAAACATATGTTTTCAAGGCACTTTACTCTCACACTATCCTAGACATTGAAAGCTATCAGGTTTTCTCTCATAAAAAAACCCTTCAAATTGTTCTTCTTCCAAAAATCCTCTGTACTCTTCTACTTCAAAAACTGAAAAGCCCTAAAAGAAAGCTTCAATCTTCTAATGACCAAGACAAAATCCACCATTCCAAAACCTAAGAAGGAGCAAAAATCTTCTCTGGTGTTAAAGAAAAAAGTTTTGGGTTCAACCAAGGGCAAGGCAAAAGCAAAGGAAGGTTCTCCTCAACCTCATTTCTATGCCTCTCATTATGATTCGTCTAAATATTTTTTAGAACAAATGAGTTTTGCAAATCAGGTACCACGATTTCTTGACTCAAAATGTGAAACTGAATACAATGACTGGATCTCTAGAAATCAAACTGTTATTTCTGGTTATCGAGTGAACCACTCTGTTTTTCTGAACTTATCAAATATTCTGGATATGTTTGATCATGTTGGATGGGGGAGTTTGTTATCTGTTGATGGGAAAATCTACACTCCTTTAGTCTGGGAATTTTATGCAAATTTGAGAGAAGACAAACTAGAAGAAACCGAGGAAGGGTTTATGATTCGATGGTATGTAACAAGAGTGAAATGAAGAGATTTTGAATTTAACCATAGGATATTAAATAGAATCAATGATGTTCGAGATGCTGATCTTTAGTATTTCTAGTTAAACAAATTTCCTGAAGGAAATGAAATTTTTGTGAAGTTATTTATTGGTGGAAAATGTTTTGAGAATTCTGGAAATTGAAGTTCTAAATGGCTGAATGGATTGGGTAGAATTCTGCATCATATGGTGTCTACTCTTGTTGTTCCTAGTTCCGACCATAAGACCTCTATCAATATACTTCAAATGGTGGTCATGTTAGCCTTAGCAGAGGAGAGACAGATAAACTTCGGGTTTCTGGCAACTAAGTTAATGTTGTAATCTAGAAATACATCAAGCAAGGCTTTACCATTTGGAAATTTGTTTACCAAAGTTTTTAGATTTTTTAATGTTGATTTAACTTCTGCTCCCTGTGATCCTAGCAAAACAAATGTTTACAGCTTTGACACCTTTGAAAAGATGGGATATGTAAGGGAGGAAAATTCATGGAAATTGTTAAGAGAATCTGCTGGAAAAGAGAGGTAAATTTGACAAAGATTAAGGAGGAAGGGAAGTTAGGAATTAAAAGAAAAATTGATGAAGAAGGAACTGCTTTGGACTCCGGCTTGTCTAAAAATATTTTGAGTGCAATAAGCTCTTTTGCAGAGAAATTGGAATCTTTTAGTTCAGAAATTAAGAGTCCTGGAAAGAGACTGTCTGTCATTGAGCAATCTGCTAAGTCTTCTGATTATGAAAAAGCTGAAGACAAGTCTGAACTGACGATGGACAAAAAAGATTCCTCTCCTGAACTTCTACTAAACCATCTCCTCCACGTTCTCCCTTAAAGAAGATAGAAACTCCTCCACCTTCTCCCAAGCCCAAACCTTTTGGAAAAAGGTAGAAACATGTTGTTGTGAAAAGAAAATCCAACAAAATAGCTGGTCAGTTTTCCAAGAAGAGGGCTGGATCTAAGGGTGAAACCATCAATATTTCCTAGATAGCATGTTGGGCAGCAAGATTGGTTGATGAACAATTTATTTTTGTGCAAGTTGAACAATTTATTTTTTTCAGTCATTTACATTATGTCCTCGGTTAATTTCTGATACTTGCCTAAGCTTACTTCTTTGTTATGCTTATTATCTATCTAACGACTTTTGATTACATATTACTGCTCCTTCTACTATGCTTCTTTTTTATTGATGACAAAGGGGGAGAAAGAAAGTGAAAGTGAATATTGTGGGTAACAGTGAATATTAATGGTGACAGTGAATATTATGGGCGAGAAATAAAAAGAAAAAATGAAACAGCTATGAAAATGTTGGTTTGTGAATACTATGGTCTGCATTATGGTCTGCATGACTGTTATATGCTGTTGAATGCATTCTCTAGGAAGAAAGGAAATGTTATTTACCTACATGCATTAACTGATATGGATAGAATTTTAGGTCTACATATGACTGACAATTTACATGTTGTTATAGGTTCTACATAATAATCTGATATGGATTCTACGTAACTGATGATATTTGTATAAACTGAATTTTGAGAATGACTTCTGTTTTGAAATTGGACTGATCTGCGAAAGAACTGCTATGATAATTGCAACTAATTTGAAAACTAAAACGTCAGTTACTGAATTTCAAGAAACAGCAAAAACTGTTATGAACTGCATGAACTACTCCTAGCATGAACAGTTATGCATTGACATCAAATTTGAACTGTTAAGAAAATCATAGATATGATTTACTGTTTACCAAAATTTTCTGAAAATCCCCTCTATTTGCGACACTCATTTTTATGATAATGGTATTTTTGAGACTAGATTCTGTGATAAGATTTTCGTGCATTAAGTCAGGGGCAGGTTTGGACTTAAAAATTTCGAATCCAAAATAAATGTTCTTATAGGCAGTTTTACTGAATTGGAAAATGTTTTGGACATCCAAAATCCCTATCCAAATGAAATTCTGAACACAATAGTTCTTCCAAAAACATTTTGGATGAATAAATCGTTACTTCTTCTCATTCCTCTTATGTTCGAAATAATCACAATAAGCATATATTTAGGGGGAGCATTTTAGTATTTTATCTTTATCAAAACATTCTGAATATTTATATAGAGATATGATATACCTTAGGATCATTGAGATATGTTTACATTTTTTTTATCATAAAGATCTCTATGAGACCTATACTGTAAGATTATATTTATTTGTTCAACATGTTCTCTCTATTTACGTATCAAATGTGTCGTGTTTGTCATCACTCAAAAAGGGGGAGATTGTTAGCCCTAAGGGCTTTCTTTTATATTTTGATTTATGACAAACGTTGATATGGACTAACTTATTAATTTCCTGTGATAGGACATAGTTAATCTTTATTCTTCTAAAGTCTTCAGATAAGAATTGTTGACAATCTCTTCATCACTAATTTCAAGATTAAAAGATCGAATAAGAAAATCAGAGTATGAGAAGTTATATATCATGGAAGCTCTTTATGAGGAACGATAGACTAGGAAGTGTTATTAAGGTATATTTATTAATTCATATGTCTTCTTATCTTTTGATTCATTTGACTTTACCTTGAAGCTTCAAATGAGATGATTTTCAAAGTTTTCAAAATTCACAGAATTTTGGATGGAACAGTTTGAATCCAAAAAGTTCATCCAAAATCCTGTAAAACGAGTTGAAAATTTTCTGTTAGGAATATGCCATTTTGGACTTACCTTTTAGATGCATCTTCTTCCAAAACCCGAGTCCAAAACTCAAATGAGTTTAAACAGAAAAATTTATAGCCGTTTTTTTATGACCGTTGGCACTCCATTTTTTGGCTCTATAAATAGCCCTTAAGGCAAGATTAGAGCAAGAGATTTTTGAAACATCTATCTTAGAAACATTATTGCTCAATATTTTCAAAAAATCTCCTTTTATCAACTTCAAAGTGGGTTCATTATGTATCAAAGATAAAAGCATTTTTTGGCTTGCATCCGAGAGAACATATGCTCAAGTAAGTAAGCTTATCTTTGTTCTATTGATTTTCAATTCTCTGTTGTAGTGCAAGATTGTAGTGTAAAATCCATAAAGGTGAGCCTTGTGTTGGTGTTTGTTCAAGATTGTGGTGTAAAACCCATAGGGGTGAGCCTTATGTTTTTTGTATGTTCAAGGTTGTGTGGTAAAACCCATTGGGGTGATCCTTGTTTTATGTTTGTGTCAAGGTTGTGGAGTAAAACCTAGTGAGGTGATCCTTGATGTGTTTGAGAGTTTGTGGATAACCTAGTGTGGTGATCCTCTCTTCTATGTGAATCGATTTCATTAAGTGAGGTTAATGAAATAGGATTGAAAATCCTTAAGTGTGAGGCTTAAGGTAGTGGACGTAGATTATTATTGATCGAACCACTATACATCTCTTGTCTCATTTTATTCAGTAGTTCATGTACTGTCTTTTTATGATCTTTCACTGTCTAAATCTGGATATATATCTGCGAGTACTTGAATAGCTTTATATTCATCTAAAAAGTCAGTCCAAGTATCTTGGTGATCATTCTTGTTCAGCATTTTAGAAAATTCGGAAAAATTATTTTTGCTTGCCAAAAACCTTATTCACCCCTCCCCCCCCCCCTTCTAAGGTTTTTCATCTTGTTTAAACATCAGTGTTCGAATGTTATTTGACTCATCTAGTTGAAATATAGAATATATGATGAATATGGGAAGAATTATTGGCTAACTTTTGTATTATTAGTTTAAATTTTGCTAGCTTTAACCTATGATGAAAAAAAAAATGTGAGTTGAATCTTTGAGAGGAAAGATTGAGGAGAATGTTGAAATTTTTTTATTTAAGTTGAAGAAAAAAACAAAGAGTGAAAACAACACTATTGTTGGTGTGAATTAGAAAAAAAAAAGACTCTTATTGATTATCTTTGAAGACCTTTAGCTGAAAAAGGGGGTCAATATGGGAAGAAGTAGCAAGTGTATTCAGTGCACTCTCTTGAGGCTATCCCGAAGGCAAAAAGGCAAGCAAGAGCATAGAAAAAAGAATTGTGGAAAAAATGATGAGTGATGACTGTAAAAGGGGCCAATACGGTATGTGAAGAGAAACCCATGTACTTAAGACTATCAATTCCCTAAGTCATTGAAAAATTTTGAAAGAAAAAATTTTGCGTGAGGTCCTCACATCATAACTTAAGTGTGCAATTTTTGGATTTAAAATGCTTGAGTTAGTAGATAGCTTGACCTATGTGATTCATGTTCTCTATATTTTTACTTGAAGAGTGAAATAATTTTCTTAGACTAAGGTATGCACTTGATTAATCTAAATTCAAGAGTTTTGTGATGTCTTAGCCAATGTTTTAAAATTTTGAAATTGTTTTCAAAGGGTATGAATGACAAGGGTTGTATCTCAAGTTTGAAAGGAAGACACGATCTTTGCTATGATGAAGAAACTTTTGAATGAAGAGAAAACCTTGTGTTGTCTTGGTATTTTTTTTTTCTTGGACTAAATTGTTTTGCTTGAGAACAAGCAAATGTTTAAGTGTGAGGGTATTGATAGGGGTTAAAATCAACATTCTTTTCCTAGTAATTTGAGGTTGTTTTAAGATACATTTGTTGTAATAACTAGGCATATTCCTTCCTATTTGGCATTTTACTTGTAAAAGGTGTTTTTGGTAAATATGTGCAAATTTAAGTTAAAACCGAGCAGAGAGTACACAAAACTAAAATGTACCTATCGCAAGGCCTAGCCAGTGGACCAGGCACCTGGTCCACTCTCTCCAGCAACAGAGATAGAACGAGCTTAAGGAATTTTTCCAGAACAGACCTGGCGCCAGGTCTGGCAAGTGTACCTGGCAAAGGTCCATTCTGTCTGCTAGACCAAAAATAGAGCAAAATAGAGGAAGAACAGAGTGTACCTGGTGCAAGGTGGGTCGAAGATACCCGGCGCCAGGTAGGTTCTGAAGGTGAAAATTTTATACGCGGAATTAAGGCTTATCCAAGGATTTTGGTATTTTCCTATTCCTACTCGACCAAGACTTCCTCAACCACGAAATTGGCATCCAAGAGGCCTATAAAATCATAAGAGAACACAATGGTTTGAGAGATATAACCAAGAGAGGTGAATTAAAGGACAAAAATTCTGATTCTCTTATTGAAGGAGGAATTCCCCCAAGGTAAGGAGGATTGCTCAAAAGGGAGTCTTCAAGGAAGAAAAAAGAGGCTTGTCTATGAGTGCTTTCTTTTCTCTTTGTTTTCTTTTTCTTTAGCAATGATGGATTCAATGTTTTCTTTGTAATTTAACAATATTTTGGGATTCATGATTTATGCATCAATTTAACTACATAATCAATTTTCTATCATTCTTGGTATTTGATTACTTGATTTCATAAGTTCATGGAATTGGGGATATGTTTAATGGTCTTAGGAAATGAAGTTAGATTAAGCTTAATTTTATCAATGCTACATATTTATTGGATCCTAATAGACTGGAGAAATGAAGTTAAGATCAAAGAACCTAAGTAATCAAAGGTTAGTTAATTTCGCCTAGAGCATAGGGTTGGTGGCTAATTTCATGTCTATAAGGAATTGTGTTTAATGCATCATTTGGTTATGTTGGTTTGATTGGAAAATTTGCTAATTTAATCAAAGGAAAGTGATTCCATGGATTGGGAAAGAAGTAGAGTCAATATAAGTGAATTCATGACTTGGGAAATGAGTGAACTTTACTTTATATTCCTTTATGATGTCAAGATGATGATTAATTGAGAGAGTTGTTAAGTAGGTCATTATCAGGTTTTCTAAGGTACTTGTCTAAATGGCATAAACCTACTTCCTTGAGTTCTATATGTTTCTTTAGTTTTACACTTTATTCTTTTCTCACTTTATTTAGGTCAGTTAAACAATGAAAGAAAAGGGACTAGTGTGTACTTGTTCCTTTGAGGATCGATACTCGTTAATTCCTTGTACTATGTTTGTGATGAGTATACTTGCTCACATGTGTAATTTGGGATTCATGTTTTAATTAAAACATAATTAAGGGATGGTTTTAAAATTGATGACTTATATATTCAAAATACACGTGCAAGGTTTTATTGATAGGGGTTAAAATCGCCATTCTTTTCCTAGTTATTTGTGGTTATTTTAAGATACATTTGTTGTAATAACTTTGCATATTCCTTCCTATATGGCATTTTGCTTGTAAAAAGTGTTTTTGAAAAATATGTGCAGATTTTTAAGTTAAAATTGAGCAAAGAATGCATAGAACCAGAATGTACCTGGCGCCAGGCCCAGCCAATAGATCATTCGCCGGGTCTATTCTGCCTAGCAGCAGAGATTAAATGAACTTCAAGAATTTTCCCAGGATTGATCTGGCGCCAGGTCTGGCAAGTGTACCTTTCATCGGGTCCATTCTATTTGCCTAACCAAAAGTAGAGCAAAACAGAGAAAGAACAGAGTGTACCTGACACCAGGTGGGTCGAAGGTACTCGGCGCCATATAGGTTCTGGAAGCAAACATTTTGTACGCAGAATTAGGGTTTATCCAAGGATTTTGGTATTTTCCTATTCCTACTTGGCCAAGACTTCCTCAGCCACGAAATTGGAATCCAAAAGGCCTATAAAAGCATAAGAGAACATAAAGGTTTGAGAGAAACAACTAAGAGAGGTGAATTAAAGGACAAAAATTCTGATTCTTTCATTGAAGGAGGAATTCACCCAAGGCAAGGAGGATTGTTTAAAAAGGAGTCTTCAAGAAAGAAGAAAAAGGCTTGTCTATGAGAGCTTTCTTTTCTCTTTGTTTTCCTTTTCTTTAGCAATGATGGATTCAATATTTTTATTGTAATTTAACAATATTTTGGAATTTATGCATCAGTTTAACTACACGATCAATTTTCTATCATTCTTGGTATTTGATTACTTGATTTCATAAGTTGATGGAATTGGGGTTATGTCTAATGGACTTGGGAAACGAAGTTAGATTAAGCTTAATTTAATCAATGCTACATATTTGTTAAACCTTAATGGACTTAGGAAATGAAGTTAAGACTAAAGAACCTAAGTAATCAAAGGTTAGTTAATTTCGCCTAGAGCATAGGGTTGGTGGCTAATTTCATGTCTATAAGGAATTGTGTTTAATGCATCATTTGGTTATGTTGGTTTGATTGGGAAATTTGCTAATTTAATCAAATGACAGTGATTCCATGGATTGAGAAAGAAGTAGAGTCTATATAAGTGAATTCATGACTTGGGAAATGATTGAACTTTACTTTTTATTCCTTCATAATGTCAAGATAATGATGAATTGAAAGAGTTGTTATGTAGGTCATTGTCAGGTTTTCTAGGGTACTTGTCTAAATTACATAAACCTACATCCTTAAGTTGTATATGTTTCTATAGTTTTACTTTTTATTCTTTTCTCACTTTATTTGAGAGATAGAGCTAAATCTTGGTTAAAATCCTTGCCAGCAGGATCCATTACCACTTAGAATGTTTTAGCTGAATAAAATTGACAAAATATTTTCCCCCAGCTAGAACATCCAGGTTTAGGACTGATATTTTTGCCTTCCAACAGTTAGAATCTAAAAATTCTTATGAGTGTTGGGAGAAGTTTATGGAGATTCTTAGAAAGTGTCCTCATCATGGGTTCGAGCTAGGCATGCAAATGCAAATCTTTCATACTAGTTTGAGTTTTGCTGCTAGGCAATTGGTTGATGCATCTGTAGGAGATTCCATTAATTCTAAAACCCTGGATGAGATATTTGATTTGATTGAAAATCTTGCAATGAATAACTACGTTTTGGGTAGTTCATGATCAAGAGCTCGTGCTCATGAAGTACACAGGTGGATGCCATGGCGGCTTTGGAAGCTAAGGTGGAGGCATCGACATAAAAAATATAGCAAATCGTAATGTCTCTTTCCCAATGATAGGTAATGGCTATTAATTGTGATTTTTGTGGGGAAGGGCATCTAAACCATGAATGACAGAATATGGGGTCATCACAAGAGTCATTAGAGCAAGCCGCGTTTGTGGGCAATGGACAACAAGGTAATAATCCCTATAGCACCACCTACAACCCTAGTTGGAAGAATCATCATAACTATTCATGGAAGATACAAAATCAACCTGGGTAGGCTTTTTCTAATTTTAGGAATCAAAGGACTCAACCTCTCTTACCTTACAATGCACCACTGCCTAAGCTATCATTGGAGGAGTTGGTTAACCAATTCGTATGTGGTACGGAGACGCGATTTCAAGGTGTGGATGCAACCACGAGAAATTTGGAGGGCTCCATGCGTCACTTTGAGAATCAAAATGGACAATTGGCTAAACTCCTTGGAGATCGTCAAGCAGGATGCCTTTCAAGAAATATTAAGACTAATCCACATAACCAAGACCGCGGAAAACAATGATTTTGACTACTTTTCTTTTGTTGGACATATTTTTAATTTTCGTTTGTTTTCATTCATTTTGCAATTTTTAAAAAAATTTTAGACTAAATTCTCTTCATGATTTCGTGTTTTGAATATTTTTTTTCTTTAATTAATTAAAAAATGATTATTTTTGGCCAGCTTTGCGACAGGCCTGAACTTTGGCTTGGGCGCCAGGCCAGCACGACTCGAGATAAGCCAAAGATAAAATAGGCCCACCCATGGCTCTAGCATGAGGCCTGATTGGCTACACAACATATAATGGCCATTTGTGGCCATTTTTTTTTAAAAACAATTCTCATCTTCCTCGTTCTTTCTCTAAACCCATCATCCAGTTTAACTCCAAAACACTGTCGGGTCACCTTCTAAATCTCCAAAATACCTTCCAAACTCAAAATCTTCACTTTGTTCTTGAAGTTTTGGATTCAAACTAGAAAAAATCTAATCTTTTCTTTCAACACCCGTTTTTCAATCCTTCTATTTGGTGCACAATTTCTTCAATCTTTTTGTGTAGGATCATTGCCCATTCATTGGAGATCATTGTGGTATGATTTTTCTACACTTTCTACGGTTAAATTCTTCCTATTGATTTTTGGGTATTTTTCTATGGATTTTTTCCCGAAAATTCTTGTATATTTTCGATTGAATTAGTATGGGAATATAATTGACAATGATATTTGATTGATGCAATTTATGATTTACATATTTTTGGAAGCTATTGAGCATGCCTTCTTTATGTGTAATTTTAAGCTTACCAAGATATATGATAATTGTTCATGTCTAACTCAGAATTGCAGTAATGAGCTTTACATTGTTAATTGGTAGCTAATGAGCATTGTGATTTGATCATGAATATTGATATTGTGTTTGGAATTGGACAATGGCGATATTTGTTGTAGGTTTGTTGGAAGAGATTGTGTTATGTTTTGTTGGCTATCTTGTGGTGTTTTTTATTTTGGTGGTGGTTGTGTTAAATGCTATAGTGATAGTGAGATAAATGAGGGTTGTGTTTGATTGTGGTGTAAAGAGTGATTTTGAGGGTGTCCTATTTTCTTTTATCCTATCTTTGTTTATCATCACATCATGTCTAGGTGACCTAGGGGGTTGGCACCCAGGGCTAAGAGAGTTAGAGATTCATCCTCGTCTACACTTACTTTTAAGCCTCTACCTACCCAACCAATCCAATTCTGTGACCCTACTTGTCACATCTGGTATCAAAATCACCAACACAATAAAATCACAAGAGAAAAAATGTATAGGCCCTCCTTAGAACTTTCTACTCTGTTTAGGAAACTAGGGTAGGAGCTTATCAATCGACTTGGGGGTGTTTATTGTCCTTTACGAGTAAGAGAGTTTTATGCCAATATAAGGGACAAGAAGAAAAATAACCTCTAAGTTATTTCTACTATGGCAAAAGAGGTACCCATTGAGTTTGAGAGGGATAGATTAGCCAGGATTTTAGGAGTACCTGATGAGGGGCAATGGATTGCTATTGAAGATAATAAACAAAAGATTATTTTTGAACCTACCTGGGATATGAATGTTGTGATGACAAGGTTGAATATGTGGAAAAAAGGGCAAATAGGTTAAAACCGTTATTACTCTGATAATGACATTGTGTTGGGTATCTCAGGCTCGTATCCTATACGGCGTAACAGAAAATAAAATGAGATTCCCTCCCAGGACCCATATATGTGTGGAAAACAAGACATAAAGATAATAAAGGTAGCAGCTTTTTACCTTTGTTTGATCGTCCGAAGAGCAAAATTTCTTCTTCAAGTCGAGGAGCGATCCAGCAATCCTCTTGTGCAAACTTCACGTGGGTTGAACGTCTAACCACTACAATCATACTGTGTGATTATCTCTAACAGCAATCCACACAGAGGAATACTCAAGCACCAAAATTTCCTGAACTAGCAAAAAAAGATGGCGGCTAGGGCTATTTTCGTTTGCAACAAAACAAGAGAGAGAGAGAGAGAGAGAGAGAGAGAGAGAGAGAGAGAGAGAGAGAAGAAGAAGAAGAAGAAGAAGAAGATGTTTGTTTTGTTGCTCATATTTTCGTGTGAATCACCCTTGGATTAGGGTTTCGAGCATATCCAATATATGTTCCAAAACCCACTGAAAATTTGAAATTCTAAAACAATTAGAATTTCCTAATTGTAATTGGAAACATCAAGTTCGCACAATTACAACTTGGACCACAAACAAATTATAACTAATTATAATTTGTACACAACAACTTCTCTTTCTCGCAATTAACCCCTCTATGTTATCAAATAACATCTTGAGTATATAATCCTCTATTGTGTGTGACCTATTAGGTTTCCCAGTGAATTGGTAGTAAACATGAATTAATCCAAACGTCTTTGAGATTAATAATCCATAATTAATTAGAATTAATCCTACTAATTCTAATTAGTATTGGTTTATTAATTCATCAATTAAGAAACCCATATTCCCAGATCATGAGCGGTATCTTAAAATACATCATGACCACCTAAGAGTCTAGGAAGTCAAGTGGCTTGATATGAACCATTCAATAACAAACTTCACTGCAATTAACTACTCTTACCATACAATATCTCATTCGGTTTGGAGTACGGAATTAGTGCCAACTCCCTTCAGAATTAATTCTGGCCCAAAAACAATACTACTTTGATAGGGGCTAAATTAGTCATATTTTTCCTAGTTATTTGAGGCTCTTTTGTGATACATTTTGTTTAATAATTAGCCATATTCCTTTATATTTGAGATTTTACCCTTGGAAATGTATTTTTTTTCATTATTTCTGATTTTTTGGGTAAAACGAAGCAAAAACGTCACAAAACAGATTAGAAGCGGCGCCGGCTGGGATAGAGGAACCGATGCCGGCCATGCACTGGTTGCATGAACTTTGAGGCGACAAAAAATTGGTGAAATAGGACGGAACAGAGTGGAACCGGGGCCGACTCTAGTAGCTAAGGCAGCGCCGGTTGCATTCTAGAATACATTGTATGGAATTCAAGAAAAAAATGGACGAACAATTGGAGAAATAGAATACAACTGGAGCCGGCTCCGAGAGCCAAGGCGGCGCCAGCTGTGCTTGAAGTTAAGGCGGTGCTTTGATTTTGCTACACGATTTTTGATAATCTGTGGAGTTTTAGTATCTTCCAACTTCTACTCGGCCAAGAACATTACACCAACAAGTTTAGGCACTTCCCAAGCCTATAAATAGATGGAAAAAACAAGGGAAAAGAAGAGAATTCATTGATCATCATAGAAAATCACTCAAACCAAAGTAGGAATTCTTCAATTCAATTAGGGTTGTACAATAAGGTCTTCAAAGGAAGAAGAAGGAGGCTTATCTATGAGTTCTTTCTTTTACTTTATTTTCTTTTTCTTGAACAATAATATGTTAATTGTTTATTGTAATTCGACATTTTTTTAGATATTCATGATTTTTAGAGTTATTTGATCTTTTGATTAATTGATTGTTATTCTTGGTATTTAATTACTTGGGCTAATCACAAGATCGATTGGTTATTTCTTTCCATTAACTTGCTTGGAAAAGGGGTTAATTGCTAAGAACTGGTAATTAAAGGTTAATTCATGTTTTCCAGAGTATGGATTCATTGGTTAATTTCATATTTTAAGTTTGCTAGAGTATGAAAATTTGAATAAAGGATTGTGTTTAATGCATCTTTTGGGTGAATTAGTTGAGACAGATTATGTGATGCTAATTTGTCTAAAAGGTAGTGATTTCATGGATTGGGAAGGAAGTGAGTCTACTTTAATCCTTCATGATGCCAAAAGAATAATTGGTTGTGATAAAGATTGGATACTTTAAGATCATGTTTGTCTAAACAATAATACGAGTTACATAATTATCTATCCTTGTCATGTATATATTTTATTTTATTTTTCTTTTTTTATTTTATTTTAGTTTTCACTTTTTCAAGTTGCTTAAACAATAAAAGAAAAGTGATTAATGAATACTTGTTCCTTGAGGATCGACACTATTTTGAACCCTCTGCTATGTTAATGATGAGTACACTTGCTCATATATGTAATTTGGGGTTAACGTTTTAATGTAAACTTGATTGAGAATATGCTTAGTTTTTATATGATCTTTATACCAAAATAAATACACATCATACTTGTACCAGAAACCCACTACTCTATATGTGTATCAATTGGAATTGTTTTTAATACACAATCGCCTTGGCCAAGGACTTTTCGAGTAGTAATTCCTACAAGTGGCCGTGAGATATTCGCCCCTACTATTAGGGGTGGTGAATCCTTTTTACACCCTCTCAACTACTTTCGTTTACTTCACAATGTACCCAATATCCATCCCATAGGCAGCTCTTGATTGAGCTCTGAAGATTGGAATCAAAGTACAATGCTCAGCAAACAAAGTACCTTAAAGATCTCAAGTCTAAGGATACTTGCACGCTTGCTATATTAAGATTATATCACTGGCACTAAATAGGTATCCATGTGATTATCTCAAAGCTAGGTCATCCAATAAACCTGTTCCATTAATAAGCATCCATGTGTTAACTTCGAGTATCTCAATACTCACGGTTATGAGAACGATTGCCTGATCAAATTAGGAAGTCTAACACATGCTAGTCTTAATGCATTAATGATGTCCTATCTCATTAATACTATGACTAGGGAGTATTTAAGCACTAACACTATATAGTGTAGTAGAAATCTCATATCATGATCTCTATCATGATTTCCTTAACACATTGTTGTACTAGGGACTTTATCGAACAGTTATATTACTTAAAAGTAAACAAAAAAAAACTGTAAGATAAATAATGCCTTTTATTAAAATAAAATGTGTCATATACAATGTACAAGTGATTGCCTCTTGGGCATAACACTAACACCTTGAGGCTTAATTGCGTGCCATAGTCTACATTTTTGCTTTCAATATTTATCCAGAGGTAACTGGTTTCACTGAGTCTAGGGTTCTTGATCTTTACATTCTTGAAAAGATGATGAGTAGTGAGCCTATTCCCCTTGCTCCTATTATTATTCAGTCCATACGAAATGTTGTTTACTCTTGCATAATTGCTAAGGCCCTCAAATTCCCCTTAGTTATTATGCGCATCCTACGCAACTTTGGAGTGAGCTTAGATGGAGAGATTAGTGTGCCCACTACTAACCGAGACCTAGCGACTGAATATACTTTGGTTCAGTGTGGCTGTTGGTATGATAAGACGGCAAGGCGATGGAAGAAGCCTTTTGAGGTTCAACACCCAGGGATGGTAGAACTTCCCCCTAATAAGGAGAAGGAAGAGGAGCAGCCTACTCGACCTTGCAACCATGCTACTGACTTTTATTCTCATACTTATTTTGAGGCATTAGTGGAGGCCCAATTGGAGAGCCAAATGACTATGCTCCTCCAACTACGAGACTCGATGGCTGACCTCCACCGATGCCAAGATGTCAAGGAGCAAAAGTTGACAACCTTGATCCAGTAATCCACTGGTGCCTCCAGAAGTCGAGCAACGGGTGATAGTGATGATGATGATGTGTCTGAGGACTTTTGATCTAGTCTTTGCACTTGCATTTTATTTTATTTTCTATTTTTATTTTCTTTTGAATTTTAATAACCTTTTCTAGCTTTTAGTTCTCTTTTATTTTATTTTTCTTTTCCTTGTCTTTTCCTAGATTTATGTTTTCTTGTTTTTTGTTTCTTTTGAAGTTAGGTACTCTTGTGACTTCTCTAATGACTATTCCTTGTGGTGGCTTCACACATGTTGGAACTAATGTGTAATGGAAATATTTTCTTCTCTTCATTCTTTTTCTTGATTTATTTTGGTCTTCTTGGCTTTGCTTTCACTATTGTATTTTTGGCCATTGAGGACAATGTCCAGTTTAAGTGTGAGGGGAGAATTTACGTATTGAAGATATTTTCCATATCATTTTTGTGTGAACCATATCATTGTGTGAATTTTTCAAAATTTTTGCAGTGGTCATTGATTAGCAAGGTTGTACTTCTTTTTCTTACTTGGATATTACTTTTGTCATTCATTTGGTGGATTTTTATGAAATTGGTTTATTAGATAGGATATTTTTCAAAACTTGAGAATTTGGGTTAATCCTATTTAGGTATTGGTGTTTAAGTATTATTTATCTAGTTTGAATATGGAGAATATGATGAATGTGGGAAAACTTTATTGGCTAACTCTTGTATTATACGTTTAAACTTTGCTTAGCTTTGAGTTGTGAGGAATGTAGGGAGATAAAATCTTTGAGAGGAAGGATTGTGGAGAAATTTTTTATTTTGAGTTAAAGATTGAGCAAAATGAGTTGATTCTTACTTCCTTTTTGAAGATGAGAGAGTATTATTTTTGCTTGAGTATGGGGGCTAATACAAATAGTGACGAGAAATCCAGTTTCTTAAGGCTATGAATTCCTAAAATCAAAAGAGAGAGAGAATGTCGAAAAAAAATAATGAGTGATGACTAAAAGCGGACCAATACACTGTGTGAAGAGAAATTAATACACTTTAGGCTATCAATTCCCTAAGTCATTGAAAAAATTGAGAGAAAAAACTTTGGAGTGCTTCTCTTATTACATAACTTATGTTGTACAATTTTTCGATTTATAATGCTTGACTTGTGTAAATCATGTTATATATGTTTTTACTTGATAGGTGAAATAATTTTTTTAGACTAAGGTATAAACTTAATTAGTTTGACTTCAAGAGTTTTGTGATGTCTTACCAAATGTTTCAAAGTTTGACATATTTTCAACGGGTTTGATGAATGGCAAAAGTTTTATCGAAAGTTTGAAAGGAAGTTATGATTCTTGTTATGTTTCAAATTTTTGAAAATGCGAAAGAGCTCATATTTTCTTAATGGATTTCTAGGCTTAAGTATTTTTGCTTAAGAACAAGCAAAAGTTCAAGTGTGGGGGATTTGATAGGGACTAAAATCATCACTATTTTCCTAGCTATTTAAGGTTAATTTGAGATAATTTTATGTAAAAATTAGGCATATTCCTTCCTATTTGACATTTTGCTTGTAGAAAGTGTTTTTGACAAGTTTGTACAAATTTAAGTTGATTTCGAGTAAAAATGTGAATTTTCCAATATGCACCTAGGCCAAGCATGCTAAGGGGACTAGGCACCAGGTCTACTCTGCCCAAACAGTGAAAATAGAGCACTTCCTAGAGAAAAAATAGAACACACATGGCACCAGGTAGGTCGACTAGACCCGGTGCCAAAATTTTCTAAATAATTTGGTATTTTCTGAATCCTATTCAGTCCAGACTCCTCTAGCAACAAATTTAGCATCAAAGAAGCCTATAAAACCAAGAGAAAACACAAGAAAAAAGGATGAATTCAAGGAGCAAAAATTCCAATCACTCATTAAAGGAGGAATTCATCAAATCAATAAGGGTTGTTCAAGAGAGTCTTCAAATGAGAAGAATGAGGGTTTGTCTATGAGCGCTTTCTTTTTCCTTTGTTTTCTTCTTCTTAAACAATGATGCATTCAATATTTTTATTGTAATTTGACATTGCTTTTAGGATTCATGATTTCTTGAGTTAATTTAGTATTTTGATCAATTTATTATTTATCTTAGGATTTGATTTCTTGTTTTGCTTACAGAGTTAGTTGATTATTATTTTTTTTTAAATTTCTTAAAAAGGGGGTTTATAATAATTTTAATTAATTAATTTCATATTTTTTATCTATTAACTTGCTTGAAAAAAAGGGTTAATTGTTAAGAACTTAGGTAATCAAAGGTTGGTTGATGATTGCTAGAATATGAATTCATTGACTGATTTCATGTTTTAAATCACCTAGAATATAGGGGTTTATATGGGGATTGATTTTAATGCATCTTTTAGATACATTGGTTGAGACAGAACATGTTCACTAATTTAACTAGAATATAGTGATTCCGTGTATTGCAAACAAAGTGTATCTATATTAAATCGTTTATCAGAGCAAGATAATAATTGATTGTGAAATGTGCTAAGTGATTTATTGTCATATTTTCAAAAACCATTGTCTAAATTGCATATTTTCACATCATTGAGTTGTATATATTTCTATATTTTTCTTTTTATTATTTTATCTCTTTATTGGGTCGATTAAATAATGAATGAAAAGTGACTAGTGTGTACTTGTTCTTTTAAGGATTGTTACTCGTTAATTCCCTATGCTATTCTTGCGATGAATATACTTACTCGTATGTGTATTTTGGGATTAATGTTTTAATTAAAACTTAACTAATGGATGGATTTAAATTTGATTATTTTTATACACCCAAAATTTATGCATCAGTTCTCTATAATTCAAACATAAATGATCTATTGACTAAGGCATTGCCCCAAAAAAAAAAAAAAAAAACATGATAGTCATGTTCAATCATTCGGTATTAGGTACATAAATGATTAGGTCTAGTGCAAGTTAGAGATAGTTAGATTTGTGCTCTAGAGCTAATCATTCATATAATGTATTTTGCATATTTATTAATAAAAAATATTCTTTTTCTTTTGGTTTAATTAATCATTTCATGAATATGTATATGAAACTGATAGATAAAGTCCTAACACAATGTATAGTATTAAGAAAATCATGATAAAGATCATAATGTGATATTTCTACTACACTGTGTAGTACTTGTGCTTAAATCATCTCTAGTGATAACATTAATAAGATAGGACATCATTAATGCGCTAAGACTTGCATTTGTTATACTTCGTGATTTGATCAGGCGGTAGTTCTCACATTAGCGAGTATTATAGTACTCAAATTTAACACAAGAATGCTTGTTACCTAATCAAGTACTTTAGATGACCTAACTATGAGATAATCACATAGATAACTTTTAGTGCTAGTGATAGAATCTTATCATAGCAAATGTGCAAGTATTCTTGACTAGAGATCTCCAAAGTATTTTGTTTACTAAGCGTTTTACATTGATTCTAATCTTTGGAGTCTCATCTGCAGCCTTCTATAGGATGGATATTCAGTACAATGTAAAGTAAATGAAAGTAGTTGAGAAGGTCAATAAATAATTGATCACTTGTTTGGAATCATTACCCGTGAAGTGTGACACCCCACCCTAAATGTCCCAAGAAATGGGGAAAATATATGGACCATATAGTATGAGCATTTTTTCATATAGGCATATTTGGCATGGTGATGTGTATGGATTTGCGTATAAAAATCAAATAAAAACTAAGCACATTCCCAATCAAGTTTAAATTAAAACGTTAGCCCCAAATTACACCTATAAGTAAGCATACTCATCGTTAACATAGCATAGGGTTCAAACGAGTGTCGATCCTCAAGGAACAAGTATGCATTAATCCCTTCTCTTTCATTGTTTAACCGACTCAACAAAGTGAAAAAGAAATAAAAGAAAAGAAAAATATATATATGTCAAGGATTGAGAAGTATGTAACTCATGCCACTATTTTGACACACATAATCTTAAAGTACCCAATCTTTATCATAACTAATTATTCTTTTGGCATCATGAAAGATAATATAGATTCACTTCTTTTTCCAATCCATGAAATCCCTACCTTCTAGACAAACTAGCATCACATATCCTATCTCAACTAATTCACCTAAAAAATGCATTAACCACAATCCTTGATTAAATTCCCATTCCTAGCAAATTTACACATGAAACTAACTAATCAATCCATATCCTAACAGACATCAATTAACCTTTAACTACTTTGTCCCTACAATTAACCCCTTTGTCCAAGTAAGTTAAGAGCCAACAAATAAGAAATTAATGAATTGAGACCACCATCAACCCCTTTGTCCAAGCAAGTGAATGGAAAGGAACAACCAATTAATCTTGTAATAAGGACAAGTAATTAAATACCAAGAATAACAACTAATTAGTCAAAAGATCAAATAACTCTAAAAATCACAAATATCTAAAACATTGTCAAATTACAATAAAACAATTAATACATCATTGTCAAGAAAAAGAAAACAAAGTAAAAGAAAGCACTCATAGATAAGCCTCCTTCTTCTTTCTTTGCAAACCTTGTTGCATAGCCGTCCTTGAATTGAAGAATTATCCTTTGATTTGAGTGATTTTCTGTGATGATCTATGAATTCTCCCCTTTTTTCTTGTGTTTTCCCTCTATTTATAGGCTTAGGAAGTGCCTAAACTCGTTGGTGTAAGGTTCTTGGCCGAGTAAAAGTAGGAAGATACTAAAATTCCATAGATTACCAAAAATTGCGTAGAAAAATTAAGATTCTGTCTTATCCTCAGGGCACAGCCGGCGCCGCCTTGGCTGCTGGAGCAAGCGCCAATTGTGTTTTGTTTCTTCCATTGTTCACTGAGCTTTTCTTGATTCCACGCAATGTTGTCCAGAGTGTAGCCGGTGCTACCTTAGCTACTAGAGTCACCACCGGTTTGGGTCTATTCCGATCCTATTTCACAATTTTTTGTTGCCGTGAAGTTTATGTCAACAGCTCATGGCAGTGCCGGTTCCTCTGCCCTGTCCGGCGTCGCCTTAATTTTGTTTTGCGACGTTTTTACTTTATTTTATCCCTAAAATCTAAAATAATGCACAAAATACCTTTCTAAGGGTAAAATCTCAAATATGAAGGATTATAACTAGTTATTGAACAAAATGTACCATAAAAGACCTCAAATAACTAGAAAGAACATGACTAATTTAGGCCCTATCATATTCCCCCATTCTTAGCTCTTTGCTTGTCCTCAAGTAAAATATCAAAGACGAGTAGGAAAAACATAAGGTTTCATCAATCGCTCCATTAATTTCAAAACAATATCTTCAATGCTTCCTTCATTTAAGAACATAAAACACATGTTGCTACATGTTTCACAACAAACACAAGACTTGTGTGGGTGAATAATGACTTAGTAGAACCATTCTAGTACTTAACAATATTCTCAAACTATTGGAAAGAATTTAGTTCAAAAAGAATATGCATTCCATAAGCTCACTTTTTATATACTCTCTCCACTAATCCGAGACATATCATGATTCTACTTAAGTCAAGTAGGACTTTTAAGCTTATATGTAAGGCTAAAGGCTTGTAATATAGCTTGTCAAATTAAGGATATAGGAGACTCAAATATCAAAGAAGCTAAGAGTTTGCAAGAAAAGGATAAACAAAATGTATCAATAATTTCCAAACTCTTCTTACTATCCAATCCCAAATCAATCAAAACCCATAACCTTGTTTAGCAATTACAGTTCAACTTAAGCAAATCTTGCATTTTCTCTCTTTTTATTTTCTTTTTCTCATCTTTTCACTCTTCTTTTATCTTTCACTACTGCTGTTCTTTTCTTTCTTAGTTTCTCTCTTTCCATCTTTTTATTTTTTAGCAGGTTTTTGTTTTCTTTTTTTGTTTTCAATCTTTCTTCTCTTTTTTTTTTCTTTCCAGCTCAACACAACTATTAATACATGACTGAAACTTACGAGTCATGATCTTTCTCCAATTATTCTTTCTTAACATTCTCCTACATATACTTTTATCCATCAAGAGCATAAAGATTTGGAAAAATTATTCAAACTATCAGAAACAAGAAATAGACAAAGTATGATAACGGATTTTACAGAAAGAAATTCACCAATTTAGGCTCAAAATAGGCACTAGGGATAATATAAAAATAAGTAGGCTTGAAAAGCTCAAACTATCCAAAGAAGACCTATTACCGTCATCCCTAAGTTAAATCATGGATGTTTTTCTTATTTCGCCTCGAGAGGTATTCAAGTAAGTTCTAGAATACTCCATGAATTTTAGTAGAAAAACAGGTTTAAGAACAGTATAAAATATTTAATCAAGAACTACTTAGTCCAACTGCGTGTAAAAAGTCATGCATAAGCCATAAATGATCTAGAACATATGCTCTATAATCCATCATAAAGACATGCATTAAAAATACAGCTTGAAATCTCAAAGAAAATCTGAAAAAATTTTGAAAATTTTGCTCACAAAAAGGATAAAGTATAAAAGAATGATGCATAGAAGAATTTTCAATCGAATCACTCCCCCACACTTAAACTGGACATTGTCCTCAATGGCCAAATAAATAGAATAGGGAATAAACAATACCATGGGACCAAAAAAATAAAGGAGAAGAGATAAAAAAGACAATACTTCCATATATTGTGCAATGTGTTCTGCAAGCATTGAATTCCGAAAGAACAAGGCATTGGCAAAGTACCTAAAAAGAAAAATACAAAAAAAAAAAAAAACACCAAAGCATAAAAACTAGAAAAGAAAAATAAATCAAAAATAAAAGAAAAGAAAACAATAGTACAGACGAATGTAAAAAATAAAAAACTGACTAGAAAAGACATGAAAAGATAAAGGAAAAACAAGAGTGAACAATAAGCGAAAATGTGGAACAATCATCATTAGTCCTCCTCCTCCTCCTCCTCCTCATCATCATCATCAGTCGTTGCGGAAGTTCCCTCACCACCATGTTACCCAGAAGAATGCTGCCTCCCTTCAACCAATTGCTGCTCCATCGACGGATCCCTGCAAGCATAGGAGCATCTCTATTTGTTGGGCTAACTGTCCCAGCACGGTAGTCTCGAAGTCAGTCCGGGGTTGGGACTGAGAACTACTAGCTCGTGCGTGTGCCGATGGCGATGGGTGCTCCTCCTCCACAGTGGATGGCCTAACCTCACCGGGATATCTGACCTCAAGGGGGGTTAGCTACTTTTTCAACTCTTGGTTGTACTTGCACCTGCAACTCATCAGAGTTTGTTCCGTAACCATATCGTGCTCAGTGGTAGCCTCCATTAATTCTCCCTCAATACTAACACCAATGTCTTTCAGAATTTTCATGATAACCAGAGGGAAGATGAAGGCTTTTGTCGAGAGATGGTGATGAACCATATCCCTAATAGATTGTATAATCAAGGATGCAAGAGGGATAGGCAGGGTGTTCATCATTCTACGCAAAATGTAGGTGTCAATAAGGTAAGTCTCATTAAAACCACTGGCATGAGGTACAACATTAAACCTAAACATATAGACTAAAGCTCTAAAGTTGGCAGCAAGATGTTCGAATAGAAACTGTTAGCTTGGAAGGCATTGTGCTTATACAACCCTAGAGTGGCTCTAGTCCTACTGGCATCCCAATTTGGGTCAGAAAGAATTTTTTGATTGTTCACGTCTATCCCTTGCCAAGAATCATCATCAAACACCTGGAGAAGATTAGCTAAGTGATTTTGTGTGATGACAATGGGGATTCCTTTCACTCTTGTTTCAATATGGGGAAGGTGTTTATTGCCCTTATCAACTATGTTAGCATAGTATTCCTTAATGAGCATTGGACAATACTTTCCCTTTAGCTGTACTATTAAACCCCATCCTAGCCTCCTCAACATTATTCCTAATTTAAGGGCATGGTCTAGGGTAGGTGCGAAAGTACGCTCTATAATGATTTTGTTAGATGCTCTCCTATTGTACCATTCCTCACAAGATGGATCGATAAACTCAGTTGGTCTAAGGAACAAATGGTCGATGGATGAAGGGACTGAGGAAGAGGAAGCTCTTGCCCTTTTAGAGGAATGACCCCGTGCTCTAGATATGTTATCAAGTAAGGAGTGGTGAAAATAGGAAGATAGAACAAATGAGCTCAAAGAATTAAAATGGGGTGTAGCTACCCATTGCAAACACAATCCTCAACTCTCACTCAACCCTCAGCCAATCTCACAACCACAAAGCCCAAACTCCTTTAATGTATGTCACACTCCAATCAACAATCAATTCAATCCCCTCCAATCAATTCAACACAACCTGCAACAATACATATAAAGCTTACTGTAAAGAATAAGCGTGTTGAATATCCCCAATGCATTCAAGTATACATGATCATGTGAATAAAGGCATTATCATGGTATTACATGAAAAACAATTCAAGTTCCATATGTAGCAATTATTCAACCCTCATAAATAGCCACAATTCTAACCTTAGATATATGCATGAAGTGCCTAATGATCATGTGCATGAATCAAGTATCCAAGAACCATTAACTCCTAATCTATCTAAAATCATAAAGCTCAAGGAGTAATGCACCATTCAAGATAACATAAATAATCCCAATTTTTGGCCAAAATTGTCCCTGAAATTAGAAAAAGTCATCTACACCATTTTAACCGTGGGAATTGAATAAAAATCATACATCTGTGCTCGTTTATGCATGGGCAAGCAAAAAATGTAAGCTTTTTGTAGAAATCCAAGCTTTTTGCTTGTGGATTGAATGTGAGTTTGTTATGCAAAATGGAAGATTTTAAGATTTTTGATCCGTAGGATCAACAAAAAAGATATAGATAGATGTTATAGGAGTGATTAGGAGGTGAAAAATCAAATTTTGGGAAGTTGGGGAGATGAAGCCAGTACGAGTTAGAGAGGATTTGAGAGGGAGTTGGAGATTTTGAAAGAAGAAGTGGCCAAAATGGCCTATATCTTGCGCCTTGCCCGACAGGAACCGACACCAGCTGCATTCTGTCCGAATTCAATTTTTTTTTAATTAATTAAAATGAACACACAATAATGATGAACAATTCACTCTAATTCATGAAAAACAATCAACCAAAACGACAGAAGTAAAAATTGTCTCAATCATAAAACTGAAAGTAAAGTAGACAAAAAATAGCTTCAATGTTTACCACGGCTTTGATCCCATAGATTTTTCTCAGTGTTTCCTGGTAATGTCCCGGCTTTACGATCTCCTAGTAATTTAGCTAGTTGACCAATTTGGTTTTCCAAGTTATGCATGAAGGCCTCTAGGTTCTTTTCGACCCCTCGGAACTCAGTCTCCGTTGTACTTATCAATTGACCAGTCAATTCTTCCAATGGTGGCTTTGAAGGTGCTGCATTATTGTTCATGAGGTTTTGGTTCCTTTGATTTCCTCCAAAATTTAAAGAGCCCTACCTAGGTTGATTTCCATTACTCCAAGAGAAATTTGGGTGGTTTCTCCAGTCAAAATTATAAGTAGAACTATAAGGGTTGTTATCTGGCCAGACATTACCTGTAAAGGCTGCTTGTTTCAAGGTTTCTTGGAGTAAACCCATGTTCTGGCATTCATGATTTTGGTGTCCTTCTCTACAGAAATCATAACTTACGTTTAATACCTGGCTTTGGGGCATTACCATTTGTTCCATCTTTTGAGTTAAGGCGTCCACCTTGGCCTCTAATGCTGTCATAAAATCCACTTTGTGTACTCCTTGCACACAAGCTCTAGACCTCGTACTTCCCCAAGAATAGTTATTAGAAGCCAGATTTTTAATAAGATCGAATATCTGTTCCATGGTCTTATGATTGATGGAACCCCCTGCAGAAGAGTCCACCACTTGACGTGTTGTGAACATGAGGCCATTCAAAAAGATGAGCATCTGCATTCCTAGGTCAAATCTGTGGTGTGGGCATTTTCTCAGCATCACCTTGAATCTCTCCTAACTTTCATACAAGGGCTCAGAATCAAATTGTTAGAAGGCAAATATCTCGTTCCTAAGTTTGGTTGTCCTAGCTGGAGGGAAATATTTAGCCAGAAATTTTTCAGCTAGGGCATTCCAAGTAGTGATGGAACCTATAGGTAAAGACTATAACCAAGATTTGGCTCTATCCCTCAAAGAAAAAGGAAAAATTTTAACTTTATGGCATCCTCAAAAACACCATTCATCTTAAAAGTATCACAAATCTCAAGGAAACTAGCTAAATGAGCATTGGGATTTTCTTTAGGTAGCCCATCAAATAAAACCATGTGTTTGAACCATCTGGATAATATTAGGCTTTATTTCAAAATTATTTGCATCCACCCTAGGCTTAGTGATACTTGAGCCCGTGCCCGAGATTGTAGGTTTCACAAAGTCATCCATAACCCTCCTATTCCTAGCATTGTTATTTTGAGCACCATCCATTTTGACAATCAAGTTCCTTTCGATTGTCCAGCGGATCTTTGATAGTATTCTTTCGATTTCAGGGTTAAAATCAACTATCTTGCCTTTGGTTTTTCGAGTCATGTACCAAGGATAACACCTAAAAAAAACAAGAAGCAAGTTAGATAACAGAATTCATGATTAAAAGTAAATTAAAAGAATACAAAATTAGTTAATAGAACATAGTTAAAGTTAGTAGGTTAGGTTACAAAGGTATACACAAATACACAAAATACAAAAGATAGCACCTTTTTGCAAAAAGAACAATTGTACATATTTATATATTTATGTATTTACATATTTACACGATTAAATCAACAAAATCCAACCTTTCATGCTATTGTTCTCCGGCAACGGCGCCAAAAACTTGATGCATATGGATTTAGGTATAAAAATCATATAAAAACTAAGAACATTCCCAATCAAGTTTAAATTAAAATGTTAATCCCAAATTACATATATGAGCAAGCATACTCATCGTTAACATAGCAAAGGGTTCAAACAAGTGTCGATCCTCAAGGAACAAGTATGCATTAATCCCTTGTCTTTCATTTTTTAACCGACTCAACAAAGTGAAAAAGAAATAAAATAAAACAAAACAAAACAAAAATATATACATGTCAAGGATGGAGAAGTATGTAACTCATGCCACTATTTTGACACACATAATCTTAAAGTACCCAATCTTTATCATAACTAATTATTCTCTTGGCATCATGAAGGATAATATAGATTCACTTCTTTTTCCAATCAATGAAATCCCTACCTTCTAGACAAACTAGCATCACATATCCTATCTTAACTAATGCACCTAAAAAATGCATTAACCACAATCCTTGATTAAATTCCTATTCCTGGCAAATTTACACATGAAATTAACCAATGAATCCATATCCTGACAGACATCAATTAACCTTTAACTACTTTATCCCTACAATTAACCCCTTTGTCCAAGTAAGTTAGGAGCAAACAAATAAGAAATTAATAAATTGAGACCACCATCAACCCCTTTGTCCAAGCAAGTGAATCGAAAGGAACAACCAATTAATCTCGTAATAAGCACAAGTAATTAAATACTAAGAATAACAATCAATTAGTCAAAAGATCAAATAACTCTAAAAATCATGAATATCCAAAACAATGACAAATTACAATAAAATAATTAATACATCATTGTCAAGAAAAAGAAAACAAAGTAAAAGAAAGCACTCATGGACAAGCCTCCTTCTTCTTCCTTTGCAAACCTTCTTACCCAGCCTTAAAATAATTTAGGTAATTGTTTACTAGTTGTTAAATAATTGCATGTGTGTGTGTGTGTGTGTTTGCTATATATTTATTAAATACTTATTACATGTTTATTTTATTTATTTGGTTGTGTATTAATTTTAAGAAATATTTATATATTAGTCTAGCAAGACTTTCCTCTTATTTTATTTTATTTTATTTGGAGAGAATTTGAATTTCCTTAAATTTAATATTTATTCTAGTTGGGTGAATATCTTGAGGGAATAACTACTTCTAAAAGCCTTGGTGCCGTCACATAGGAAGAGAAGAAAGAGAAAAACTAGTTCTTAGATAATTGGGAAAAATTATCTTGAACGGATTTATTAATTTCAAATCCTTTAATGTTTAGGAGAATCTAAGGGAATATTCTCTCCTATTACTACTTCATTGTGCTGCCACCTAGCCTTCTAAACCCCATAAAATTATGAATAATTAATTAAATGAAGCTTTTTATTAGTTAAAACCTAGAGAAAATAGGATATTTCCTTAATTCTTTTCCTTTTTCTTCTATTTCCTAAACCTAATATAATTCACATATAAAAGCCTAGTTGAATCAGATTTTTTGGAACCCTAAATACCGAAGTAGTAGTCTCCCTCTCTCTCCCACCTCCAAGCACAAAATTCTCCTCTTTGTGCCAGAATTAATTGTTTCAATTGCTTACGAAAAATTCTACACAAGCTACACGGTTGAAGCAAAAATCTTGGAGTGAAAGCTTGGGAATTTATGTGGAAACAAAGGCTAGAAAATACTTTCTACCCCTCCTAAGAGTGATCGAGTTGGTGTGACAAGTGGTAAGGATCCAAAGCATTCTCTTCTTTAATTTTTCTTAGTGTCGCCATTATAGACCAACATTAGGATTTTTTTTTAATAAATTGGTAATGTGTTTTTCTAGACGAAAAATGACTAAGAATGTGTGTCTAAGGGTCAAACCTGCTTAACTCTTGGAAAATAAGGTATCTTTTAAAGGATTGACAACAAAGGAAATATCTTTTTCTCTTGAATTGCTATATTAACAAAAGCAGAAATTTTCCTAAGAAAAATATAATTTCTTGATGTGTTCTTTGTCATCTTGATGTATTTAATGATAGAATTGTTGTCATCAATTTGAGTTCATTTTGTATTTGTGATTTCTTGGGTTAACAAGTCTAAGACAATGATTTCTTGAAGGATGGGGTAAACGTCATGCTTGCTGGAATTTTTTTAAAATATGTGATGGTGGCTTGATTTTTCAAAACAAATTAGAAATATAATTTGTTATTGTACGGCCTTTCGATATTGGATCCTAAACATGTAGAGGATGTTATTTATGCTAATAATTGTGCCAAAAAAAAAAAAAAGACCCTGGTTTTAGACCTAGTAATTTTCAAAAATACCAAAAGGACAAAGAGCCCTGTTTTTGCTATACATTCAATTTGATGCCATTATTTTGGTGTGATAAAAATTCGAATTTGATAAAGGTCAAAACAAATAAAATGTATCTTTTTGTGTGTATATGCTACTTGTAAATTTTTAGAATTATTTCACATGGGAATTAAATTAGAAATATAATTTGTTATTGTACGGCCTTTCGATATTGGATCCTAAACATGTAGAGGATGTTCACATGGGAATTAAAATTTATGAATTTTTCATTAATGCTGGTCTGTTCTGGGCAAAAAGTTACAGTAGCGAAAATAATTTTTTTGACCCTGATTTAAATCTGATTTTTGGGAAAACCCATCTGAATCTTGTTTTAAATGCTTTAAGGTTTATCTCTGCAAAAGTTTAGGTCAATCTGAGGTGTTTTTCTATGTATTATATACTTGGGAAACAAAGGATAACTTGCTAGAAATTAAGTTCAGCTTAAGAATTTCTAAGGAAACTCCCTATTATTAATTTGTATCGTTCCTTAGGTGTAATTATTATAAGTATTGACACTAGAGATATGGTAAAGTTTTGGATAATTATTTATTTAAAACCTTGTTGGTTTTATATGTTGTGTATCTCAGGCTCATATCCTATACGGCACAGCGGAAAATAAATTGAGATACCCTCCCAAGACTCTTCTATGCGCAGAAAACAAGATATAATGAGAATAAAGGCAACAGCTTTTACCTTTGGATGATCGTACGAAGAACAAAATTTTCTTCCTCAAGTTGAGGCGCGATCCAGCAATCCTCATGATCAACCTCCACGTGAGTTGAATGTCAAACCTCTATAATCACAGTGTGTGATTATCTCTAACAGTAATCCACACAGAGGAATAATCAAGCACCAAAATTTCTTTGCTAGCAAAAATTAATGGCGGCTAGGGTTTTTCTTTCAAGAAGAAAAACGAGAGAAAGAGAGATCAAAGGAAGAAAGAATCGTGTGTTATGTTTCAGCTATTGGCTAGGGTTTTTCGTGTGTTATTAGCTACTATATATCACACGAAATTCCCTTCCCAAAACTGAGAATTCTAATCCTATTAGAATTCCCTAATTGTAATTGGAAACATCAAGTTCTCACAGTCACAACTTGTACCACAAATTATAACTAATTATAATTTGTCCACAACAACTTTTCTTTCTCTCAATTAACCCCACATTGTTATCAAATAATATCTTGAGTATATAATCCTCTATTGTGTGTGACCAATTAGGTTTTCCAGTCAATTGGCAGAGAACATGAATTAATCCAAACGTCTTTGAGATTAATAATCTATATTTAATTAGAATTAATCCTATTAATTCTAATCAGGATTGGTTTATTAATTCATCAATTAATAAACCCATATTCCCAGATCATGAGCAGTATCTAGCAACACATCATAACCACCCAAGAGTCCAGGAAGTCAAGTGGTTTGACATGAACCTTTCAATAACAAACTTCAGTGCAATCAACTACTTACACCATACAATATCTCATTCGGTTTGGAGTACGGAATTAGTGCCAACTCCCCCCAGAATTAATTCTGGCCCAAATGTAACACCCCAGAAACCTAGGCCCGCGAGGGCCGGGGATGTCTCCCCATCCAAAGGACAATGGGTCTTTATAACTAGGTCACCCAAATAAAATAGCAGATTAAAATAATACTTTAATTCAAAAATTTATTATATCCCAAGAATAAATCCATGAATTCCTAAACAAAAATCCATAAATAAAAATTATCCACTCTCAACTCCCTAAAGCAATACATAAGAATAAATGACAACATTCTCTTCCAAGGAAGATAACACTAGCTACTCATCCCTACAGCAGGATCGACCTGAAATCATGGTAAAAAGAGTGATGAGACAGAAATCTCAGTAAGCCCCGTGTGTGAGTTGGGCTAAAAAGACAAAACACTTTTCATGATGCATGCACTAGCAGTATATCAAAAGCTTGTCATGCCTTCTTTACAAATTTAACTCTCACTTTTTGGAAGATAGTAGTGAGAAGTCATGAAGCAAAATGCTCTTAAAATATCCTGTTTGGATAGATATGAATAATTAAAAGATATTGAGCTTCGAATAAAATTCCACTGACACTTTAGAACAGTTCCCCGAAAATAGCTCAACAATTAAAGCAACCAAGTTAATCTGACAGGGCACAACGGTGGCTCTCACACCAGGTGAAGCACTTGACCCCCGACAGGTGGTGAAAGGGCACAGAGGTGGCTCTCACTCTTCTGAAGCACTTGAACCCCAACACCTGTGTGAAAGGACACAGAGGTGGCTCTCACTTCTGTGAAGCACTTGACCCCCAACACCTGGTAGGTGTACATCCTACCGAGTGAGATACTCCTCCCTCTCTCACTCAATCCAAACCGGTTGTCCCACTTCCGGCCGTTGATTCTACCAGAACCACGTCGCTAGCTGAGGACGGCTCAACCTTCTATACTAACGCCCTGATCGAAAAGAGTCAACCTCTCGGAGGTGGCCACCTGCCGAGAGATATCCCCAGACCAACCAAAGGCTAGTATAAAGGCCTAGCCCCCATTGAGAACTCAACGTTATTCAATCTTCATAATTCATAAGGCTCCATAGTGGAACCTACAAAATTAGCTCAATACAGTTCCAAACAACATTTTTCAACTCGTACAAAAATTTTAGAATGCATGGTTTTAAGTCAATAATTTATTCCACGGATTCATAGTGGAGGAGCCACATGCTCAAATAAGTCATGCTGTGATTTTCAAAAATTAGATGCATGCCCAAAAATTTATCTCTCGCATATTCAAAACAAATCAAAATGTTTGATGCTTGGCTCCTAAGTCATGCCTAGCACATTTTAAAAATTTATAAATCTAGAAGTTTCTAAAATTAGAAGTTTTCCAAATGTAGAAAGTTTCCAAAATAAGAAGGTTCCAAATATAGAGGTTTTCAAAATCAGCTACCATGATAAAAATTCTGTATTTGCAAAAGATACTCACCAACCTTACTTTCAAACCAAGATAATAAAATAAAATCAATTTCATGAATGTAAGGGAACTTACCTTATCCTTAAGCTTAGGGTATGAATTCTAGTAGGTTGGTCCCTACCCTTGACAATCTTCTAAATCTATCAAAGAGTTCATATAAATTAATTACAACACTTTCTAGATCATCCCAAAAGAAAATCAAGTCCAAAATCGACTTTCACAAATAAAACAAACTCAACTCACTACTACCATGATCCTAGTATCCTAAGCTTTAAGGCCAGATAATAAACAAAAAGGGTTTATAAGCTAAGTCTAATTTGATATTTAAAATAATTAGTGTTTTGGAAAATACGTACTAATAAGTTGAAGGTTTAAATCTTGCTAAGAAAGATTTAGAGTTTATTTGATGAAAAGTCCTAGGTGGAATTAGGTAAAATAATGATTTATTAATAATTTAGTTGTTAGAAAATAATTGATAACTAAAATTAGTTGAAAATAAATTTAATGAGTTTTGCTAGAAGGATAATAAATAAATTTTTAATGGGTTTTGATTAAAAGATAATAATTAAATTTTTAGTAATAAATATTTTACTAATTATGATTATTTCCATAAAAGGCTTTATTTGATATTATCATTCTATATATAATATCTATATATTTTATTTTCTAGTAAAAGCTATTATTTATTTGACTAAAATATCCTTATTATATATAATAATCGAAATTTACCCCTCCTAGGGTTTTTTGGAAATTACTAGCAAAATCCCATTATGAAATATTTTATTCATGAAATAAAAATTAGCTTAGGGATAACTAGGTCATGATCATATTTCTATGGCTAACCATAATCATGAGCATATACAATCCTTCAATTCATCAAATCATCCAAATCTTGCATATAGACATAGATCTAAATTTATTAAGACATGACTTAACCTCTACTAGCATAAACATGATCATGGCTTCAATAATCTAATCATGCATATAAATCCTATTCACCAATGGTGACATAATCTCTAGCATGCTTCATCACAAATACTACCTATGACATGCATCAAGCCTCAACTCATCATTCAATCCACCAATATAATCCTTCCATGCATAAATCCATCTCCTTCACAATCATACATATACTCATGCTTCAATCAACAACATCACTTACTCAATCCCATCGCCAATCATCTTCTCACAACATCATCCTAGAGACATGATTCTAAAATTTTAAAAAGAGGATTGAAGGTACTTACTTGATTGATGAATGACTTGAAGGAGTTTAGAGAAGATCTCAACTCCTAGATGGCTAATCTTGTTCAAGAAAGGTGGCGAAAGCATGGTCATGGAAGAAGAGTCCATTCGGCCAAGAGAGGGAATTTCGGTCCATGAGAGAGAGAGAGAGAGAGAGAGAGAGAGAAGAAGAAGAAGAAGTCATTAGTGTGATTATTCATATAGGTTTTCATTAGAGATCAAGTTTGAAGAGGATGATGTTGATAGAGTGAATTTACCTTGAAGATGTTCTTGTCCAGAAATTTCTGCTTTGATCCGAAGTAGCAAGATGTTTGGAGGAGTTTGATGTTAATATTGGTGTTGATGGATTCACAGCAATGAGTAGACTCAATCTGGAGATTTTTGTGAGGGTTTGAGATGGTTTGGAGGGGTATTAGGTGTAGAGAAGAAGTAGGTGTTCTTGGTGTAGTGTGTGTGTGTGTGTTCTTGAGGTTGTTGAAAATCGCGAGAGAGAGAGAAAGGATTTGAAGCTGCCGAATTTTCTGTGAGAGAGGAGTTGGCCGATTTTCAGTAGGGTTTAGGGAGTTTTTTCTGTGATTTGGAAGGGAAAAGAAAAGGTTAGTTGTTACAATCTTGGTAGAATATTTTTAGGAAGTGAATTTGGAAAGTAAATATCCTAAGAATATCTTGATTGCTTGGACAGCTTTGAAGTCTGCCATGGCTGATTGTTTGAGTATAATTTCGTGGGATTAATGCTGACTTATGGAGGCTTATGGTGGCCAAAAGTAGGGTGTACAATGATGAAGAAGAAGTCTGGTCCATTGAGCATAATATTATGGAAGGTTGCTAAATAAGATGGCTGAAATTTTGGAAACCAATCAAGTAAAATTGCAGGGCTTTGTTTGAGAGATTTTTGGACAGCCATTAATGGAATTTCGTGCAGAGTTCAAGGGGATCAATGGAGCTCTGTTGATGGAGGTTTAAGGAAGGTTTTGACAGATTAGGGTGGGTGTTTTGGCTGGAAGAGAGATAGGAAACAAGCTGGACAAAAATCTGCACAGAAATTTCGCTGCACAGTGAATTTTCCAGCAGATTTTCGTCTGCCACTTCCAACCATTTTGCAGCGAGCTGGAAGCGGGGTTTTAGGGGTATTCAAGGCTGGTTTCCAGCCTTCTTCATGGAGGAAAAACATGGCTAAGGTGCTGCACAAAATCTGGAAGAAAACGGCTTAGTTTTGAGCTCTCAAAAC
Organism: Voacanga thouarsii; assembly: GCA_026120185.1. Taxonomy (NCBI): domain Eukaryota; kingdom Viridiplantae; phylum Streptophyta; class Magnoliopsida; order Gentianales; family Apocynaceae; genus Voacanga; species Voacanga thouarsii. The sequence goes on along the minus strand of JANUWF010001273.1, from coordinate 153,969 downwards.
TGATTTTCGTATAGGAATTTTTCTTGTTTTACTCCAGCTTGAGCAGTCCGAAATTGGACAAGAACTTTCAGGTTTCAAACTGATCCTAAAGACAATTTTTCTGGCAGCATTTGGGAGGCAATTTTAGCTAAAAATTTTGACCTTTTGAAGGTACAACAAACTAGAAAATTCTAGCTCATTCTATGAAGAAAGATGAACTAAGCTAGAGGAAAGTTTTAGCAAGCTTACTAGAGGGATTTTTCCTCTTGAAATTTCCCACAATGCTACCATATTTTTCAGACCAAAAGGAGTCCTTTACCAAGACATTTTGATCCTAAAAAGCCTCAGCACTTTACTAAATTTTCGGGAAAGAAAAAGGCTAGAACATCTTGATCAAACTAATAAGTTGAGAATTGAGGAAAATTAAAGATCAAGGAAGAATGACTTTCCCTATAAGAATTTCGAGAAGAGTAAAAGGACTGGAATAAGGTTATTTCTATCATGTCTCTCCTAGAACATCATCACCACATTAATCTAGGCCCTTAAGGCCGAAACCATCCTTTCCCAAGTAAAATAAAATTTACTCAAACTAAAGCTTTTATAATGGACTTTGAACCCAAGACCTCAAGAATCAATTCTAAGGCTTTAGCCACTAAACCACAATAACTCTTGTTCCTATTTCCTCTCTAAAAATATTTTCCTATTCAATCCTAAAGCTATCTCCCTTTCTCTACCGTAGGTAAAAATTACCATTTTGCCCCTCTCACAAATACTCACCAACAAGACTTAAAAATAATAAAACTCAAATCCAAAGCACATAAAATCATATGAAAATATATTTAATCATGAAATAAAGCATGATATGCATCCCAACCCCCTTACTCTAAGGTTGGTTTCGACTGGGGTTTCACACCAAATACAATAGTAGTTTTACCAGGAACCCACTACTCTAGATGTGTATCAATTGGAACTGTTTCCAATACACAATTGCCTTGGCTAAGGACTTTCGAGTAGTAGTTCCTATAATTGGCCATGAGATATTCGCCCCTACTAGTAGGAGTGGTGAATCCTTTTGATGGTCAATGCAGTAAGACAGGGAGCCATGGGCGATAAAAAACAGAGACCCAAAAAAAATTAAACGCGGGCCATAAAGGCCATGCGGAAGTGTGAAGATCATACCTTTGCGCTCCTTAACCCTTCTAGGTTGAGTAAGAGCAAATTGAACGACTGGAATCGCCTCGCTTTGCACAGTTGAAGGAGCTTCCGGTTGAACACCCGCTAGCCTTTGACTTCGTCTTGTTTGCATTAACGCTTAGCTCTCCAGCTCTCGGGGTATTCCTCAGCCTAACCTCTAGTCGGTGAACACTATGGTGAAGAGGAAGGGTCTCAATTCTCCTTAGTTCGTTCGCAATTGATTAGCAAAGAACAAGAGAAAAACAAGAAGAAGAAGGAGAGAGCTTTTGTGAGAGAGAGAGAGAGAGACTCACGTGAGAGTCCCCTTGGCCAAGGAAAATTAGGGTTTTTTTCTTTTCAAAGAGTTGTTTATATTTAGCCAAAATTAGGTCTCTCAATCTCTGATAAAACATATCCCCGGGATTTCAAAATATCCGGATGTTATCCTGAGAAACAGTTTGGCCTAACCTTAAACTCCTCTTAACCATCTCTGGAAAAAACCCTAAGGTCCAAGCCATTGGGCCAGATAAATATTTATTATTTTTCTTGGACACAAAAGGCCCAAAATAATAAATATTAATTATTTATTTTCTGGGCTTACATAAGTAACCCAATAAATAATTAATGAGCCCAAATGAACCATAATAATTAATCTTTAATTATTTATTTCTTGGGCCTACATAAATAACCCAATAAATAATTAAACATTAATTATTTCCCCTAGTTTAAGCCCAGGTTAATTTCTTAATTATTCATCTTGGACCTAGGCCCCGAATAATTAATTAACCAAATAAACTAGATAATTAATTTCTCTCAACTCCTATTTTATTTATTTATTTATTTATTTTATTCCAATCCAATAATAAATTAGACTTCTGAATAAAATAAAATAAAACAAAATAAAATAAAATCCTCTTCAAGCTGAGACCAATTCCTCATCCCAAAAAATAGTTAGGACTTACGGGCTATCCAGAGGACCAAAAAGACACATCGCCTTGGTCGCTAAAATGACCAAAATACCCCTGCTATATAAATAGCTGTATTTTGCATTTTAAATATTTCCTAATATCACCATAAGGAAATATTGACCCCAAGGACAATGCTTGCATTCGCAAAGTCTCAGACCTACGGGTGAAATGACTAAAATACCCCTCTACACATCGCCGTACATTTAGAGAGGAAGAAGTGTACTAACACCCCTCTAAATGACATCTACCATCCTTAGGCTTCTAGTCCAATGATCCACGACTTCTGGAGTGTTTCCAGCTTTCCAAGGGAGCTACCCTAAAGCAAACATCCAAGTCATGTTTCCCAGGGCCCTGGATAATTTAGACCATTCGGACAACCACAATGGGCGATATAGTGCAGAAACTATCTTGTATAAGTCTGTCTTAACTAACTAGTCACACATACCCAACATGCAAGTATATTGGCCCTATGATAGAACCTCAACTACGAGCAAATCAAAGTATATGCTTCCGGCTTCGCTAGACCACCAACTCATACTCAAGTCGTAGAGTACTTGGTCCATGTTGTAGCGTTAGTAGTCTAGGTTTCTACCATATAGTACTTTGAGAAACCACTACTACGAGGTCCTGTTCTACGTATTCGAAATACGCTTATGTCATGAAGTGAGTGGACTACCCAGCGGCTAAAGGTAAGCCATTCCCCATTTAGAATTCATAACATAATAACCTAAACATGATGAGGTTCCCAGTCTCATCAATAGGTTAAGAACAAATGTTTATGTGTTAAATAACCCGTGATCCATACCTTACTGTGAAAGACCACCATTCACATGGATCACTTATTTAAACACAATGGAGTGCATTCCAAACGAAAATCGTGCACAAACAAAAAGTAAATTCACAAACAATTTCCGAAAACAAATTCTTTTATTAAATAATTCGATTTTACATCGAAACCTAGTCTAAGAGGGCATACAATCCAACAATCTCCCACTTGCACTCTAAGACTAGGTAAGTCCATAGGTGCCCACCCCTATGGCGTCTAAGTGTCTCTTGAAGACTCTCTCGGCCAAAGGCTTGGTGAATGGGTCCGCTAGATTGTTTTACGAGGTAATATGCTCCACCACGACTTCCCGTCTCTGGATGAAATCCCGGATCGGGTGGTACTTCCTCTCGATGTGTTTCCCCTTCTTGTGGTTCCGAGGCTCCTTAGATTGCGACACCTTGCTCCGGTGTTGTCGCAATACATCACAACCGGCCTATCCATATGTGGTACGACTCCAAGTTACGAAAGAAACTTCCGGAGCAGGCCGCTTCCTTGGACGCTTCCGAAGCTGCCACATACTCGGCTTCCATGGTTGAGTCGGCAATACAAGATTGCTTGATACTCCTCCATGAAATTGCTCCTCCGAGACAAGGTGAAGACATATCCACTAGTGGATTTTCTCTCATCCTTATCCGCTCGGAAGTCCGAGTGCGTGTATCCTGCGGGAACCAAATCATCGACCACTGTAAACCGAGCATATAATCTCTCGTTCCCTTGAGGTACTTGAGAATATGCTTTACTGACTTGCCAATGAACCTCCCACGGGTTTGAGCGATATCTGCTAACTAAGCCCACGGCAAAGCAGATATACGGCCTAGTACACGACATGGCGTACATGAGACTTCCCACCGCCGAAGCGTAGGGAATCCTACTCATTACTGTCCTTTTCTTCTTGAGACTTAGGACGAGTCCTTCGAAGAAAATGACAACCCATGTACGCAAGGGATTAGAGCTCCCTTGCATGAGTCCATGTTGTACTTGGCCGGCATCTTGTCAATGTATGTCGCTTGGGATAATCCTAACATTCTCTCGCTTCCTATTTCTAAGAAGCCTAATCCCGAGAATGTAGTGGCTTCTCCCAAGTCCTTCATACTTGAAATGACTAGACAGCCAAACCTTTGTAGATGACAATGTCCCTACATCATTTCCAATGAGTAGAATGTCATCCACATACGGGACAAGAAAAACCACATTGATGCCTTCAAGTTTCCTGTACACGCATGGTTCATCTTCGTTTTGAATAAAACCATAAGACTTTACGAGTCTCATCAAAACGAATGTTCCATGCTCTTGATGCTCGCTTAAGTCCATAAATGGACTTCTTAAGCTTGCAAACCATGTGTTCCTGGCCTTCGACAATGAAGCCTTCCGGTTGGGACATATAGATGTCTTCGCTAAGATGGCCATTTAAGAATGCCGTCTTGACATCCATTTGCCATATCTCGTAGTCATAGTGACGGGCGATGGCAAGGAGGATGCGAATGGATTTAAGCATGGCTACCGGGAAAAGGTTTCCTCATAGTCGATACCCTCTTTACGAGTATACCCTTTCGCCACAAGCCTAGCTTTGAAGGTTTCCACCTTCCCATCCGCTCCTCTCTTCCTCTTGTATACCCACTTGCACCCAATGGGTTTTATCCCTTCAGGTGAAGCTACAAGATCCCAAACCTGATTGAGGTACATAGACTCAATCTCGGCTCTCATTGCTTCATGCCACAGATTTGCATCGGCATCAGCAATAGCCTCCTCGTATCTAGCGGGGTCTTGTTCACGATGGTCGGAAACCAGCTCAAAGGCTTCTCCGGTCCATCTATCCGGAACCCTAGACACTCTCCCACTACGACGAGGCTCCATTTGTACAGGCTCTTGAGGCTGTGCCTCTTCTTGTTCCAAAATCGGGTCAGTAGAAGTTGATTCCATAGATAACTTCTCCTGCAGTTCCAACCTCGTTGAACCTTTAGTGGAAGTACTTTGATCATCTTCCAAGTATCTAGCATTGGTACTGACTAGTACCTTCTGCTCCTTAGGATGATAAAAATAGCCTCATTTTGTCCCTTTTGGATACCCAACAAAATAGCATAATTCTGATCTTGGTTCCAACTTGTCTCCCTTGATCAGTACATAAGCTGGACACCCCCAAATCCTGAGATGATTCAGACTTGGCTTACGCCCAGTCCACATCTCATAGGGAGTCCTAGGTACTGACTTGGAAGGCACCAAGTTCAGAATATATGCCGCTGTTTCCAGGGCATATCCCCAAAAGGACACTGGAAGAGTAGCATGAGACATCATGCTTCGGACCATTTCCATCAACGTCATGTTCCTTCTCTCAGCTACTCCGTTCTGCTGGGGGGTTCCCGGCGCAGAGAGTTGGGATACTATCCCATGATGTACCATGTAGTCCTTGAATTCACCTAGGAGGTACTCTCCACCACGATCCGATCGTAAGGTTTTGATTAATTTACCTGTCCGACGCTCCACTTCAGCCTTAAACTCTTTGAACTTGTCAAAAGAGTCAGACTTGCGTCTCATCAGGTAAATGTAACCATACCTCGTACAATCATCCGTGAACGTGATGAAGTACTCAAAACCTCCCCTGGCTGGTGTAGACAATGGACCGCACACATCAGTGTGAACAAGACTCAACACCTCCTTGGCTCTATCCGCCTTTGGTGTAAAAGACCTTTTGGTCATTTTTCCCATCAGGCAAGATTCACACTGAGGCCAACTTTCCAATCTCAATGAGCCCAAAGGCCCATCATGGATTAGCCTACGAATCCTGGTTGAGTTAATATGACCCAACCTCGGATGCCAAAGGTATGAATCATTGATATTGGTCTTTCTCTTCTTAGTTAAAGGTTCGAGACGGAGCGTTATTTGATTGGTTATTAATAGGGTTTAAAAAGAACAAATTTCCATACATGTGCCCGAGTACATAAAATTTCTCCATCTCTGCTGATAGAAATACCGGAATGGAAAGATACGAGAATATCCTTGATTAATAAGTTTTGCAAGCTGAAATCAAATTCGACGAAAACCAGGTACATATAAAATGTCTTTTAAAACCACTATCTTATTACAATCAAAATTAAGATCCAGCTCTCCCACTTGCAAGGGCCAGGACTTGTGCTCCATTACCCACTCGAAGCCCATGTTCGCCCTTCTTGAGTCTTCTTATCTTCCTAAACCCACGCAAGGAGTTACGGATATGATCGGTGGCTCTGAATCAACAATCCAAGTGGAAGTTGATCCTACCATTGATATGGACTCTAGATAGTAAACATTACCTGTGGGGTTTTTCTTGGCACTGAAGATACTGGACACTCCTTTTTCCGAGTGTCCCTTCTTTCCACACTTGAAGCACTTGCCCTTTGGTTTGTCCTTGGGCTGGTTCTTGGGCTGGGCTGCTGCATTCCCCTTCTTCCTCTTGAACTTTCTGGGCTTAGGCCTAGTTCTTGAAGAAGATGCCTTAGCAATCATGGCCTTAGACTGCGGCTTCATGACCTTCTCCGCCATCCGGAGCTCCTTCATCGGTTCGATCAAACTCATGTTCAACTTGTTCATGTTATAGTTTAACTTGAGGCCGAGTGAAAGAGCCGGTAGAGATTCGAGAACCATGTCCACTTGGCTCTCGGGGTCAATGACAGCCCCTAAGATTTCTGCCTCCTCGAAAGCGGCAATCATCTTGAGCATATGCTCTCGGATCGATGCTCCCTCAGCCATCTTAGTGTTTACAATTGTTCGAAGAGCCTCCTGCCTTGCGGGCCGGCTCTTGTCCGCGAACATAGTTGCCAACGATTGACTAATGTCATATGCAGAAGCCATGTGCTCGTGTTTTGACTGGAGCACATTAGACAAGGAAGCTAACATATAGCAACGTGCCATTTCGTCAGCTTTCTTCCATGCCTTTTCAGCCTCTCGCTCTTCGGCGGTGGAACCTTCCCCGATAATAGGGCGAGGTTTCGTAAAGGACATACTTATACTCCTCAGTTTGTGAGTATTATGTCCAGGTTCCTTTTCCGATCCACATAGTTTGGACCCGTTAACTTATTCTCCACTGAGAATAACGGCCAATGGACTAAAAGAACCTCCCACCATTTACGAAAATCGAAAATAAAAGAAAGAAATTAGTTTGTGAAAACAAAATGAAATTTGTGCATCGAAAATAATTTGGCTCTTAGGAAAAGCTGACATAGCTTCTTGGGAAGATTAATAGTTTCCTAAGCTAAGTGTATTAACCACCACAAATTAATTTCCCTTCTAGGTAATGGTCTAGAGAATAACTCCATCGTGGGATGGCCGTTTCCTCTCATTTCCTATGGACATACCTCGCACTATAACCTCCAACGTGGGCTGGCCGATCATAGTACGTGCCCCGGGTTATTAATTACATCATTCCATTAGATCTAGATCCTTGTGGTATCCCCATCCTATACGGGTTCACTCCCAGGGTGACACGAGGGGATCTACGATCTCTAATGAGGACCGTGATGGAAGCCGTGGGGCCGTTGGAACCCCTCTCCCACTTAGTCTTTTAAAATTATAGGTTTTCTGGAAAATATCCTTTTGAAATTTCCATTAAGTTTTTCTTAACTCAAAAATAAAATATCTAAGTCCAATAAAATCTCTATGTCAAGGCTTATATCCTTTGAGAGATTTACTCCATGGACTAATTTTATATAAGTTAAAACTTAATGATTTCAAAAATTTCCAATTAAAACTTTCTAGAGACTTTGGTCTCAAGTTTATTTGACAAAATCATTTTTCTAGTCCAAAACAAAACAAAATGGCTCTCCATTTTAATTTACAAAAATATCTAAATCCAATATATTTTCTATGTCAGGGATTAAATCCTTTGAGAAAATATTTAAGGATTAATTTTTGTACCAATTAAAATAACCATTTAGTTTTTAAAGAAAAATATTTTTCCTTGCCAAAACAAAAGGTTCCCAAAGACTTTGGTCTTTGAGGAAAAGCACACATAGGTAAATAAAAAAATAGCATGCTAGAAAACAATAAACGTTTTCATGCTTTTCTATTTTTTAAACCTAAGTGCCCAAATAATAGAATTAAACACATTAATTAATTAATTAATGATCTTGTTTAATCCTAAAATCCCTTACTAATATTTTTCATGCAAATATATTCCAAGAATATAAATATTGCAAAAATATTAACTTAGCACTAGTATGGGACCCAAAACGAAAAAAGAAAAAAAATATAAAATAAATTGCAAAAATCGGCTGGAGGTCCACTTGCACCGGATGCACAGGATCTGCGCCAGCATGCCTGTGGTCCACCGCGCCCCCCGGTGCACCAGCCGCACTAGATCAGACGCTGCCTCAGCCCGTGGAGCGCCCGCAGCCCGAGAACCCGCTCCGCCTTCCCGCCCGCCTGTGCGCCCACATCCGCGCGTCCGGAGCCCCGCTGACCCGCGCACCAATTGAAGAAATTTGCAATTGCAAATTCGCAGCAACCGGCTCGAATTAACTGGCAATTGGCTCGGCTTCGCGGCTCCAGCAGCACGGCTCCACTCACAGATATTGCGGCTCGGCTCGGCGGCTTATGAACAGTGTCGTCTTCTTCGTTTTTCACCGCGCAAATTTGCAGAGCATTTTTTTTCAATTTTTTCTGCCTTCTTTGGCTTCTTTGGACATTTTTACTTATAAAAACTCATCCAAAACATAACCACAACCGCCTATACCCATTAAAATTAGGTTTACACGATTAAAACACCAAAGCAAAAAATTTACAGCATGCTCCTATGCTTCAAATGGTGAAGCTTACATCAAGCCTATCCCATACCAAAATAGTGAAGGATCACAGGTATAATCATCTTCTCCATTTTATTAACTACCATGCTCCCTATATTGATCAAAACCAAAGTCTCTGATACCACTTTGATGGTGAATGCAGTTAGACAGGGTGCCATGGACGATAAAAAACAGAGACCCAAAAAAATTAAACGCGGGCCATAAAGGCCATGCGGAAGCGTGAAGATCATACCTTTGCGCTCCTTAACCCTTCTAGGTTGAGTAAGAGTGGATTGAACGACTGGAATCTCCTCGCTTTGCACAGTTGAAGGAGCTTCCGGTTGAACACCCGCTAGCCTTCGACTTCGTCTTGTTTGCATTAACGCTTAGCTCTCCAGCTCTCGGGGTATTCCTCAGCCTAACCTCTAGTCGGTGAACACTATGGTGAAGAGGAAGGGTCTCAATTCTCCTTAGTTCGTTCGCTATTGATTAGCAAAGAACAAGAGAAAAACAAGAAGAAGAAGGAGAGAGCTTTTGTGAGAGAGAGAGAGAGACTCACGTGAGAGTCCCCTTGGCCAAGGAAAATTAGGGTTTTTTTCTTTTCAAAGAGTTGTTTATATTTAGCCAAAATTAGGTCTCTCAATCTCTGATAAAACATATCCCCGGGATTTCAAAATATCCGGATGTTATCCTGAGAAACAGTTTGGCCTAACCTTAAACTCCTCGTAACCATCTCTGGAAAAAACCCTAAGGTCCAAGCCATTGGGCCAGATAAATATTTATTATTTTTCTTGGACCCAAAAGGCCCAAAATAATAAATATTAATTATTTATTTTCTGGGCTTACATAATTAACCCAATAAATAATTAATGAGCCCAAATGAACCATAATAATTAATCTTTAATTATTTATTTCTTGGGCCTACATAAATAACCCAATAAATAATTAAACATTAATTATTTTCCCTAGTTTAAGCCCAGGTTAATTTCTTAATTATTCATACTGGACCTAAGCCCTAAATAATTAATTAACCAAATAAACTAGATAATTAATTTCTCTCAACTCCTATTTTATTTATTTATTTATTTTATTCCAGTCCAATAATAAATTAGACTTCCTGAATAAAATAAAATAAAACAAAATAAAATAAAATTCTCTTCAACTGAGACCAATTCCTCATCCCAAAAAATAGTTAGGACTTACGGGCTATCCCGAGGACCAAAAAGACACATCGCCTTGGCTGCTAAAATGACCAAAATACCCCTGCTATATAAATAGCTGTATTTTGCATTTTAAATATTTCCTAATATCACCATAATGAAATATTGACCCCAAGGACAATGCTGCATTCGCAAGGTCTCCGACCTACAGGTGAAATGACTAAAATACCCCTCTACACATCGTCGTACATTTAGAGAGGAAGAAGTGTACTAACACCCCTCTAAATGACATCTACCATCCTTAGGCTTCTAGTCCAATGATCCACGACTTCTGGAGTGTTTCCGCTTTCCAAGGGAGCTACCCTAAAGCAAACATCCAAGTCATGTTTCCCAAGGCCCTGGATAATTTAGACCATTCGGACAACCACAAGGGGCGATATAGTGCAGAAACTATCTTGTATAAGTCTGTCTTAACTAACTAGTCACACATACCCAACATGCAAGTATATTGGCCCTATGATAGAACCTCAACTACAGCAAATCAAAGTATATGCTTCCAGCTTCGCTAGACCACCAACTCATACTCAAGTCGTAGAGTACTGGTCCACGCTGTAGCGTTAGTAGTCTAGGTTTCTACCATATAGTACTTTGAGAAACCACTACTACAGGTCCTGTTCTACGTATTCGAAATACGTTTATGTCATGAAGTGAGTAGACTACCCACTGGCTAAAGGCAAGCCATTCCCCATTTGGAATTCATAACATAATAACCTAAACATGATGAGGTTCCCAGTCTCATCAATAGGTTAAGAACAAATGTTTATGTGTTAAATAACCCGTGATCCATACCTTACTGTGAAAGACCACCATTCACATGGATCACTTATTTAAACACAATGGGTCTGTTCCAAACGAAAATCGTGCACAAACAAAAAGTAAATTCACAAACAATTTCCGAAAACAAATTCTTTTATTAAATAATTCGATTTTACATCAGAAACCTAGTCTAAGAGGACATACAATCCAACACCTTTATTGACCCTCTCAACTACTTTCGTTTACCTCACCATGTACCCAATATCCATCCCATAGGCGGCCCTCAATCGAGCTCCAGAGATTGGAATCAAAGTACAAGGCTTAGCAAACAAAGTACCTTGGAGATCTCAAGTCGAAGGATATTTGCACGTTTGCTACATTGAGATTATATCACTGGCACTAAATAGTTATCCATGTGATTATCTCAAAGCTAGGTCATCTAATGAACTTGTTCTATTAACAAACATTCATGTGTTAACTTTGAGTATCTCAATACTCACGGTTATGAGAACCACCACCTGATCAAATCAGGAAGTCTAACACATGCTACTCTTAACGCATTAATGATGTCCTGTCTCATTAATACTATGACTAGGGACTATTTAAGTACTAACACTATCCAGTGTAGTAGGAATTTGATACCATGATCTCTATCATAACTTCCTTAACAAAGTGTTGTACTAGGGACTTTATCGAACAGTTATATTAGTTAAAGTAAACAAAAGAAACTGTAAGATAAATAATGCCTTTTAGTAAAATAAAATGTGTCATATACAATGTACAAGTGATTGCCTCTAGGGTACGACACTAACAAACTCCCACTTGTACTAGAGCCAATCATTCATGTATCTAATACCAAATGACTCAACATGACAATCATATTTCTTTTGGGATAGTGATTTCGTAAGCGAGTCAGCTATGTTCTTATTTGTGGGAACTCTTTCTATCTTTACATCATTCCTATCTTTGATCTCCCAGATCAGATAATAGCGTCGCAGTACGTGTTTGGATCGTTGGTGAGACCGCGGCTCCTTTGCTTGTGCAATGGCTCTGTTGTTGTCACAATACAAAGTTATTGGACCAACAACACTAGGAACCACACCCAGTTCCGTTACGAACTTCTTGATTCAAACAACCTTCTTAGCTACTTCAGAAGCAGCTATGTACTCAGCTTCTGTCGTAGAGTCAGCAATAGTCTCTTGTTTGGAACTTTTCCAACTTATTGCCCCTCCGCACAATGTAAACACGTAGCCGGATTGTGATTTGAAATCATCTTTATCAGATTGAAAACTGGCATCAGTATACCCGTTTATTTTCAAATCACCTTCTCCATATACTAAGAACATGTCCTTAGTCCTTCATAAGTGCTTAAGGATGTTCTTTACAGCCGCCCAATGACCCTCACCATGGTTGGATTAGTATCTGCTCGTCAAACTGAGAGCACAAGATACATCGAGCCTAGTATATATCATAGCACACATGATAGATCCAACTGTTGAGGCATATGGAATCTTACTCATGTGATCCCTTTCAACTTATGTCTTGGGAGACATCGACTTTGAAAGGCTTACACCATGTGACATGGGCAAGAATCCCTTTTTGGATTAATCCATGCTAAACCTCTTTAGCACTTTATCTATATATGTAGACTGTGAAAGACCAAGCAACCTTATGGATCTATCTCTATAGATCCTTATTCTAAGAATATAGGTTGCTTCACCAAGGTCTTTCATGGAGAATTATTTGAACAAGCAAACTTTAACCGTTTGCAAGATAGGTATATCGTTTCCTATTAGGAATATGTCATCTACATAAAGCAGTAAGAAAACAATTGCACTTCCACTAACCTTCTTGTATACACCAGGCTCATCCATATTTTGAATGAAACCAAACTCTTTGATTGTTTCATCAAAACGGATATTCCAACTCCTAGAAGCATGTTTAAGTCCATAAATAGACCTTTGCAACTTACACACCTTTGTGCCATCACTGGATGTGAAACCCTTAAGTTGTGTCATATACACTTACTCAGTCAGATTTTCATTTAGGAAAGCTGTTTTCACATCCATTTGCCAACTCTCATAATCATAATGAGCAACAATGGCTAGGAGTATCCTGATGGATTTTAACATGGCTACTGGCGAGAAGGTTTCATCATAGTCAATACCATGTTGTTGACGATAGCCCTTTGCCACTAGTCGTGCTTTATAGGTAACTAAATTACCATCCATGTCCATTTTCTTCTTGAAAACCCACTTGCACCCAATAGGTTTAATTCCTTTGGGTGCATCAACCAAAGTCCATACTTGGTTGTCGTACATGGAATCCATCTCTGACTTCATGGCCTCAAGCCATTTATCAGATTCTAAACTATTCAGAACATCTTGTAGGTAGTAGGCTTATCTTCATCTATAAGCAATACGTCATTGTAGTCACTAATGAGAAATTCATATCTCTCAGGTGCCATACGTATCCTATTAGATCTATGAGGTTCTTGTGTATTAGAAGGTTCATCTATTCTTTCAATAGATATGGGGTTAGACAGCTGATCCTCGTTTGTTTGATCTTCATGAACTTCACTAAGTTCAATCTTACTCCCACTATCCTCCTTGAGCATGTGCTCCTTCTCTAAGAAGACGGCATGCTTCGAAACAAAAAATTTGTTTTCGGAGGGTAGATAGAAGTAATATCCGAAAGATTCTTTCGGATATCCCACAAACAAACACTTGTCAGACTTACTATCAAGTTTGTTCGATTGAGGCCTTTTAACAAAGGCAGGACAACCCTATATTCGCAAGTGAGATAACTTTGGTCTCTTACCAAAGAACATCTCAAATGGGGTAGTATCAACCGATTTTGTCGGAACTCTATTTAGTATATATTTTCAGAAGTCTCTAGTGCATACCCCCAAAATGATTTTGGTAGGTCTGCAGAAGCCATCATGGTCCATACCATGTCTAGAAGTGTTCGATTCCTTCTCTCAGATATACCATTATGTTGAAGTGTATATGGTGGAGTCTATTGAGATAATATCCCATTATCTCTAAGATAACTCAGAAACTCTTGACTCAAGTATTCTCCTCCTCGATCAGATCTTAGAGTCTTAATAATTTTGCCAAGTTGTTTCTCTATTTCATTCTTGAAGTCTTTGAACCTTTCAAAGGCCTCAGATTTGTATTTCATTAAATACAAATACCCGTATCGTGAGAAATCATTGATAAATGTTATGAAATAGTTATAACCTCCTTTTGCTTGTATTAACATTGGGCCACATACATCAGAATGTATGAGATCTAATAACTCCTTGGCTCATTCTCCTTTTCCTAGAAAATGAGTTCTAGTCATTTTACCTAGTAAAGAAGACTCGCATGTGCCATATGATTCATAATCAAATGACCCTAAGTCACCAAGCTTGTGCAACTTAGAAACACAATTTTCGTTTACATGGCCCTAACGACAATGCCATATGTAAGAGGAGTTAGAGTCATCTATTTTAGGTTTCTTGTTGTTTATATTAAGATTTGGATTGTCCAAGTCTAGAACATATAAACCATTAACCAAAATTGTTGAACCATAATGAATATTATTCAATGAGAAAGAACAACATTTATTCTTAAATATTAAATAAAATCCACATAAGTCTAAACACGCAACTGAGATAATGTTCTTCATTAAAACTGGTACATAATAATAGTTTTCCAGTTCTAAAAACAATCCCGAAGGCAGGTTCAGCTCGTATGTCCCTACAGCAAGTGCAGCAACCTTTACCCCATTTGCAGTACGTAGGTCCACGTTTCCTTTCTCTAGCCTTCTACTGCTCTTTAGTCCCTGCAAGTTATTGCACAAATGAAATCCACATCCGGTATCTAATACCCATATCTCATTTCTAAAGGCAGTGTTTATCTCAATCATAAACAAACCTGGAGAAGAAGTAGAAGTGCTTGTAAGCTTATCCTTCTGCTTCTTATCCTTAATGGTCTCCAAATAGGCTTTGCAGTTGAACCTCCAGTGGCCCATCTTCCCACAATGATGGCATGGGCCCTTGGTAGCTGCATCCTTCTTGTTCATACCACCTTTAGGCTTCATGGCAGCCTTTTTCTTCTTCTTTTAAACTCTCTTCTTAGAATAGGAAGATTCTACCATTAAAACTGCATTGGAATCCTTCTTCATAGAGGACTCCGCAGTTTTGAGAAGATTGATCAATTCAAAATGGTGGACTCAATCTTGTTCATCTAATAGTTAATCACTAATTGTGAGAAACTATTAGGCAAAGATTATAGAATTAAGTCAACATTTAAGTCATGATCCATTGCAAACTCGAGAGATCCAAGCTTCTCTATCAAGCCCAACATCTTTAGCCCATGAGTGGCCATAGAAGAACCCTCTGCCATTTTACAATGAAATAGTTACTTCAAGATCTCATATCTCTCAGTTCTGGCTTGGGCATCAAATAGCTCTCGAAGATGTCAAAAGATCGATTGAGCATCCATATGCTCGTGCTGTTTTCGCAACTCAGGAGTCATGGATGCCAACATAATAAATGATGTTGTATCACTATCCACATTGTGCCTCTTGTGGATAGCATGCTCATCAGCATGAGCATCTTGGGCTGGTGGTGGTGGAATAGGAGCATCTGGCACGTAGAGCAACTTTTTTGATTTGAGAACGATTCTCAAATTTCTATACCAGTCGAGATAGTTTGATTCTGTTAACTCATTGATTTCCAAAATGCTATGTAAGTTCAAGTTCGTTGACTTGATGCAAGTGACCTAGATGTAAAGATAGAGAGCATTAGCTACTTGTATATGCACATGATATGCAAATAATTAGGACTTTAATTAAATGCATTTTTACTCCACTATTTTACTCAAACCAATAGCCCCCACTACTGATTTGGGAAAGCCCGTTGGAAGCTTTCTTAGTGGACCGGTATCTAAATTCCTTAAGAATAACCTTGGGTTTGCCCAACAAGCCACCCTTGAGTTCATTGGTAGGTATCCAATACCAATTACGTCGTATGTAACTACCGGATCATTGGGTGACTAACAGCTTTTAATCTTAGAGCATTTTGGGCTACCCCGAAAGAGGCACAAGGAGGATTAATTATATAAAGAACACAATTTCCTAAAATAGTAGGATTAGGTTGTGACTTCTTTATTTTATGGCCTTTAGATGTGGAAGGAGGTCAAGGGCAAGAATCACCTTATTGGGGTTATGAAATTGATTTGCTATACCAAGATAAGTTCTTTCATTAAAGTTATTTGTAAAATATAGCAATTGCAATATTGTCAAGTATTACGTTTTGCCATTGGAAATACAGGTTATGTTTTAAAATGTTCAGTATGGCTAGTTTTCTTATTTTTTTTTTCAACTCACACACTAATTTCTTAAATTAAAGAGATTTCAAAACAATTCACTTGACTTTTATACTAAAGGATTTGATCAAGGTTCTCCAAGTCAGGCTGGATATTATTATTATTATTATTATTATTATTATTATTATTATTATTATTATTATTATTATTATTATTATTATTATTATTATTATTATTATTATTATTATTATTATTATTACTCGGTGCTAATGAGTTGCCTGATGCAAAAACGTTAAGTACTCAATACTGGTAGACTACTAGAACTAGCCAAAGATAGAGTGAGCCAACTTTCCGGTGGGTGGCCACCTCCAGGAGGTGAAGTCCTGTTTTATTAGGCGACAGTAGAAGGAAGTTAGGCCATTCCAAGTTAGCAACAAGTTCTAAGTAGGATTGTATTTCTCCGGAATGGATAACCAGTAAGTTAGAGAGGTATGGGAGAAGAAGGAGTATCCCCACCCGTGGGCCGATCACCCACTGTACTATAATGAAAGGTTTCACAGTATAGGGTCATGATGCAAGGTTTTATGACTCAGGGCTATGATGCAGATTTTCATAGTCCACTTTATTGTTAAGTGATAATTTCTTTGAAATAAAGTTATTTATTGAGAATGCAACTTGAAAATACTACTCTTGTGTTTAAAACTGTTAATGTAACACCCCGCTACCTAGGCCCAATAGGGCCGGGAATGTCGCCCCATCCAAAGGACAAAGGGTCTTTATAATTAGGACACACAACAAAAATTTAAACAATACTTTGAAATTAAAAATTATTACAACCAAAAAAATTCAAGAACAAATCTGAAATAAAAAATGTTCACTCTTAACTTCCAAAGCAATACATAAAATAAATAACAGAATATCTTCCAAGTAGGCAACAACTAGCTACTCATCCCCACAGCAGGATTAACCTGAAAACATGATAAAAATGGCGATGAGATAAAAATCTCAGTAAGTCCATGTGTCCTTTGAGTGTTTAGTGAAAACAGTTCATGTATGCAAGGTGTAAGACCTTCATAAGAAAAAGTACTGGCAAGCAATAATCAATGTTAAAATCAAGAGTGGTATTTTGGCTTTCCAATACATGTACAATAAAATCAACCACTCAAAAGGGCAGCTATGGGTTACCACACGTTGGGCCCCATAACCATACAACGGTCAAAATGCCACATTTTGTGCAGACTGATAAAAAGGTAGGGGATCGGCCTATCGGGTAAGATACTCCTCCTTCTCTACACCCAAACAAAATTGGTTGTCCACTCCGGCAACACACAATCCACATGACTGAAACTTACTAGCTTGGACCGGCATGACTAAGTAGTACTGACATTTCTCAAAGTTAAGTTCATCTTTTGGAGGTGACCTCCTGCCAGAAGACTCCCTCTTGCTCTTCAAAACTAGTACTACTAGCCTACCCTTATTGAGTACTCAACGATGATTGTCCTACTTGGGAGAAAACTGGTAAAACATAGCTTTCCTTGAAAATGGCAATCAAGGGTTTCAAAATTCCTTGTCAAAATTAGTTTTAGAAATAGTCTGGTGTTTGATTAAAACTGCCTGTTGATTTTCAAACAATTAGTTTGACTAAAACAAGAAAGGAAACAGACCTTAATTGCCTTTACCAAATCAGTGTTCACATACTTCATGTTTAGCTTGCCATGGTAACTTTTTACAACAAACAAGTTTTATGTAGGAGCTAACCTGATCCTTTACTCGAGATAAATTAGAGATCTCCAAAAGCTGACCAACCCCGCCTGGGGTAAACATAAGCCATAATTAAACTCAAGCAAAAATTTGCTTTTATAAATAATACTAACTCCACTTACTACAATCATGACCCTAGTGTTCCAGACTTTAAGGCTAGATAATCAATATGGATTTTATATAATAAATTTAGCTTGATAATAAAATAATTAGGGTTTGTGAAATAGTTACTAATAAGTTGTAGGTTTAAATATTGTTATAAATAAACTAGGGTTCATTTGATGAAAGGTCCTAGGTCCTTGATGATATTATTTAAAATAATAATCCAGTAATGATTAGAAAATAATTGATAAATAAAATTAAAAATAAGTAAATCTTAATATGTTTTGATTAAAAGAAAAAAATAAATTTTATTAGTATTTATGAATATATAACTTACAAGATTAATATTTTACGTATCATGATTATTTATATAAAAGGTTTAATTTAATGTTATTATTATATATAATATTTTTATATTTTAATTTCAATAAAAGATATCATTTATTTGGTTAAAATATCATTATTTCATATAACAATCCAAATCCACATTTTCCTAGGGTTTTCGAAATCTCTAGAAGAAAATATAGTATTAACTTTTATTAAAGAAATAAAATTGGCTAACTTAAATAGATTCGGAACAACAAGGTCATGATCATAATTCCTATTGCTAACCATAATCATGAACATACACTCTACACCAATCAACAAACCATCCAAATCATGAATAAAAGCAAAGATCCAAATCTACTAACACATGATCCAATCTCCACTAAACATAATCATATTCATGGTCTCAACAAGAACACAGGAACATAAAACCCTATTCACCAAAGGCGACATAATATCTATCATGCTTAATCATTCATACTACTCACGACATGAAGGCATGCAAAAAACCCTAAAACATCATAAAATTCAACCAAGACAAATCATCATCATGCATCAATCCCAACTCCATCATATAAACACATGCATTCTCATACTCCAATCCCAACTCCATCATATATACGCATACTCAATCTCCAAACATAATCCATCCTTCTCCAACAACATCCAAAAGACATGAATCTCGAATTTAAAGAGAAGATTGAAGAGGCTTACTTGAATGATGGCTACCTTGAAGAAGTTTCAAAAGAATCCTCATGCTTGGAAAGCTTGATCCGTCCAAGGAGGAAGAAGAAAAATGGCCATGGTTGGAGTTACTTTTCGGCCAAGAGAGAGAGAGAGAGAGAGAGAGAGAGAGAGAGAGAGAGAGAGAGAGTTTATTAGTATATTCAATAACATCGAAGATGAAAGAAGACGGAGATAACCTACCATGTTTACCTTGAGAGTGTTCTTGAGTCTTTAAGAAAATTATGGTTTTTGATCCGGAAGTGGAACTTTGATTTCAACTTTTGATGTTATAAATTGCAGAAATGGATTCAAGAGAATGAGTAGATGTGATCTGGAGTTTTTGGAGAAGATTGAAGTGGTTTAGAGTGGTCCTAGGCGAGGAGAATGGTGGTGTGTGTTCTTGGTGTTCTTGGAGGTTTGGAGAGAATGGAGAAATGCTGGCCGAATTTTTGCTTGGAAAGAGTAGCCGAATGGATTGGAGAATTCTGGTGATTGAATTTTCAGTTTAGGATGAAAAAGGAAAGCCGGTTGTTTGAAATTCAAAAGGGGTAATTTAGGGAGTGAATTATGGTAGCAATTATGGTAAGAATATCTTGGTTGAGGGAGGTCTTTTGTGAGCTTCAATGGCCGACTGGTTTGGCTGGAATGTTGCTGAGATGAATGATGTTTTTGAATGAGCTTTTAGGGTGGCTGAATTATGGAGTGTAAGGGTGAGGAAATTTTCTGGATAGTTGAGGCTTAATCCATGGAAGTCTAATGAAATAATTTGCTGGAATTTTGGACTCCAATTGAAGGCTTGATTGCAGCTATTGATGGAGTGATTTAAGGGGTATCCATAGAGCTCTTTTTGTGCAGAACAATGGTGAAGATGATGAAGTTCAGTTCATGGCTGACCAAAGTGGGTTTTAGAGAAAGATGGAGTGAGTTTCGGACAAGGGTGAGGAGGGAAACAAAGCTGGAATTTCTGGTTGGTCTTTCGCATGACCTGCTGGAATTTCTGTGCATATTTTTCTGCCATGTTTTAGCCAACTTGCAGAAGATTTAAAGGCGTTTTGGAGGGTCCTTTAAGGCTAGTGTTCAGTCTTCTTTATGGTGGAAATACAGGGTTGAATTACTAGTTGAAAAGGTGGAAGAAACAGCTTGGTTCTTGGCTTACCAAGCTGCAAAAACTACCCTGGAATTTTCCTGGTTTCCACAGCTTTTGTGCAGTCCGGTTTTGGCTAAAGTTTTTGGTCTTCAAAATGAGTGAATTGGTTATTTTTCGGGCAGTATTTGAGAGGAGAAGATGGCTGAAGATTTCGACAATTGGACTAATCAAGAAGCTGGAAAAATTTCCAGATTACTACATGAAGAAGATGATTACTTATAAGTTGGGGTTTGGAGGTTCAACCATAGAGTTTACTTCCCTTGGGAACCTTCCATAACTCTTCCCCATTTTCAGATAAAATTCCATCCTCCAAGAGGCATTTTCGAAGCTTCAAAATCACAGAACCTTGTTGGAATTTTCTGGAAATAAAAGAAACGATAATTGAGCAACTTAATTGATCAAGAATTAAGGGAAGCTAGAGATCAAAAAGGGTATGAATCCCTTAGAAATTTTTGTAGGGCACAAGAGTAGGATTAGGAAATTCCTTTCATGTCTCCCCTAGGACAACATTCCTACTCCTCCCTAAGGCATGCAAGGCCGAAAATAGCCTACCTAACGAAAATAAAAGTTAATCATGCTAAAACTCAAATGATGGACTTTGAACTGAAGACCTCAATGATTAATTCTAAAGCTCTAAGCACTAAACAAAAATAACTCTTGTTCTTATTTTCTCTCGCAAATATTTTTCCCATTTAACCCACAAGTTATCTCCCTATTTCCACCTCAAGCAAAATCACCATTTTGCCCTTCTTACTCAATAAGCACAATTAAGCCTTCTAATCTACAAATCACAAATCTAAAGCATATAAAATCATACATAAATATATTCATGCATGCAAGAAAATATGATATGCTTCCCAGCCCCCCTTACCTTGAGGTTGGTTTTAATTGGGGTTTCACATCCTCCCCTCCTTAGGAGAATTTCGTCTCGAAATTCAGGCATACCTCTATCTCTGATCGGGATACTTCTGTTTTACCCACTCTTATGATTCCCATGTGGCATCTCGTGTGCCATGATGCTCCCACTGAACTTTTACCATCGGTATCTGCTTGTTCTGGAGATTCTTAATACTGCAATCCAATATTCTCACGGGTTTCTCCATAGCTCAGATCGGGTTGCAACACCAACGGCTCATCATTCAGAATATGACCGAGATCGGCATTGTACTTCTTCAGCTATGACACATCAAACACGTGATGAATTCCCGTCAATCTATCTGGCAAGTCTAATCGATAAGCTACCGGTCTAATCCTTTCCTTTATCGAGAACGGTCCCAAGTACCTCAGATTCAGCTTTCCACCTTTCAAATGCCACAAAATGCCTCTATTCGGTGTCAATCTCAGAAATACATTGTCTCCTACTTGAAAATCCAACTCTCTCCGCCTATTGTCTACATAGCTCTTCTGTCGGCTCTAAGTTGCCCTCAACCTTTCCCTGATTAACTTAACTTTGTCCAACATTTCCTGAACACAAACTTCTCTAGTTTTGCTTATGTGTCCATTTTTGGACCAACTCTAGTATAGCGGTACTTGACACTTGCGTCCATACGGTGCCTTATATGGAGCCATTCTAATCGAAGCCTGATAACTGTTATTAGAGGATAACTCCGCATACGTCAAACATTCAATCCACTTATCTCCAAAATCCAACACACAGGCTCTCAGCATATCTTCCAATATCTGTACAACCCTTTATGACTGCCCATCAATTTGCCGATGCACCATCGTACTGAACTTCAGACTCGACCCCATTAATTCTTGAAACTTGCCCCAAAATCAAGACATAAACCTCGGGTCTCAATCAGACACAATACTTGAAGGCACTCCATAGAGACGGACTATTTCTTGCACATAGGTCTGAGCCAACTTCTCCATGGAATCTCTTACATTCACTGGTATGAAATATGCTGATTTGGTCTGTGAAACCCCAGCCGAAACCAACCTTAGAGTAAGGGGGTTGGGATGCATATCATATTTTATTTCATGGTTAAATATATTCTCATATGAATTTTTATGTGTTCTGGATTCGAGTTTTATTGTCTTGAAGTCTTGTTGGTGAGTATTGTGGGAGAGGGGCAAAATGGTAATTTTTATCCGAGGTGAAAATAAGGAGATAGCTTGTGGATTGAATAGGAAATAATTTTTCTAGTAGAAATAGCAACAAGAGTTGTTGTGGTTTAGTGGTTAGAGCTTTGGAATTAATTCTTGAGGTCTTGGGTTCAAAGTCCATCATAGAAGCTTTAGCTTGAGTAAATTTTATTTTGCTTGGGAAAGGATGGTTTCGGCCTTAAGGGCCTAGATTAATGTGGTGATGATGTTCTAGGAGAGACAAGTAACCTCATTCCACTCATTTTACTCTTCTCGAAATTCTTATAGGGAAAATCATTCTTCCTTGATCTTTAGTTTTCCTTAGTTTCAACTCATTGGTTTGATCAAGATGTTCTAGCCTTTTTCTTTCCAGAAAATTCAGTAAAGTACTGAGGTCTTTTAGGATCGAAATGTCTTGGTAAAAGACTTCTTATGGTCTGAAAAATATGGAAGAGTTGTGAGGAATTTCAAGAGGAAAATTCCTCTAGTGAGCTTGCTGAAATTTTCCTCTAGCTTAGTTCATCTTTCTTCATAGAATGAGCTGGAATTTTCCAGCTTGTTGTACCTTCAAATGGGTGAAATTTTTAGCTAAAATTCCCTCCCAAATGCTACCAGAAAAATGGTCTTTAGGATCAGTTTGAAACCTGAAATTTTTTGTCCAATTTCGGACTGCTCAAGCTGGAGCAAAACAGGAAAAATTCATATACGAAAATCAACTTTGAGAGCTCCAAACCAAGCTGTTTTCTCCCAGATTTTGTGTAGCACCTTAGCCATGTTTTTCCTTCATAAAGAAGGCTGAAAACCAACCTTGAATACCCCTAAAACCCCCCTTCCAGCTCGCTGCAAAATGGATGGAACTGGCAGACGAAAATCTGCCAGAAAATTCACTGTGCAGCGAAAATTCTGTGCAGATTTTCGTCCAGCTTGTTTCCTATCTCTCTTCCAGCCAAAACACCAACCTTAATCTATCAAAACCTTCCTTAAACCTCCATCAATAGAGCTCCATTGATCCCCTTGAACTTCGGCATGAAATTCCATTAATGGCTGTCCAAAAATCTCTCAAACAAATCCCTGCAATTTAGCTTGATTGGTTTCCAAAATTTCAGCCATCTTATTTAGTAACCTTCCATAATATTTTGCTCAATGGACCAGACTTCTTCTTCATCATTGTACACCCTACTTTCAGCCACCATAAGCCTTCATAAGCCAGCATTAATCCCTCGAAATTCTACTCAAACAATCAGCCATGGCAGACTTCAAAGCTGTCCAAGCAATCAAGATATTCTTAGGATATTTACTTTCCAAATTCACTTCCTAAAAATATTCTACCAAGATTGTAACAACTAACCTTTCCTTTTCCTTTCCAAATCACAGAAACAACTCCCTAAACCCTACTGAAAATTGGCCAGCCCCTCTCTCACAGAAAATTCGGCAGCTGCAAATCCTTTCTCTTTCTCTCGCGATTTTCAGCAACCTCAAGAACACACACACGCACTACACCAAGAACACCTACTTCTTCTCTACACCTAATACCCCTCCAAACCATCTCAAATCCACTCAAAAACTTCCAGATTTGATCTACACATTGCTGTGAATCCATCAACACCATTATTAACATCAAACTCCTCCAAACATCTTGCTACTTCGGATCAAAACCAGAAATTTCTGTTAAGGTCAAGAATACCATCAAGGTAAACTTATTCTAGCAACTTCATCTTCTCTAACCTTAATCTCTAATGAGAACCTATGCGAATAAACATACTAATGATTTCTTTCTCTCTCTCTCTCTCTCTCTCTCTCTCTCTCTCTCTCGCTCTCTCCCCTCTCTTGGCCGAATGACTTTTTCTCCCATGAACATGCTTTCGCCATCTCCCATGGACAAAGTTAGACATCTAGGAGTTGAGATCTACTCTAAACTCCTTCAAAGCATTCATCAACCAAGTAAGTCCCTTCAACCTTTCTTTTAAACCCTAGATTCATGTCTCTACGATGATGTTGTTAGAAGGTGGAGGGCGAGGGGATGAAATATATATATATATATATATATATTGTTGAGATTGAAGTATGAATATATGTACGATTGTGAAGGAGATGGGATTTATGCATGGAAGGATTGTCTTGGATGATTATATGATGATTTGAGGTTGATGCACGTCATAGGTAGTATTTATGATGAAGTATGCTAGAGATTATGTCACCTCTGGTGAATAGGATTTATATTCATATTGGATTATTGAAGCCATGATCATATTTATGTTAGTAAGGGTTAGATCATATTTTGATAAATCAAGATCTATGCTTGTATGCATGATTTGGATGATTTGATTAATTGAAGGGTTGTATATGTTCATGGTTGTGGTTGGCTATAGGAATATGATCATGATCTAGTTGTCCCTAAGCTAAATTTTATTTCAATAATAAAATATTTAATAATATGATTTTTCTAGTAAAATTTTGAAAACCATGGGAAAATGTAGATTTGGTCTTTTATATAAAATAGTGATATTTTAGTCAAATAAATAATAGTTTTTGTTAGAAAAATAAAATATATAGATATTATAATATCAAATAAAGCTTTTTGTGAAAATAATCATAATAGGTAAAATATTTATTATTAAAATTTAATTTTTATCTTTTAATCAAACATATTAAAATTTATTTATTATTTTTCAAGCAACACTCATTAAAATTTATTTTCAACTAATTTTAACTATCAATTATTTTCTACCAATTAATTATTAATAAATTATTATTTTACCTAGTACCACCTAGGACTTTTCATCAAATAAACTCTAAATTATTTTAGCAAGATTTAAACCTTCAACTTACTGTACCTATTTCCCAAACTATAGTTATTTTAATATCAAACTAGAATTATTTTATAAACCCCTTTTATTTATTATTGAGCCTTGAAGCTTAGGACACTAGGGATATGACTGTAGTAAGTTGAGTTAGTTTTATTTGAGAAAGTGAGTCTTTGGCTTGAGTTTGATTGTGGTTTGTATTTACCCTATGCGGGTTAGGTCGGCTATTGGAGACCTTTGTTGTGAGCAAGGATCAGATAAGCTCCTGCATAAAACCTATTTGATGAAAAATGATTTTTTTTATGGCAAGCCAAATGAAGAGTGCATGGTCACTCATTTCTGTAAAGGCAATTGAGGATTATTTCCACTCCCATTTCAGACAAATAAATTATTTGTAAATCAAGGGGCGGTTTTACTCAAAACCTAAAATTCTTTCTAAAACCAGTTTTGACCCAAACTTTGGAAAACCTTAATTGCCATTTTCAAGTGGAACTGTGTTTTGTTCATTTTCTCCCCAAGTGGGATATGTTACGTTGAGTACTCAATGGGGGTATACTGGTAGTACTAGTTTTGAAGAGCAAGAGTGAGTCTTCTGGCAGGAGGCCACCTCCAGAAGATAAGCTCAACTTAGAGAAACGTCAGTACTACTTAGTCAGGCCGGTCCGAGCTAGCAGTTTGTTTTATTTCAGTCAAGTGACTGTGTTTTGCCAGAATGGACACCCGGTTGTTGTTTGGCTATAGAGAAGGAGGAGTATCTTGCCCGGTAGGCCGATCACCTACCTTTTGTCAGTCTGCACAAAGTGTTAGGCATTCTGACCGGTTATGGGGCCCAACGTGTGGTAACCCATAATCCTTTCTTTCAAGTGGTTGATCTTATAAATTATGTACAGCTAGATGAGCCAAAATGCCACTCTTATTTTTGAACATCATTCATTGTTTGCCAGTATTTCTTTTGTCAGTCTGCACAAAGTGTGGCATTCTGACCATTGTATGGTTATGGGGCCCAACGTGTGGTAACCCATGACCACCTTTATGAATGGTTGATTTTATTGTGCACTTGTATGGTTTCAAAAAGAGGAAAACACCACTCTTGCTTTTGACTAATGTTTATTACTTGCCAATATTTCTCTTATAAAGATTTCACACTTTGCATCCACGAACTGTTTTCACTGAACACCCAAAGCACACACGGACTTACTGAGATTTCTGTCTCATCACCTTTTTACCATGATTTCAGGCCGATCCTGCTGTGGGGATGAGTAGCTATTGTTATCTGCCTTGGAAGAGAATGTTGTCTTTTATTTTTATGTATTGCTTTGGGGAGTTGAGAGTGGATGATTTTATTTATGGATTTGTTTCCTTTTGGGAATTCGTGAATTTATTCTTGGGATGTAATAAATTTTAAGTTAAATTATTATTTTTATTTTGCTATTTTATTTGTGTGACCTAGTTATAAAGACCCCTTGTCCTTTGGACGGGGCGACATCCCCAGCCCTGGCGGGCCTAGGTAGCGGGGTGTTACATGGTCAGTCAATCCACTACCACCCATTTGGTGTCCTTCCAGGTCCTAAACATAGGAAGTCCGGTGACATAATCCATGGTCACTTCCTCCCACTTCCATTCAGGTACTGGCAACGGTTGCAACTGTCCTGCTAACTTTTTATGCTCCGCTTTGACCTTCTGACAGGTGAGACATGTTAAGACATATTTAACCACATCCTACTTCATCTGGGCCACTAATAGGCCCTTTTCAGATCCTGGTACATTTTGACTTCCCCTGGATGAATGGCGTACTTGCTCTTATGCGCTTCTCCCAATATCCAATCCTTCAATTGATACTCTCTGGGCACACACAACCGATCCCTGAAATACAAAACTCTTGCCTCATCTTGCCGGAATTCACTGCCTTGCCGTTTAAGCTCATTGTCCTTGAAAAGCTGAAATTCTGCGCTACTTTGCTGAGCTTCCACAATTTCCTGCCTTCGATCTATTGTTAACTTCAGGTTGCTAACAATAATTCTCTTCTCTTGCACTTCCACTCTTCTGTCCAACACATCCTGAACTATTTGAATCTCCTACACTCTTAATCTGGCCATACTAACTTTTCTGCTCAGGGCAGCAGCAACAATATTGGCCTTCCCGGGGTGATAATTGATTGGACAATGGTACTCTTCTAAAAATTCCATCCACCTTCGCTGTCTCAGATTCAAATCCTTCTGGGTGAAGATGTACTTCAGGTTCTTGTGGTCAGTGAACACTTCATATTCCACCCCGTATAGATAGTGTTGCCATTTCTTGAGAGTTAACACAATGGCTGCCAGCTCTAGATCATGCTTAGGGTAGTTGACTTCATGAGGCCTCAACTTCCGGGAAGCATAAGCGATCACTTTCCGGTATTACATCAAAACTGCTCCCAATCCTTCCTTCAAAGCATCGGTATACAGAGTGTAAGGCTTATCTCCCTCTGGTAGACTCAACACAGGTGTTGTCATCAATCTTCGCTATAGCTCTTGGAAACTCTTCTCACATTTTTCACTTCAAACGAACGGAACATCTTTTCTCAGCAGTCAGGTCATAGGCGATGCAAGCATTGAAAATCCTTTGATGAACCTCTTATAGTATCCAACCAATCCCAAAAAGCTTCGAATCTCGGTGATGTTCTCCGGTTGCTTCTAGTCTGACACTGCTTCAACCTTTGCTGGGTTTACGTTGATTCCCTTCTTAGTCATCACGTGGCCAAGAAATGCTACACCATCTAGCCAGAACTCACACTTGCTAAACTTGGCGAAATGCTTGTGCTCCTGCAGCTTCTCCAATACGAGTTGCAGATGCTCTGCATGCTCCCCCGGACTCTTGGAATAAATTAGAACGTCATCGATAAAGACCACCATGAAGTTGTCCAAATAGGGTCGGAACACTCGATGCATCAAATCCATAAACACTGCTGGAGCATTGGTCACCCCGAACGGCATTACCACGAACTCATAATGCCCATATCTGGTGTTGAAGGCCGTCTTTAGGATATCCTCCTCTTTTATCTGCACTTGATAGTACCCTTGCCTCAAGTCCAATTTGGAGTAGCAACTGGATCCTTGTAACTGGTCAGACAGCTCATCAATCAGCGGCAGGGGATACTTGTTCTTGATCGTCAGATTGTTCAAGCCCCAATAGTCAATACACAGTCTCAGAGTCCCGTCCTTCTTCTTCACAAACAGTATGGGTGCTCCCCAGGGCGATGTGCTAGGTCTGATGTAGCCTTGCTTCACTAACTCTTCTA
This sequence comes from Voacanga thouarsii, assembly GCA_026120185.1. Classification (NCBI taxonomy): domain Eukaryota; kingdom Viridiplantae; phylum Streptophyta; class Magnoliopsida; order Gentianales; family Apocynaceae; genus Voacanga; species Voacanga thouarsii. The sequence goes on along the minus strand of JANUWF010001273.1, from coordinate 125,747 downwards.
ACTACTCCTTCAGTTCTTTCAACTCTACCGGTGCCATCTGATACGGGGTCCAAGATACTAGTTCGGCTCCCGGAACTAGGTCAATGGTGAATTCAACTTCTCGGCTAGGAGGTAGAAAGGTAAGTTCTGCTGGAAATACATCGGGAAAGTCCTTCACTACCTTGGTGTCCTCCAGAGTGCACTAGTCCTTTGGCTTGTTTATCACATACACTAAGTATCCTTGACATCCTTGCTTCAGCAATTTCCGGGCCTTAGTCCCCGCTATCAAATACTACAATTCTTTCACTCTCTTGCCATCGAATTCCAACACATCACAACCCGGTCTAATGAACTGGACTGATTTATTCTTATAGTCTACTCTAGCCCCATGATTTGCTAGCCAATCCATTCCCAATATCAAATCATAATCCTCAATATCCAACACTATCAAATCTCCCTCCAAGCTTTCTCTCCCCACATCAATTTTGCAATGTCGCACATACCGATCTGCTTGCACCATATTTCCCAAAGGTGTACTTACCAATAAGGTAAAAGGTAGCTCCACTCCATCCCAACCCAAATGACATGCATAGATCTTGTTTAAATAGGAATGAGTAGAGCTAGGATCTATCAATGCATTAACGAAACGTCCTTGGATAGTAAACGTACCTTCCACTACTACTGCATTGGTCCCAACCTCCTCTCTACTAAGAGCGAATACCTTGGCTTTCACTTGAGGCTTCGGTGCTCCACTCCCGGATGCTCCCATGGCATTAGCTCTATTGGGTCCCGGATTCCCTTGCTCGACTTGGTGCAGTTTAGGGCAGGCGTTCTGCAGGTGGTTCGGGTTACCGCAGTGATAATATTTCCGTTCACCTCCCTTGGACCAATAGTTTTTCTCTATGTGGCCTATTTTCCCACACTACCAGCATAACAAAATGTTTTGCGCAGGTCCAACTAGTGCTACCCGAGCTTACTTTCCCCGATTCTGCCACTATTGGTTGGCAAGGTGCTTGTTGGATTGCTGTCTCTAGAAGTGTCCCTGAGGTTGCCTTGGTGGCTAGAAAGTCCTCGACGCTATTTTGCTGCGGTCCTCATTTTCTGTTCGGGTAGCTGCGTCCACAGTCCCCGAATAGGTTGTTGGAGGAGTAGGTGCCAACACCCTCCTCAATTCCTATCTCAATCCCTTGACAAACTGCCTCATCCTATTCTGCTCAGTGTCCACTAGCCTCTTGCAATACTTTGATACCTGAGTGAACCGTGCTGCATGCTGGGCCACTGTTATGCCTCCGTATTTTAAATTCTGGAACTTGTCCTCCCGCTTTTCCACTATCTACAGAGGGATATACTCAGTTCTACATACTTCTATAAAGTTGGACCACGTCTATTCCTGATCAATCATCTCCCAGATATCTTGAAGCCACAGCCACCGTGCCCGAGCTAGGCCCCTCAAACAGAATGCAGCAAACTTAACCATTCGCTCTTCAATGTGCTGGAGCGTTGCAAATATGTCTTCCATCTGCTCGATTTATTGCTCAGCTTTCTGATCTTACTCAGCTTCGCCCAAGAAGACGGGTGGTTGAAATTTCAAAAACCATTCTAATGCCTCATCTTCTCCCTTGGGGTTTCTCTGCTCAGTCAGGGTCTGCAGAATCTCTGCCATCTTACTGAATGCTTACCCCATCGTCACATCAACCGGTGCTTCAGACCCCATTCCCATATCTGGTTCACTCTCATTACCCCGGTTCAGTGATTGCATCTGGGTTGTCTCAACTTCTAGTGCCACATGATCTGCTTCCGGAATTCTCCTGCTTGACGAAGCTGCATGGCGCTTGGGTGCCATTCTAAACTATACCCAAATGATAATTTTATGCATTCAATAATTAAATCATTTTAGTTGAGCATGCATTCTCAATCAGATATAATTAAAAGAAAATCATATGCAAGCTTTTGTGTAAAGAATTTCTCATAAATGTTCTCTCAAATCTTAGAGTACTCAAGTACTCTTATTTGCATAAATTTGAATTTAAAAAAAAATAAAACTCCATAAAATTTTACGAAAAACAATAAATAAACATCCTGATCATAATAACTCTCAGCCCTCTAGTCCACATCAGAATCTTTAGGATCAGCCTCATACAACCATCCCCCAGAGTTCTTAGAGAAATCTATCCCAACTCCACTTATAGACCCCTCCATTAGCTTTTTCCCGGGACGCCTAGAACTCTCCTCAGTCTCAACCTAGTTGGGTGGAGGAATGAAACAAGGCCTAGGTGGAGATTCATAATCTATCTCTCTCAGGTCATCACTATCTGCTGATAAACCAACTATGGGGCTAGGAGGGTGGGGAACATACTCCACGTCAAGCTCCTCATCTTCACTATCAGAACTCAATTCTATCACAGGTATTAGGGGTGGCTCATTGATCGGAACCTCATCATCACTGCTATCTTCCAAAGGGATAACTGGCTGAGCAGTAGGCTGAGGTACTGGAAGGTCTTCTGGGTAGATAGGGATAGGAGGATGCCATTCCTGCCCCTTCCTCGTGGTTCTAAGCATTCTAACCATCCTACAACATAAATAAGACAGGTTAGATAAAAATTTGAAATTAAATAAATAGAACATATACTACCAATATTTGCCTAAACTTAGTCTCTGATACCACTTGTAACACCCCGCTACCAAGGCCCAACAGGGCCGGGGATGTCGTCCCGTCCAAAAGACAAGGGGTCTGTATAACTAGGACACACAACAAAAATTTAAACAATACTTTGAAATTAAAACTTATTACAACCCAAAAATTCAAGAACAAATTCGAAATAAAAATTGTTCACTCTCAACTCCCAAAGCATTACATAAAATAAATAACAAAATATCTTCCAAGTAGGTAACAACTAGCTACTCATCCCCACAGCAAGACCAACCTGAAATCATGGTAAAATGGGTGATGAGATAAAAATCTCAGTAAGTTCTTGTGTGCTTTAAATGTTCTGTGAAAACAGTTCATGTATGCAAGATGTAAGAACTTCATATGAAAAAGTACTGGCAAGCAATAAACAATGTTAAAATCAAGAGTGGTGTTTTGGCTTTCCAACCATACATATACAATAAAATCAACCACTCAAAAGGGCGGCCATGGGTTACCACACGGTGGGCCCTATAACTATACAACGGTCAGAATGCCACAATTTGTGCAGACTGACAAAAAGGTAGGCGATCTGCCTACCGGGTAAGATACTCCTCCTTCTCTACACCCAAACAAAGCCGGTTGTCCACTCCAACAACACACAGTCCACACGACTGAAACTTACTAGCTCAGACTGGCATTACTAAGTAGTACTGACGTTTCTCTAAGATAAGTTCATCGTCTGGAGGTGACCTCCTGCCAGAAGGCTCCCTCTTACTCTTCAAAACTAGTACTACTAGCCTACCCTTATTGAGTACTCAACGATGATTGTCCCACTTGGGAGAAAACTGGCAAAACATAACTTTACTTGAAAATTGCGATCAAGGGTTTCTAATGTCCTTGTCAAAATTAGTTTTAGAAACAGTCTGGTGTTTGATTAAAATTACCTGTTAATTTTCAAATAATTAGTTTGACTAAAACAAGAAATGAAACAGTCCTTAATTGCCTTTACCAAATCAGTGTTCACATACTTCGTGTTTAGCTTGCCATGGTAACCTTTTACAATAAACAAGTTTTATGCAAGAGCTTACCTGATCCTTTGCTCGAGATAAATTAGAGATCTCCAACAGCTGACCTAACCCCGCCTGGGGTAAACATAAGCCATAATTAAACTCAAGCAAAAATTTGCTTTCATAAATAATCCTAACTCCACTTACTACAATCATGACCCTAGTGTTCCAGACTTTAAGGCTAGATAATCAAAAAGGATTTTATAAAATAAATCTAACTTGATAATAAAATAACTAGGGTTTGTGAAATAGTTACAAATAAGTTGTAGAATTAAATATTGTTACAATTAAACTATGGTTCATTTGATGAAGGGACCTAGGTCCTAGATGATATTATTTAAAATAATAATCCAGTAATGATTAGAAAATAATTGATAAATAAAATTAATAATAAGTAAATCTTAATATGTTTTGATTAAAAGATAAAAATAAATTTTATTAGTATTTATGAATATATGACTTACAAGATTAATATTTTACCTATCATGATTATTTATATAAAAGGTTTTATTTAATGTTATTATTATATATAATATGTTTTATATTTTAATTTTAATAAAAGATATCATTTATTTGGTTAAAATATCATTATTTCATATAACAATCCAAATCTACATTTTCCCAAGGTTTTCAAAATCTCTAGAAGAAAGTATAGTATTAACTTTTATTAATGAAATAAAATTGGCTAACTTAAATAGATTAGGAATAACAAGGTCATGATCATAATTCCTATTGCTAACCATAATCATGAACATACACTCTACACTAATCAACAAACCATCCAAATCGTGAATAAAAGCATAGATCCAAATCTACTAACACATGATCCAATCTCCACTAAACATAATCATATTCATGGCCTCAACAAGAACACGGGAACATAAAACCCTATTCACCAAAGGCAACATAATATCTATCATGCTTAATCATTCATACTACTCACGAAATGAAGGCATGCAACAAACCTTAAAACATCATAAAATTCAACCAAGACAAATCATCCTCATGCATCAATCCCAACTCCATCATATATACGCATACTCAATCTCCAAACATAATCCATCCTTCTCCAACAACATCCAAAAGACATGAATCTCGAATTTAAAGAGAAGATTGAAGAGGCTTACTTGAATGATGGCTGCCTTGAAGAAGTTTCAAAAGAATCCTCACGCTAGGAAAGCTTGATCCGTCCAAGGAAGAAGAAGAAAAATGGCCATGGTTGGAGTTACTTTTCGGCCAAGAGAGAGAGAGAGAGAGAGTTTATTAGTATATTCAATAACATCGAAGATGAAAGAAGACGGAGATAACCTACCATGTTTACCTTGAGAGTGTTCTTGAGTCTTCAAGAAAATTATGGTTTTTGATCCGGATGTGGAACTTTGATTTCAACATTTGATGTTATAAATTGCAGAAATGGATTCAAGAGAATGAGTAGATGTGATCTGGAGTTTTTGGAGAAGATTGAAGTGGTTTAGAGTGGTCCTAGGCGAGGAGAATGGTGGTGTGTGTTCTTGGTGTTCTTGGAGGTTTGGAGAGAATGGAGGAATGCTGGCCGAATTTTTGCTTGGAAAGAGTAGCCGAATGGATTGGAGAATTCTGGTGATTGAATTTTCAGTTTAGGATGAAAAAGGAAAGCCGGTTGTTTGAAATTCAAAAGGGGTAATTTAGGGAGTGAATTATGGTAGCAATTATGGTAAGAATATCTTGGTTGAGGGAGGTCTTTTGTGAGCTTCAATGGCCGACTGGTTTGGCTGGAATGTTGCTGAGATGAATGATGTTTTTGAATGAGCTTTTAGGGTGGCTGAATTATGGAGTGTAAGGGTGAGGAAATTTTCTGGATAGTTGAGGCTTAATCCATGGAAATTTGACGAAATAATTTGCTGGAATTTTGGACTCCAATTGAAGGCTTGATTGCAGTGATTGATGGAGTGATTTAAGGGGTAGCCATGGAGCTCTTTTTGTGCAGAACAGTGGTGAAGATGATGAAGTTCAGTTCCTGGCAAACCAAGGTGGGTTTTAGAGAAAGATGGAGTAAGTTTTGGATAAAGGTGAGTAGGGAAACAAAGCTGGAATTTCTGGTTTGGCTTTCGCATGACTTGCTGGAATTTCTGTGCATATGTTTCTGCCATGTTTTAGCCAACTTGCAGAAGATTTGAAGGGGTTTTGGAGGGTCCTTTAAGGCTGGTTTCCAGCCTTCTTTATGGAGGAAAGATAGGGTTGAATTGCTGGTTGAAAAGGTGGAAGAAACAGCTTGGTTCTTGGCTTACCAAGCTGTAAAAACTACCCAGGAATTTTCCTGGTTTGCACAGCTTTTGTGCAGTCCGATTTTGGCTAAAGTTTTCTGTCTTCAAAATGAGTAAATTGGTTATTTTTCTGGCAGTATTTGAGAGGAGAAGATGGCTAAAGATTTCGACAATTGGACTAATCAAGAAGCTGGAAAAATTTCCAGATTACTACATGAAGAAGATGAATACCTATAGGTTGGGGTTTGAAGGTTCAACCATAGAGTTTAATTCCCTTGGGAACCTTCCATAACCCTTCCCCATTTTCCGATAAAATTCCATTCTCCAAGAGGCATTTTCGAAGCTTCAAAATCATAGAACTTTGTTGGAATTTTCTAGAAATAAAAAAAAATGATAATTGAGCAACTTTATTGATCAAGAATTAAGGGAAGCTAGAGATCAAAAAGGGTATGAATCCCTTAGAATTTTTTGTAGGGCACAATAGTAGGATTAGGACATTCCTTTCATGTCTCCCCTAGGACAACATTCCTATTCCTCCCTAAGGCATGCAAGGCTGAAAATAGCCTACCTAATGAAAATAAAAGTTAATCATGCTAAAACTCAAATGATGGACTTTGAACTCAATACCTCAATGTTTAATTCCAAAGCTCTAACCACTAAACCACAACAACTCTTGTTGTTATTTTCTCTCCCAAATATTTTTCCTATTTAACCCTCAAGCTATCTCCCTATTTCCACCTCAAGCAAAATTACCATTTTGCCCTTCTTACTCAATAAGCACAATTAAGCCTTCTAGTCTACAAATCACAAATCCAAAGCACATAAAATCATACAAAAATATATTCATGATGCAAGAAAATATGATATGCATCCTGGATCCCCTTACTCTAAGGTTGGTTTTAATTTGGGTTTCACAATTAACTATGACTGCAATTGTGCTTTTGGTTTTTCAAAATGTATATCACGAAATTTTTTCAAATGAACACTCTCACACACAAAGGACTTACAAGAAATTTATTTTGTCATATTATTTGTGCATATTTTCAGGTCGTGAGCACTATTAACAAAGTCGGGGTTAGAGCTCAAGATCTTGTACTTTATATTTTAGCTATTTTTCCAAGAGGCAATGTTCTATCAAACTTTGTTTTGAGAACTCTGTATAAGTTTTACTCGAGCTGTATTACATTTAATTTTTGTTTGAGGTAATATTTGGATGAGTTATTTATTTACCTCGTTATAAATACCCCTTATCCATTTGATGGGATGACATTCCCACCTCTTTTGGGATATGTATGTATAGGGGTGTTACAAGTGATATCAAAGCCTAGGTTTAGGCTTAACTTAATGGATTTAGAATTTTAAGTTTTATGATTTTTGGTAAGCTAAGTGTATTTTCTGTGAATAAGATTGTTAGAGCGTATAAGACTACCGCATAGCTATAGCCGTTGTGAAGTCCTACACCTGTCATAACTTAAGCACTTGTTGATATGTATACATTGTATAGTAGTAGTAACTCAAAGATTAGAACCCAAAAGTTAATCTATAGCCCAGGATGACGATCCTAGAAAGATGAATTTCAAGAAGTGTAAGACTGAGGTTAAGAACATGGTTAGGGGTATCTTTTGATTAATGGGAGCTTAGAAATAGGGATTTTAGTTGTGATTTGGGATTTTGAAATTCGTACTTTGGAGATTTCTGATTTTCTGTTATGCCTGCTAATTATGTGTGAATAAAGGGGCATTACATACAATGCGCTTTGATTATGTGTGGTGTAGATTATGTGAAATATCTAGCAATATCTTTATACGTCTTTTATCTGACTGAGCAAGATGTATGAATGTACTTATTTTTAGTTCATGGCATATTTGCATTTTAATTTTAGCCCAGAATAATTGGCTTGAGGAATGCTACCTCGAAGGGTATCTAGAGATTGCGTGTGAGTATAATTTGGAGAAGCGATGTTTATGGAAAGTAGATATTGTTTACAATTGTACTACTATAGTGGACGCAACCACACTAACAAATGAGGAAGACCTAGATAGGATGACTTTGAAGGGTGGATCGCGATTATAGAAGTAAAACAGAAAGCACAAAAAACTATAGAAAAACAACAGTGGAAGCAATTTTGCCTCTGTGTTTAATTGTCTGTGTTGACAACTCAAGTTGAACAAGGGCAGAGGGAACATTTGAAACCTCTTTCCTTGAAAATGAATCCGATTGTTGTTCAGCAAGTCTCCTATTCTGGTGCATGAATGCAAGACTTGATGTTTTAGGAATATGACTGATACCTAAAACGCGATGAATGCTTATGGATGAAAGAGAAAAAGGTCTACTCTCTTGAATAATTGCTACCGAGCGATTATCAAAGTAGTTTATAGTTTTCTTACTACTCTACACTTAGAGTGAAAAAAAAAAATATAGACAGAACACTATGGCATACAGAGAAAGACGATCCATAGGGTATTCTATTTTTTTTTTCTTCCACCCGATTACCCCAAAATGATTTACCATGATAAGACATAAACCTCACTAGAAGATATCTACGGATATCTAGGAGCCATCTTCGGGATTTTGAAAACAAAACTAGAGAAGCCCATATCAAGCAAAAATCTGTTTAGCGTCCAAAACCCGGTCAAGCCTTAACTATAGACTTTCGGTCTAGCCTATTAGATCGAGTTTTTAATTAATTTAATTATTCCTAGACTAGTAGAAGCTCAATAACTTAATTAATTAAATAACCCAAATGTGCCAGATTAATTCTCAAGCCTTTCCTAGTTGAGACCAGGTTAATCTTAATTATTCAATCTAAGCTCAAGCCATAAATAATTAATTCACCAACCAAACTAGGAAATTGATTTATTCTCTCCTTGGGCCGTTTATTTTATTCTAACCCAATAATTAAACCAAGCTACCTGAATGAAAAAAAAAAAAACCCCCCATTTTATTTAGACCAATTTCTCAACCCAAATTCATCAGGACTTATGGGCTATTTCGAGGACCAGAAGACACATCGCCTTGGCTACTAAAGTGACAAAAATACCACTGCTATAGAAATAGTTGTATTTTGCATTTTAAATATTTTATAATATTACCATAAAGAAATATTGACTCTAAGGACAATACTGCGTTAACAATGTCTCCGACCTACAACTGTTATAACAAATATACCCATCTAGGTAACATCGTATATTCAAAGAGGAAGAGTGTACTAACACCTCTCAAAATGACATTACCATCCTTACATCTCTAGTTCAATGATCCATGACTTCTTAGAATGTTTCTTCTTTTCAAGAGAGCTACCCTAAAACAAACATCCAAGTCATTTTTCCTAAGGCCCTGGATTATTAGATCATTCGAACACTCTCAAAGGGCGATATAGCAAAGAAGCTATCTTGTACGAGTATGTCTTAACTAACTAGTCACATATACCTAACATATAAGTATATTAGTCCTACGATAGAACCTCAACTATAGTATATCAAAACATACGCTTCTAGCTTCGCCAGACAACCAACCTATACTCAAGCCGCAAGGTATAAGTTCACGTTGCAGCAATAGTAGTCTGGGTTTTTACAATTATAGTACTTTTAGAAACTACTACTACAGGTCCAATTCTACGTAATCAAAATACACTTATGTTATGAAGTGGGAGGACTACCCATTACCTAAAGATAAATCATTCCCCAACTAGAATTCACAACATAATAACCTTATCATAATGAGATTCCCACTCTCATCATCTAGTTAAGAACAACAGTTTATGTGTTAAATAATCCGTGAATCATACCTTATTGTAAAACACCTACATTTACATGAATCACTTACCTAAACACAATGAGTATTTTTCTATGAAATTGTGCATAAATTAAAATACAAAAACCCAAACAATTTATGAGAATAAATCTTTCATTAATTTAATTGAAATTACATCAGAATATAGTTTTAGTGGGCATACATTCTAACAATCTCTTACTTGCACTCTAAGGCAATGTAAGTCTATAGGTGTCCACTCCTATGGTGTCTAAATGTCTTCTAAAGACTTTTCCTACCAAAGGATTAGTGAATGGATCAGCTAGATTATTCTCTAAGGCTATCTGTTCCACCACGACTTTTCATCTCTAAATAAATTCCCAGATCAGGTGGTACTTCGTCTCTATATGCTTCCCCTTCTTCTAGTTCCTCAGTTCTTTGAATTGTAAAAATTGTGTTTGTGTTGTTGCAAAACAACACAATTGGCTTGTCCATCTGTGGCACTACTCCAAGTTCTATGAGAAACTTCTGCAGCCAAACTGCTTCTTTGTATTCTTCCAAAGCTGCTATGTACTCAGCTTCCATGGTTGTGTCAACAATGCATGATTATTTAATGCTTCTCCATAAAATAGCACCTACAGACAAGGTGAAGACATATCCACTAGTGGATTTTCTCTCATCCTTATCTGTCTAGAAATCTAAGTCTGTGTATTCCTTAGGAATGTTAGGTATCTCAGCTCGTATCCTATACGACGCAGCGAAAAATAAATCGAGATACCCTCCCAGGACTCTTCTATGCGTGGAAAACAAGACATAACGACAATAAAGGCAACAACTTTTACCTTTGAGTGATCGTATGAAGAACAAAATTTTCTTCTTCAAGTTAAGGCGCGATCCAGCAATCCTCGTGATCAACCTCCACGTGAGTTGAAAGTCTACCCACTATAATCAAAGTGTGTGATTATCTCTAATAGTAATCCACACAGAGGAATACTCAAGCACCAAAATTTATGTGCTAGCAGAAAAATATGGCGGCTAGGTTTTTCTTTCAAGAAGAAAACGAGAGAGAGAGAGAGAACAAGAGGCTGATTTCGTGTATCTTGCTCTAGGATTTTTTTTTTTCTAATTTTAGCTTAAGTTTTTTGTGTGTATATTCACCAATATACACGAAATTCCCTTACCAAAAAACAAGGGATTCTAATCCCATTACAATTCCCTAATTGAAATTGGGAACATCAAGTTCTCTTAATTACAATTTGGACCATAAATTATAACAAATTATAATTTGTCCATAGAAACTTCTCTTTCTCTCAATTAACCCCACTATGTTATCAAAAAACGTCTTGAGTATATAATCCTATATTGTGTGTGACCTATTGGGTTTCCCAATTAATTGGTAGCGAACATGAATTAATCCAAATGTCTTTGAGATTAATAATCCATAATTAATTAGAATTAATCCTATTAATTCTAATCAGGATTGGTTTATTAATTCATCAATTAATAAACCCATATTCCAATATCATGAGCGGTATCTAACAACACATCATAACCACCCAAGAGTACAAGAAGTCAAGTGGCTTTACATGAACCCTTCAATAACAAACTTCAGTGCAATCAACTCCTTTCACCATACAATATCTCATTCTGTTTGGAGTACGGAATTAGTGCCAACTCCCTCCAGAATTAATTCTAGCCCGAATACAATAGTACTTGTACCAGGAACCCACTACTCTGGATGTGTATCAATTGGATATGTTTCCAATACACAATTACCTTGGCCAAGGACTTTCGAGTAGTAATTCCTACAAGTGGCCGTGAGATATTCGCCCCTACTATTAGGAATGGTGAATCCTTTATTGACCCTCTCAACTACTTTTGTTTACCTCACCATGTACCCAATATCCATCCCATAGGCGGCCCTCGATCGAGCTCCGGAGATTGGAATCAAATTACAAGGCTTATGTAACACCCCACTACCTAGGCCCACTAGGGCTGGGGATGTCGCCCCGTCCAAAGGACAAGAACTAGGTCACACAAATAAAATTGCAGAATAAAAATAATACTTTAACTTAAAAATTTATTACAACCCAAAATATTCCAAGAATGAATCCATGAATTCCCAAAACAAAAACATAAATAAAATTATCCATTCTTGTCTCCCCAAAGCAATACATAGAATTAAATGACAACAATCTCTTCCAAGGCAGATACTACTAGCTACTCATCCCCACAGCAGGATCGACCTAAAATCATGGTAAAAAGGTGATGAGACAGAAATCCCAATAAGTCCGTGTGTGGTTTGGGTGTTTAGTGAAAGCAGTTCATGGATGCAAAGTGCGAAATCTTTATAAGAGAAATATTGGCAAGCAATAACCATTAGTTAAAAGCAAGAGTGGCGTTTTAGCTATTCTAGCCATACATGATCAACAAAATCAACCACTCATAAGAAAGGATTATGGGTAACCACACGTTGGGCCCCACAACCGGATGGTCAATATGCCACACTTTGTGCGTACCGCAGGTTAGAATGCCACACTTTGTGCAGACTGACAAAAGTAGGTGATCGGCCTACTGGGCAAGATACTCCTCCTTCTCTATACCCAAACCATAACCGGGTGTCCATTCCGGCAAAACACAGTCACTTGACAGAAAAGAACACTGCTAGCTCGGACCGGCACAACCCACTGGACTGACGTCCTATCCGGGAAGGACTCACCCCTCAGAGGTGGCCACCTACTGAGAGACTTACCCTAACCCCTCAAGGACTAGTCCTAGTAGTCCACCCTTATTGAGTACTCAACGACGTTTCCCACTTGGGATAAAATGAACAAAACATTATTCTACATGAAAATGGCATTTTGACGGTCTCAAAAGTCCTTGCAAAAATCAACTTTAGAAAGAGTTTGAGTTTGGCAAATCTGCTCCTTGATTTTTAAATAATTCAAATGTTTGAAATAAGAGAGAGTTCAACCCTCAATTACCTTTACATAAATGAGTGTCCATACACTCTACATTTGGCTTGCCATAAGAAAAACATTACACATCAATCAGGTTTTATGCAGGGGCTTACCTGATTCTTGTTCACAACAACAGGGTTTCCAATAGCTGACCTAACCCCACATGGGCAAATACAAATCACAATCAATTCTAAGCAACAATCCACTTCCTCAATTTTAAATCAACTCCTACCATGATCCTAGCGTCCCAAGCTTTAAGGTCAAACAATACATAAATGGGTTTATAGGTTGTGCCTAATTTGATATTTAAAATAATTAATGGTTTGGAAAATAATTTCTAATAAGTTGAAAGTTTAAATCATGCTGGGGAAAATTTAGAGTTTATTTTGCTCAAGAGTCCTAGCTAGTAATAAGTAAAATAATGATTTAATAATAGTTTAGTTGTTAGAAAATAATTGGTTGCTAAAACTAGTTGAGATTAAATTTAATGAGTCTTGCTTGAAAAATAATAAGTAAACTTTTTAAAAAGGGATTTGATTTAATAAATATTTTACTAATTATGATTATTTCCATAAAAGGCTTCAATTGATTTCTTTATTTTAAATAATATTTTTTTTATTTTATTTTCTAGCAAAATTATTATTTATTTGACCAAAATATCCTTTATGTATATAATAATCCAAATCTACCCTTCCTAGGATTTTTCGACATTTACTAGGAAAATTTTATATCATTAAATATTTTATTTATGAAATAAAATTAGTTTAGGGACAACTAGATCATGGTCAAATTTCTATGGCTAACCACAATCAAGAACATATGCAATCCTTCCATTCATCAAATCATCCAAATCATGCACATAAGCATAGATCTAAATTTATTAAGACATGATCTAACCTCTACTAGCATAAATATGATCATGGCTTCAATACTCTAACATGCATATAAATCCTATTCACCAAAAGTGACAAAATCTCTAGCATGCTTTATCTTGAATACTTCATGTATCAAACCTTAAATCATCACACAATCAACCAAGATAATCCTTCCATCCATAAATCTCATCTCCTTCACAATCATACAAATGTTCATGCTTCAATCTCAACAATATATACATATACTCGAATCCTATCACCACCACCAACTATCAACATCATCCTAGAGACATAATTCTAGAGTTTAAAAAAAGGATTGAAGGGACTTACTTGATCAATGAATGCTTTGAAGGAGTTTAGAATAGATCTCAACTCCTTGATGCCTAACTTTGTCCAAGGGAGATGGTGAAAACATGGACATGGGGAAAAGGAGCCATCCGGCCAAGAGAGGGAGGTTTCGGCCATGAGAGAGAGAGATAGAGAGAGAAAGAGAGAGAGAAAAAGGAACCATTAGCATGCTTATACACGTAGGTTCTCATTAGAGATCAAGATTGGAGGAGATGAAGTTGTTAGAATAAATTTACCTTGAAGATGTTCTTGTCCTTCACAGAAATTTCTGGTTTTGATCCGAAGTAGCAAGATGATTTGTGGAGTTTGATGTTAAGAATGGGGTTAATGGACTCACAGTAGTGAGTAGATCAAATCTGGAAGTTTTAGAGAGGATTTGAGATGGTTTGGAGGGGTATTAGGTGAAGGAAAGAGGTAGGTGTTCTTAGTGTAGTGTGTGTGTTCTTGGAGGTTGAGAGAATTCTAGATATTGAATTTGTGTAGCTACCGAAATTCTGTGAGAGCTAGGGCTGGCTGAATATCTGTAGGGTTTAGGAAGTTTTTTCTCTGATTTAGAAGGGAAAAGGAAAGGTTGGTTGTTACAATCCTTGAAGAATATTTTTAGGAAGTGAATTTGGAAACTAAATATTCCAAGAATATCTTGATTGTTGGAGAGCTTTGAAAGTCTGCCATGGCCAACTGTTTGAACAGAATTTCGGTGGGATTAATGTTGGTTTAAGGAAGCTTATGGTGGCTGAAATTAAGGTGCTCAGTGGTGAAGAAGAAGTCTGGTTATTTGGGGAATGCATTATGGAAAGTTGCTAAACAAAGGTGGCTGGAATTTTGGAAATCAATCAAGCATAATTGTAGAGATTTGGTGGAGAGATTTTCGGACAGCCATTGCTGAATTTCGTGCAGAAGCTTTAGGAAAACAATGGAGCTCTGTTACTGGAGATTTATGAAAGGTTTATGCAAAACAAGGGTGGTGTTTCAGCTTGAAGAAGATTAGGAAGCAATGCTGGAAAATTTTCCTGCACAAAATTTCGCTGGGCAGAAATTTTCTGGACAAATTTTTGGCTGCCATTTCCAGCCAACATGCAGAGAGTTTGAAGGGGAATTTTAGGGGTATTCAAGGCTGGTTTCTAGTCTTCTTCATAGAGGAAAAACATGGCTAAGTCTCTACACAAAATCATGAAGAAAACAACTTGGTTTTGGACTCTCAAAGTGGCGATTTGTACAGGAATTTTTCTTGTAGTTGCTCCAGCTATGAGCAGTCCGAAAATGGCCAAGAAGTCCAGATTGCAAATTGATCCTAAAGTCCATTTTTCTGGCAGCATTTAGGAGGGAATGTTAGATAAGAAACTCGACACTATCAAGGCACAATAAGCTGGAAAATTTCAGCTCATTCCAAGAAGGAAGATGAACTAGCTAGAGTGAATTTTCAGCAAGCTCACTAGAGGGATTTTTCCTCTTAGAATTTCCCACAACTCTTCCACATTTTTCAGAACATAAGAAGTCTTTTACTAAGACATTTTGATCCTACAAGATCACAGTACTTTACTGAAATTTCGGGAAGAAAATGGCTAGAATCACTTGATCAAACTAATGAGTTGAGAATTAAGGAAAATCAAAGATTAAGGGAAAATGAATTCCCTTTAGGAAATTTGAGTAGGGTAAGGGAGTAGAATGAGGTTACTCCCAACATGTCTCTCTTAGGAAATCATCCCTACCTCACTCCAAGCTCATAAGGCCGAAATTATTCTTTCCCAAGCAAAAATAAAATTTAATCAAGCTAAAGCTTCTATGATGGAATTTGAACCCATGACCTCAAGAATTGATTCCAAAGCTCTAACCACTAAACCACAACAACTCTTGTTGTTATTTCCACTAAAAAATTAATTCCTATTTAATCCTCAAGCTATCTTCCTATTTTCACCTCATGCAAAAATTACCATTTTGCCCCTCTCACTCAATACTCACCAACAAGGCTTCAAGACAATAAAACTCAAATCCAAAGCACATAAAAATCATATAAAAATATATTAAATCATGAAATAAGGTTTGATATGCATCCCAACCCCCTTACTCCGAGGTTGGTCTTGACTGGGGTTTCACAGCTTAGCAAACAGAGTACCTTAGGGATCTCAAGTCTAAAGATACTTGCACGTTTGCTATATTGAGATTATATCACTGGCACTAAATAGTTATCCATGTGATTATCTCAAAGTTAGGTCATCCAATGAACTTGTTCCATTAACAAGCATCCATGTGTTAACTTTGAGTATCTTAATACTCACGGTTATGAGAACCAC
This sequence comes from Voacanga thouarsii, assembly GCA_026120185.1. Taxonomy (NCBI): domain Eukaryota; kingdom Viridiplantae; phylum Streptophyta; class Magnoliopsida; order Gentianales; family Apocynaceae; genus Voacanga; species Voacanga thouarsii. The sequence continues at coordinate 109,605 of JANUWF010001273.1, read as the reverse complement.
CGCCTGATCAAATCAAGATGTCTAACACATGCTAGTCTTAACGCATTAATGATGTTCTATCTCATTTATACTATGACTAGGGACTATTTAAGTACTAACAATATCCAGTGTAGTAGGAATCTCATATCATGATCTCTATCATGATTTCCTTAACACAGTATTGTACTAAGGACTTTATCGAACAGTTATATTACTTAAAGTAAACAAAAGAAACTATAAGATAAATAATACATTTTATTAAAATTAAATGTGTCATATATAAGGTACAAGTGATTGCCTCTAGGGCACAACACTAACAAACTCCCACTTACACTAGAGCCAATCATTCATGTATCTAATACCAAATGACGCAACATGACAATCATGTTTCTTCTGGGATAGTGCTTTCGTAAACGGGTCAGCTATGTTCTCATCCGTGGGAACTTTCTCTATCTTTACATCATTCAAATCTATGTTCTCTCGGATCAGATGATAGCGTCGCAGTACGTGTTTGGATCGTTGGTGAGGCCGTGGCTCCTTTGCTTGTGCAATGGCTCCGTTTTTGTCACAATACAATGTTATTGGACCAACAACACTAGGAACTACACCCAGTTCCGTCACGAACTTCTTGATCCAAACAGTCTCCTTAGCTGCTTCAGAACTAACTATGTACTCAACTTCTGTTGTAGAGTCGGCAATAGTCTCTTGTTTGGAACTTTTCCAACTTATTGCCCCTCTGCACAATGTAAACAAGTAGCCGGATTGTGATTTGAAATCATCTTTATCAGATTGAAAACTGGCATCAGTATACTCATTTATTTTTAAATCACCTTCTCCATATACTAAGAACATGTCCTTAGTCCATCGTAAGTACTTAAGGATGTTCTTTACAGTCGCCCAATGACCCTCACCAGGGTCGAATTAGTATCTACTTGTCAAATTGAGAGCACAAGATATATCTGGCCTAGTACATATCATAGCATACATGATAGATCCAACCACCGAGGCATATGGAATATTACCCATGTGATCCCTTTCAACTTGTGTCTTGGGAGACATCGACTTTGAAAGGCTTACACCATGTGACATGGGCAAGAATCCCTTTTTAGATTAATCCATGCTAAACCTCTTTAACATTTTATCTATACATGTAGATTGTAAAAGACCAAGTAACCTTTTGAATCTATCTCTATAGATCCTTATTCCAAGAATATGGGTTGCTTCACCAAAGACTTTCATGGAGAATTGTTTGGACAACCAAACATTAACCATTTGCAAGATAGGTATATCATTTCCTATTAGCAATATGTCATCTATATAAAGTAGTAAGAAAATGATTGCACTCCCACTAACCTTCTTGTATACACAAGGCTCATCTATATTTTAAATGAAACCAAACTCTTTGATTGTTTCATCAAAACGGATATTCCAACTCCTAGAAGCTTGCTTAAGTCCATAAATAGACCTGTGCAGCGTACACACCTTTGTACACACCTTTCAACATGGCTATTGGCGAGAAGGTTTAATCATAGTCAATACCATGTTGTTTACGATAACCCTTCGCCACTAGTTGTGCTTTATAGGTAACTAAATTACCATCCATGTCCGTTATCTTCTTGAAAACCCACTTGCACCCAATAGGTTTAATTCCTTTAGGTGGATCAACCAAAGTCCATACTTGGTTGTCGTACACGGAATCCATCTCTGACTTCATGGCCTCAAGCCATTTGTCAGATTCTAAACTATTCAGAACATCTTTGTAGGTAGTAGACTCATCTTCATCTATGAGCAATACGTCATTATGGTCACTAATGAGAAATCCATATCTCTCAAGTGCCATACGTATCCTACTAGATCTATAAGGTTCTTAAGTATTAGAAGGTTCATCTATTCTAAATAGTGAGTAAAATACAAATTAAATCTTTTGTGAGTAAAATTATAGTTTTATATTTTTTTTATAGGGTAAATAAATATCTCTTATTTTGTAAATAAGGCAACTCTCATAATCATGCATCCATATATGTGTTAAATGGGGTTTTATGAGCATAATAACATATGAAATGCTACATGTGAAACCCTCAGGTTGTGTCATATACACTTCCTCAGTCAGATTTCCATTTAAGAAAGCTGTTTTCACATCCATTTGCCAAATCTCATAACCATAATGAGCAGCAATGGCTAGGAGTATCCAGATGGATTTCAACATGGCTATTGGCGAGAAGGTTTAATCATAGTCAATACCATGTTGTTTACGATAACCCTTCGCCACTAGTCGTGCTTTATAGGTAACTAAATTACCATCCATGTCCGTTATCTTCTTGAAAACCCACTTGCACCCAATAGGTTTAATTCCTTTAGGTGGATCAACCAAAGTCCATACTTGGTTGTCGTACACGGAATCCATCTCTGACTTCATGGCCTCAAGCCATTTGTCAGATTCTAAACTATTCAGAACATCTTTGTAGGTAGTAGACTCATCTTCATCTATGAGCAATACGTCATTATGGTCACTAATGAGAAATCCATATCTCTCAAGTGCCATACGTATCCTACTAGATCTATAAGGTTCTTAAGTATTAGAAGGTTCATCTATTCTCTCAATAGATGTGGGGTTAGACGGTTGATCCTCATTTGTTTGATCTTCATGAACTTCACTAAGTTCAATCTTACTCCCACTGTCCCCCTTGAGCATATGCTCATTCTCTAAGAAAACGGCATGCTTCGAAACAAACAATTTGTTTTCGGAGGGTTGATAGAAGTAATATCCAAAAGATTTCCCACAAACAAACACTTGTCAGACTTACTATCAAGTTTATCTAACTGTGGCCTTTTAACAAAGGCAGGACAACCCCATACTCATAAGTGAGATAACTTTGGTCTTTTACCAAAGAACATCTCAAATAGGGTAGTATCAACTGATTTTGTCGGAACTCTGTTCAGTATATAAACAGAAGTTTCTAGTGCATACCCCCAAAATGATTTTGGTAGGTCTACAAAAGCCATCATGGTCCGTACCATTCTAGAAGGGTTCGATTCCTTCTCTCAGATACACCATTATATTGAGGTGTATGTGGTGGAGTCCATTGAGATAATATCCTATTATCTCTAAGAAAACTCAGAAACTCTTGACTCAAATATTCTCCTCCTTGATCAGATCTTAGAGTCTTAATACTTTTGCCAAGTTGTTTCTCTATGTCATTCTTGAAGTCTTTGAACCTTTCAAAGGCTTCAGATTTGTATTTCATTAAATATAAATACCCGTATCGTGAGAAATCATCGATAAATGTTATGAAATAGTTATAGCCTTCTCTTGCTTGTATTAACATTGGGCCACATACATCAGAATGTATGAGTTCTAATAACTCTTTGGCCCGTTCTCCTTTTCCTGGAAAAGGAGTTTTAGTCATTTTGCATAGTAAACAAGACTCGCATGTGCCATATGATTCATAATCAAATGACCCTAAGTCACCAAGCTTGTGTAACTTAGAAACACGATTTTCGTTTACGTGGCCCAAATGACAATACCATATGTAAGAGGTGTTAGAGTTATCTATTTTAGGTTTCTTGTTGTTTATATTGAGAATTGGATTGTCCAAGTCTAGAACATATAAACCATTAACCAAAGTTGCTGAACCATAATGAATATTATTTAATGAAAAAGAACAATATTTATTCTTAAATATTAAATGAAATCCACATAAGTCTAAACACGTAACTGAGATAATGTTTTTCATTAAAACTGGTACATAATAACAGTTTTTCAATTCTAGAATCAATCCCAAAGGTAGGTTCAGCTCGTATGTCCCCACAGCAAGTGCAGCAACCTTTGCCCCATTTGCAGTATATAGGTCCACGTCACCTATTTCTAGCATTCTACTGCTCTTTAGTCCCTGTATGTTATTGCACAAATGAGATCTACCTCCGGTATCTAATACCCATATCTCATATCTAATGGCAGTATTTATCTCAATCATAAACATACCTGGAGAAGAAGTAGAAGTGCTTGTAAACTTCTCCTTCAGCTTCTTGTCCTTGATGGTCTCCAAGTAGGCTTTGCAGTTGTGCCTCCAGTGGCCTATCTTCCCACAATAATGGCATGGGCCCTTGTAGCTGCGTCCTTCTTGTTCATACCACCTTTGGGCTTCATGAGATCCTTCTTCTTCTTTTTTTGAACTTTCTTCTTAGAAGGGGAAGATTCTACCATTAAAACTGCATTGGAATCCCTCTTCATGAAGGACTCCGCAGTTTTGAGAAGATTGATCAACTCAGGGATAGTGGACTCAATCTTATTCATCTGATAGTTAATCACAAATTTTGAGAAACTGTTAGGCAAAGACTAAAGAATTAAGTCAACACTTAAGTCATATTCCATTGTAAACCTGAGAGATCTAAGCTTCTCTATCAAGCCCAGCATCTTCAGCCCATGAGTAGCCACAGAAGAACCTTCTGCCATTTTACAACGAAATAGTTACTTCGAGATCTCATATATCTCAGTTCTGGCTTGGGTATCAAACAGCTCTCGAAGATGTAAAATGATCGATTAACCATCCATATGCTCATGCTATTTTTGCAACTCATGAGTCATGGATGCCAGCATAATACATGATGCTATATCGCTATCCTCCTTGTGCCTCTTGTGGACAGCATGCTCATCAGCATGAGCGTCTTAGGCTGGTGGTGGTGGAATAGGAGCATCTAGCACGTAAAGTAACTTTTTCGATTTGAGAATGATTCTCAAATTTCTATACCAGTCGAGATAGTTTGATTCGGTTAACTTGTTGGTTTCCAAAATGCTACGTAAGTTCAAGTTCGTTGACATGATGCAAGTGACCTAGATGTAAAGATAGAGAGCATTAGCTACTTGTATATGGACATGATATGCAAATAATTAGGACTTTAATTAAACGCATTTTTACTCCACTATTTTACTCAAACCAATAGCCCCCACTACTGATTCGGGAAAGCCCATTGGAAGCTTTCTTAGTGGACCGATATCCAAATTCCTCAAGAATAACCTTGGGTTTGCCCAACAAGCTACCCTTCAGTTCATTGGTAGGTATCCAATACCAATTACATCGTATGTAATTACCAGATCATTGGATGATTAATAGCTTTTAATCTTAAAGCCTTTTGGACTACCCTAACTTTTCCTCTAAATTTCTTTATGCTTGAGTTTGCCCAACCGGGGTAAATTATTTAGTTAAACCCGACCCATTAATCAGGAATTTAATTCCATAGCTTGAACATGCCCAATGTCAAGTAGGCTTGGGTTTGCCCAACAACCTAGTCTTGAAAAAGGACTCTCGTTCTTACTATATTAACGAAAGGAACTAGGTTTAATATTAATTGAGGGATTTATTTCTTTTAGTGATCTCATTGAATGACATGCATAATAATCAATAAATCACATAATTGATAATCATGGTAATAAAGCGATTATGTGGTATGGTTATGGACTTTTCCTAAATTAATTTCTTTGAGCCATAAAAGAAATTAATATAGTTAACCTTATGTGTTCATGCATGATTTAAGTAGAAGGTCTTACCTCCTCGCCTTGTTTTGGTTGCCATCTCTAGAATAAAATAATTCTACTCATATCTAACCTATGTAAACTAATTACATAATTTCCTAAAGAGAGAAAACCTCGAGTTACATTCGAGGGGAGTTAGATGAGAAGAGAATTACACAAGAATTCTAGAGAAGGCAGGACACGCAGGCCCTATTTCATAAAAATCAAAACTGTAAAATGCATGAACAGATATAATTAGTTTTAGTCCATAACCATCCACCATGCCATTGACTATGCTTCAACAAAATAAACATATACTTTTATTATACCAAAATCACTATTTTTGGAAAAATAAAACAAATTCTAAAATCACCATTTTAGAGAATACATCAATTTTAGATTTTCAAAACCATTCTTTTGAAGAAAAAAATTGATTGTCTCAAAACTAATTTTGAGAAAATGCTTTTAGGTCCCGTCTCTCATCAAATGAGGTTTTTCCCTTTCAAAATTCTGTTCTGATTTTTTTTTCTTTTTTTAAATACTGGAGGTTGCAAACAGAGCAGAAACGGCGCCGGTTTGGAAGCCGGAGCCGACACCGGCTCTATTCTGGTTTCCAAAAATTTTTCCTTCCAAAAACGATTTTCGAACATCGTGAACAGAATGGAACCAGCATCGGTTTGGAAGCCGGATCCGGCACCGCCTGTGTTCTACAACAATGACGGCAATTTTCAAAAAATTCCCGAAACAATTTCTAGTGCTTTCTTCTTCTGCAAATTTTCAGTGAGAACAATTCTCAGCTGTATTTTCTACTTTAAAGTTATAAACAACAACCAATTTGTTAGTTTAAACAAAATCAAAATGGAAAATTAAGATGAAACGGAGGGCAACATCCATGTTACAAAAAAACGTTTTTCTGTAGAAATTTTTCAGCACCAAAGAAAGCATCTTTTCGAAATACTCTGTGACTATAACACAATCATATTGTGCTACGGACCCAACTCATAAAGATCGAAACGATTTCGACTAGAGTGAAAATAATTTTTACAACAAACAAAGACAAACACGAAAACAGTTTTTCATGCCAAAACAATGTCCGTAGACTACACATAGCCTGGCTCTAATACTACTGTTAGGTATCTCAGGCTCGTATCCTATACGGCACAGTGGAAAATAAATCGAGATACCCTCCCAGGACTCTTCTATGCGTGGAAAACAAGACATAATGACAATAAAGGCAACAGCTTTTACCTTTGAGTGATCGTACGAAGAACAAAATTTTCTTCTTCAAGTTACGGCGCGATCCAGCAATCCTCGTGATCAACCTCCACGTGAGTTGAAAGTCTACCCACTATAATCACAGTGTGTGATTATCTCTAATAGTAATCCACACAGAGGAATACTAAAGCACCAAAATTTCTGTGCTAGCAGAAAAAGATGGCGACTAGGTTTTTCTTTCAAGAAGAAAACGAGATAGAAAGAGAACAAGAGGCTGATTTCGTGTATCTTGCTCTAGGGGTTTTTTTTTTTCCAATTTCAGCTTAGGTTTTTTGTGTGTATATTCACCAATATACACGAAATTCCCTTACAAAAAACAAGGGATTCTAATCCCATTAGAATTCCCTAATTGTAATTGGGAACATCAAGTTCTTATAATTACAATTTAGACCATAAATTATAACTAATTATAATTTGTCAACAACAACTTCTCTTTCTCGCAATTAACCCCACTATATTATCAAATAACATCTTGAGTATATAATTCTCTATTATGTGTGACCTATTAGGTTTCCCAGTCAATTAGTAGCAAACATAAATTAATCCAAATGTCTTTGAGATTAATAATCTATAATTAATTAGAATTAATCCTATTAATTCTAATCAGGATTGGTTTATTAATTCATCAATTAATATACCTATATTCCCAGATCATGAGCGGTATCTAGCAACACATCATAACCACCCAAGAGTACAGGAAGTCAAGTGGCTTGACATGAACCCTTCAATAACAAACTTCAGTGCAATCGACTCATTTGACCATACAATAGCTCATTCTGTTTGGAGTACGAAATTAGTGCCAACTCCCTCCAGAATTAATTCTAGCCCGAATACAATAGTACTTGTACCAGGAACCCACTACTCTAGATATTTATCAATTGGAACTGTTTCCAATACACAATTTCCTTGGCCAAGGACTTTTGAGTAGTAATTCCTACAAGTGGCCATGAGATATTCGCCCCTACTATTAGGAATGGTGAATCCTTTATTGACCCTCTCAACTACATTCGTTTACCTCACCATGTACCCAATATCCATCCCATAGGCGGCCCTCGATCGAGCTCCGGAGATTGGAATCAAAGTACAAGGCTCAGCAAACAAAGTACCTTGAAGATCTCAAGTCTAAGGATACTTGCACGTTTGCTATATTGAGATTATATCACCGGCACTAAATAGTTATCCATGTGATTATCTCAAAGCTAGGTCATCCAATGAACTTGTTCCATTAACAAGCATCTATGTGTTAACTTTGAGTATCTTAATACTCACAGTTATGAGAACCACCGCCTGATCAAATTAGGAAGTCTAACACATGCTAGTCTTAACGCATTAATGATGTCCTATCTTATTAATACTATAATTAGGGACTATTTAAGTACTAACACCATCCAATGTAGTAGGAATCTCATATCATGATCTCTATCATGATTTTCTTAACACGGTGTTGTACTAAGGACTTTATCGAACAGTTATATTACTTAAAGTAAACAAAAGAAATTGTAAGATAAATAATGCCTTTTATTAAAATAAAATGTGTCATATACAATGTACAAGTGATTACCTCTAGGGCACAACACTATCAAGGAACTACGGCATGAACCCTGTAAACTAGCATATAATCTCTCATTCCCTTAAGGTACTTGAGAATATATTTTACAGCTTGCCAACAAACCTCCCCAGGGTTTGACTGATATCTATTGACTAAACCCATAGCATAACAGATACCTAGCGTAGTATACAACGTAGCGTACATGAGACTTCCCACAGTCGAAGCGTAAAAAATCCTCCTCACTTTATCTTTTTCTTCTTGAGACTTAGGACAGTTCTTTGAAGAAAGAGACAACCCATGTCTACAAGGGATTACTACTCCCTTACATGAGTCTATGTCAAACTTTGCCAATATCTTATCAATATATGTAGTTTGGGATAAACTTAACATTCTATAATTCCTATTTCTAAGAAGCTTAATCTCAAGAATGTAACTGGTTTCTCTCAAGTCCTTCATACTGAAATAACTAGACAGCTAAATCTTAGTAGACGATAATATCCCTACATCATTCCCAATGAGTAAAATGTTGATAGGGCCTAAATTAGTCATATTTTTCCTAGTTATTTGAGGTTATTTTGTAATACATTTTGTTCAATAACTGGCCATATTCCTTCATATTTGAGATTTTACCCTTGGAAGGGTATCTTGTGCATTATTCATATTTTAGGGGTAAAACATGGCAAAAACGTCACAAAATAGAGCAAAGCCAGCACTGGCTATGGCAGAGGAACTGGCGCGGTCACGTGCTATTCACACACACTTTAAGGTGACAAAAAAATCATTGAGACGAACCGAACCGGTGCCGTTTGGGAAGCTGGAATCGGCGTCGGCTGCACTCTGGAAAACATTGCGACGAAGTCAAGAAAAAATCGGCGAACAACTGAAGAAACAGAACACAACCTGCACCGGCTCTAGGCAGCCAAGGTCACTTCGGCTATGACCTGATTGTGAGGCAGTGCCTTGATTTTTGCATGTGGTTTTTGGTAATCTGTAAAATTCTAGTATCTTCCTACTTCTAATCTGCCAAAAACCCTACACCAACGAGTTTAGGCACTTCCTAAGTCTATAAATAGATGGAAAACACAAGGAAAAGGGGAGGAATTCATAGATCATAATATTAAATCACTCGAATCAAAATTCTTCAATTTAAGGAGGGTTGTGCAAGAGGGTCTACTAAGGAAGAAGAAGGAGGCTTGTCTATGAGTGCTTTCTTTTATTTTGTTTTCTTTTTCTTGAACAATGATATGTTAATTATTTTATTATAATTTGACATTATTTTAGGTATTCATAATTTTTAGAGTTATTTGATCTTTTGATTAATTGATTTTTTTTCTTGGTATTTAATTACTTGTGCGTATTATGAGATTAATTGGTTGTCTCATTTTATTAACTTACTAGACCAAAGGGGTTAATAGTGGTTTCAATTTATTAATTTCATATTTGATTGGCGATTAACTTATTAGACCAATGGGGTTAATTGCTGAGGACTGAGTAATTAAAGGTTAATTAATGTTTGCCAGACCAAGGATTCATTGATTAATTTCATGCTTTAAATTTGCCAAACCAAGGAAATTTAAGAACTGTGTTTAATGCATCTTTTGGATGAATTAGTTGAGACAGACCAAGTGATGGTAATTTATCTAGAAGATAGAGATTTCATGGATTGACCAAAGAAGTGAATCTATCTTAATCCTTCATGAGGCTAAGAGAATGATTAGTTATGATAATGATTGAATACTTTAAAATCATATTTGTCAAAATAATGGTTTAGGTTACAAACTTCTCCATCCTTGACATGTATTTATTCTTTTGTTTTATTTTTCTTTTTATTTCTTTTTATTGAGTCGGTTATACAATGAGAGAAAAGTGATTAATGCATACTTGTTCCTTGAGGATCGACACTTGTTTGAACCCTATGCTATGTTAATGATTAGTATGCTTGCTCATATGTGTAATTTGGGGTTAACGATTTAATTTAAACTTGATTGGGAATATGCTTATTTTTATATGATTTTTATACCCAAATAAATACACATCAAATGTCATCCATATAAAACACAAGAAAATCCACATTAATTTCTTTTAGTCTCCTGTCCATGCATAGTTCATCCTCATTTCACAGAAACAATAAAACTTTATAGTCTTATCAAAATGAATGTTCCGTGCTCTTGATGCCTGCTTAAGTCCATAAATAGACTTTATAAGCTTACAAATCATATGTTCCTAGCCTTTAGTAATAAAGCCCTCCGGTGGGACATATAGATGTCTTCACTTAGATGGCCATTAAGAAAAGTCGTCTTGACATCCATTTGTCATGTATCATAGCCATAATGACATATAACAGTAAAGAGAATACGAATAGACTTATGCATGGCTACTGGGGAAAAGGTTTCCTCATAATCGATGCCCACTTTCTGAGTATACCCCTTCATAACAAGTCTAGTGATAGGAGCTAAATTAGTCATATTTTTACTAGTTATTCGAGGCTCTTTTGTGATACATTTTGTTCAATAACTAGTCATATTCCTTCATATTTGAGATTTTACCATTGGAGAGGTATTTTGCACATTATTTCAGATTTTTGGGATAAAACAAAGCAAAAACGTTGCAAAACAGATTAGAGGAGGTGCCAGCTAGGATAGAGGAACCAGCGCCGGCCATGCACTGTTTGCACAAATTTCGAGGCGACAAAAAATTGATGAAAAATGGACGGAACAAAGTGAAATCGGCGCCAACTCCAGTAGCCAAGATGGCGCCAGCTGCATTCTAGCATACATTGTGCGGAATTCAGATAAAAGTCAGCGAATGAGTAGAGAATCAAAACACAACTGGCGCCAGCTCCGAGAGCCAAGACGGCACTAGCTGTGCCCCGAAGTCAAGGCGGTGCATGATTTATCTATGCGGTTTTTGGTAATCTGTAGAGTTTTATTACTTTTCAACTTCTACTCGACCAAGAACATTACACCACCGAGTTTAGGCACTTCCCAAGCCTAAAAATAGATGGAAAACATAAGGAAAAATGAGAGAATTCATTGATCATCATAGAAAATTACTCAAATCAAAGGAGGAATTCTTCATTTCAAGGAGGGTTGTACAAGAAGGTCTTCAAAGGAAGAAGAAAAAGGCTTATCTATTAGTGCTTTCTTTTACTTTGTTTTCTTTTTCTTAACAACAATGTGTTAATTGTTTTATTGTAATTTGACATGGTTTTTAGAGTTATTTGATCTTTTGATTAATTGGTTATTTTTCTTGGTATTTAATTACTTGGGCGTATTACGAGATTGATTGATTGTTTCTTTCTATTGACTTGCTTGAAAAAAAGGTTGATGGTGGTTTCAATTTTGTTAATTTCATATTTATTGTCTCTTAAATTACTTGAAAAATAGGTTAATTGCGAAGGACTAGGTAATTGAAAGTTGATTGATGTCTGCCAGAATATGGATTCATTGGTTGATTTCATGTTTTAAGTTTGCCAGAATATGGAAACTTAATCAAGGATTGTGTTTAATGCTTCTTTTGGGTGAATTAGTTGAGACAGAGTATGTGATGCCAATTTGTCTAGGAGATAGTGATTTCATGGATTGAAAAAGAAGTGAGTCGATCTTAATCCTTCATGATGCCAAGGGAATAATTAGTTATTATAATGATTGGGTACTTTAATATCATGATTATCAAAACAATGGCTTAAGTTACATAATTCTCCATTCTTGACATGTATATATTTTATTTTATTTTATTTTTCCTTTTTTATTTCTTTTTCACTTTATCGAGTCGGTTAAATAATGAAAGAAAGGTGACTAATGTATACTTGTTCCTTGAGGATCGACACTCGTTTAAACCCTATGCTATATTAATGATGAGTACGCTTGCTCATATGTGTAATTTGGGTTTAATGCTTTAATTTAACTTGATTGGGAATGTGCTTAGTTTTTATATGATTTTTCATACCCAAATCCAGACACATCAAGTTTTTGGCGCCGTTGACGGGGAACAATAGCATGAAATCTTGGATTTTATTAATTTAACCATGTAAATATGTAAATATGAAAATATGTAAATATGTATACTTGTTCTTTTCGCAAAAAGGTGCCATCTTTTGTATCTTGTATTCTTGTAATCTAATTTACTAACTTTGTATTTTGTTTAATCATGAATTCTGTTATCTAAATTTCGTCTTGTCTTTGCTAGGTGTTGGCCTTAGTACATGATCCAATGACCTAAAGGCAGTAGCTTTCGTTTTGTTTTATTTTTATTTATTTCTTCATGAATTAAATTCCATTGTTCATCATTGCTGCGTGTTCATCATTTTTATTTCGTTTTCAAAAAAAAAAAAAAAACGTTAGTGTATTTATGATAGATTAGCAAAATTACAAGTTAACATTGATGTTTTTAGTGAGACGTCATTCGAAGCATTAGTGAATTCTTTTGTTGTCAATACAAATTCATCTGTTCAGTGGCATGAAGAAGCTTCCCAACGATTGTGTGATGAATGGAAACAATTAGTTAAGATTGTTGAGGAGACTCAGGAGTTCATGCTAGCTTGTATAGGTGACCATGGAACAAAAAGAGCAGCTATGAGGGACAATTGCATGTTGTGGCAAGAGAGGAGTTAGATCTTTCAACGCTGCATCATAAGAAACCCTTTGAGGATGTTGACGAACTTTACCCTTCACCCCAATTTCAGGGAGGTAACTTAGTTTTTGCATACCATGCCTTGAAAAGTAAGGATTTTGTTAGCTCATCTTTAAGAACTCAAATACTAAGTTTAAAGGGGAATTCTAATTATGAACATTCTTTTGAAGGGATAAAAGGTTATTTCAAGCTTGATGCATTCTTTAGAAACTATGCGCACTTATATGTTGACAAAAATATTTGTGTATCTAAAGAAATGTTAGAGACAGAGGTTTATGTGTTTTGCTTTAATAAGAAAAATTATTTTCATAAACCTTTTATTTTTCAAAAACCTTTCTCCATTCTACATTCATCATGCCTATCTTCTATTTTGAGCTTTAATTTCTTTTCAAAAGGTTTGGTGAGGAAGCATGATGAGTGTGAAAAGTTTTTATTTTATTTATTATTATTTTTATTTATTTTAGTCTTTTTCTTTAGCCTATTTTCTTTTATTTATGTTTTTTTTATTTTATTATTATTTTCCTTGTGCTTTTATTTGTGTTTTGATTTACAGGAATAAAGTCCTCTTGGACAAGCCCTTCTCTTTACCTCAAGTATAGATACCTATTGTGAAACACCCCGCAGCTTAGGCCCGCCAGGGCCGGGGATGTCGCCCCGTCCAAAGGACAAGGGGTCTTTATAACTAGGTCACACAAACAAACTGCGGAATAAAAATAATATTTAACTTAAAAAGTTATTACAACCCAAAGAAAACTTCAAGAATAAATCCATGAATTCCAAAACAAAAACTATAAATAAAATTATCCACTCTCACCTCCCTAAAGCAATACATTAAATAAAAAAAAGACACATTCTCTTCCCAAGCAGATATTACTAGCCACTCAACTCCACAGCAGGATCATCTTGAAATCATGATAGAAAGGTGATGAGATAGAAATCTAAGTATGTCCGTGTGTGCTTTGGGTGTTTAGTGAAATCAGTTCGTGGATGCAAAGTGTGAAACTTTTATAAGAGAAACATTAGCAAGCATCAAGCATTAGTCAAAAGTAAGAGTGACGTTTCGGCTTATCTAGCCGTACACAAGTAATGAAATCAACCACTCGGAAGAAAGGGATATGGATTACCACACGTTGGGCCCCATAACCGATCAGAATGCCGACACTTAGTGCAGACTGACAAAAGTAGGTGATCGGCCTACTGGGCAAGATACTCTTCCTTCTCTATACCCAAACAACAACCGGGTGTCCATTCCGGCCAAACACAGTCACTTGACTGAAAACAAACTACTAGCTCGGACCGGCTCGACTCACTGGACTGACATATTATTCGGGAAGGACTCACCCCTCAGAGGTGGCCACCTGCTGAGAGACTTACCCTAACCCCTCAAAGACTAGTCCTAGTAGTCCACCCTTATTGAGTACTCAACGACATTTCCCACTTGGGATAAAATGAACAAAGCATTGCACTTCATGAAACTAGTAATTTGAGGGTTTCCAAAGTTTTGGGAACAATCAGTTTTAGAAAGAGTTTTAAGTTTGGAAAATCTGCTCAGTAACCTTCAAATAATTTAAGTGTTGGAAATAAGAACAAATTCAACCCTCAATTTCCTTCAGATAAACGAGTGTCCATAAACACCACATTTAGCTTGCCATAAAGAAAATATTTTCACATCGATAGGTTTTATGCAAGAGCTTACCTGATTCTTGCTCACAACAACAAGGTCTCGAACAGCTGACCTAACCCCACATGAGTAAATACAAATCTTTATCAGATTCAAGCTACAATCCACTTCCTCAATTTTAAATCAACTCAATTCACTACTACCATGATCCTAGTGTCCCAAGCTTCAAGGCAAAATAATAAATAAGTAGGTTTATAAGCTAAGTTTAATTTGTTATTTAAAATAATTAATGCCTTGGGAAATAAATCCGAATAAGTTGAAAGTTTAAATCTTGTTAAGGAAAATTTAATGTTTATTTGATCAAGAGTCATAGGTGGTACTAGGTAAAATAGTGATTTAATGATAGTCAAGTTGTTAGAAAATAATTGATATCTAGAACTAGTGAAGATTAAACTTAATGAGTCTTCTTTGGAAAATAATAAGTAAATCCTTATGGGGTTTTGATTTAATAATCATTTTACTAATTATAATTATTTCCATGAAAGGCTTTAATAAGATTTATTCATTTTATTTTCTAGCAAAATTATTATTTATTTGACTAAAATATCATTTATATATATAATAATTCCAAATCTACCCTTCCTAGGGTTTTTCGAAATTTACTAGCAAAATTATTATTCAATATTTTATTCATGAACTAAAATTAGCTTAGGGACAATTAGATCATGATTAAGATTCTATGGCCAACCACAATCAATAACATACACCATCCTCCGATTAATCAAATCATCCAAATCTTGCATCTAGGCATAGATCCAAATTTATTAAGACATGATATGACCTT
The DNA here is from genome assembly GCA_026120185.1 of Voacanga thouarsii. Classification (NCBI taxonomy): domain Eukaryota; kingdom Viridiplantae; phylum Streptophyta; class Magnoliopsida; order Gentianales; family Apocynaceae; genus Voacanga; species Voacanga thouarsii. The sequence goes on along the minus strand of JANUWF010001273.1, from coordinate 94,196 downwards.
TACTAGCATAAACATGATCATGGATTCAATAATCTAATCATGCATATAACTCCTATTCACCAAAGGTGACATAATCTCTAGCATGCTTTGACCCAAATACAACCTATGACATGCATCAACCCTCAAATCAACATACAATCATCCAAGATGAACCTTTCGTGCATAAATCCCATCTCTTTCACAATCATACAATTGCTCATGCTTCAATCTCAACAATAAATATATATACTCAAATCCTATCACCATCCACCTACTAACAACATCATCCTAGAGACATGATTCTAGAGTTTAAAAAGAAGATTGAAGATACTTACTTGATTGATGAATGTCTTGAAGGAGTTTGGAATAGATCTCAACTCCTAGATAGCTAACCTTGTCCAAGAGAGATGGCGAGAGCAAGATTATGGAAGGAGAAGTCATTCGGCCAAGGGTGAGAGATTTCGGCCATGAGAGAGAGAGAGAGAGAGAGAGAGAGAGAGAGAGAGAGAGAGAGAGAAAGAAGAAGAGATCATTAGCATGTTCATTCACATAAGTTCTCATTGGAGATCAAGTTTGAAGAAGATGAAGTTGATAGAATAAGTTTAGCTTGAAGATGTTCTTGACCTTCACAAAAATTTCTGGTTTTGATCCAAAGTAGCAAGATGATTTGTGGAGTTTGATGTTAATAATGGTGTTGATGGATTCACAGCAAAGAACAGATCAGATCTAGAGATTTTCGTGAGGGTTTGAAGTGGTTTGAAGGTGTATTAGGTGAAAGAAGGTAGTAGGTGTTCTTGGTGTAGTGTGTGTGTTCTTGGTAGCTAGAGAAAATCGAGAGAGAGAGAGAAGAGGAAGCTGCCGAATTTCTGTGAGGGATAGGGCTGGCCGATTTTTTGTAGGGTTTAGGGAGTGATTTCTCTGATTTGGAAGGGAAAGGAAAGGTTAGTTGTTACAATCCTTGAAGAATATTTTTAGGAAGAGAATTTGGAAACAAGATATTCTAAGAATATCTTGATTTTTCTGGACAGCTAAGAAGTCTCTTATGGCCGACTGAATGTGTGGGTTTTCTAAGGAATTAAAGCTGATTCTACAAGGATTATGATGGCCGAAACTAAGGGGTACAAAGATGAAGAAGAAGTCTGGTCAATTGAGTAAGATATTATGGAAAGTTGCTGAACAAGATGGCTGGAATTTTGGAAACCACTCAAGCTAAATTGAAGGGATTTGTTGGAGAGATTTTCGGGCAGCCATTGATGGAATTTCGTGCAGAAGCTCAAGGGAAACAATGGAGCTCTGTTTCTGGAGGTTTAAGGAAGGTTTTTACAGAACTAGGTTGGTGTTTCGGCTGGAAAATAAATGGGAAGCAAGCTGGAAAATTCCTGCACAACAATTTTCGCTGCACAGGGAATTTTCTGGCAGAATTTCGTCCGCCTCTTCCAGCGGAAATGTAGCGAGTTTGAAGGGGGGTTTCCGGGGTATTAAAGGCTGGTTTCCATCCTTCTTCATGGAGGAAAAACATGGCTAAGGTGCTGCACAAAATCTGGAAGAAAATAGCTTGGTTTTGGACCTCCAAAGCTGCGATTTTGCCCAGAATTTTCACTGGTTTTGCACAGCTTTTGTGCAGTCCGAAAATGGCAGAAATAATTCATGTTTCAAGCTGAACTTAAGGCCATTTTTCTTGCAGCATTTGGAAGGAAATTTCAGCTAAGAAGTTCGATATTTTGAAGGTACACAAGCTGGAAAATTTCAGCTCACTCCAAGAAGGAAGGTGAACTAGATATAGAGTGAAATTTCAGCAAGCTTTCTAGAAGGATTTTCCTCTTGAAATTTCCCACAATTCATTCACATTTTCCAGACCATGAGAAGCCTTCTACTAGGGCATTTTGATCCTAAAATACCTCCGCACTTTACTGAATTTTCTGGAAAGGAAAAGGATAGAACACCTTGATCAAACTAAGAATTTGAAAATTAAGAAAAACTAAAGATCAAGGGAGAATGAATTCCCTTTAGGAATTTCGAGAAGAACAAAGGAGTGAAATGAGAATTCTCCTAACATGTCCCTCCTAGGTCATTATCACCACCTTGATCTAGGCCCTTAAGGCCGAAACCAACTCCCCCCAAGCAAAAATACAATTTAATCTAGCTAAAGCTTCTATGATGGAATTTGAACTCTAGACTTCAATAATTAATTCTAAGGCTCTAACCACTACACCACAATAACTCTTGTTGCTATTTCCACCAGAAAAATTATTTTCTATTCAATCCACAATCTATCTCCCTATTTTCACCTTGGGCAAAAATTACCATTTTACCCTTCTCACACAATACTCACCAACAAGACTTCAAAACAATAAAACTCAAATCCAAGGCACATAGAAATCATATGAAAATGTATTTAATCATGGAGTAAAGCAAGATATGCATCCCAACCCTCTTACTCTACGGTCGGTTTTGACTGGGGTTTCACATCCTCCCCTCCTTAGAAGAATTTCGTCTCGAAATTCAAGCATACCTCTATTTCAGCTCGGGATACTTCCGATTATCCCATTCTTCTGATTCCCATGTGGCATCCTACGTGCCATGGTGCTCCCACTGAATCTTAACCATCGGTATCTGCTTATTCCGTAGGGTCTTGACACTGCGGTCCAATATCCGCACAGGCTTCTCCACGTAGCTCAGATCTGGCTGCAATACTAACGGTTCCTCATTCAACACATGACCGGGATCCGCATTATACTTCTTCAACACTGACACATGGAACACCTCGTGGATACCCGTCAATCCATCTGGCAGATCTAATCGGTAAGCTACTGGTCCGATTCTTTTCTTAATCAAAAATGGCCCCAAATACCTCGGGTTCAACTTTTCGCCCTTCGGATGCTTCAAAATTCCCTTATTCGGTGTCAGCTTCAAAAATACATTGTCCTCGACTTGAAATTCCAGTTCTCTCCTCCGGTTGTCCGCATAGCTCTTCTACCAGCTCTAAGCCGCCTTTAACCTCTCCCGAATCAGTTTCACTTTATCCAACATTTCTTTGACACAGACCTCTCCGATTTTGCTCACTTGGCCATCTTCCATCCAACTCCAATATAACAGCACCTGACACTTACGCCCATACAAAGCCTCGTACGGTGCCCTCCCAATCGAGGCCTGATAGCTGTTGTTATAAGATAGCTCGGCATACGGTACACACTCAATCCACTTATCCCCAAAATCCAGGACACAGGCTCTTAACATATCTTCCAGTATCTGGATTACCCTTTTTGACTGCCCATCAGTCTGCGGATGCGCCGTCGTACTGAATTTCAAATTCGATCACATTGCCTCTTGGAATTTTTCCCAAAAACGAAAAATAAACCTCGGGTCTCGGTCTGAAACTATGCTCAACGGTACCCCATGAAGTCAGACTACTTCTCGGACATATGTCTGAGCCAGCTTCACCATGGAATCCCTCACATTTATCGGGATGAAGTGGGCTGACTTAGTCAGTCGATCCACCACCACCCATATGGCGTCCTTCTGGGTGTTTGACATGGGAAGTCTGGTGACGAAATCCATAGTCACCTCCTCCCACTTCCATTCCGGCACTGGCAATGGCTGCAACAGCCTTGCTGACTTCCTATGCTCAACTTTAACTTTCTGGCAAGTAAGGCAAGTCGACACATACTTGACCACATCTTGCTTCATTCCGGGCCACCAGTATGCTCTCTTCAAATCCTGATACATCTTGACCTCCCCCTGATGAATGGCGTACTTGCTCTTGTGCGCCTCCTCCAAAATCCTGTCCTTTAATTGCTGCTCCTCGGGTACACACAATCGGTCCCTGAAATAAAGAGTTCCTATCTCATCATGACAAAATTCGCTGTCCGGTCACTTAAGTTCCTTATCCTTGAAAATTTGAAACTCGGCGTTACTTTGCTGAGCTTCCACTATTTCTTGCTTCAAATCCGGCACCCACTTCAAATTGCTGATGACTATTCTTTTGTCTTGTACCTCCACCTTTCTGTCCAATACATCCTGAACTACTTGCATCTCATGCACCTTCAGTCTAGCCATTCCAACTTTTCTGCTTAGGGCGTCTGCCACAACGTTGGCCTTCCCGAGATGGTAGTTGATCGAGCAACGGTATTCCTCCAAGAATTCCATCCACCTTTGTTGCCTCAAGTTCAAATCCTTCTGAGTGAAGATATACTTCAGACTCTTATGGTCGGTGAACACCTCGTACTCGGCTCCATACAAGTAGTGTCACCATTTCTTTAGGGCGAACACTATAGCTGCCAGCTCTAAATCGTGAGTGGGGTAGTTCATTTCATGGGGTCTTAGCTTCTGAGAAGCATAAGCAATTACTTTCCTATCTTGCATCAACACCGCTCCCAGTCCTTCTTTCGAAGCGTCGGTGTATAGCGCGTAAGATTTGCCTTCCTCCGGTAGACTCAACACCGGTGCTGTCATTAGTCTCTCCTTCAATTCTTAGAAGCTTTTCTCACATTTTCTGTCCCATACAAATGGAACATCCTTTCTCAACAAACGGGTCATTGGCGAAGCGAGTGTCGAAAATCCCTTAATAAACTTCGGTAGTATCCGGCCAATCCCAAGAAACTCCGGATCTCAGTAATATTCTCCGGTTGCTTCCAGTCTAATACCACCTCGACCTTTTCCGGATCTACCTTGATTCCTTCCTTGGTCACCACATAGCCAAGGAATGCCACACTGTCTAGCCAAAATTTGTACTTGCAGAATTTGGTGTACAGCTTGTGCTCTCGCAATTTCTCCAACACGAGCCTCAGATGCCCCGCATGCTCCTCCGCTTCAGATTCTGAAATTCGTCCTCTCGCTTCCCCACAATCCACTAAGGGATTTACTCAGCCCTGAAGGCTTCAACGAAGCTGGACCACGACCATTCTTGCTCATTCATCACCCAGTCCTCTTGGACCCGCTGCCACCATGCCCGACCTGGCCCTCTCAATCGAAAAGCTGCAAACTTAACCATCCGCTCCTTCGAATACAGGAGCGTTGCGAAAATGTCTTCCATTTATTCGACCCATTGCTCGGCCTTCTGGTCTTGCTCAACTTCACCCATAAAGATGGGCGGTTAGAACTTTAAGAATTTCTCCAATGCCTCGTCTTCCCCTCTAGTGTGCCTTCGCTCGGTCAGCGTCTGAAGAATCTCGGCCACTTTATTGAGTACCTGGCCTATTGACACATCTACGGGGGAATCAAACCCCATGCCCATCTCGGGATCACTTTGTCCATTACCCTGTTGGGGTGATTGCATCTGTTCGGTTTCAACTTCCGGTGCTACCCAGTCTGCTTCTGGAATCCCTCTGGCTGAAGAAGCTGCACGTCTCTTGGGTGCCATTCTATACCATACCCCAGATGTTAAACGTATGCACTCAAGTATCAAATTATTTTAGTGGTGCAAGCATACATAGCCAAGTATGAGTGGGAAGAAGTCATATGCAACTTGTTCAAAGGATTACTCATAAATTTTGTTTTCAAAAATTAATTTGCATAAATCCAAAATTATGAAGAGAACATAAAATTGAAAATCTTTGACAACTAGTTCTCAAAAGACAATAATTAAATAATCATCCAAGCAAAATATCTCCTAACTCTCTAATCCTCATCCGAACCCTCATCATCGGCCTCGTACAACCAACCCCCAGTGTTCTGAGAAAAATCTACTCCGTCCCTACTAGCAAATACCTCCATTGGCTCCTTCCCAGAGCGCCTAGAACTCTCTCCGACCTCAACTCGGCTGAAGGAAGGAATGAAGGAAGGCCTAGGTGGAGACTCATAGTCTATCTCCCCCGGGTCATCACTAGTTGCTGCTAAATCCACTTTGGGATTAGGAGGGTGGGGTTCAGGCTCCACTATCACCACATCATCCTCACTGTCAGAGCTTATGTCTATCACCGGGATTGAAGGTAGCTCTAGGATCTGAACCTCGTCATCACTGCTATCCTCCATAGGGATAGCCTCGACATCATGGTTATCCTCTATAGGGACAACTGGCTGAGGGGCAGGCTGGGGAATTGGAAGGTCCTCCTAGTCTAGATAGTAAGGCGGGTGCCACTGCTGCCCTTTCATTGCTGTCCTAAGCAGTCTAACCATCCTATAGTATCAACAAAATAGGTTAGATAAGATTTAAACTTAAATAAATCATAAATCATCAATATTTGCCTATAACCTAGGCTCTGATACCACTTGTAACACCCCGCAGCCTAGGCCCGCCAGGGCCGGGGATGTCGCCCATCCAAAGGACAAGGGGTCTTTATAACTAGGTCACACAAATAAATTGCGGAATAAAAACAATATTTAACTTAAAAAGTTATTACAACCCAAAGAAAACTTCAAGAATAAATCCATGAATTCCAAAACAAAAACCATAAATAAAATTATCCACTCTCGCCTCCCCAAAGCAATACATAAAATCAAAAAAAGACACATTCTCTTCCCAAGCAGATATTACTAGCCACTCAACTCCACAGCAAGACCATCCTGAAATCATGATAGAAAGGTGATGAGACAAAAATCTCAGTAAGTCCGTGTGTGCTTTGGGTATTTAGTGAAATCAATTCGTGGATGCAAAGTGTGAAACTTTTATAAGAGAAACATTAGCAAGCATCAAGCATTAGTCAAAAGTAAGAGTGGCGTTTTGGCTTATCTAGCCATACACAAGTAATAAAATCAACCACTCGGAAGAAAGGGATATGGGTTACCACACGTTGGGCCCCATAACCGGTCAGAATGCCGACACTTTGAGCAGATTGATAAAAGTAGGTGATTGGCCTACTGGGCAAGATACTCCTCCCTCTCTATACCCAAACAACAACCGAGTGTCCATTCCGGCAAAACACAGTCACTTGACTGAAAACAAACTGCTATCCGAGAATGACTCACCCCTCAAAGGTGGCCACCTGCTGAGAGACTTACCCTAACCCCTCAAAGACTAGTCCTAGTAGTCCACCCTTATTGAATACTCAACGACGTTTCCCACTTGGGATAAAATGAACAAAGCATTGCTCTTCATGAAACTAGTAATTTGAGGGTTTCCAAAGTTTTGGGAACAATCAGTTTTAGAAAGAGTTTTATGTTTGGAAAATCTGCTCAGTAACCTTCAAATAATTTAAGTGTTGGAAATAAGAACAAATTCAACCCTCAATTGCCTTCAGATAAAAGAGTGTCCATACACACCACATTTAGCTTGCCATAAAGAAAATATTTTCACAACGATAGGTTTTATGCAGGAGCTTACCTGATTCTTGCTCACAACAACAAGGTCTCGAACAGCTGACCTAACCCCACATGAGTAAATACAAATCTTAATCAGATTCAAGCTACAATCCACTTCCTCAATTTTAAATCAACTCAATTCACTACTACCATAATCCTAGTGTCCTAAGCTTCAAGGCAAATTAATAAATAAGTAGGTTTATAAGCTAAGTTTAATTTGTTATTTAAAATAATTAATGGTTTGGGAAATAAATCCCAATAAGTTGAAAGTTTAAATCTTGTTAAGGAAAATTTAATGTTTATCTAATCAAGAGTCATAGGTGGTACAAGGTAAAATAGTGATTTAATGATAGTCTAGTTGTTAGAAAATAATTGATACCTAGAACTAGTGAAGATTAAACTTAATGAGTCTTGTTTGGAAAATAAAAAGTAAATCCTTACGGGGTTTTGATTTAATAATCATTTTACTAATTATAATTATTTCCATGAAAGGCTTTAATAAGATTTATTCATTTTATTTTCTAGCAAAATTATTATTTATTTGACTAAAATATCATTTATATGTATAATAATTCCAAATCTAACCTTCCTAGGGTTTTTCAAAATTTATTAGCAAAATTATTATTGAATATTTTATTCATGAACTAAAAATAGTTTAGGGACAACAAGATCATGAGTAAGATTTTATGGCCAACCACAATCAATAACATACACAATCCTTCGATTCATCAAATCATCCAAATCTTGCATCTAGGCATAGATCCAAATTTATTAAGACATGATTTGACCTTTACGAACATAAACATGATCATGGCTTCAATAATCTAACCATGCATATAACTCCTATTTACCAAATGTGGCATAATCTCTAGCATGCTTTGACACAAATACAACCTATGACATGCATCAACCCTCAAATCAACATACAATCATCCAAGATGAACCTTTCGTGCATAAATCCCATCTCCTTCACAACCATACAATTGCTCATGCTTCAATCTCAACAATAAATATATATACTCAAATCCTATCACCATCCACCTACTAAAAACATCATCCTAGAGACATGATTCTAGAGTTTAAAAAGAAGATTGAAGATACTTACTTGATTGATGAATGTCTTGAAGGAGTTTGGAATAGATCTCAACTCCTAGATAGCTAACCTTGTCCAAAAGAGATGGCGAGAGCAAGATTATGGAAGGAGAAGTCATCCGGCCAAGGGTGAGAGATTTCGGTCATGAGAGAGAGAGAGAGAGAGAGAGAGAGAGAGAGAGAGAGAGAGAAGTAGAAGAAGAGATCATTAGTATGTTCATTCACATAAGTTCTCATTGGAGATCAAGTGTGAAGAAGATGAAGTTGATAGAATAAGTTTACCTTGAAGATGTTCTTGACCTTCACAAAAATTTCTAGTTTTGATCCAAAGTAGCAAGATGATTTGTGGAGTTTGATGTTAATAATGGTATTGACGGATTCACAGCAAAGAGCAGATCAAATCTGGAGATTTTCGTGAGGGTTTGAAGTGGTTTGAAGGTGTATTAGGTGAAAGAAGGTAGTAGGTGTTCTTGGTGTAGTGTGTGTGTGTTCTTGGTAGCTAGAGAAAATCAAGAGAGGGAGAAGAGGAAGCTACCGAATTTCTGTGAGGGATAGGGCTGGCAGATTTTCTGTAGGGTTTAGGGAGTGATTTCTTTGATTTGGAAGGGAAAGGAAAGGTTAGTTGTTACAACCCTTGAAGAATATTTTTAGGAAGAGAATTTGGAAACTAGATATTCTAAGAATATCTTGATTTTTCTGGACAGCTTTGAAGTCTCCTATGGCCGACTGAATGTGTGGCTTTTCTGAGGAATTAAAGCTGGTTCTACAAGGCTTATGATGGCCAAAACTAAGGGGTACAAAGATGAAAAAGAAGTCTGGTCAATTGAGTAAGATATTATGGAAAGTTGCTGAACAAGATGGCTGGAATTTTGGAAACCACTTAAGCTAAATTGCAGGGATTTGTTGGAGAGATTTTCGGGCAGCCATTGATGGAATTTCGTGTAGAAGCTCAAGGGAAACAATGGAGCTCTGTTGCTGGAGGTTTAAGGAAGGTTTTTTCAGAAATAGGTTGGTGTTTCGGCTGGAAAATAAATGGGAAGCAAACTGGAAAATTCCTGCACAACAATTTTCGCTGCATAGGGAATTTTCTGGCAGAATTTCGTCCGCCTCTTCTAGCTGAGATGCAGCGAGTTTGAAGGGGGGTTTCTGGGGTATTCAAGGCTGGTTTCCATCCTTCTTCATGGAGGAAAAACATGGCTATGGTTCTGCACAAAATCTGGAGGAAAACAGCTTGGTTTTGGACCTCCAAAGCTGCGATTTTGCCCAGAATTTTCACTGGTTTTGCACAGCTTTTGTGCAGTCCGAAAATGGCAGAAATAATTCATGTTTCAAGCTGCACTTAAGGCCATTTTTCTTGCAGCATTTGGAAGGAAATGTCAGCTAAGAAGTTCGACATTTTGAAGGTACACGAGCTGGAAAATTTCAGCTCACTCCAAGAAGGAAGGTGAACTAGCTATAGAGTGAAATTTCAGCAAGCTTTCTAGAAGGATTTTCCTCTTGAAATTTCCCACAATTCATTCACATTTTCCAGACCATGAGAAGCCTTCTACTAGGATATTTTGATCCTAAAATACCTCCGCACTTTACTGAATTTTCTGGAAAGGAAAAGGATAGAACACCTTGATCAAACTAAGAATTTGAAAATTAAGAAAAACTAAAGATCAAGGGAGAATGAATTCCCTTTAGGAATTTCGAGAAGAACAAAGGAGTGAAATGAGAATTCTCCTATCATGTCTCTCCTAGGTTATTATCACCACCTTGATCTAGGCCCTTAAGGCCGAAACCAACTCCCCCCAAGCAAAAATACAATTTAATCTAGCTAAAGCTTCTATGATGGAATTTGAACTCTAGACTTCAATAATTAATTCTAAGGCTCTAACCACTACACCACAACAACTCTTGTTGCTATTTCCACCAGAAAAATTATTTTCTATTCAATCCACAATCTATCTCCCTATTTTCACCTCAGGCAAAAATTACCATTTTACCCCTCTCACACAATACTCACCAACAAGACTTCAAAACAATAAAACTCAAATCCAAAGCACATAGAAATCATATGAAAATGTATTTAATCATGGAGTAAAGCATGATATGCATCCCAACCCTCTTACTCTAAGGTCGGTTTTGACTGGGGTTTCACATATTGGAGCATTATTGCACTTGGGAAGTATTACTTAAACTTTCTAACCCATTATTATTTTTAGTCCCTTTGGAGATACTTTTTTGTGTTTATTTGTTGCCAATGAGGACTATGTCCAACTTTAGTGTGGGGGAGTGGTTTGGTGATATACTTTGTCCAAGTTTTTATCAATTTTATTTTGAGCACAAAGTTTGGAAAATTGGAGCAACTCGATCATGGAAGTATTATCTTTCTTATCTCTTCACCTTTATATTTTTGGACCCATGGTATGATTTATTCTTTGTTATATTATTTGGCCATTAAGGACAATGTCCAGTTTAAGTGTGGAGGAGTAATTTGATTGACAACTCTTCTATACATATACTTAGCCTTCTTAGGAGCAAAAATTTTGAGCGAAAATTTTTCAAAATTTTTTTGACATTCTTTGAGATTTCATGCTATATTTTTAATGCATGTCTTTATGATAGATTATAGAGCATATGTTCTAGATCATTTATGGCTTATGCATGTCTTTTTGCACGCACTTGGATGAAGTTGTCCTTGATCTAATGCTTTGCATTGTTCTTAAACCTGTTTTTATACTAAAATTCATGGAGCATTCTAGAACTTACTTGAATACCTCTCAAGGCGAAATTAGAAAGACAGTCATGATTTAACTTAGGGATGACGGTAATAGGCCTTCTTTGGATAGTTTGAGCTTTTCAAGCCTACCTATTTTCATATTATCCATAGTGCCTATTTTAAGCCTAAATTGTTGATTTCTTTCTTTAAAACCCATCACAATACTTTGTCCATTGCTTGTTTTGAGAGTTTGAATAATTTTCCAAATCTTTATGCTCTTGAAGGATGAAAGTACATAAAGGAGAATGTGAGGGGGGAGTACGTGGAGAAAGATCATGACTTGTTACTTTCAGTCGTGTATCAATAATGAGTTGAGCTAAAAAGAGAAAAGAAAGAGAAGAAAAAGAAAAGAGAGATTGAAAACAAGAAAATAAAATAAAAAGCTACTAGAAAATATGAAAAGAAAGAAATTGAGAAAGAATAGAAAAGCAGCAGTGAAAGATAAAAGAAGAGTGAAAAAAGAGAAAAGAGAAAGAAAAACTTTTTCAAAGAAAAAGAAAAGAAAGATCACAAGAGGAATGGTGATTGAGCTATAAAAGTTGAGTTCATATCAAGTCCTTAACACCATTGCTGAAAATTTGAGTGATCTTGTGGAAACAAATAGAGAAGAGTTGATGAAAAGTGACAAGAAAAAGAGATAATGTAGGATTTGTTTGAACTGAACTGTAATTGCTAAATAAGGTTATGAGTATTGATTTATTTTGGAATAAGAGAGCAAGAAGAGTTGGAAATTATTGATACATTTTATTTATCCTTTTCTTCTGAACTCTCATCTTCTTTGATATTTGAATTTCCTATATCCTTCGTTTGATAAGCTACATTACAAACCTTTAGCCTTATATTACAAGCTTAAAAGTCCTACTTGATCTAAGTAGAATCATGACATATCTCGGATTAGTGGAGATAGTTATGAAAAGTAAGGTTATGGAATGCGTAATCTTTTTGAGCTAAATTCTTTCGAATAGTTTGAGAATATTGTAAAATATTGGGGTTCTACTAAGTCATTATTCACTTCCACAAGTCTTGCATTTGTTGTGAAAGATGTAGTAGCATGTGTTTTATGTTCTTGAATAAATGAAGCGTTGAAAATATTGTTTTGAAATTGATTGAGTGATTGATTAAACATTGTGTTTTCCTACTTGTCTTTGATACTTTGCTTGAGGACAAGCAAAGAGCTAAGTGTGGGGGAATATGATAGGGGCTAAATTAGTCATATTTTTTCTAGTTATTCGAGGCTCTTTTGTGATACATTTTGTTGAATAACTAGTCATATTCCTTCATATTTGAGATTTTACCCTTGGAAAGTTATTTTTTTCATTATTTCAGATTTTTGGGGTAAAACAAAGCAAAAACATCGCAAAACAGATTAGAGGCGGCACCGGCTAGGATAGAGGAACCGGCGCCGGCCATGCACTGTTTGCATGAACTTCGAGGCGATGAAAAATTGGTGAAACAGGATGGAACAGAGTGGAACCGTGCCAGCTCCAATAGCCAAGGTGGCGCCAGATGCATTCTGGAATACATTGTGCGGAATTTAGAAAAAAAATCGGCGAATGAGTAGAGAACCAGAACACAACCGGCGCCGGCTCTGAGAGCCAAAGCAGTGCCGACTGTGCCCCGAAGTCAATGCGGTGCTTGATTTTTCTACGCAGTTTTGGTAATCTGTGGAGTTTTAGTACTTTCCAACTTCTACTCGGCCAAGAACATTACACCAACGAGTTTAGGCACTTCCCAAGCCTAAAAATAGATGGAAAACACAAGGAAAAATGAGAGAATTCATTGATCATCATAGAAAATTACTCAAATCAAAGGAGGAATTCTTCATTTCAAGGAGGGTTGTACAAGAAGGTCTTCAAAGGAAGAAGAAAAAGGCTTATCTATTAGTGCTTTCTTTTACTTTGTTTTCTTTTTCTTAACAACAATGTGTTACTTATTTTATTGTAATTTGACATGGTTTTAGATATTCATGGTTTTTAGAGTTATTTGATCTTTTGATTAATTGGTTATTTTTCTTGGTATTTAATTACTTGGGCGTATTACGAGATTGACTGATTGTTTCTTTCTATTGACTTGCTTAAAAAAAAAAAGTTTGATGGTGGTTTCAATTTTGTTAATTTCATATTTGTTATCTCTTAAATTACTTGAAAAATAGGTTAATTGCGAAGAACTAGGTAATTGAAAGTTAATTGATGTCTGCCAGAATATGAATTCATTGGTTGATTTCATGTTTTAAGTTTGCCAGAATATGGAAATTTAATCAAGGATTGTGTTTAATGCATCTTTTGGGTGAATTAGTTGAGACAGAATATGTGATGCTAATTTGTCTAGGAGATAGTGATTTCATGGATTGAAAAAGAAGTGAGTCTATCTTAATCCTTCATGATGCCAAGGGAATAATTAGTTATGATAATGATTAGGTACTTTAATATCCTGATTGTCAAAACAATGGCTTGAGTTACGTAATTCTCCATCCTTGACATGTATATATTTTATTTTATTTTATTTTTCCTTTTTTATTTCTTTTTCACTTTATCAAGTCGGTTAAACAATGAAAGAAAGGTGACTAATGTATACTTGTTCCTTGAGGATCGATACTTGTTTAAACCTATACTATGTTAATGACGAGTACACTTTCTCATATGTGTAATTTGGGTTTAACGTTTTAATTTAACTTGATTAGGAATGTGCTTAGTTTTTATATGATTTTTCATACCCAAATCCAGACACATCATCTAGCTTTGAAGGTTTCCACCTTCCCATCTGCACCTCTATTCCTCTTATATACCCACTTTTACCCAATGGGTTTTTATACGTTTAGGTGAAGCCACAAGATCCCAAACCTGATTGAAGTAGTACATAGACTTATTCTTGATTTTTATTGCTTCATGCCATAGGTCTTCATCGGTATCAGCAATAGCCTCCTCATATCTAGTAGGATCGTGTTCCTGATGGTCGGAGACTATGTCAAAAACCTCTCATGTCCATCTTTCTAGAACCCTAGATATCCTCCCATTACGGCAAGACCCCCTTTGAACAGGTTCTTAAGGTTGTGCCTCTTCTTGTTCTATAATTGGGTCAAAAAAAGTTGATTCAGAAGATAACTTCTCCTCGAGTTCCAACCTAGTTGAACCTTTTGTGGATGTACTTTGATCGTCTTCCAAGTATCTAGCATTACTATTTACCAATACTTTCTACTCCTTGGGATAATAAAAGTAACCACATTTTGTTCCTTTTGGATACCTAACAAAGCAGCATAATTCTGACATTGGTTCTAGCTTGTCTCCCTTGATCAATTTATAAGTTGGACAACCCCATATCCTGAGATACTTCAACCTTAGCCTATGCCCAGTCCATATCTCATACGGCGTCTTAGGTACTAACTTGGAAGGTACTAAATTCAGAATATATGTCGTTGTTTCCAAGGCATATCCCTAAAAGAAATTCGAAGAGTAGCATGAGACATCGTGCTTCGGACCATTTCCATTAATGTCTTATTCCTTTTCTCAGCTTCTCCGTTCTTTTAGTGTATCCACGGCGCAGAAAGCTGGGATACTATTTCATAATATACCATGTAATTTTTGAATTCACTGAGCACGTACTCTCCACCATGATCCGAGCATAAGGTTTTGATAAGTTTACTTATTCGATGCTCTACTTTAGCCATAAACTCTTTGACTTGTTAAATAAGTCAGACTTGCACCTCATCATGTAAACATAACCATATCTTGTACAATCATCCGTGAAAGTGATTAAGTACTGACACCTTCCTCTCGCTTGTGTAGACAATAGACCATACACATTACTGTAAAGCTCAATATCTCCTTAGCTCTATCCACCTTTTGGGTAAAAAACTTTTTGGTCATCTTTCTGATAAGACAGGATTCACACTAAGGTCAACTTTCCAATATCAATAAGCTCAAAGGCCTATCATGGATTAACCTCTGAATCTTAGTTGAGTTAATGTTACCTAACCTTAAATGCCATAGATAAGAGTTATTGATATTGTCATTTCTCTTCCTACTTAAAGGTTCACTTTGAGCATTGTTTATTTTATTATTTATCAGATTTATGAAGAATAGGTTTCCATACATGTGCCTAGTACAAAAAACTTCTTCATTTCTATTGATAATAATACCATAATAGGAAGAAATAGAATCACCATGATTTATTAGTTTTACAACTAAAATAAAATTCTGTCTGAATCCTGGTACATAAAAAATATCCTTCAAAATAACTATTCTATTGCAATTAAAATGAAGTTCCAACTCTCCCATTACTCGGGCCCATATTTGTGCTCTATTTCCCACACGTAGTCTATGTTCACTCTTTTGGAGTCTTCTTATATTCCAAACCCCTACAAGGAGTAACAAATATGATCAGTGGATCCTGAATCAATAATCTAAGTGGAAGTTGATCCAATCATAGATATAGACTCTAGATAGTAAACAATATTTGTGGGGGTTTTCTTAGCCTGAAGATCTAGATACTCTTTTTTTTAGTGTCCCTTCTTCTCACATTTGAAGTACTTGTCTTTAGGCTTGTTGGGTTGGACTGCTACATTTCTCTTCTTCCTTTTGAACTTTCTAGTTTTGGGCCTAATTCTTGAAGAAGAAGCTTTAGTAATCATAGCATTGGACTGTGGCTTCATAACCTTTTCTGTCACCTAGAGCTCTTTCATTAACTCTATTAAACTCATATTCAACATGTTCATATTGTAATCAATTTGAACTGAGTAAAAGAGCCTGGTAAAGATTCGAGACCCATAACCACTTGGCTCTCGAGATCAGTCACTACCCCCAAGACTTTCGCTTCCTTGAAAACAGCAATCATCTAGATCATATGCGCTCTGACCAATGCTCTCTCAACCATCTTGGTGTTAATGATCATTCTAAGAGCCTTTTACCTTGGGGGCCGACATTTATCAGCGAGCATTGTGGCCAATGATGTGCTAATATCATAAGCAGTAGCCATGTGCTCGTGTTTGGACTAGAGCACATTAGACATAGAGGCCAATATGTAGCAGCAAGCTATCTCGTAGGCCTTTTTTCATGCTTTCTCAACCTCATGCTTCTCTTCAGTAGAACCCTTCCCGATAATAAGGTAGGTTTCGAATAGGACATAGTTATACTCCTCAACAATGAGTATTATGTCTAGGTTCATTTTCCAATCTACGTAATTTGAAAGCTTATTCTCTCAGAGAATAATGGCTAAAATATTGAAAGAACCTCCACCAACTATTTCTGAAAAAAAATTAAAAAAAATCTCAGTTTGTGAAAAATAAATAATTTGTGCACTTTATCCTCATATTAAAAATGGTAATAGTTAATCTTATTACTATTATCTTTAATATGATCAGTTTGCTCTTAGGAGAACTGACATAACTTCTTGGGAGGATTAATAGTTTCCTAAGTTAAGTGTGTTGATCACCACAAATCGACTACCCTTCTACGTAATGATCTAAACATTGAGGGGATGGCCGTTTCTTCTCATTTCCCATGGACAATCCTCATACTATGGCCTCCAACATGGGCTAGCTTATTACAGTACGTGTTTCAGGCATCAATTATGTCTATCCATTCGATCTAGATCCTTATGAATTTCCCATCCTATACAGGTTCACTCCTAGGGTGATGCGAGAGGAACCACGATCTCTAATGAGGAACATGACAGAAGTTGTGTGGCCATTGGAATCCTTTCTCACTTAGTCTTTTAATAGAATGGTTTTTAAGAAAATATCATTTTTAAAATATCGCACTAAGTATTCCTTAACTTTTATAAAATGTCTAAATCCATAAATCTCTATGTCAAGGTAAAAATCTTTTAAGAGATTTTCTATGTATTCATTTTACCTAGGTAAGAACTTAATGATTTCAAAATTTTCCTTTTAAACTTTTAAGAGACTTTGGTCTCATGTTTTATTTGACAGAAACAATTTTCTTGTAAAATAAATTATAATGGTTGTCCTTTTTGACTTACAAAAATATCTAAATCTAAAATATTCTCTATGTTGAGGATAAAATCCTTTAAGAAAATAATCAAGGATTAATTTTTTCTTTTAAGCTAAAATAAACATTTAATTAAAGAAAAATATTTTTCCTTTGCCAAAAATCTCCAAAGACTTTGGTCTTTGAAAAAACATGCACATAGGTTCACAAAAGGAAAGAGCATGCCAGAAAACTCTTAACGTTTTCATTCTTTTCTATTCTTTTAATCTAGGTATCCAAATAATAAAATTAAACACATTAATTAATTAATTATCTTATTTAATCCCCAATCACTTCCTATTATTTTTTCATGCAAAATATCCCGAGAATATTAACTATGCAAAAAAATAAATAAATAAGTTCTCCAGGTATTGGACCCAAAATGAAAAAGAAAATTACATGAAATTGCAAGGAAAAATAAAAAAATTCTTCCATGGTCTTCATGCACCCAATCGCAATAGAACCTAACCCGCACTTGAACTAGACTGAAGCTAGACAGAAGCAAACCATGGCTCGATTGCAAGACCAAACCACAATCGGCTTGGTACCAGCCCGTCGTGGCTCGACACTTGTTTGTGCCTTGAACCACGACTGGCTTGCTTCCAGTCGCCCGCAGCTCCCTTGAAAGGCCAGCTGCCATTGGTTACCAAAAAGCCCACCGCAGCTTAGGCCATGTTTGGCTTGAAGCCTTGGCTGGCTTCCTTGCTTCCTGGCATGCCTTTCTCTAATCTTCTTCATTCTTCATCTGGTTTCTTTGTCCAGACGATGCACCAAGCATGACATGTTTACAGAAATAACAAGATCCCTCAATCTCACTGTAAAAACAACATCCACCAATGCCTTTTCATTATAGGCTTACACGAGTTCTATGAAAACAAAGGAATTTATAGTATTTCTATGTTTCTACTCGCATAGCTTACAGTGTGCTTACCCATACCAGAAACATGAAGGATCCCAAAATGAAACATTTGGCCAATTTTAATTTACCTAAGCATGCTCCTATGCCATTAAAATCTGTCTCTGATACCACTTGATGGGTGGATCATGGGCATAGAAGCAAAACAGAAACAACAAAAAATTGCAAAAAAATAATAGCGGAAGTAATTTTACCTCTACGTTTAATTATCTTTGTTGATTGCTTAGGTTGAACACAGGCCAAGGGAACGTTTGAAACCACATTCCTTGAAGATGATTCCAGTTGTTATCCAGTAAGTCTCCTATTCCGGTGCATGAATGCAAGACTTTAGGCTTTTGAAATATGACCGATGCCTAAAGTTCAGTGAATGCTTATGGATAAAAGAGAAAAAGGTCTACTCTCTTGAATAATTGGTACGAAGCAATTATCAGGGGAGTTTTCAACTTTCTTACTACTTCACAGTTAGAGTGAAAAACTAAAAATAGACAGAACACTATAGCAAATAGAGAAAAACGATCAATAAGGTATTCTATTTTTTTTTCTTCAGTTCGATCGCCTTAAAACCATTTACCTTGATAAGTTATAAAACCTCACCAGAAGATATCTATGACTATCTAGGCGCCATCTTTGGGATTTCAAAAAAAAAAAAAAAAAACTAACGAACCCCTTATCAACAAAAAATCTTTTGAGCGTCCAAACCCGGTCAAGCCTTAACTTGATTAAGGCTGGACCCATGGACCTCTAGTCTATTGGATCAAGTTTTTAATTAATTTAATTATTCCTAGACTAGTAGAAGCCCAATAGCCTAATTAATTAAATAGCCAAATGGACCAGATTAATTCTCAGGCCTTTCCAAGTTCAGACCATATTAATCTTAATTTTTTATTCTGGACTCAAGCCCTAAATATTTTGAGAACTGGAAGACACATTGCCTTGGCTACTAAAATGACCAAAATGCACATGCTATAGAAATACTTGGATTTTGCATTTTAAATATTTCGTAATATCACCAAAAGAAAATATTGACCCCAAGGACAATGTTGTGTTAGCAATGTCTCCGACCTATAAGTGTTATGACAAATATACCCCTCTATGTAACATCATATATTTAGAGAGGAAGAGTGCACTAACACCTCTCTAAATGACATCTACCATTCTTAGATCTCTAGTCTAATGAACCACGATTTCCTAGAACGTTTCTGCCTTCCAAGGAAGCTACCCCTAAAGCAAACATCCAAGTCATATTCCCTAGGGCCCTGGATTATTAGATCATTCAAACAGTCTCAAGGGGCAATATAACGTAGAAGCTATCTTGTACGAGTCTGTCTTAACTAACTAGTTACATATACCTAATATACAAGTATATTGGTCCTACAATAGAACCTCAATTATAGTATATCAAAGTATACGCTTTCAGTTTCACTAGACCACCAACCCATTCTCAAGCCATAGGGTATAAGTCCAAGTTATAACAGTACATAATAGTCTAGGTTTGTACCATTATAGTACTTTTAAAACCACTACTACTGGTCCAGATCAATGAATTCGAAATACACTTATGTTATGAAGTAAAAGACTACTCACTAGCTAAAGGTAAGTCATTCCCCACTTGGAATTCACAACATAATAACTTTATCATGATAAGATTCTCACTCTCATAATCCAGTTAAGAACAACAGTTTATGTGTTAAGTAATACGTGATTCATACCTTACTATAAAAGACCTTCATTTACATGGATCACTTACTTAAACATATGGGTCTTTTTCCAACGAGATTGTGCATAAATTAAAATGCAAAAACATAAACAATTTATGTGAAAAAATATTTTATTAATTTAATTAAGATTAAATTTGAATACAATATTAGAAGGCATACATTCCAACAGACTTTAAGAACAATTCTAAATATGTGAAATGTCCATGCAAAAGGGCCAGAGCAATAATGGAATAATAAGTGGAAATATATAGGGATTACTTCAATAGAATCTGCTCCAATTTCGGCAATTTACCATCGCTGCAAGAGGAAGAAACACTTGGAACTATATTGTTAGTTCAAGGAGTCAAACTATAGATACTTCAAACATGGAGATTCTACATAACCAATGCAGAGTTGCTCGAGACTGCTTCAGTTTAAATAAGGAAACCTCACTCCACCATCACGTCCAACTAATTGAAGAAACATAACTAGGGTTGATGGGGACTTGGCCTAGAGGTCGTGATGATCATTGGACTGCTTCCTTAAAAAGTGGAAAGATTCTAAGAAGTCGTGGATCATTGGACTAGAGGTTTAAGGATGGTATATGCCATTATAGACCAATTTTCAGCCAGCCTTATAGACTAAACAACCCTCCATTCTTTCCATAAAGCCTAACTAGTTTAGCCTTACACCATTGAAGAGCAAGAGACCTTCCATGAACAACCTCCATTAACTAATCCTTTACCTCAAACAACTCCTCATTTTCCTCCATTTGAATTTCAAAAAACTGAAAACTTCTCTTTCATTCTTGATAACCAAAACTCCTATCTACACTAGGCCATTCAGCCAACAACAACTCCAACAATTCTCAAAGCCATTTTCTCTCAAACTCTCTCAAGAACACCAAGAACACACACTTCTCATCTTCAAGCCTAAACCTATCCTAAACACCTCCAATCACTCCCAAACACTCTAGATCATCCATATTCAACCTATAGTCTTCATTTCTGGCCTCTATAACACTAAATCAAGCAAAATAGAATTTTTGAACGGATCAAAACTAACTTTTTTTATTGAAGGTTCCAAGAACACCAAAAGGTAAAACAAGAACAACCTTCTTGTTCTTTCTCTTCTACTCAACTTCTAATATTTCTTTCTAATGCCATGCGTCTCTCTCTCTGTCTCTCTTGGCCAAAATGGTGATGATCGACCATGGCTATTTTTCTGGACTACTAAAGGCTCTCAAACTCGTGTGGATCTTCTCTAATCAAGGAAATCTTCATCAAGAGATCATCTATCAAGTATTTTTCCTTGAATCTTCCTTTTTAATTTATGGATTCATGACTCTTAGATGTTGATAGGATGATTGAATAAAATGGGGGTTGAGTATATGTATGTGGATGAAGGGGACGGAGTTAGGACATGAGAGTTGAAATGTATGATTAGGCCTTATGGATTTTTCTTTTGAATCAATATATGCTCATCATGGTTAATGAGATTTAGGGATGTTTTGATGCATGATAGATATTATGACACCAATGGTGATTAGGCTTTTATGTTCTTAATTTTCAATAAAGCCAAAGATGATGATTATGCCTAGTAGGAGATTGGTCATGTGTTAGTATATGTTGATTCAAGAATATATTCATGAATGGATTAGCATATTATTTAATCTTTGAGAATGTGTTCATAGATCTTTTCTAACAATAGGAAATTATAGTAAAAATTATTTTCTTTGTTAATTCTAAAATTATTTTTATTAACAAATTTTATTAATTTAATTTGAATTATTATTATATTTACTCTATAAAATTTGAAATCACTAGGAAGGTTTGGAAATAGGGTATTAATTAAAATATTAATATTTTATTAGTTAAATAAATAAAATCTTTTATTAAAAAATATAATAATAATAATAGATAATAGATAATACAATATTAGAATTAATTAATTTCAAATGACCTTGTAGACCATATTAATTAGCTTTACTAAAACTTTTACCTATGTCCATAAATATTATTTATATTAAAATTTATATATTTTTATTAATTAAAAACTAAGTATAATTCATTTATTATTAATTTTATTGGTTATTTATTATCTATTAATTAATAATTAAAAATTAAAATGTAATTTATTATTTATAGTAATAATACTATTTAAATATTACGATTTACCAATATTATTTAGGACTTAGGATTATCCAATATTTAACACTAGTTTATTTATTAGCAATAATACTCATAATTTATTATTTGGAACTACAACTTTTTTTTTTATAACCCCTATTTATTTTATCAAGCTAGATTTATTTTATAGGATATTTTATCAACTAGTATTAAAGCCTAAGACATTATGGTCATTGTTAGTTGTGGTTGTGACTAGTTGAATTAGGAATTATTTATGTAAGGCAGATATGGTCCGAATGTTATCTTATGCCTTGTGTTTACCCCAGGCGGGGTTAGGTTGACCTTGGAAGAATTTTGAGTCCAAGAAGAGCAAATGATCAGGTAAGTTCCTGCATGGAGTCATTTGAAGACCAAAGTTAATATGGCAAGCCAAACTCATTGTATACGAGAATTTGTACTGTAAAGCAATTATGGTCAACTTTCCTTTTCTTTCAATCAACCAAGCTATTTAAAACTAAGCAAATGATTTTACACAAAATGCTAAACATTTCATGAAACTCAGCTTTGGCAAAAATTTTGGAAACCATAGTTGCTATTTTCGAGTAAATCATTGTATGATCTTTTTCCTCCCAAGTAGGACAAACAACGTTGAGTACTCAATAAAGGTAGATTGCTAGGACTAGTCTTTGAAGGGTTAGGGTAAGTCTCTCAGTAGGTGGCCACCTCCGAGGGGCGAGTCCTTCCTGGATAGGATGCTAGTCCTGTAGGTCATACTGGTCCGAGCTAACAAGTTCAGTCAAGTGGACTGTGTGTTTTCAAAGTGGACAACCGGTAAGTTTGGGTATAGAGATGGAGGAGTATCTCACCCAGTAGGCCATACACCTACCTTGTGTCAGTATGCTCAAGGTGTGGTATTCTGATCGTTATATTATCATGTTGCACAAAGTATGGTGCCATGGATACCTCTTTTGGGTGGTTGTATTTATTGTGCACATGTATGTTTTGGAAAGAAAAACACCTCTCTTCATTTATGACATTTATTTAATGCTTGCCAGCACGTTCTTTTATGAAACTTTTACAACTTGTATACATGAACTGTTTTACCTGAAACACCCAAAGCACACACGGGCTTACTAAGATTTTTATCTCAGCACCTTTCATACCATATTTTCAGGTCGATCCTACTGTGAAGGTCATTAGCTAGAATGTTGCCTATGTCTTGAAGACTCTTTGTTATTTTTCCTATGTATTATTTTTTAGAGACAGTAGCAGACATTTATTTTTAAATTTGTTCATGTATTGCTGGGTTGTAATAAGTTAAATTTTGGAGTATTTCTTTTATTTTATTTTATGTGTCCTAGTTATAAAGACCCCTTATCCTGTGGATGGGCCACATCCCCAACCCTAATGGGGCATAGGTAGTGGGGTGTTACAACCTTGGCTACCTCACTCATTGTTAGAAAATTGCTCCTTATCAAATGCATCTAAATTGTACCTAATTCCTTTATTTCATTTACATGTTGACTATCTATTCCTTATCTCCTAGGACTTATTCTATCTATTTCTTATTCTCTTCGTTCTTTTGATTTACGCACTTTGACATGTGTTTTCTCTTTCGTGTTATTTCTTGCCAACTTTTTTCTTCTGTATTTGTTAAGAATTTTTTCTAAAAACTTAGTTGATTAAAGTGACCTTTAGCACTTTAGGTAATGACTACAACTGCTATACATCAAACTTTTCCACCATCTTCTAAATTCTTTTTGTGTTGCCTCTATAGTGACTTTCTATTTTTGCTTCACTGGATTTACTCCATTCATTTCTTGTTTTATTTCATTCCGTTAAGTTAGCACACATTGTTTATGTTTTCTCTAGTTAACTTCTCTTATCTTTGAAATCCTATTGTTACCATTTGCACAAAACTTTCACTCTTTTACTTCTATAGTTCTTTTTTATACTCAAAACTTTCTTCTTCTTTTTTCAAACAATATTGATTTGATGTGCTTGTCATTCTACCCAATATCTCCTATTATTTCTTGTAAATTTTGTATTAATGTTGAGCATTCAAAGAACTCTTCCTTTGAAGGACCAAGGGAAAAATAAATACGCGGTGGAAGAAAGCAAATTAAAAACTTTTCTCGAGCCAAAGTCTATGAATACTTACTTCTAGGGCATATTACTTGAATAACCGGAGTTGGTTCAGGTTTGACGGCACTTCATCTACTGGAACGTCTACTTGTTTCGAGGGAATACTAGCTAACCGTCGGCTACTTCACATCAAACACTTACCATGTTCATTAGCTCTTGACCTTCTAGAATATTCTCAAATCTCCTATGGACTTCTAGCGTTGAAAGTAGAACTAGGGTAAAGCAGATTGGAAGAAAAATAGAAGAGCTAAACATTAAAGGAAAATTAAAGGAAAAATGGCAAGAAAAAAAATGGTGGCCTTTTGATTTTTTTCTTCAAAAGAAAACCGAAAGCTTTGTACGTGTGTTGTGTTTTTTCCAAAAATTCGGTAAACCCCTTTAGTTCACAAAAATAATCGTATTTATATTAATAGCTTTCCTTTTCCTTTTCTAACAAAACAACTAGCTTCCTTTTCTTTTCTTTTATTTCCTTTTCCTCTTCTTCCTTATCTAGCGACGACTCCCTAGGATTTCTAAAAATCCTTAACTCATCACAATACCCTGGGGGGCAGGTTTTCCTTAATTAGTTCAAGACTAATTAAATAGCTCTCTTATTAATTCATTAATCCACTTGGGCCCAACATTAAATTACCCAAATAAACTAATTAATTAAATTTGCTCTTTTATTAATTAATTAATCCACTTAGGCTCAATATAAAATTATCCAAGATAATTAATTATTAAACTAATTAATTAAATTAGCCCAATTAATTATTCTAGCCCAAATAAATAATTAATTGGACTTTCTAGAATAATTCTTTCAATAATAAATTCACCAATAAGCCCATATAGTAAATAAATTTACTAAGATTATTTGAGCTACTCTAAGACCAAAAGATATATTATTCTTGGCTATTAAAATGACCAAAATACCCCTACTATCAAATAGAAGTATTTTAATCATTTTAAATATTTCATTTATCACCAAATGGAAATATTGACCCTGAGAATGATATTGTAAGTGTAGTGTCTTTGACCAAGTGTAATGATGAAAATATCCTTCTACGTAACAACTTTCATTGAGATAGGAAAAATGCACTAACACCTTTCTCAATGACACCTACCATCCATGACTTCCGGTATATATCTACGTATCATAGGGAGCCACCCAAAAGTATACATACTTAGTCATGTTTCTGTTGGAATGTATGCCTACTAAAGTTGTATTTCTGATGTAATTTCGATTAAATTAATAAAAATTTTATTCCCATAAATTGTTTATGTTTTCGTATTTTATTTTGTGCATAATTTTGCTAAAAATGACCGATTGTATTTAAGTAAATGATCTATACGAATTGAGGTATTTCATAGTAAGGTATAAATCACGAGTTACATAACACATAAACTGTTGTTCTTAACCAGATGATGAGAACAGGAATCTCATCATGATAAGGTTATTGAGTTATGAAGTCCAGATGAAGAATAGCTTACCTTTAGCCACTGAGTAGTCCTCTCACTTCAGAATATAAGCATATTTCAAATACATAGAACTTAATTTGTAGTAGTAATTTCTAAAAGTACTATATGATACAAACCCAGATTACTACTGCTATAGCATGGACTTATATCTTACGGTTTGAGTATAGGTTGGTGGTATGGCGAAATTGGAAATATATACTTTGATATACTATAGTTGAGATTCTATTGTAGAATCAATATACTTGTATGTTGGGTATATGTGACTACTTAATTAAGACAGATTCAGACAAGATAGCTTATACGCTATATCGCTCCTTGAGAATGTTTGAATGATCTAATAATCCAGGGCCCTAGAGAACATGACTTGGATGTTTACTTTTAGGTATCTTCCTTAAAAAGTGGAAAGATTCTAAGAAGTCGTGGATCATTGGACTAGAAGTCTAAGGATGGTATATGTTATTTATAGAGGTGTTAGTATGCTTTTCCTCTCTGGATGTACGGTGTTACGTAATGTGGTATATTTTTCATTACACCCATAGGTCAAAGACATTGCTTACTTAATATTGTCCTTGTGGTCAATATTTCCTTATGGTGATATTAGAAAATATTTAAAATGCAAAATACAGCTATTTATGTAGGAGTGGTATTTTAGTTATTTAAGTAGCCAAGGCGATGTGTCTTTTGGTCCTTGGAATAGCTCGTAAGTCCTAATTGATTTTGGGTTGAGGAAATGGTCTTGTTTGAAGGGGATTTTATTTTATTCAGAAAGTCTAATTTTTATTAAGCTAGAATAAAAATAAAAGGTCCAGAGAGAATAAATTAATCACCCAGTATAATTGGTTAATTAATTATTCAAGGCCTGGGTTGAGATTGAATAATAGAAAACTAACTTGGACTTAAATTGGGTAAGAGCCTTGAGAAATTCTCTTGGTCTCTTTGGGCCTGTTAATTATTTATTGAGCTTTTACTAGTCCAGAAATATGTAATTAAACTTCATTATTTATTCATTTATGGAGTTGTTAAGTCCAAGGTAAAATGAATAACAGTGTAGCCCAATGGCTTAGACCAAGGTCCATGAGTGAAGCCCAGGTATTGGTTTGGCAGGTATAGTGATTTACGCTAGCTATATATCTCCGGGCAGTACTTGGTTTTTGAATAACATTCGGAAAAGCTTGATAAGAGTCCAATCTGGGTGAATGGGTTATCAGTAGGAAAAACTACCCGTATTGGAAAGGTGTGTAGTTTTTCTAAGAACACAGATGATCAAGAAAAGAGATTTTTTTTCTTTTTGGCTCTCGTAATTATCTGTCTCTCCCATTCTCATTTTGTCCTCTGTCTATCTATGATTCTCAAAGACTAGATTGGAGAAGTGATAATCGTGATACTGCTATTGGGATGTATACCCTCTTAGACTAGATTTCTAACGTAAATTTTGATTTGTATTAATAAAAGTTTTATTCTCAGAAATTATTTGTGAATTCTTCTTTACTTTTCTGCACAATTTCATTAGAAAATGACCCATTGGTCCATACCATACGTTACTAAACATATAAACTATCGTTCTTAAACCGAATGATGAAAGTGTGAATCTCATCATGGTAAAATTATTGTGTCATGAGTTCTAATTATGGAATTGCTTACCTTTATCCAATGAGTAGTCTTCTCATTTCGTACCATAAGAAAATTTCGTATACATAGAACTGGACTTGTAGTAGTGGTTTCCAAAAGTACTATATGGTAGAAACCTAGACTACTACCGCTACAATGTGGACTTGTACTCTACAGCTTGAGTATGAGTTGGTGGTCTGACGAAGCTAGAAGCATATGCCTTAATATACTATAGTTGAGGTTTTGTTGTATGACCAATATACTTGTATGTTGGGCATATGTGACTGGTTAGTGAAGAACAGTGTCACTCGGTGCCAGGCCCAGTAAGGCTACCTGGCACCAAGTCTACTCAGCCTGTTGGCAAAGTTTTTACAGTGCTCACCCGGCGCCAGGACTAATAAGTCTACCTGGTATCAGGTCACTTCGGGAATAGCCAATTTTTCTTGTTTTATTTTATTTTTGTTTCTAATTTAATTTTCACAACTTTTATTATGTAATATGGATATTTTGGACCTTTTAAAGGTTTAAATGCCTGAGATTTCATCTCACCTTGGTTAGGTTTAGTTGCCTATATATTTGGTGTTATAACATTCAATATAACAACTTTGAATATTGATAAAATTAAAAGAGCCTCTTTTGAGAGCTTTTGAGAGGATTCCTCTTAGGTAAATCCTATGAATATCAAGACCATTCTTATTGCCTAGTCCTTTCCAATGTATTAAGTCTATAAACCCTTTTAGGATAGATCAATTAGCTTGCTAATTTGGGTCTTAGGTTATAGATAATCTAAGGTTCTTGTTGGTGGGAAAGTTAGTTTCCTAAATCATCTTCTTCAAAGTGTTCTTGGCTTCTTTTTGAATCAAAGGTCTTTGTTTGTGAATTAAATGACTTGATTCTCATTGCTAGTGTTCTAAGTTCACTATTTTGGCTTAGAGTCCTAGTATTTGAATTGGGTGCCTTGTTTCTTCACCAATTCCACTGTTTGAGTTCTTAGTTAGGTCTTGCATATTACCCCAAATTTTGCCACGAAATTCATTGAGAAAACACCCCCAAAATCATATCAAATAGTTTGGTATTAGTGCGAGGAAGCTTTGATTCTCATCATAGCTTGAAAACATTGAACAAGACTTCAAAATTGGTCAATCCTGTAACTCAAAATTATGCTACAAAAAGGTCAAGTTTTCTTTGAGTTTTCTTGTGTTTTATATGTTAAACTTGAGGCTTGTTGATAGTATAATCATTGGGGATTGCAAATTTCTTTTTGTTTGTTGATTTTGGGATATTGCTTGTCCAATTGAGCTTATTATATTTGTTGTATTCTTACTCTTGTTCTTAAGTGATATGTTCCTTGAACTTCTAGTGTTTCATTGCAATTCTTGTTAGGTCTTGTCCATTCACCCATTCCTTAGTCATTAAAGTTGTTGAACTCTCTTGAATTCATTAACTCTTGATATAAACTCCTTAAGGCTTATTGTTGTTGATGATCAAACTTTCATCCAAGTCTAGATGGTTGTTCTTAGAGGGCTAGTAAACTTATTATGTTTGGACTTGCTCCTAAGCAATTGGGGAGATTTTTGTGGAAAGAACTCATTAAGAAAACACCCCCGAAGATCATATCAAATAGTTTGGTATCAGAGAGAGGAAAGCTTTAATTCTTATCAAAGCTTGGTTCTTCAAGACAAAGGCTTCAAAGTTTCAAGAAAAACAGAGCAAACTCGTCACTAAGGAAGGTGCTTCAAAAAGGTCTTCAAAACTTTGATTTTTCTTAATTTTCTTATTGAGAAATTGATCTTATATGTTGGGTTGATGTTTGACTAGCTATTTGAAGCTTTAAATTGCATAAATCTTGTGGTTTTCTTGGGTTTATTTACTACAACTTTGTTAAGCTCAAAAAGAATCCCATAACTTATTTTCATGTTAAATTTGTAAACTATAAAACTCATGTTTTTTACTTCTACTAGTTAAGAAATTATTCCATTAGGGATTAATTTTTCTTGTGATTATTGAGTTTTTGGGTTGCTACAAATGTGAAAATTTTGAAACCCCTTGAGTTACAAGATTGCACCTCAAGTGTTTGATATTTTGTTTGAGTGGATTTAGAGCCTTGAAATTGTAATCAATTCTGTTGTCAACACATTCCCTTATTGTTAAATTCTTGAGAACCCATGTTTTTTAGGAATTACTTGACCAATTGAAATCATTATAGTTGTTGAATTCTTACTCTTGTTCATGAGTGATATATTCCTTAAACTCTTAGTGTTGTATTGAAAAATCTTGTTAGGTCTTATCCATTCACCCATTCCTTAGTCATTGAAGTTTTTGAACTCTCTAGAATTCATTGACTCTTGATATAAACTCCTTGAGGCTCATTGTTGTTGATGATCAAACTTCCATTTAAATCTAGTTGGTTGTCCTTAGAGGGTTAGTAAACTTGTCGGGTTTGGACTAGCTCCTAAGCAATTGGAGAGATTTTTGTGGAAATAACTCCTTGAGGAAATTGAGTGCTTGAAAAATGGCAAAAGTGTGAGCTTATTCTTGTTAAAAGCCAAAAAAGAGTTAAACACGAGGGTTGAGAGTTAATTCTTGAATGGATACACATCAAGGAGTGATTGTGAGGAATTATTTTTCTCCTTTTATCCAAATTTTCTGAGTGAGAACCCTTGAAATTCTCAAAAAATGTCCCAAGGAACTTCATTTGATATCCAAGCTGCCTTTGAAATTTTCCAAGCAAAAATGGAAGGCATGAGGAAGGACATTGAGGGGATAAAATCTAACTAAAGCCAAACCTCAACGAATGCTAAAAGGGGAGATAGCCTTAGAGTAAAAAATGAGTACAAATCCCGATGCCCATTATATGCAATGAAGGGATGTGGAGAATATTTTCTGGGAGGTTATCAAAAAATTCTAACAAAATGAAGAGGTAGAAAAAGTTTGGGGTTACGAAAGAAATTGAGGGGTGCAAGGAAAGGGACTTATCGTAAGAAGTCCGTATATACCAATCCTATTTTTTAACATTCACCAAACTAGAAAAATGAGCCACCAAAACAATCATTGCGAACAACCCAAAAGCCTAGAGAAGAAGAGGGTAGTGAGGAAAGGCTTGAGGTTGGGAAGGTTTTGCATTGATTGGTGTTTCTAGAAAGATTGAGGGAGAAAATGATGTTGAGAATAAAGAAAATTCCCAAATGTGCAATATCTTTTACACAAGGTGTCAAGTTGAACAAAAGCCTTATAGTATGATTATTGATGGAGGAAGTTGCACTAATATGATAAGTGCTACCTTAGTGGGGGACTTGGGATTAGAAACCATGAGACATCATAAACCATGCAAACTCCATTGGTTGAGTGATTGTGGTGAAGTTAAGGTAAACAAAAAGTTAAGGTTGAGTTTGCTATGGGAGCCTATAAAGATGTGGTGCTACTATTGTTGGGTATCTCATGCATATCATATATAGCACAGCGGAAAAATAGGAACGAGATACCAACCTAAGATCTGCATACGTGTGGAAAATAGGACATAAAGAGAACAAAGGTAACAGCTTTACCTTTCTTTCAGCATTTGAAAAATAAAATTTTTCTTCTTCAAGTCGAGGCGCAATCCAACAATCCTCTTGATCAAACACCACGAGAATTGAACGTTCAACCACTATAAACACAGTGTGTGATTATCTCTAACAGAAATCCACATAGAGGATCACACTCAAGCACCAAGATTTTTCTGTGCTAGCAGAAAACAACAATGGCGGCTAGGGTTGTTCTTGATTTTCAGAAAAACGAGAGAAAGAAAAGGAGAATGTCGTGTATACCCTAGGGTTTGGAGTTCTTTCCGTGTGGATTCTTCACTGTGAGGAATTGTGCATATATCCTATATAATGCACGAAAAATCCTAATGAAAATCACTCCATCTGAGAATAATAAAGCTGTTAGAATTCCCTAATTATAATTGGAAACATCAAGTTCTCATAATTATAATTTGGACCATAAATTATAACTAATTATAATTTGGCAACAACAACTTCTCTTTCTCCCAATTAACCCCACTATGTTATCAAATAACATCTTGAGTATATATTCCTCTATTGTGTGTGACCTATTAGGTTTAGCAGTCAATTGGTAGCGAACATAAATTAATCCAAACGTCTTTCAAAATAATAATCCATAATTAATTAGAATTAATCATATTAATTCTAATCAAGATTGGATTATCAATTCATCAATTAATAAACCCATATTCCTAGATCATGAGCGGTATCTAACAACACATCATGACCACCCAAGAGTCTAGAAAGTTAAGTGGCTTGACATGAACCCTTCAATAACAAACTTATATCATGATCTCGATCATGACTTCCTTAACACAATGTTGTACTCGGGACTTTATCTGACAGTTATATTACAAAAAAGTAAACAAAAGAAACTGTAAGATAAATAACGCCTTTTATTAAGATAAAATGTGTCATATACAACATACAAGTGATTATCTCCAGGGCATAACACTAACAAACTCGCACTTGCACTAGAGCCAATCATTCATGTATCTAATACTGAATGACTCAACATGCCTATCATATTTCTTTTGAGATAGTGTTTTTGTAAGCGTGTCAGCTTTGTTCTCATCTATGAGAACTCTCTCTATCTTTACATCATTCCTATCTATGATCTCTCGGATCAAATGATAGCGTCGTAGTACATGTTTGGATCGTTGGTGAGACCATGGCTCCTTTGCTTGTGCAATGGCTCTATTGTTGTCACAATACAAAGTTATTAGACCAACAATGCTAGGAACCACACCCAGTTCCATCATAAACTTCTTGATCCAAATAGCCTCCTCAGCTGCTTCAATAGCCATTATGTACTCAGCTTCTGTCGTAGAGTCGGCAATAGCCTCTTGTTTGGAACTCTTCTAACTTATTACCCCTCCACACAACATAAACACGTAGCCAGATTGTGATTTGAAATCATCTTTGTCAGATTGAAAACTGGCATCAGTATACTCGATTATTTTCAAATCACCTTCTCCATATATTAAGAACACATCTTTAATCATTCGTAAGTACTTAAGGATGTTCTTTACAGCCACCCAATGACCCTTACCAGGGTCAGATTGGTATCTGCTCATCAAACTGAGGGCACAAGATACATCGGACCTTGTACATATCATAGCGTACATGATAGATCCAACTGTCGAAGCATATCGAATCATACTCATGTGATCCCTTTCAACTTATGTCTTGGGAGACATTGACTTTGAAAGGCTTATACCATGTGACATGGGTAAAAAATCCCTTTTTAGAATGATCCATGCTAAACCTTTTTAGCCCTTTATCTATGTATGTAGACTCTGAAAGACCTAGCAACCTTTTGGATCTATCTCTATAGATCCTTATTCTAAGAATATAGGTTGCTTCTCCAAGGTTTTTCATGGAGAATTGTTTGGACAACCAAACTTTACCCGTTTGCAAGACAAGCATATCATTTCCTATTAGCAATATGTCATCTACATAAAGCAATAAGAAAAAAATTACGCTCCTACTAACCTTCTTGTATACACAAGGCTCATCCATGTTTTGAATGATACCAAACTCTTTGATTGTTTCATCAAAATGGATGCTCCAACTCCTAGAAGCTTACTTAAGTCCATAAATGGACATTTGCAGCTTACACACCTTTGTGCTATCATTGGATGTGAAACCCTCAGGTTGTGTCATATACACTTCCTCGGTTAGATTTCCGTTTAGGAAAGCTGTTTTCACATTTATTTGCCAAATCTCATAATCATGATGAGCAGCAATGGCTAGGAGTATCCTAAAGGATTTTAACATGGCTACTGGCAAGAAGGTTTCGTCATAGTCAATACCATATTGTTAATGATAACCATTCACTACTAGATGTGCTTTATAGGTAACTTGTAACACCCCAAAGCCTAGGCCCGCCAGGGTCGGGGATGTCGCCCCATCCAAAAGACAAAGGGTCTTTATAACTAGGTCACACAAATAAAATTACTGAAACAAAACAATACTTAACTTAAAAATTTATTACAACCCAATATACTCCAAGAGTAAATCCATGAAATTCCAAAACAAAACCATAAATAAAATTATCTACTCTCGTCTCCCCAAAGCAATACATAAAATCAAAAGACACATTCTCTTCCAAAACAGATATTACTAGCCACTCAACTCCACAGCAGGATCATCCTAAAATCATGATAAAAATGTGATGAGACAGAAATCTTAGTAAGTCTGTGTGTGCTTTAGGTGTTTATTGAAACCAGTTCATGGATGCAAAGTGTGAAACCTTTACAAGAGAAACAATGGCAAGCATCAAACACTAGTCAAAGCAAGAGTGGCATTTTAGCTTATCTAGCCGTACATAAGTAATGAAATCAACCACTCGAAAGAAATGGATATAGGTTACCACACGTTGGGCCCCATAACCAGTCAGAATACCGACACTTTGTGCAGACTGAGAAAAGTAGGTGATCGGCCTACTGGGCAAGATACTCCTCCTTCTCTATACCCAAACAACAACCGGGTGTCCATTCTGGCAAAACACAGTCACTTAACTAAAAACAAACTGCTAGCTCGGACCGGCACGACTCACTGGACTGACATCTTATCCGGGAAGGACTCACCCCTCAGAGGTGGCCACCTGCTGAGAGACTTACCCTACCCCTTCAAAGACTAGTCCTAGTAGTCCACCCTTATTGAGTACTCAACGACGTTTCCCACTTGGGATAAAATGAACAAAGCATTGCTCTTAATGAAAATAGTAATTTGAGGGTTTCTAAAGTTTTGGGAACAATCAGTTTTAGAAAGAGTTTTCAGTTTGGAAAATCTGCTCAGTAACTTTTAAATAATTTAAGTGTTGGAAATAAGAGCAAATTCAACCCTCAATTGCCTTCAGATAAACGAGTGTCCATACACTCCATATTTAGCTTGCCATAAGGAAAACATTTTCACATCGATAGGTTTTATGCAGAAGCTTACCTGATTCTTGCTCACAACAACAAGGTCTTGAACAGCTGACCTAACCCCACATGGGTAAATACAAATCTTAATCAATTACAAGTCACAAACCACTTCCTCAATTTTAAATCAATTTAATTCACTACTACCATGATCCTAGTATCCCAAGCTTTAAGATAAAATAATAACTAATTATGTTTATAAGCTAAGTTTAATTTGTTATTTAAAATAATTAATGGTTTGGGAAATAAATTCTAATAGGTTGAAAGTTTAGTCCCTGTTAAGAAAGATTTAGAGTTTATTTGATCAAGAGTCATAGATGGTACTAGGTAAAATAGTGATTTAATGATAGTTTAGTTGTTAGAAAATAATTGATAGCTAAAACTAGTTGAGATTAAATTTAATAAGCCTTTCTTGGAAAATAATAAGTAAATCCTTAAGGGTTTTGATTTAGTAAATATTTTACTAATTATGAATCATTCTCATAAAGCTTTAATTGATCTCTTTATTTTAAATAATATTTATTTATTTTATTTTCTAGCAAAATTATTACTTATTTGACTAAAATATCCTTTATATATATAATAATTCCAAATCTACCCTTCCTAGGGTTTTTTCAAAAATACTAGCACTATTATTTTATTGAGTATTTTATGCATAGAGTGAAAATTAGTTTTAGGGACAACTAGATCATGATCAAATTTCTATGGCCATCCTCAATCAAGAACATACACAATCCTTCAATTCATTAAATCATCCAAATCTTGCATATAGTCATAGATCTAAATTTATTAAGACATGATTTAACCTTTACTAGCATAAACATGATCATGGCTTCAATATTCTAGTCATGCATATAACTCCTATTCGCCAAAGGTGGCATAATCTCTAGCATAATTTATCACAAACACTACCTATGACATGCATCAAACCTCAAATCAACATATAATCAACCAAGATAAACCTTTCATGCATAAATCCCATCTTATTCACAATCATACAATTGCTCATGCTTCAATCTCAACAATAAATATATACTCAAATCCTACCACCATCCACCTTTTAACAACATCATCCTAGAGACATAATTCTAGAGTTTAAAAGAAGGATTGAAGGTACTTACTTGGTTGATGAATGATTTGAAAGAGTTTAGAGTAGATCTCAACTCCTAGATGGCTAATCTTGTCCAAGAGAGGTGGCAAAAGCATGGTCATGGAAAAAGAGACCATTCGGCCAAGAGAGGGAATTTCGGGCCATGAGAGAGAGAGAGAGAGAGAGAGAGAGAGAGAGAGAGAGAGAATAGATCATTAGTATGTTCATTCACATAAGTTCTCATTGGAGATCAAGTTTGAAGAAGACGAAGTTGATAGAGTAAATTTACCTTGAAGATGTTCTTGACCTTCACAAAAATTTCTGGTTTTGATCCAAAGTAGTAAGATGATTTGTGGAGTTTGATGTTAATAATGGTGTTGATGGATTTACAGTAAGGAGTAGATCAAATCCGAAGAACAAAATTTTCCTTTTCCAAGTCGAGGCACAATCCAGCAATTCTCTTGTGAAAACTCCACGAGAGTTGGACGTCTAACCACTACAATCATAGTGTGTGATTATCTCTAATAGTAATTCACACAGAGGAATACTCAAGCACCAAGATTTCTTGTGCTAGCAGAAAAAGATGGCGGCTAGGGCTGTTTTCGTTTTTAGCAAAACAAGAGAGAGAGAAAGAAAAGAATATTTGTGGCTGTAATTTTCATGTGTCTTCTGATCCAACCTCTTGCTAGGGTTTTGATTATATAATATATATGACCAAAAAATCCTGCTAAAACTGAGAATTCTAATCCTATTAGAATTCCCTAATTGTAATTTGAAATAACAAGTTATCACAATTACAACTTGAGCCACAAATTATAACTAATTATAATTTGTCCACAACAACTTCTCTTTCTCCCAATCAACCCCACTATGTTATCCAATAACATCTTGAGTACATAATCCTCTATTATGTATGACCTATTAGGTTTCCCAATCAATTGGTAGTAAACATGAATTAATAAAAACATCTTTGAGATTAATAGTCCATAATTAATTAGAATTATTCCTATTAATTCTAATCAGGATTGGTTTATTAATTTATCAATTAATAAACCCATATTCCCAGATCATGAGCGGTATCTAGCAACACATCATGACCACCCAAGAGTCTAGGAAGTCAAGTGGCTTGACATGAACCCTTTAATAACAAACATCAGTGCAATTAACTCCTTTCACCATACAATATCTCATTTGGTTTGGAGTACAGAATTAGTGCCAACTCCCTCCAGAATTAATTCTGGCCCGAATACAATAGTACTTGTACCAGGAACCCACTACTCTACATATGTATCAACTGGAACTATTTCCAATACACAATCGCCTTGGCCAAGGACTTCTCAAGTAGTAATTCCTACAAGTGGCCGTGAGATATTCGCCCCTACTATTAGGAGTGGTGAATTCTTTATTGATCCTCTCAACTACTTTCGTTTACCTCATAATGTGCCCAATATCCATCCCATAGACGGCTCTTGATCGAGCTCCAGAGATTGGAATCAAAGTACAAAGCTCAACAAATAAAGTACCTTAGAGATCTCAAGTCTAAGAATACTTGCACGTTTGCTATATTGAGATTATATCACTAGCACTAAATAGTTATCCATGTGATTATCTCAAAGTTAGGTCATTTAATGAACTTGTTCCATTAACAAGCATCCATGTGTTAACTTTGAGTATCTCAATACTCACGGTTATGAGAACCACCGTCTGATCAAATCAGGAAGTCTAACACATGCTTATCTTAATGCATTAATGATGTTCTGTCTCATTAATACTATGACTAGGGGCTATTTAAGTACTAACACCATCCAATATAGTAGGAATCTCATATCATGATCTCTATCATGATTTCCTTAACACAGTGTTGTACTAGGGACTTTATCGAATAGTTATATTACTTAAAGTAAACAAAAGAAACTGTAAGATAAATAATCCCATTTATTAAAATAAAATATGTCATATACAATGTACAAGTGATTGCCTTTAGAGCACAATACTAACAAACTACCACTTGCACTAGAGCCAATCATTCATGTATCTAATTTCGGAATGACTCAACATGACAATCATGTTTCTTTTGGGATAGTGCTTTCGTAAGCAGGTCAGCTATGTTCTCGTTCATGGGAACTCTCTCTATCTTTATTTCCTTAGCTGCTTCAGAAGCAGCTATGTACTCAGCTTCTATCGTAGAGTTGGCAAAAGTCTCTTGTTTGGAACCTTTCCAACTTATTACCCCTCCACACAATGTAAACACGTGGCCTGATTGTGATTTGAAATCATCTTAATCAGATTGAAAACTGGCATTAGTATACCCATTTATTTTCAAATCACCTTCTCTATATACTAAGAACATATCCTTAGTCCTTCGTAAGTACCTAAGAATGTTCTTTACAGTCGTCTAATGACCTTTACCAGGGTCAAATTGGTATCTGCTCGTCAAACTAAGAGCACAAGATACATTGGGCCTGGTATATATCATAGCGTACATGATAGATCTAATTGCCGAGGCAAATGGAATCTTACTCATGTGATCCCTTTTAACTTGTGTCTTGGGAGACATCTACTTTGAAAGGCTTACACCCTACGACATAGGTAAGAATCTCTTTTTGGATTGATCCATGCTAAACCTTTTTAGCACTTTATCTATGTATGTAGACTGTGAAAAACCTAGCAACCTTTTGGATCTATCTCTATAGATCATTATTCCAAGAATATAGGTTACATCTCCAAGGGCTTTCATGGAGAATTGCTTGGACAACCAAATTTTAACCGTTTACAGGACAAGTATATCGTTTCCTATTAGCAATATGTCATCTACATAAAGTAATAAGAAAACGATTGCACTCACACTAACCTTCTAGTATACACAAGGCTCATCCATGTTTTGAATGAAACCAAACTCTTTGATTGTTTCATCAAAACGGATGTTCCAACTCCTAGAAGCCTGCTTAAGTCCATAAATGAACGTTGTATTCAACCCTCCTGTTTAACCTAAATAAAACCCTAGATTACACTAGACTGGCCCATTGGACTCTTAGTTTTGCCTTTTGGACTAAATTAATTATTCTAATTAAAACCAAACAAATGGCCCAACAAATAATTAATTTCTCGGCCCAAATAAACTAATTCAATTAACAAGCCTCTATTAGTTTAGTCCCAAGTTAATCTTTAATTATTCAAATTGGGCCAAAGCACTGAACAATTAATTAACTCACCAAACTAATTTAATTAATTCTCTCTCTCCATAGAGCTTTAATTTATTCTAGCTCAATAATTAAATCAGACTACTTAAATAAAATAAATTCTATTTAATTTAATTTAAGACCAATTCCTTAGCCTGTATTTAATTAGGACTCACGGTCTGTACTAAGGACCAAAAGACACACCACCTTGGCTAATAAAATGACCAAAATACCATTGCCATAAAAATAGCTATATTTTGTATTTTAAATATTTCCTAATATCACCATAAGAAAATATTAGCCCCAAGGACAATGTTGCGTTAGCAAAGTCTCCAACCTACAGGTGTAATAATTAAAATACCTCTCTATACATCGTTGTACATTTAGAGAGGAAGAAGTATACTAACACCTCTATAAATGACATCTACCATCCTTAGGCTTCTAGTCCAATGATCCACGACTTCCTGGATTGTTTCCACTTTCCAAGGAAGCTACCCTAAAGCAAACATCCAAGTCATGTTTCCAAAGGCCCTGGATATTTAGATCATTTAAACAACCACAAGGGGCGATATAGTATAGAAACTGTCTTGTACAAGTCTGTCTTAACTAACTAGTCACACATACCTAACATGCAAGTATATTGGCCCTACAATAGAACCTCAACTATAGCATATCAAAGTACATGCTTCCAGCTTTGTCAGACCACCAACTCATACTCAACCTGTAGAGTACTAGTCTACGCTGTAGTAATAATAGTTTAGGTTTCTACCATATAGTACTTTTAAGAAACCACTACTACATGTCATGTTCTACGTATTCGAAATACGCTTATGTCATGAAGTGAGTGGACTACTCACTAGCTAAAGGTA
The DNA here is from genome assembly GCA_026120185.1 of Voacanga thouarsii. Taxonomy (NCBI): domain Eukaryota; kingdom Viridiplantae; phylum Streptophyta; class Magnoliopsida; order Gentianales; family Apocynaceae; genus Voacanga; species Voacanga thouarsii. The sequence continues at coordinate 55,080 of JANUWF010001273.1, read as the reverse complement.
AGTCATTCCCCATTTGGAATTCATAATATAATAACGTAAACATGACAAGATTCTCATTCTCCTCAATCAGTTAAGAACAAACATTTATGTGTTAAGTAACCCGTGATCCATACCTTACTGTGAAAGACCTCCATTTGCATGGACCACTTACTTAAACACAATGGGTCTTTTCCAAATGTAATTGTGCACAAATAAAATGTAAATTCACAAATAATTTCTAAAAATAAATTTTTTTTATTAAAACATTCGATGTTTACATCAGAAACCTAGTCTAAAAGGGCATATTTCCCAACAATCTCCCACTTGCAGTCTAAGACTAAGTAAGTCCATAGGTGCCTACCCCTATGGTGTCTAAGTGTCTCTTGAAAACTCTCTCAGCCAAAGGCTGGGTGAATGGATCGGCTAGATTGTTCTTAGAGGCAATCTGTTCCACCATAAGTTCTCATCTCTAGATGAAATCCCAAATCAGGTGGTACTTCTTCTCGATATACTTCCCCTTATTGTGGTTTCTAGGTTCTTTAGATTGTGATATTGCTCCAGTGTTGTCGCAATACATCACAATCAACCTGTCCATGTGTGGTACGACTCCGAGTTCTGAAAGAAACTTTCGGAGCCAAACTGCTTCCTTAGATGCCTCCAAAACTGCCACATATAATCTCTCGTCCATGGTCGAGCCAGTAATACAAGATTACTTGATACTCCTCTATGAAATGGCTCCTCTAGACAAGGTGAAGATCTATCTACTAGTGGATTTTCTCTCATCTTTATCTGCCTGGAAGTCTGAATCTGTGTATCATGTAGAAACCAAGTCATCAGCCCTGTAAACTAACATATAATCTCTCGTTCCCTTGAGGTACTTGAGAATATACTTTACAGTTTGCTAATGAACCTCCCCAGGATTTGACTGATATCTGCAAACCAAGCCTACGGTAAAGCAGATATCTGGCCTAATACACAGCATGGCGTACATGAGACCTCCCATAGCCGAAGCATAGAGAATCTTACTCATTCTGTCCTTTTCTTCAAGGGACTGTCCTTCTTTTCTTCTCGAGACTTAGGACAGTCCTTTGAAGAAAATGACAACCTATGTCTGTAAAGAATTAGAGCTCCCAAGCATGAGTCCATACTATACCTGGCCAGCATCTTGTCAATGTATGCCGCTTAGGATAATCCTAACATTCTCTGCTTCCTATTTCTAAGAAGTCTAATCCCGAGAATGTAGCTGGCTTCTCCCAAATCCTTCATACTGAATTTACTAGACAACTAAACATTTGTAGATGGTAATGACCCTATATCATTTCCAATTAGTTGAATATCGTCCACATAGAGGACAAGAAAAATCACATTTATGCCTTCAAGTTTTCTGTACACGCATGGTTCATCCTCATTTTAAGTAAAACCATAAGACTTTGCAGTCTCGTAAAAATGAATGTTTCATACTCTCGATGCTAGCTTAAGTCCATAAATGGACTTTTAAGCTTGCAAACCATATGTTCTTGGCCTTCAGCAATAAAGCCTTCCAATTAGGACATATAGATGTCTTCGCTAAGATAGCCATTTAAAAATGCTGTCTTGACATCCATTTACCATATCTCGTAGTCATAATGACATGTGCTGGTAAGGAGGATACGGATGGACTTAAGCATGGCTACTAGGGAAAAGGTTTCCTCATAATCGATTCCCTCTTTCTGAGAATACCCTTTTGCCACAAGCCTAGCTTTGAAGGTTTCCACCTTCCCATCTACTCCCCTCTTTCTCTTGTATACCCACTTACACCCAATAGGTTTTATTCGTTCAAGTGAAGCTACAAGATCCCAAACCTGATTGAAGTACATAGACTCAATCTCGGCTTTCATTGCTTCATGCCATAGATTTGCATCGGCATCAACAATAGTCTCCTCGTATCTAGTGGGGTCTTGTTCTTGATGGTTGGAGACTAGCTCGAAAGCTTCTTCATTCCATCTCTCCGGAACCCTAGACACTCTCCCACTACGACAAGGCTCCATTTGTACAGGCTCTTATTGTTGTACCTCTTCTTGTTCCACAATCGGGTCAGAAGAAATCGATTCCGAAAATAACTTCTCCTCAAGTTCCAACCTTGTTGAACCTTTTATGGAAGTACTCTGATCATCCTCTAAATATCTACCATTGGTACTAACCAATACTTTCTGCTTCTTAAGATTATAAAAGAAACCACCCTTTGTCCCTTTTAGATACCCAACAAAATAGCATAATTCTGATCTTGGTTCCAACTTGTCTCCCTTGACCAGTACATAAGTTGGACAACCCCATATCCTGAGATGATTAAACTTGGCTTATGCCCAGTCCATATCTCATAGGGAATCCTACGTACTGACTTGGAAGGCACTAAGTTTAGAATGTATGCCGCTATTTCCAAGGCATATCCCCAAAAAGACACTGGAAGAGTAGTATGAGACATCATACTTCAGACCATTTCCATCAATGTCCTGTTCTTATAGGGGCTAACTTAGTCATATTTTTCCTAGTTATTTGAGGTTATTTTGTGATACATTTTGTTCAATAACTAGTCATATTCCTTCATATTTGAGATTTTACCCTTGAAAAGATATTTTGTTCTTTATTTCAGATTTTTCGGGTAAAACAAAGTAAAAACGTAGCAAAACAGAGGAGAGGCGGCGTCGGCTAGGACCCTAGAACTGGCTCCGGCCATGCACTGTTGAAACGAACTTCGAAGCGACGAAAAAATTGTTGAAATAGAGCATAACAAAACCAAGGCGGCGCCGGCTGTGAAGCTGGAACCGACGCCGACTGCATTCTGGAACACATTATGCAAAATTCAGAGAAACATCGGCGAACGAGTGGAGAAACAAAACACAACCGGCGCCGACTCCAAGAGCCAAGGCCGCACTGGCTGTGACCTGAACACATTATGCTGTGATTTTTCTACGCAGTTTTTGGTAATCTGAGGAGTTTTAGTATCTTCCAACTTCTACTCGGCCAAGAACATTATACCTATGAGTTTAAGCACTTCCTAAGCCTATAAATAGGTGAAAAACACAAGGGAAAAGGGAGTGAATTCATTGATCATCACAAAAAATTACTCAATCAAATGAGGAATTCTTCAAGTTCAAGGAGGGTAGTACAAGAAGATCTTCAATGGAAGAAGAAGGAGACTTGTCTATGAGTGCTTTCTTTTACTTTATTTTCTTTTTCTTGAACAATAATATGTTAATTATTTTATTATAATTTGACATTGTTTTAGATATTCATGATATTTAGAGGTATTTGATCTTTTGATTAATCGATTGTTCTTCTTGGTATTTTATTACTTCGGTTGATTACGAGATTGGTTGATTGTTACTTTCTATTAACTTGCTTGAAAAAGGGGTTGGTGGTAGTTCAATTAATTGGTTTCATATTTGTTGTCTTTTAACTTGCTTGAAAATGGGGTTAATTGCTAAGAACTGGTAATTAAAGGTTAATTGATGTCTGCCAGAATGTGGATTCATTGGTTAGTTTCATGTTTTAAGTTTGCCAGAATATGGAATTTAATCAAGGATGGTGTTTAATGCATCTTTTGGATAAGACTGGTTAAGACAGAATATGTGATACTAAGTTACCTAATAGATAGGGATTCATAGATTGAAAAATAACTGAGTCTATCTTAATCCTTTATGATGCCAAGGGAATAATTAGCTATGATAATGGTTGAGTTCTTTAAGGTCATGTTTGTCTAAACAATGGTTCGAGTTACATAAATCTACATCCTTGACATGTATATATTTTGATTTTGATTTTCCTTTTTACTTGTTTTTCACTTTATCGAGTCGGTTAAACATTGAATGAAAGGTAATTAATGTCTACTTGTTCTTGAAGGGTCGACACTCGTTTGAACCTTATGCTCGGTTAAGGATAAGTACGCTTGCTCATATATGTAATTTGGGTTTATTTGAGTTTAAACTTAATTGGGAATGTGCTTAGTTTTTGTATGATTTTTATACCCATGTTCGAACACATCATGTTCCTTCTCTTAGCTACTCTGTTCTGTTGGGGTGTCCCCAGTGCAAAGAGTTGGGATACTATCCCATGATGTACCATGTAGTCCTTGAATTCACCCAGGAGGTACTCTCCACCACGATTTGATCGTAAGGTCTTGATCAATTTACCTGTCTGATGCTCCACTTCAGCCTTAAACTCTTTGAACTTGTTAAAAGAGTTAGACTTGCGTCTCGTCAGGTAAATATAACCAAACCTTGTACAATTATCCGTGAAAGTGATGAAAACTCAAAACCCCCTCTAGTTGGTGTAGACAAGGGACCACACACTTCAGTATAAACAAGACTCAATACCTTCTTGGCTCTATCCGCCTTAGGGGTAAAATACCTCTTGGTCATCTTTCCCATTAGGCAGGATTCACACTGAGGCCAATTTTTCAATCTCAATGAACCCAAAGGCCCATTATAGATTAACCTCTGAATCTTGGTTGAGTTAATATGACCCAACCTTAGATGCCAAAGATAAGAGTCATTGACATTAGTCTTTCTCTTCCTTGTTAAAGGTTTAGATTAAGTGTTATTTAATTGATTGTTAATAGGGTTTAAGAAAAATAGATTCACATACATGTGCCCAGTACATAAAATTTCTCCATCTCTACTGATAGAAATACCAAAATGGAAATATACAAAATATCCTTGATTTATTAGTTTTGCAATCGAAATCAAATTTTGTTGAAATCCAGGTACATATAAAATATATTTCAAAGCTACTATTCTATTACAATCAAATATAAGATCTAACTCTCCCACTGCAAGGGCGCAAACTTATGCTCTATTTCCCACACGTAGTCCATGTTCGCCCTTCTGGAGTCTTCTAATCTTTCTAAACCCCTACAAGGAGTTACAGATGTGATCAGTGGCTCCTGAATCAACAATCCAAGTGGAAGTTGATCCAGCCATTGATATAGACTCTAGATAGAAAACATTAACTGTGGGATTTTTCTTGACTTGAAGATCTGGACACTCTTTTTTCCAGTGTCTCTTCAGTCCACATTTGAAGCATTTGCCCTTGGGTTTGTCTTTGGGCTGGGTCTTGGGCTGGGCCGCTATGTTACCATTCTTCTTCTTGAACTTTCTGGGCTGGGCCCAGTTCTAGAGGAAGAAACATTAGCAATCATAACCTTTTATTATGGCTTTATGACCTTCTTTGCCATCTGGAGTTCCTTCATCAACTTAGTTAAACTCATGTTTAACGTGTTCATGTTGTAATTCAACTTGAACTGAGTAAAGGAACCCAATAGAGATTCGAAAACCATGTGCACTTGGCTCTCGGGAACAATGACAGCCCCTAAGATTTCTACCACCTCAAAAGCAGCAATCATCTTGAGCATATGCTCTTTGACTGATGCTCCCTCAGCCATCTTAGTGTTAATGATAGTTTAAAGAGCCTCTTGCCATGTGGGCTGGCTCTTATTCGCGAACATCGTAGCTAATGATTAACTTATGATGTACGCAGAAGCCATGTGCTTGTGTTTTTAGTGGAGCACATTAGACATGGAGGCCAACATGTAACAATGAGCCATCTCATCGGCCTTCTTTGATGCCTTCTTAGCCTCACGCTCTTCAGCGGTAGAACCTTCCCCGATAACAGGGCAGGTTTCGTAAAAGACATACTTATACTTTTCTACTATGAGTATTATATCCGGGTTCCTCTTCTAGTCTACATAGTTTGGTCCTGTTAACTTATTCTCTTGGAGAATAACGGCAAATGGACTAAAAGAACCTCCCACCATTTCTGAAAAATCAAAAATAAAATAAAAATATTTAGTTTGTGAAAACAAAATAAATTTGTGCACTTTATCCTTATTATCAAAACTAATAATAATTAATTTGGCTCTTAAGAAAACTGACATAGCTTCTTGGGAAGATTAACAGTTCCCTAAGTTAAGTATGTTAACCACCACAAATTAATTTCCCTTCTAGGTAATGATCTAGAAGATAACTCCATTGAGGGGATGGTCATTTCCTCTCATTTCCTATGGATATACCTTGTACTATAACCTCCAACAAGGGGCTGGCCGATCATAGTACGTGTCCCGAGTTATTAATTACATCCCTCCATTAGATCTAAATCCTTATGGTATCCCCATCCTATACAGGTTCACTCCCAGGACGACGCGAGGGGACCTACGATCACTAATGAGGATTGTGATGAAAGTCGTGGGGCCATTGGAACCCCTCTCCCACTTAGTCCTTTAAAACAATAGTTTTCTGAAAAATATCCTTTTGAAAATTTCCATTATGTTTTCCCTTAACTCAAAAATAAAATATCTAAATCTATTAAAATTTCCATTAATCTTTAATTATTCAAACTGAGCCAAAGCCCTGAACAATTAATTAACCCACCAAACTAATTTAATTACTTCTCTCTCTCCATGGACCTTTATTTTATTCTAGCCCAATAATTAAATCAGACTACTTAAATAAAATAAACTCTATTTAATTTAATTTAAGACCAATTCCTTAGCCTGTATTTAATTAGCACTCACGGTCTGTACTGGGGACCAAAAGGCACACTGCCTTGGCTACTAAAATGACCAAAACACCCTTGCCATATAAATAGCTGTATTTTGCATTTTAAATATTTCCTAATATCACCATAAGGAAATACTAACCCCAAGGACAATGCTGCGTTAGCAAAGTCTTCGACCTACAGGTGTAATGACTAAAATACCCCTCTATACATTGCCGTACATTTAGAGAGGAAAAAGTGTACTAACACCTCTATAAATGACATCTACCATCCTTAGGCTGCTAGTCCAATGATCCATGACTTCTTGGATTGTTTCTACTTTCTAAGGGAGCTACCCTAAAGCAAACATCCAAGTTATGTTTCCTAAGGCCCTGGATATTTAGATCATTTAAACAACCACAAAGGGTGATATAGTATAGAAACTGTCTTGTACAAGTCTGTCTTAACTAACTAATCTTATAAACCCAACATGCAAGTATATTGGCCCTATGATAGAACCTCAACTATAGCATATCAAAGTATATGCTTCTAGCTTTGTTAGACTACCAACTCATACTCAAGTCATAGAGTACTAGTCCACGCTGTAGCAGTAGTACTATAGGTTTTTACCATATAGTACTTTTAAGAAACTACTACTACAGGTCATGTTCTACGTATTCGAAATGCACTTATGTCATGAAGTGAGTGGACTACTCAATGGCTAAAGGTAAGCCATTCCCCATTTAGAATTCATAACATAATAACCTAAATATAACGAGATTCTCATTCTCATCAATCGGTTAAGAACGAACGTTTATGTGTTTAGTAACCCGTGATCCATACCTTACTGTGAAAGACCCCATCACATAGACCACTTACTTAAATAAAATGGGTCTTTTCCAAACGTAATTGTGCACAAATCAAATGTAAATTCACAAATAATTTTTGAAAATAAATTCTTTTATTAAAACATTCGATATTTACATCAGAAACCTTGTCTAAGGGGGCATATTTCCCAACAATCCCGAAGGTAGGTTCAGCTCGTATGTCCCCATAGCAAGTGCAACAAACTTTGCCCCATTTGCAGTACGTAGGTCCATGTTACCTTTCTCTAGCCTTCTACTTCTCTTTAGTCCCTGCAAGTTATTGCACAAATAAGATCCACATCCGACATATAATACCCATATCTCATTTTTAAAGGTAGTATTTATCTCAATCATAAATATACCTGGAGTAGAAGTGCTAAGCTTCTTATCCTTAACAGTCTCCAAGTAGGCCTAGCAGTTGTGCCTCCAATGGCCCATCTTGCCACAATAATGGCATGGGCCCTTAGTAGTAGCATCCTTCTTCTTCACACCACATTTGGGCTTCATGGGAGCATTCTCTTTCTTCTTTTGAACTTTATTCTTAGAAGAAGAAGATTCTACCATTAAAACTGCATTGGAATCCTTTTTCATGGAGGACTCCGTAGTTTTAAGAAGATTAATCAACTCAGAAATGGTGGATTCAATCTTGTTCATTTGATAGTTAATCACAAATTGTGAGAAACTATTAGGTAAAGACTGTAGAATTAAGTCAACAATTAAGTCATGATCCATCATGAACCTGAGAGATCCAAACTTCTCTATTAAGCCCAGCATCTTCAGCCTATGAGTGGCCACAGAAGAACCCTCTGCCATTTTGTAACGGAATAGTTGCTTTGAGATCTCGTATCTCTCAGTTCTAGCTTGGGCATCAAACAGCTCTCGAAGATGTAGTATAATCGATTGAGCATCTATATACTTGTGCTATTTTTGCAACTCGGGAGTCATGGATGCCAACAAAATATATGATGCAATATCACTATCCTCCTTGTGCCTTTTGTGGATAGCATGCTCATCAGCATGAGCATCTTAAGCTAGTGGTGGCGGGATAGGTGTAACACCCCACGACTACGTACCCTAAAAGGGCGGGGATGTCGCCCCGTCCCGTAGGATAAGGGGTCTTTAAAACTAGGTATAAAATATAAAGGCAATCTCCAAAAGAATCCACTTTGATAAATGAAGAAATACTCTTATTACATCAGGCTCAAATTGGAGCAATACGAAATAAAACAAATATTGTTCAGAAGTATAAACGACAAAAGTCTCCTAGAACAACATAGGAAAAATAGCAAAAGCCTCTACTGTCAAAGCCCCGCTGACTCAGCACAATCTATCTCCTAAAAACGTGATGTAAAACCGTGTGAGAATAAATCTCAGTAAGTCTTGTGTGTGCATATGGTGTTTTGAATAGTATGTGTATGCAAAGTGTAAAACATTTGTAGAAATAATTTGGCAAGTCATAAACAATCTCTTTTCGCAAGGAGTGGGTTTTTCTCATTGTCACACTTTGTACAAAATAAATCCTCCACTCGAATAAACAATTATGTCACCACACGTTGGGCTCCATGAGAACAAAATGGACACGGCACCACACTTTGTGCACCTTGTCCGGACCAGATTACCACACGTTAGGCGTTCTGATCAAAGTGAGTGTACAGCTCACTGGGTGAGATACTCCTCCATCTCTACACCTAACAAAACCATCCGGGTGTCCATGCCGGGAATATAAATAATACCATACCAGGTACAAATGCTAGCTCGAACTGGCCTGACCAACCAACACTGTCGCCTTTTCAAGCAGAGTTCATCTTCTGGAGATGGCCTCCTACCAGAAGACTTATGCTAGCCCTCCAAGACTAGTATTGTTAGCCTACCCTTATTGAGTACTCAACGAACATATCCGTCAATTCCTAATTCAAAATATCTCCACACTTTGGCTTTGTACAATGTCGTTTTCCTCTAAAAGAGTTTTCTAAAAATTTAGGAAAGAATAGTTTTCTTGATAAAATCATTAGTTTGACAAAACCGTTTAAAGAATAATCATCCACGTTTACAACCAAAATAATCATAGTTCAACAATAGCTTTACAAAGCTTCACAACATAGACTTGCCATCACAACATTTAACAAAAGAGTTTATACAATAACTTACCATCACAATATTTAACAAAAGAGTTTATGCAAGGACTTACTTGTTATGTCTCAGATAAATGAGATAAAATCATAGCTTGCTTTCCTTAATTATCCTCCTGATCTACACCATATAATATCATGATCAGGGTCTCAATTAATTCAAACATACTCTAATCTCATTTATTTTCACAACAATTCGCAATCCCCTATTTAAATCCAAGTAAACTATCCAATCCCCAAAGATCATATACCATGACCATATGCTCATCCAACTAATAGACATCATTAAACCTTACTTTTGGCATCAAGGGTGGGTATTCCCTTACCTTGCAACAACAGGGTAATGAGGTCTCAATGCTCCTATGGTGATCGTCCCGAGTTTGCTTGAAAAGAAGAGAAAAGCTACCTCCTTTGCTCCTCTTGACCGAAAATTAAAGAAGAAGATGAAATCAGCCTCTGTGTGGCGTGATTTAAGGGAAGAAGAAGGAGAAAAGAATCATTAGAGAAAACGGCATCAAGAGGTTGAGAGGATTTTTGCTTATCTTAAGGTGTGTTCGATTTTTGCTTAGAATAGTTCTTGAGTTTTCAAGAATTTGTAGAGAGAATTTGCTGGAATTTTCGTGTGGTAAGGAGGGAGTGTCGGCTACTATGATTTAGGTTTAGAGAAGTTTGATATAGGGTTAGATGGTGGGCTAAGAAGGACTCCTAATGGTTTTAGGTTTCTTGGACAGCAATGGCGAAAATTTGCAGCTTGCTGTACCTTTGATGCTGGCCGAATTCAAGAGGGATTAAGAGGAGAAAAGTGTTCTGAAATTGCTCCCTAGGCTGGCTGAAATAATGCTCAACAGAAGGGTTGAGTGTGTTCAGGTTTTTTGGCCAAAATAAGAGAGAGTTTGTGTGAGTTTTGGTGACTGAAAATTCTGTGCAAGTGCTGTGCAAAAATTCTGTGCAAGAGTGACGATTTTTGGACTGTTCTACCTGCTATTTTTGACGAAATTCCAAAGGAGAAAAGTGTGGTTTTTAGGTGCTGGAATTTGGCTTAATCAACAAAGAGTTTTGGTAGGTTTTGGAATGCAAAGCTGTCAAAAATTCTGGGCATAAGCTGGACGAAAATTCTGGAATTTTTGGTGAAGAAAAATCTGATTTTATGTTACTAGAGTAATCTGATTTGGCAGAGGTTGTTCTAGGTAATTTGAGCTAGGGTTTGAAGAGTTTGATTGCAATTAGGAGTGCAAGAATTTCTGCTTGCACAAAGCCGTCGAAATTCAGCTAGGAAAAAGGATTCTAATCCTAGTTGATTTAGGATTGAATAAAATCTAGTTTTATCAAGGATTTGGATAAGATTTCCTCTAGTCCTAGAAGAGTTTGGATTGAGCTAAAATTCCTCCAAGAAGTGGCGGCACTTGCTGGAAATTTTTCCAGATTTTTAGCCAACATTCTAGGGTTAAAATCAACAAGGTTTCCTACTAGGAAAATGACTCATTAATTCCAACTATCCATGGCAACATCTATTAAGCTAAAATCAAGCTGAAATTTTAATTATTAGATAGGGTTTTTTCGAAAATCCTAAGGAATAAAAGCTGAAAATTAAAAGTGAACTTTATTCACATCAAAGTCCTTAAATTTGGGAAATAAATATAGAGACTTATTTCCTTGGAGCAATGGCACTCAAATTTCTCTAGGTTTGCTATATCTTTTTCGGCCAAGACATGGAAACTCTAAGGAAAAGAATCTTCAAGAAGAGAAACTAGGATTCACAAGAGATAGGATTCGAACTCGGGCCACCACGGAGAAATCACAATCCTCCCCGCTATTCCAAATCAATTCCAATACTAATTCTTCCTACAAGAAGTTCTTACCACCCCAATACTCATCCTTCCAAATCTTCGACCACACCTCCCTTAACCAAATCTTTAACAACACACTATTTCACCTCAATTAATTCAAATGCAAGAGCAACGGAAAAATTCGCATGCATCCATGCAAATAAAATAATTCTAAGCTACCACATAAAATGCAAAATACTATGCAATGCATGACTTTTCCCCATAGTCAAAGGTAGTTTTGGGTAGGGTATTACAATAGGAGCTTCTAGCACGTACAGCAACATTTCCGATTTAAGAATGATTCTCAAATTTCTATACAATTCAAGGTAGTTTGATTCGTTTATGTAACACCCCACTATCTAGGCACAACAGGGCCGGGGATGTTGCCCCGTCCAAAGGACAAGGGGTCTTTATAACCAGGCTACATGAAAATAAAATAAAACTAAAGATTTTAAAACTAAATTTATTACAACCCAAAAGATAAATACTAGCACAAATCCAAAATAAATTGTTCTCAACAATCTCTCAAACAATACTTAAAGTAAATAACAAGAGTCTTCAAGCAAGGCAACATTCTAGGTAATGATCTCCACAGCAAGATCTTCCTGAAAACATGGCATAAAAGGTGGTGAGATAAAAATCTCAGTAAGCCCGTGTGTGCTTTGAGTGTTTCAGGTAAAATAATTCATGTATGCAAATTGTAAAAAATTCATAAGGAAAAGTGCTGGCAAGCAATAAATAAGTGTTGAAAATAAAGAGTGGTGTTTCACTTTTCAAATCATACATGTGCACAATAAATACAACCACTCAAATGGGTAGCCATGGGTTACCACACGTTGGGCCCCATGACCAATAACAGTCAGAATGCCACACTTTGTGCAATGCTGACAAAAGGTAGGTGTACGGCCTACCGGGTGAGATATTCCTCCATCTCTACACCCAAACTTACCGATTGTCCACTCCGGAAATACACAGTCCACATGACTGAAACTTGCTAGCTCGGACCGGTATGACCTACCGGACTGGCATCCTTTCCAGGAAGGACTCACCCCTTAGAGGTGGCCACCTACTGAGAGACTTACCCTAACCCTTCAAAGACTAGTCCTGGTGGTCTACCCTTATTGAGTACTCAACGTTGATTGTTCCACTTGGGAGAAAAGTGATCAAAACTTTGCTTTATTTGGAAATAGCAATTAAGGGTTTCCAAAAGTCTAGTCAAGTTGGGTTTTAGGAAAAGTTTAGATTTGTGTAAAACTGCTTGTTCAATTTTCAAATGATTTGCTTGACTGAAATAAAAAGGAAAAGCAGTCCTTAATTGCATTTACAAATAATTGTCCATATACATTGCATTTGCTTGCCACAATAACTTTTGGTCTTCACAAAACTCCATGCAAGAGCATACCTTTGCTTGCTCTACACAAAAGTCTTCCAAGGCTGACCTAACCCCTGCCTGGGGTAAACACAAAACATAGGGTCACATTCAAGCTATACCTGCCTTACATAAATAATTCTTAGCTTAACTAGATACATCCATGACTAACCATGATCTTAATGTCCTAAGCTTTAAGGCTAGATGCTGAAGAATTTTACAAACTAAGTCTAGTTTGATAGATTGAAATAGCTAGGGGTTCTAAAATAATTGTTAATAAATTATAGATTCAAATAATAATTCTTGAGTGTTATTATTAATAAATAAGCCAAGTTTTGAATTTTAAATACTATTAAGTCTTATTTGATATTAAGAAATGGTAATTAAAAAAATAGTTTTATTATAAATAAATAATAAATTAGATAAATAATAATTTTTAATTAATTTCGAAGAGATAATAAATAAATAATTAATAAGAATTAAAATTTATTAATAACTTATTTTAAATTTTCGTTTAATAAAAATATTAATAGTTTGATTTAATATTCTACTAAAAATCCCCTAGTATTTCGAATTTTTTTGAAGAAAAATATAGTAGTAATTTTAGTAATAAAATTTGATAACGAATATAGCTTAGAATTTACAAGAAAATAATCTTACATCATGGTCTTCCTATTGCTAAAAACGATTTATGATCCCATTCTCCATCATCAAACAAGAAATTAATCTGTTCATGCACAAACACTTGAACTATCTCATACTATCACATGGCCAAAATCCTACTAAGCATAATCATCAATCATGGTTTCCATGGGAAAATAAGATCATGAAAGCCTAATCACCTTTGGTGTCATAATATTTAATCATGCTTCAACATCCATTAAATTCATCAAACATGAAGAACATATATTGATTCGAAAGAAAAACACATACATCCTAGTAAAATACAACCATCATAATGTCATAACTTCATCCCCTAATCCACCTGCATATATTCAATCTCCCAATCATAATCCATTTCTCTATCATCAACTAGGAGACATGATTTCAGAATTTAATAAGAGAAATTTAAGAAAATGAATACTTGATTGTCGATTCCTTTGGTGAAGACAAAAGAAGGTCCACGCGCGATGGAATGACTTGAATGATCCAATGAAACAACGTTCATGGTTGATGGTTTGATCAACCATTTCGGTTAGAAGAGGGTGAGAGAGAGAGAGAGAAAAAGAAAGAGAGCATTAGATAGGTGTATTAAGAATTGAATGGAAGAAGATGAACAAGAAGATTGTTCTTGTTTTACCTTGTTGATGTTCTTGAGGTCTTCAAGAAACCCTGATTTTTTGATCCGGTTGAAAATTCTTGCTTGCGAGATTTTGTGTTATAAATGGTAGAAATGAAGTCTAGGGATTAAGTAGAGATGATCGGGAGTATTTTGAGAGTGATTGGTGGTGTTTGGAGTTGGTTTAGGCTTGAAGAAGTTTAGTATGTGTTCTTGGTGTTCTTGGTGTTTTAGGTGAAAATGGAGAGAAACTAGAAGAAGTGCTGCACGATTTCTGCTAGAAAGCTGGCCGATTGGTAAGGTGTGGTTGAGGGTTTCGGTTTTCAATTTTGTGAGAGAGAGAAACCAGATTTTATTTGAAATTTAAATGGAGGAAATGGTGGAGATGTTTAAGGTAAAAGATCAGCTATGGTGTTTGATCAAGAGAGGTGTCTAGGAGCTTTAATGGTGTCGGCTGGAACAAGCATGTTTTGCTGAAATGGTTGAGGGTTATTGTTGCTCAAGGCTGGCCGAAATTCAGTCCTTAAAGGCAGAGAAAATTCTGGTTATTTCAGCTTAATGCAAGAGTGATTTATGGGAGTGAAATGCTGGAATTATTTGAAGTTCAAATGGAGTTTGAATGGAGTGATCTTAGGAGTGTTTTGTGGTGCAGCCATGGAGTCCTTATGCTTCAAGGTAAGTGTGGGTTTAATGGTGTTCAGAGTATGGCTGAGCAAGGCTCAATTCTACAGAGATTGAAGGTGACTTTCGGTCCTAGGCTAGAAAGGAACAAGGCTGGAAAAATTCTGCTCTCAAGTGTTCATGGCTTTTTCGAAAGTTTGCAGAATTTTGGTACAGGATTTTCGCACCTTCTTAGCTCGGTTTTTCAGAGGTTCTTCAGGGTTGTTTGAGGGTCTTCCAAGGGTGGTTTTTCAGCCTCATTCCTGGACTAATGCAGAGAAGTTTGCTGGCTTGAAGATGAACTAAAAACAGCTTCATTTCCTTGATGAAGAGCTGCGAATTGCCCAGAAAAATTTCTGGTTTGGTGCTGTTTTGTGCAGTCCGAAAATTGCACAATTTTTCCAGCTTCCAAGCCACTTGAAATGACCATTTTCTTGGCAGCAAATGGTTGGGTTTATGGCCTGAATTTTTGAAGAGAAGGGCTGCAAAAATCTGGAAATTTTCCAGATTTCCTACCACTAAAGCATGAACATCTTGAAGATAGTTTTGAAGGTCCTTCCATGGTGATTGATTTTCTCTTGGAACCCTTCCTATTTCCCCTCCTATTTTTCGGTCAACCTCCCTTCCCCAAACCTGATTTTCGAAATTCAAGGGGAAGACATCATCATAGAATTTTTTTGGAATTCAAAGAAAAAGATTTAATGGATTTTAGTTTATTTGAATTATGAAATTGCTAGGACAAAGCTAGAGGTAATAAGTTGGACAAGAATTCTTCAAGAATTCTTTTAGGACATGAGGATAAGATTAGGACATTCTCTTCATGTCTCCCTTAAGACAATCATTCCTATTTTCATGGAATGCAAGAAAACAAAATTTCAAACTTAATGAAAATAATCATGATAAAAGCTTAAATGATGGGATTTGAACTCATGACCTTAGAGATTAATTCCAAGACTCTAACCACTAAACCACAACAACTCTTGTTCTTATTTTCTCACCCACATATTTTTCTTATCTACTCCTCAAGCTATCTTCCTATTCTGACCTCAAGCAAAATTACCATTTTACCCCTCCTACTCAATAAGTATAACTAAGCATTTAAACCCATAATCCACGATTCTAAAGCACATAAAATCATTCAAAAACACATATATTCATGCAAAATAATATGATATGCATTCCCGACCCCCTTACTCTAGGGTTGGATTTAGGTGGGGTTTCACATCCTCCCCTCCTTAGGAGAATTTCGTCCCGAAATTCAGACGTACCTTTACCTCAGATCGGGATACTTTCGCTTTACCCATTCTTCTGTCTCCCATGTGGCATCTCACGTGCCGTGATGTTCCCACTGCACTTTTACCATCGGAATCTGCTTGTTCCGGAGAGTCTTGATACTTCGGTCCAATATCTTTACGGGTTTCTCCACATAACTTATGTCGGGTTGTAGTACTAATGGCTCATCATTCAACACATGTCGGGGATCGGCATTGTATTTCTTCAATTGTGATACATGGAATACATCGTGAATTCCCGTCAACTCATCTGGCAAATCCAATCGATACGCCACCGGCCCAATTCTTTCTTTTATTGGAAACGGACCCAGATACCTCGGATTCAGCTTTCCCCCTCTCGGATGTTTCAGAATTCCCCTATTTGGTGTCAGTTTTAGGAACACGCTGTCTCCCACCTTAAATTCCAACTCCCTTCGCCTATTGTCTGCGTAACCCTTTTGTCGGCTCTGGGCTGCTCTCAACCTTTCTCTAATTAACTTGACTTTATCCAACATTTCTTGAACATAGACTTCTCCCGACTTGCTTATGTGTCCATCCTCTGACCAACTCCAGTATAGCGGTACTTGACACTTACATCCATATAGTGCTTCATACGGAGCCATTCCAATCGAAGCTTGATAACTGTTGTTGCATAATAACTTAGCATACGGCACACTTTCAATCCACTTATCCCCGAAATCTAATACACAGGCTCTCAGCATATCCTCCAATATCTGAATAACCCTTTCTGACTGTCCATCGGTCTGCGGATGCGCCGACATACTGAACTTCAGACTAGATCCTATCGATTCTTGAAACTTGCCCCAAAATCGAGATATAAATCTCGGATCACGGTCGGACACGATACTCGAAGGTACTTCATGTAATCTGACTATCTCTCGTACATAGGTCTGAGCCAACTTTTCCATTGAATCCTTCACATTCACGGGGATGAAATGTGCCGACTTGGTCAGTCGGTCTACTACTATCCATATGGCGTCCTTTTGGCTCCTTGCCATAGGGAGTCCGGTGACGAAGTCTATGGTCACTTCTTCCCATTTCCATTCCGGTACTGGCAACGGTTGTAATAATCCTGCCACTTTCTTATGCTACGCTTTAACTTTCTGACAGGTTAGACACGTTGAGACATATTTAACCACATTCCGCTTCATCCCAGGCCAACAATAAGACTTTTTCAGATTTTGATACATCTTGACCTCTCCCGGATAAATGGCGTACTTGCTCTTATGCGCTTCTTCTAAAATTCTGTCCTTCAACTGGTGCTCCTCGGGTACACACAAACGATCTCGGAAGTACAATACTCCCGCTCCGTCCTGACGGAAGTCATTGCCTTGCCGTTTAAGCTCCTTATCCTTGAAAAGCTGAAATCCTGCATTACTTTGCTGGGCTTCAACAATTTCCCGCCTTAGATCTAGTGTCAACTTCAGGTTGCTAATAATGATCCTCTCTTCTCGCACTTCTGCTCTTCTATCCAACACATCCTGAACCATTTTAACCTCTTGTACTCTTTTCCTGGCCATTCTGACTTTCCGGCTCAGGGCATCAGCAACGACGTTGGCTTTCCCGGGGTGGTAGTTGATAGGACACCAGTATTCCTCCAGAAATTCCATCCATCTTCGCTGCCTCAAATTCAAGTCCTTCTAGGTGAAGATGTACTTCAGGCTTTTGTGATAAGTGAACACCTCATATTCCGCCCTATACAAATAGTGCCGCCATTTCTTTAATGCGAACACAATGGCAGCCAGCTCTAGATCATGCGTGGGATAATTGACTTCATGCGGCTTCAATTTTCGAGAAGCATAGGCGATCACCTTCCTATCTTGCATCAAAACTGCTCCCAAGCCTTCCTTTGAGGCATCAGTATATAGGGCGTAAGGTTTATCTGCCTCCGGCAGACTCAACACAGGCGTTGTCATTAACCTCCGCTTCAACTCTTGGAAACTCTTTTCGCATTTTTCGTTCCAAACAAAGGGCACGTCCTTTCTCAGCAGCTGGGTCATAGGAGATGCTAACGTCGAAAACCCCTTAATAAACCTCCGGTAGTAGCCAGCCAAACCCAAAAAGCTTCAAATCTCGGTGATGTTCTATGGTTGCTTCCAGTCTGATACAACTTCAACCTTCGATGGGTCTACTTTGATTCCCTCCTTAGTCACCACGTGACCAAGAAACGCCCCACTATCCAACCAAAACTCGCACTTGCTAAACTTGGCGTAAAGCTTGTGCTCCCTTAGCTTTTCTAGTACCAACATCAAATGTTCTGCATGGTCCTCCGGGCTCTTGGAGTATATGAGTATGTCATCGATGAAGACTACCACGAATTTGTCCAAGTAAGGCTGGAACACTCGATGCATCAAATCCACAAATACCGCGGGTGCATTGGTTACCTCGAAAGGCATCACTACAAACTCATAGTGACCATATCTCGTATTGAAGGCTGTCTTAGGAATATCTTCCTCTTTTATCCTCACTTGATAGTAGCCTTGCTCAAATCTAGTTTAGAGTAACAACTGGATCCTTGCAACTGGTCGAACAGCTCGTCAATTAACGGCAGAGGATATTTATTCTTGATAGTTAGGTTGTTCAAGCCCCGGTAGTCAATACACAACCTTAGAGTCCCGTCCTTTTTCTTCACAAATAGCACAGGTGCTCCCCAGGGTGACGTGCTAGGTTTGATATAACCTTGCATCACCAATTCTTCTAGTTGCTCCTTCAATTCTTTCAGGTCCGCCGGTGCCATTCGATACGGAGTTCGAGACACCGGTTCTGCTCCAGGGACTAGATCAATAGTGAACTCAACTTCTCGATTGGGAGGTAGAGAAGTGAGTTCCGCCGGGAACACGTCAGGAAAATCCTTCACCACCTCAGTATCCTCCAAAGTGCACTGGTCCTTCGGCTTGTTTATCACATAAACCAAATATCCTTGGCATCCTTGTCTCAACAACTTCCGGGCTTTAGCCCCGGCTATCAAAAACTTCAATTCTTTTACTTTCTTGCCATTGAACTCCAACACATCACACCCTGGTCTAATGAACTGAACTGACTTATTCTTACAATCTACCCTAGCACCATGCTTCGCTAGCCAATCCATGCCCAAAATCAAATCATAATCATCAATAGCTAAGACTATTAAATCTCCCTCCAACTTTTCTCTCCCTACTTCAACTTTACAATTTTGCACATACCGATCCGCTTGCACCATTTTCCCCAAAGGCGTACTTACTAACAAGGTAAAAGGTAGTTCTACTCCATCCCAACCCAATTGATATGCAAAATTCTTATTTAAATAAGAATGGGTAGATCCAGGGTCTATCAATGCATTAACGGAACGACCTTGGATAGCAAGCGTACCTTCCACTACTGCTGCATCAGCTCCAACCTCCTCCCGGTTGAGAGCAAAAACTTTTGCTTTCACTTGCGGCTTCTGCGTTCCACTCCCGGAAGCTCCCGAGGTATTGGCTCGATTCGGCCCCGGGTTCTGAGCTGGGTTCCCCGGTCCAATCCGGAGAAGCTTAGGGCAGGCGTTCCGTAGATGGCTCGGATCTCCACAGTGGTAGCACTCCGCTCTCCTCCTTTCGACCAACAATTCTTCTCAATGTGGCCCCTTTTTCCACAGTGCCGGCATAAAGGAATATTCTGCACTGGACCAACTGGCGTTGTTCGAGCTTGCTTTCCCCGATTCTGCCACTGTTGGTTGGCAGGACGCTTGTTAGGTTGCTGCCTCTGAAAAGGTCTTAGCGGCAGTCTTGTCAGTACGAACGATCGGGAAGCCAATCGGTTGCGGTCTTCATTCTCAGTACGGGTGGCTGCGTCCACAGCCCCCGAATAAGTCACCGGTGGAGAGGGTGCTAACGCCCTTCTTAACTCCTTCCTTAATCCCTTAACAAATTGCCTTGTTCTGTTTTGTTCAGTATCCACCAGCCTCTTGCAATACTTTGACAACTGCGTGAACCGCGCTGCGTATTGGGCTACCGTCATGCTTCCCTGCTTCAGATTCTGAAACTCGTCTTCCCGCTTCTCGACTATCCACTGAGGGATATATTTTGCCCGGAATGCTTCCACGAAATTAGCCCACGTCCAGTCATGGTCAATCATCTCCCAATAATGCTGAACCCTTTGCCACCATGCCTGGGCTGGACCCCTTAGTCGAAACGCGGCAAACTTCACCATACGCCTTTCAGTATACTGGAGCGTGGCAAAAATGTCCTCCATTTGTTCCACCCATTGTTCCGCTTTTTGGTCTTGTTCAGCCTCTCCCAAGAAGATAGGCGGTTGAAATTTCAGAAACCGCTCCAACGCCTCATCTTCCCCTTTCGGATTCCTCCACTCAATCAAGTTTTGCAGAATCTCGGTCATTTTGTGGAATGCTTGCATCATAGTCGCACTAACCGGCTCTTCCGATCCCATTTTCGGCCCCATTTCGTTCTCATCCCCATGATTTGGCGATGTCCTTTGAGTGGTTTCCATCTCTGGTGTCACGGGCTCTGCCTCAGGAACCCTTCTGCTGGATGTGGCTGCACGATGTTTGGGTGCCATTCTAAACCATTTCCCCCAAATAATGAGTTTATGCATCAAAGTTGAAAATATCCAAATTGAGCATGCATTCACATTCAACTTAAAGCGAAAGGAAATTTGATGCAATTTTGTATAAAGAATGACACATAAATTTTCTCAAAACTTAGAGTACTCTAGGTACTCCTATTTGCATAAATTTTGAAATAAAGCAGTAAAGGTGAATAGACTCCTAGCATAGGAGTTTATTGAAAATGGCAAATAAAACGTCTTAAACAAAGCAGAACTTGGCTTTCCTAATCCTCATCAGAGTCCTCAATGTCAGCATCATTTATCCATCCCCCAGAATTCCTAGTGAAGTCTATCCTAGCCCCACTGGCAAACCCATCTATTGGCTCCTTCCCAGCTCTCCTAGAACTTTCCCCGGTCTCAAACTGATTGGGTGGGGTTACAAAGGAAGGTCTAGGTGGAGATTCATAATCTATCTCCTCTGGGTCATCACTGTCAGCAGTTAAATCAACTATGGGACTAGGACGAAGGGGAACATATTCCACGTCTATCTCCTCATCTTCACTATCAGTAACCAGGTCGATCACGGGTATGGGAGGCGGCTCAATGATCTAGACCTCATCGTCACTACTATCATCCAGGGCTATGATTGGTTGTGGTGCAGGCTGAGGTGCAAGCTGAGACACTGGTTGAGGCACAGGTAGGTCCTCCGGGTAGATAGGAATGGGACGGTGCCATTGTTGTCCTTTCCTTGCTGTTCTAATCATTCTAACCATCCTACAGCACAAACAAGAAGGTCAGACAAAAGATTTGAACTTAATAAATCAAAACATATACTATCAATACTTGCCTAAACCTAGTCTTTGATACCACATATAACACCCCACAATCTAGGCCCAACAGGGCCGGGGATGTCGCCCCGTCCAAAGGACAAGGGGTCTTTATAACTAGGTTACATGAAAATAAAATAAAACTAAAGATTTTAAAACTAAATTTATTACAACCCAAAAGATAAATACTGGCACAAATCCAAAATAAATTGTTCGCAACAATCTCTCAAACAATACTTAAAGTAAATAACAAGAGTCTTCAAGCAAGGCAACATTCTAGCTAATGATCTCCACAGCAGGATCTTCCTGAAAACATGGCATAAAAGGTGGTGAGATAAAAATCTCAGTAAGCCCGTGTGTGCTTTGAGTGTTTCAGGTAAAATAATTCATGTATGCAAATTGTAAAAGTTTCATAAGGAAAAGTGCTGGCAAGCAATAAATAAGTGTTGAAAATAAAGAGTGGTGTTTCACTTTTCAAATCATACATGTGCACAATAAATACAACCACTCAAATGGGTAGCCATGGGTTACCACACGTTGG
This sequence comes from Voacanga thouarsii, assembly GCA_026120185.1. NCBI lineage: Eukaryota > Viridiplantae > Streptophyta > Magnoliopsida > Gentianales > Apocynaceae > Voacanga > Voacanga thouarsii. The sequence continues at coordinate 33,281 of JANUWF010001273.1, read as the reverse complement.
GCCCCATGACCAATAACGATCGAGAATGCCACACTTTGTGCAATGCTGACAAAAGGTAGGTGTACGGCCTACCGGGTGAGATACTCCTCCATCTCTACACCCAAACTTACCGGTTGTCCACTCCGAAAATACACAGTCCACATGACTGAAACTTGCTAGCTCGGACCGGTATGACCTACCGGACTGGCATCCTTTCCAGGAAGGACTCACCCCTCAGAGGTGGCCACCTACTGAGAGACTTACCCTAACCCTTCAAAGACTAGTCCTGGTGGTCTACCCTTATTGAGTACTCAACGTTGATTGTTCCACTTGGGAGAAAAGTGATCAAAACTTTGCTTTATTTGGAAATAGCAATTAAGGGTTTCCAAAAGTCTAGTCAAGTTGGGTTTTAGGAAAAGTTTAGATTTGTGTAAAACTGCTTGTTCAATTTTCAAATGATTTGCTTGACTGAAATAAAAAGGAAAAGCAGTCCTTAATTGCATTTACAAATAATTGTCCATATACATTGCATTTGCTTGCCACAATAACTTTTGGCCTTCACAAAACTCCATGCAGGAGCTTACCTGCTTCTTTACTTGCTCTACACAAAAGTCTTCCAATGCTGACCTAACCCCTGCCTGGGGTAAACACAAAACATAGGGTCACATTCAAGCTATACCTGCCTTACATAAATAATTCTTAGCTTAACTAGATACATCCATGACTAACCATGATCTTAATGTCCTAAGCTTTAAGGCTAGATGCTGAAGAATTTTACAAACTAAGTCTAGTTTGATAGATTGAAATAGCTAGGGGTTCTAAAATAATTGTTAATAAATTATAGACTCAAAAAATAATTCTTGAGTGTTATTATTAATAAATAAACCAAGGTTTGAATTTTAAATACTATTAAGTCTTATTTGATATTAAGAAATGGTAATTAAAAAAATAGTTTTATTATAAATAAATAACAAATTAGATAAATAATAATTTTTAATTAATTTCGAAGAGATAATAAATAAATAATTAATAATAATTTAAATTTATTAATAACTTATTTTAAATTTTTGTTTAATAAAAATATTAATAGTTTGATTTAATATTCTACTACAAATCCCCTAGTGTTTTGAATTTTTTTGAAAAAAAAATATAGTAGTAATTTTAGTAATAAAATTTGCTAATGAATATAGCTTAGAATTTACAAGAAAATAATCTTACATCATGGTCTTCCTATTGCTAAAACGATTCATGATCCCATTCTCCATCATCAAACAAGAAATTAATCTATTCATGCACAAACACTTGAACTATCTCATACTATCACATGGCCAAAATCCTACTAAGCATAATCATCAATCATGGTTTCCATGGGAAAATAAGATCATAAAAGCCTAATCACCTTTGGTGTCATAATATCTAATCATGCTTCAACATCCATTAAATTCATCAAACATGAAGAACATATATTGATTCGAAAGAAAACCACATACATCCTAGTCAAATACAACCATCATCATGTCATAACTTAATCCCCTAATCCACATGCATATATTCAATCTCCCAATCATAATCCATTTCTCTATCATCAACTAGGAGACATGATTTCAGAATTTAATAAGAGAAATTTAAGAATGAATACTTGATTGTCGAGTCCTTTGGTGAAGACAAAAGAAGGTCCACGCGCAATGGAATGACTTGAATGATCCAATGAAACAACGTTCATGGTTGATGGTTTGATCAACCATTTAGGTTAGAAGAGGGTGAGAGAGAGAGAGAGAGAGAAAGAAAGAGAGCATTAGATAGGTGTATTAAGAATTGAATGGAAGAAGATGAACAAGAAGATTGTTCTTGTTTTACCTTGTTGATGTTCTTGAGGTCTTCAAGAAACCCTGATTTTTTGATCCGGTTGAAAATTCTTGCTTGCGAGATTTTGTGTTATAAATGGTAGAAATGAAGTCTAGGGATTAAGTAGAGATGATCGGGAGTATTTGAGAGTGATTGGTGGTGTTTGGAGTTGGTTTAGGCTTGAAGAAGTTTAGTATGTGTTCTTGGTGTTCTTGGTGTTTTAGGTGAAAATGGAGAGAAACTAGAAGAAGTGCTGCACGATTTCTGCTAGAAAGCTGGCCGATTGGTAGGGTGTGATTGAGGGTTTCGGTTTTCAATTTTGTGAGAGAGAGAAACCAGATTTTATTTGAAATTTAAATGGAGGAAATGGTGGAGATGTTTAAGGTAAAAGATCAGCTATGGTGTTTGACCAAGAGAAGTGTCTAGGAGCTTTAATGGTGTTGGCTGGAACAAGCATGTTTTGCTGAAATGGTTGAGGGTTATTGTTGCTCAAGGCTGGCTGAAATTCAGTTCTTAAAGGCAGAGAAAATTCTGGTTATTTCAGCTTAATGCAAGAGTGATTTATGGGAGTGAAATGCTGGAATTATTTGAAGTTCAAATGGAGTTTGAATGGAGTGATCTTAGGAGTGTTTTGTGGTGCAGCCATGGAGTCCTTATGCTTCAAGGTAAGTGTGGGTTTAATGGTGTTCAGAGTATGGCTGAGCAAGGCTCAATTCTACAGAGATTGAAGGTGACTTTCGGTCCTAGGCTAGAAAGGAACAAGGCTGGAAAAATTCTGCTCTCAAGTGTTCATGGCTTTTTTGAAAGTTTGCAGAATTTTGGTACTGGATTTTCGCACCTTCTTAGCTCGGTTTTTCAGAGGTTCTTCAGGGTTGTTTGAGGGTATTCCAAGGGTGGTTTTTCAGCCTCATTTCTGGACAAATGAAGAGAAGTTTGCTGGCTTGAAGATGAACTAAAAACAGCTTCATTTCCTTGATGAAGAGCTGCGAATTGCCCAAAAAAATTTCTGGTTTGGTGCTGTTTTGTGCAGTCCGAAAATTGCACAATTTTTCCAGCTTCCAAGCCACTTGAAATGACCATTTTCTTGGCAGCAAATGGTTGGGTTTATGGCCTGAATTTTTGAAGAGAAGGGCTGCAAAAATCTGGAAATTTTCCAGATTTCCTACCACTAAAGCATGAACATCTTGAAGATAGTTTTGAAGGTCCTTCCATGGTGATTGATTTTCTCTTGGAACCCTTCCTATTTCCCCTCCTATTTTTCGGTCAACCTCCCTTCGCCAAAGCTGATTTTCGAAATTCAAGGGGAAGAAATCATCATAGAATTTTTTTGGAATTCAAAGAAAAAGGTTTAATGGATTTTAGTTTATTTGAATTATGAAATTGCTAGGACAAAGCTAGAGGTAATAAGTTGGACAAGAATTCTTCTAGAATTCTTTTAGGATATGATGATAAGATTAGGACATTCTCTTCATGTCTCCCTTAAGACAATCATTCCTATTTTCATGGAATGCAAGAAAACAAAAATTCAAACTTAATGAAAATAATCATGATAAAAGCTTAAATGATGGGATTTGAACTCATGACCTTACAGGTTAATTCCAAGACTCTAACCACTAAACCACAACAACTCTTGTTCTTATTTTCTCACCCCACATATTTTTCTTATCTACTCCTCAAGCTATCTTCCTATTCTGACCTCAAGCAAAATTACCATTTTACCCCTCCTACTCAATAAGTATAACTAAGCATTTAAACCCATAATCCATGATTCTAAAGCACATAAAATCATTCAAAAACACATATATTCATGCAAAATAATATGATATGCATTCCCGACCCCCTTACTCTAGGGTTGGCTTTAGGTGGGGTTTCACAGTTTAACTTGTTGGTTTCCAAGATTCTACGTAGGTTTAAGTTTGTAGACATGATACAAGTGTCCTAGATGTAAAGATAGAGAGAATTAGCTACTGTATATAAACATGAAATGCAAATAATTAAGGCTTTAATTAAACATACTTTTACTCCACTATTTTACTCAAACCAATAGCCCCCACTACTGATTCAGAAAAGCCCGTTGGAAGCTTTCCTAGTGGACCAGTATCCAAATTCCTCAAGAATAACCTTGGGTTTGCCCAACAAGCCACCCTTAAGTTCATTGGTAGGTATCCAATACCAATTACATCATATGTAACTACCGAATCATTGGGTGATTAACAGCTTTTAATCTTAAAGCCTTTTGGGCTACCCCAACTTTTTCTCTAAATTTCTTTATGCTTAAGTTTCCCAACCGAGATAAATAATTTAGTTAAACTCAACCCATTAATCAAGAATTTAATTCCATAGCTTGAACATGCCTGATGTCAAGTAGGCTTAGGTTTGCCTAACAACTTGGTCTCGAAAAAGGACTCTCATTCTTACTATATTAACCGAAGGAATTAGGTTTAATATTAATTGATGGATTTGTTCCTTTTAGTGATTTCAATAAATGACATGCATAAAAATCAATAAATCACAAAATTGATAATCATGGTAATAAAGCAATTACGTGGTATAGTTATGAACTTTGCCCTAAATTAATTCCTTTGAGCCATAAAAGAAAGTAATATAGTTAACCCTATGTATTCATGCATGATTTAAGTAGAAGGTCTCACATTCTCGCCTTGTTTTGGTTGCCATCTCTAAAATAAAATAATTCTACTACTATCTATCCTATGTAGACTAATTACATAATTTCCTAAAGAGAGAAAACCTCGAGTTACATTCGAGGGAAGTTAGATGAGAAGAGAATTACACAAGAATTCTAGAAAAGACAACACACGCAGGCCCTATTTCATAAAAAACCAAAACTGTAAAATTCATGAACAGATATAATTGGTTTAAGTCCATAACCATCCACGATGCCGTTAATTATGCTTAAACAAAATAAACATATAATTTTTATTATTCCAAAATCACTATTTTGGAAAAATAAAACAAACTCTAAAATCAATATTTTAGAAGAATACATCAATTTTAAATTTTCAAAATCATTATTTTGAAAATAAAATTGTTTGTCTCAAAACTTATTTTGAGAAAATGCTTTTTGGGTCCCGTCTCTTGTCAAATGAGATTTTTCCCTTTCAAAACTCTATTTCAGAAACAAAAAAATCAAAATGGCTGGAACGTGGCAAAAAATAGAGCAGAACCAGTGCCAATTAGGAGCCAGAAGCGACGTCGGCTGTGGTCTGGTTTTGATCTTTTGTAATAGTTTAGTGAGAACAATTCTCAGCAGAATTTTTTGTTTTAAAGCTCAAAACAATAACCAATTTGTTAGTTTAAACAAAACAAAACAAAAAATTAAATTCACAAGATGAAACGGAAGCCAACAAACATGTTCAAGAAAAGGTTTTTCTGTAAAAACCTTTCAGCACATAAAGAAAACATTTTTCGAAATATGTTATAACTATTACATAAGCATACTGTGCTACAAACCCAACCCATAATGCTCGAAACAATTCCGACTCGAGTGAAAACAATTTTCACAATGAACAAAGACATACACGATTACATGAAACAGCTTTCACGCAAGAAACAATGTCTACAAACCACACATAGCAAGGCTCTAATACCATTGTTGGGTATCTCACACATATCATATATGGCGCAGCAGAAAAATAAGAACGAAATACCAACCCAGGATCTGCATACATGTGGAAAACAACACATAAAGAGAACAACGGTAATAGCTTTACCTTTCTTTGAGCAACGAAAAAATAACAATTTTCTTCTTCAAGTCGAGGCGCGATCTAGCAATCCTCTTGATCATACACCACGAGAGTTGAACGTCCAACCACTATAATCACAGTGTGTGAGTATCTTTAACAGAAATCCACACGGAGAAACACACTTAAGCACCAAGATTTTTCTGTGCTAGCAAAAAACAACAATGGCGGCTAGGGTTCTTCTTGATTTTCAAAAAAACAAGAGAAAGAGAAAGAGAATGTCGTGTGTGCCTAGGGTTTCGAGTTCTTTTCGTGTGGGTTCCTCACCTTGAGGAACCGTGCATATATCCTATATAATGCATGAAAAATCCTAATGAAAATCACTCCTTTGGAGAATTCTAAAATAGTTAGAATTTCCTAATTGTAATTGGAAACATCAAGTTTACACAATTACAATTTAGACCATAAATTATAACTAATTATAATTTAGCCACAATAACTTCTCTTTCTCGCAATTAACCCTACTATGTTATCAAATAACAACTTGAGTATATAATCCTCTATTATGTGTGACCTATTAGGTTTCCTAGTCAATTGGTCGTGAACATGAATTAATCCAAAAGTCTTCGAGATTAATAATCCATAATTAATTAGAATTAATCTTATTAATTCTAATCAGTATTGGTTTATCAATTCATCAATTAATAAACCCATATTCCCAGATCATAAGCGGTATCTAATAACATATCATGACCATCTAAGAGTCCAGGAAGTCAAGTGGCTTGACATGAACCCTTCAATAACAAACTATAGTGTAATTAACTCCTTTCACCATACAATATCTCATTCAATTTGGAGTACAGAATTAGTGTCAACTCCCTCCAGAATATATATTAATTCTGGCCTGAATATAATAGTACTTGTACCAGGAACCCACTACTCTAGATATGTATCAATTAGAACTGTTTCCAATACACAGTCGCCTTGGACAAGGACTTCTCAAGTAGTAATTTCTACAAGTGGCCGTGACATATTCGCCCCTATTATTAGGAGTGATGAATCTTTTATTGATCCTCTCAACTACTTTCGTTTACCTCATAATGTACCCAATATCCATCCCATAGGCGGCCCTCAATTTGGCTCTAGATATTAGAATCAAAGCACAATGCTCAGTAAACAAAGTACCTTAGAGATCTTAAGTCTAAGGATACTTGCACGTTTGCTATATTGAGATTATATCACTGGCACTAAATAGTTATCCATGTGATTTTCTCATAGCTAGGTCATCCAATAAACTTGTTCCATTAACAAGCATCCACGTGTTAATTTTGAGTATCTCAATACTCACGGATATGAGAACTACCGCCTAATCAAATCAAGAAATCTAACACATGCTAGTCTTAACACATTAACGATGTCCAGTCTCATTAATACTACGACTATAGACTATTTAAGTACTAACATTATACAGTGTAGTAGGAATCTTATATCATGATCTCTATCATGATTTCCTTAACACAGTATTGTACTGGGGACTATATTTGACAATTATATTACACAAAAGTAAACAAAAGAAACTGTAAGATAAATAACACCTTTTATTAAAATAAAATGTGTCATATACAACCTACAAATAATTGCCTCTAGGGCATAACACTAACAACTATGTGATGTGTTCCCAATGTAAGTGGGGCATATTTTCTCAGGAAGGCCATAGATGTTTGATAGAGATGTGACGCACAAGGGGATGGAGAATAAATATACATTGGAGAAGGATAGAAAGAAGATCACACTACTTCCGTTACCCCCTAGTGAGGTTCTTATAGATCAAAGCACCACGAGGGAAGAAGATAACAAAAGAAGAGAGTTGAGAAAAAAGAAGAAAAAACAAGTGATAAAAGAAGCAAAGCTTAAATCGAGAATAAAGAAGAAAGATGATGGAAACAAAATAAGTGAGACTTTATTGTGCTTGACGCATGAAAATAATAAGAGAGAGGCTACAAAGAAGAAGAGTGAAGATGAGGGGAAAAATAACCTTTATGTGGGAGAACATAAACTTGTATTTTTATCTTCACAAAAAAAATCTTGTTTGAGATCCTACACACGTGTTAATTTGAGGACGAATCGTCTTCAAGAAGGGAGAAATGATAGGAATTCATCCAAGTAGTATGCTAAAGCTAAAGAATGGGGATAGAGATTCAAACCACATTCCATGGTACCAAAGAAGAATTTAAATTATGAAGGCCTTCAATGGAGGATTCAAGCCAAATAAGCCAAGGAATATGAAGACAGTAAAGAAGTGGGTGCCAAAGGGAAGCTTGAAAGATCTTCAAGAAGACAAATCAAGAATCAAGAAAGTTGCAAGCGATGAAAGATCAAAGAAGGGCAAAAAAGATCAAGGCTTGAACAACAATTTGTGTGGGGGATCAAAGTAACATAAGAGAAAGGTTGAAGGCAAGAGAAAAAAAGCTGGTGGTGAAGAATAATGCTCACCCAGTGCCAGGCCCAATAAGGCTACCTGGTGCAAGGTCTACTCGGCCTGTTGGCCAATTTTTACAGTGCTCACCCGGCGCTATGACTAACAAGTCTACCTAGCACCAAGTCACTTTGGGCATAGCCCAGTTTTGCTGATATTTCTTGTTTTATTTTTTTTTTAATTAAATGCCCCTGACTTTTATTATGTAATAGGAATATTTTAGACCTTTTAAAGGTTTGAATGGCTGAGATTTCATCTCACCATAATTAGGTTTATTTACCTATATATGGCATTATAACATTCAATGTAACAACTTTGAATATTGATAGAAATTAAAGAGTCTCTTTTGAGAGCTTTTGAGAGGAGATTCCTCTTGGGTAAATCCCATGAATATCAAGACTATTCTTAGGGCCTAGTCCTTTCCTATGTATTCAGTCTATAAATCCTTTTAGGATAGATCAATTAGCTTAATAATTTAGGTCTTAGGTTATAGATAATCTAAAGTTCTTGTTAGAAGTAAAGTTGGTTGCCTAAATCATCATCTTCAAAGTGTTCTTGGTTTCATTTTGAATCAAGGGCCTTTGGTTGTGATTTAGATGACTTGATTCTCATTTCTTAGATTCTAAGTTCTCTATTTTAGCTTAGGGTCCTAGTATTTGAATTGGGCGTCCTGTTTCTTCACAAATTCCACTGTTTAAGTTCTTAGTTAGGTCTTGCATTTTACCCTAAATTTAGCCACGAAATTCATTGAAAAAACACCCCCAAGATCATATCAGGTATAAACTTAAACAACCTTCCGCTGTGTTCTGTGCATTTTTATTTCTGTTCTCTGTATGCATGCTTTTGTTTTATTTTTCATAGCTTCAACTGCTTGTTAGTAGAAGGTCAAGAAGAACAAAGGACCGTCACCCTTCCTGTAGATATCACCAACTTTATAGGCAATGGTCATATTTTAAAAAACCAAACGCCTAGTGTTCATACAAACTCGAAGAAGCCGAAGACTTGTAGGGTTATCATCGGGCTCTTCTTCTAATCCTCCAATGGTTGAAGAACAACCGTCATCAACATAGACAAAGACATCGTTTGTGAGAAAATGCAAAGGTGTAAATTTTGTTTTTGCTGCTGCGTTTTTTCTGCTTTTGTGTGTATGTTTGTTGTATTTCACCTTCAACTGGTATCAAAGCATGTTGGTTTTATGGCAAACCTAGGAAGCATGCTAATTAAATAAAACTAGCAAGATTTATGCTTGGATGATGCGTGTGATCCTTCGTGTTTACTCGTATGGGTAGTTTCACTATAAATCTTATTGTTGAGATATAGGCTTCTATCATTGTTGATGATTCGTGCAAGCCCAGTGTTTAACGACATAGGCACTTGTTGTATTTTTGTTTTGGTTGATTTCTGTTGAGAATCTATAAACAAAATCACATGTAAAAGTCATAGGAAAAATGGGGATTACAAAAGCAAAACGGAGGGAAAAAAACAAAGAAGATGAAGATCTTCAGAGAAAAACCAGGCCCAGATTTAATACAGCAGGCCGCAGCTCTAGAGTAAAATATGTCAAAGCCAGGTTGGCTTCCATAGGTTTGAAACGAGCCGTGGCACTAGCCGCCCGGCTCTATCCATGGCTGGATGGTTGATATGTCCGAATTTGGGTATAAAAATTATATAAAAACTAAGCACATTCCCAATCAAGTTTACATTAAAACGTTAACCCTAAATTACACATATGAGCAGGTGTACTCATCATTAACAGAGCACAGGGTTCAAACGAGTGTCGATCCTCAAGGAACAAGTATACATTAATCACCTTTCTTTCATTTTTTAACCGACTCGATAAAGTGAAAAAGAAATAAAATAAAACAAAATAAAATAAAAACAAAAATATATACATGTCAAGGATGGAGAAGTATGTAACTCAAACCATTATTTTGACAATCATGATCTTAAAGTACTCAATCATTATCATAACTAATCATTCTCTTGGCATCATGAAGGATTAAGATAGATTCACTTCTTTTTTAATCCATGAAATCACTACCTTCTAGATAAATTAGAGTCACTTGGTCTCGTCTCAACTAACTTATCCAAAAGATGCATTAAACACAATCCTTAGTTAAATTCCCTTACTCTCGGCGAATTTAAAACATGAAATTAACTAATGAATCCTTGGTCTTGACAAATATCAATTAACCTTTAATTACCTAGTCCTCATCAATTAACCCCCTTGGTCTCGGCGAGCTAACAGACAACAAATATGAAATTAATAAAGTGAAACCACTATCAACCCCTTTGGTCTCAGTGAATTAATGGGAAGAACCAACCAATTAATTTCGTAATAAGCACAAATAATTAAATACCAAGAAAAACAATCAATTAATCAAAAAATTAAATAACTCTAAATATCATCAATACCTAAAACAACGTCAAATTATAATAAAACAATTAACATATCATTGTCAAGAAAAAGAAAACAAAGTAAAAGAAAGCACTTATAAACAAGCCTCCTTCTTCTTCCTTTGAAGACCTTCTTGCACAACTCTCCTTGAATTGAAGAATTCCTCCTTTGATTTGAGCAATTTTCTATGATAATCAATGAATTCTCTCCTTTTCTCTTGTATTTCCCATCTATTTATAGGCTTCGGAAGTGCCTAAACTCATTGGTACAATGTTCTTGGACTAGTAGAAGTTCGAAGATACTAAAACTCCACAGATTACCAAAAATCACGTAGAAAAATCAAGCACTGCCCTAACTTCATGGCACAGTCGGCGCCGCCTTGGCTCTCAGAGCCAACGCTGGTTGTGTTCTGTTTCTCCACTCGTTCGCCGTTTTTTTTTTTTTTTGAATTCCGTACAATGTATTCCAGAATGCAGCCGGCACCGCCTTGGCTATTGGAGCCGGCACCGGTTCCATTCTGTTTCGGTCTTGTTTCACCAATTTTTTGTCACCTCGAAGTTTGTGTCAACAGTGCATGGTCAGCGCTAGTTCCTCTGTTCTGGCCGACGCCGCCTTGGTTCTGCTTTGCGACGCTTTTGCTTCGTTTTACCCTAAAAATCTAAAATAATGAACAAAATACCTTTCCAAGGGTAAAATCTCAAATATGAAGGAATATGACTAGTTATTGAACAAAATGTATCACAAAAGAACCTTAAATAACTAGGAAAAGTATAACTATTTAGTCCCTATCAATGGTGTCACGGCTCAAGGCACTTTTAAGTGCCAAGCCGCGACTGGTTGAACCTAGAGTCGCGGGTCCTAGTTCTCGGGTAGCGATTAGGTTCAGGGTCAATCTAGTTCTGGGGCAACAATTTGGTGTAGCAGTGCATGAAGACCACAGGAAAATTTATTATTTTTCCTTGCAATTTTCTGGCAATTTTCTTTCTTTTTTTTTTTTTTGGGTCCCATCTAGACAAAATTATTATTTTTTGCATAGTTAATATTATTGGAATATTTTGCATGAAAAATAATAGTAAGGGATTTAGGATTAAGCAAGACTATTAATTAATTAATGTTTTTAATTCTTTATTAGAACACTTAGGCTAAAAGAATAGAAAACCTGAAAACGTTTAAGTTTTCAAGCATGCTATTTTCTTTTAGTAACATATGTGCACGTTTTCTCAAAGACCAAAGTCTTTGAGAATTTTTGACAATGAAAAATATTTTTCTTTAATTAAATAGTTATTTTAACTTTTAAAAAAAATAATCCTTGGTTATTCTCTTAATGGATTTTATCGTTTAGATAGAGAATATTTTGAATTTAGATATTTTGTGAGTTAAAAGGAACAACCATTTTAATTTATTTTACAAGAAAAATTATTTTTTGTCAAAAAAAACTTGAGACCAAAGTCTCTGAAAAGTTTTAAAAGGAAATTTTTTTAAATCATTAAGTTCTTAACTAGGTAAAATTAATCCATAGGAAATCTCTTAAAGGTTTTTATCTTGACATAGAGATTTATGGGTTTAGATATTTTACAAGAGTTAAGAGATACCTAATGGGATATTTTCAAAAGGACATTTTTTTTAAAACCCTTGTTTCAAAGCACTAAGTGGTAGAAGGGTTCTAATGGCCCTACGGCTTCTATCATGGTGCTCATTAGAGATGGTGGATATCCTTGCATCACCCTAGGAGTGAACCCGTATAGGATAGGGATTTCACAAGGATTTAGATCTAATGGACAGACATAATTAATACCCAGGACACGTATTGTGAACGGCCAGCCTATGTTGGAAGCCATAGTGCGAGAATTGTCCATAGAAAATGAGAAGAAATGGTCATCCCCTCGATGGAGTTATCTTTTAGACCATTACCTAGATGGGTAGTCGATTTGTGGTGGTCAACACACTTAGCTTGGAAAACTATTAATCTTCTCAAGAAGTTATGTCAGTTTTCCTAAGAGCTAAATTGATCATATTAACGATAATAGTGATGGGGTTAACTATTATTGGTATTAATATATGGATAAAGTGCACAAATTATTTATTTTTCACAAATTGAGAATTTTCTTTTATTTTTTATTTTCAAAAATGGTTGATGGAGGTTCTTTCAGTTCTTTGGCTATTATTCTCCTTGAGAATAAGCTGACTAGTCCAAATTATATAGATTGAAAGAGGAACCTGGACATAATACTCACTACAGAGGAGTATAAGTATGTCCTATATGAAATCTGCCCTATTATCAGGGAGGGTTCCACTGAGGAAGAGCGTGAGTCTAAGAAGGCATGGAAGAAGACCAACAAGATGGCTCGTTACTACATGTTGGCCTCCATGTCTAATGTGCTCCAATCAAAACACGAGTACATGGCCACACTTATTATATTAGCACATCATTAGCCACAATGTTTGTTGATAAGAGCCGGCCTACAAGAAAGGAGACTCTTAGAACGATCATTAACACCAAAATGGCTGAGAGAGCATTAATCAAGAAGCATATGCTCAAAATGATTGTTGTTTTCGAGGAAGTGGAAGTCTTGGAGACTGTGATTGACCTTGAGAGCCAAATGGATATATAGTTCTTGAATTTATATCAAGCTCTGTTACTTAGTTCAAGTTGAATTACAATATGAATAAGTTAAACATGAGTTTAATAGAGTTAATAAAAGAGTTCTAGTGGATAAGAAGGTCATAAAGCCACAGTCAAAGGTAATGATTGCTAAGACTTCTTCCTCAAGAACTAGGCTCAAGCCCAGAAAGTTTAAGAAGAAGAAAGGAATCGCAGCGACTCAACCTAAGTCCCAGCCCAACAAGCCTAATGGCAAGTGCTTCAAATGTGAAAAAAAAATGACACTGAAAAAATGAGTGTCCCAATCTTCAAACCAAGAAAAAACCCCACGGGTAATATTTACTATCTAAAATCTACATCAATGATTACATTAACTTCCACTTGGATTGTTGATTCGGGATCTTCTGATCGTATCTATAACTCTTCGCAGAGGTTTAGGAAGATAAGAAGATTCCAAAAGAGCAAACATGGACTACACGTAGGAAATGGAGCACAAATGTAGGCCCAAGTAGTGGGAGAGCTGGAACATCATTTTGATTGTAATAGAATAGTTTTTTTGAAGGATATTTTATATGTGCCAGGATTCAGACAGAATTTGATTTCAGTTGCAAAATTAATAAATCATGGTTATTCTGTTTCTTTCTATTCTAGTATTACAATCAGTAGAAATGAAGAAGCTTTACGTACTAGGCATAAGTATGGAAACCTATTCTTCATAAATCTAATAAACAATCAAATAACACTCAAAGTGAACCTTTTATCTATAGCATCTAAGGTTAGGTCACAACAACTTAACTGAGATTCAGACGTTAATCCATAATAGGCATTTGGGCTTATTAAGATTGAAAAGCTAGCCTTAGTGTGAATCCTACCTAATGGGAAAGATAACCAATAGGTCTTTTACTTAAAAGATAGAAAGAGCCAAGGAGATATTGAGCCTTATTCACACTGATATGTATAGTCTATTATCTACACTAGCAAGAAGAAGGTTTGAGTACTTCATCACTTTCACGGATGATTGTACGCTATATGGTTACGTTTACCTACTAAGGCACAAGTCTGACTTATTTAACAAGTTCAAAAAGTTTACGAATGAAATGGAGTATCAAATAGGTAAACTAATCAAAACCTTACGATCAAATCATGATAGAGAGTACCCGGCACTCCTTGGTGAATTTAAGGATTACATGGTACATCATGTGATAGTATCCTAACTCTCTATGCCAGAAGAATCTTAGTAGAATGGAGTAGTTGAGAGAAGGAGCAAGATGTTAATGGAAATGGTCCGGATCAAGATTTTTCATGCTACTCTTCTAGTATCTTTTTGGGGATATGCCCTAGAAATAGCGCCATGCATTCTAAACTTAGTACCTTCCAAGTCAGTACCTAGGACACCCTATGAGATGTGGACTGGGCGTAAGCCAAGTTTGAATCATCTCAGGATATAGGTTGTCCAGCTTATATACTGATCAAGGAAGATAAGTTAGAACTAAGGTCAAAATTATGCTACTTTATTGGATATCCAAAAGGAAATAAGGGTTGTTACCTTTATCATTCTAAGTAGCAAAAAGTACTAGTAAGTATCAATGCTAGATACTTGGAGGATGATCAAAGTACATCTATGAAAGGTTCAACTAGGTTGACACTTGATGAGAAGTTATCTTCTGAATCAATTTTTTTAAACCCGATTATGGAATAATAAGAGGCACGCCCTTAAGAAACTGTACGAAGGGAGCTTCGTCATAGTGGGAGGGAATCTAGAGTTCCAAAAAGATGGACTAGAGAAGTTTTTGACCTAGTCTCCAACCATCATGAACAGGATCCCACTAGATATAAGGAGATTATTGCTGATGCCGATGCAAATTTATCGCATGAAGCAATGAGAGCCAGATTGAGTCTATGTACCTCAATCAAGTTTGGGATCTTGTAGCTTCACTGAAAAGATAAAACCTATTGGGTTTAAGTGGATATACAAAAGGAAAAGAAGTACAGATAGGAAAGTGGAAACCTCCAAAGTTAGGCTTGTGGCGAAAGGATATACTCAGAAAAAGAGTATCGACTATGAGGAAACTTTTTCCCTGGTAGCCATACTTAAGTCCATCTGTATCTTCCTTGCCATCACATATCACTATGGTTATTATCACGCGGTCTACTTCTACGTATTTTAAATACGCTTACACTATTGGTGTGAATAGACTACTCACTGGTTAAAGGTAAACCATTTCCCATTTAAAAACCATAGTGTAATGATCTAAATCTTGATAAAGTGCCTAGCTCCATCAATCAATCAAGAACAATTTTTTGCTTATGTGTTAGTAGCCCATAATCTACACCTTACTATGAAAGTACGACCAAATCACGTAGATTACTTACTAATACATTTAGACCTTTAATGTGAAATATATATAAATAAACAATCATTAATAAATGAAAATTTTATTAATTTCTAAAATACAGAAACACATAAGCCATTTTGGGCATACATTGCAATAATATCTCATTTCCACTAAATGGACTATATTAGTCTATATGTGCCTACCCCTATGACATCTAAGTGTCTTCGAAATACCTTCTCTGTCAAAGGTTTGGTAAATAGGCTTGCTAGATTATTTGTAGAGGAAATCTGGTCAACCAATGTCTTCTATTTCAGGATGAACTATGATAAAACCTAAATTAGTCATATATTTCCTAGTTATTTGAGGCTATTTTATGATACATTTTGTACAATAACTGGTTATATTCCTTTATATTTAAGATTTTACCCTTGGAAAGGTATTTTGTGCATTATTTTAGATTTTAGGGGTAAAATAAGGTAAAAACGTCGCTAAACAAAATAGAGGCGGCGCCAGCCAGGACAGGAGAACCAGCGCCAGCCACATGCTACTGGCACGCACTTCAAGATAATAAAAAAATCAGTGGAACAGAGCTGAACAAAACACAGCCAGTGCCGGTTGAGAGTTCAGAGGCGGCGCTAGCTGCAATTTAGAAGAAGTGGCGCAAAAATCAAGAAAAATCGACAAACGAACAAAGGAATAGACCACAACCGGCGCCGGCCCTAGGCAGGACAGGCAATGCCAACTGTGCACTGCTACTAAGGTGGTGCCTCAATTTTTGTGCACATTTTTTGGCAATTTGCAAAGTTTTAGTATTGTCCTACTTCTAGTCAGTCAGAAACCCTAGATGGATGAATTTAAGTACTTCTAAAGCCTATAAATAGAGGAAAAACACAAGGAAAAGGAGGGAATTCACGGTTCATAATAGAAAATCACTCAAAATCAAGGAGGAATTCATCAAATCTATGATGATTGTACAAGAGGGTCTTATAAGAAAAAAGAAGGAGGCTTGTCTATAAATTCTTTCTTTTAACTTTGTTTTCTTTTCTTGAACAATGATGTATTAATTGTGTTATTGCAATTTGACATTATTTTAGGTGTTCATCATTTTTAGAGTTACTTTGATCTTTTTATTAATTGATTGTTTTCTTGGTATTTGATTACTTATGCTGATTACAAGATTAATTTGTTGTTTCTTTCTATTAATTTGCTTGAAAAAGGGGTTGATGGTGGTCTCAATTCATTAATTTCATATGTGTTATCTCTTAACTTGCTTGAAAATTGAGTTAATTGCTAAGAACTGGGTAATTAAAGGTCAATTGATGTCTGCTAGAATATGAATTCATTGGTTAATTTCATGTTTAAGTTTGCCAGAATATGAAAATTTAATTAAGGATTGTGTTTAATGCATCTTTTTGGTGAATTAGTTGAGACAGAATATGTGATACTAATTTGTCTAGACAATAGTGATTTCATGGATTGAAAAAGAAATGAATCTATCTTAATCCTTCATGATGCCAAAAGAATGATTAGTTATGACAATGATTGGGTACTTTAAGATCATGGTTGTTAAAATAATGGTTTGAGTTACATAATTCTCCATCCTTAACATGTACATATTCTTTTATTTTATTTTATTTTATTTTATTGTATTTTCCTTTTTAGTCTTTTTCACTTTATTGAGTCGGTTAAATAATGAAAGAAAAGTGACTAATGCATACTTGTTCCATGAGGATCGACACGCGTTTTAAACCCTATGCTATGCTTAATGATGAGTACGCTTGCTCATATATGTAATTTGAGGTTAACATTTTGATTTAACTTGATTGGCAATGTGCTTATTTTTATATAATTTTTATACCCAAATTTAAACACATCAAACTCCCGGATTAAGTGATACTTTCTCTCAATGTGCTTGCCCTTTCGGTGGTTTCTTGGCTCTTTATATTGTGACACAGCTCCAAAATTGTCACAATATATAGTAATAGGCCTATCTATTTGTGGCACAACTCCAAGTTCTGTGAGAAACTTCCAGAGCTAAAGTGCTTCTTTAAAAGCTTCTGAAACTACCACATGCTCAGCTTTCATGGTAGAATCAACAATACAAGATTACTTAACACTCCTAAATGAAATAGCCCCTCTAGAAAAAGTGAAAATATATCCACTGGAAGATTTTCTTTCATCTTTATCAACCTGGAAGTCTGAGTCTATGTATTTAGTGGGAAATAAGTCATCCGCCCTGTAAACAAGCATATAATCTCTCGTTCCCCTTAGGTACTTGATAATATACTTTATAACTTGCCAGTATTCTTCCCTTAGGCTTGATTAATACCTGCTAATCATGCCTACTGCAAAGTAGATATCTAGCCTTGTACAAAGCATGACATACATTGGACTTCCCACTGCTGAAGCATAAGGAATCCTATTCATCCATTTCTTTTCTTCCTATGTCTTAGGACACTGTTTGGAAGATAAGGTCAATTCATGTCTAAAAGGTATGATTGCCCCTTTACACTAATCCATGCTAAACCTATTAGTATATGACACATTTTATTTTAATAAAAGGCATTATTTATCTTACAGTTTCTTTTGTTTATTTTTAAGTAATATAACTATTCGATAAAGTCCCTAGTATAATCCTATGTTAATAAAATCATGATAGAGATCATGATATAAGATTCCTACTACACTGTATAGTGTTAGTACTTAAATAGTCCCTAGTCGTAGTATTAATGAGACAGGACATCATTAATACATTAAGACTAGCATGTGTTAGACTTCCTGATTTGATCAGGAGGTAATTCTCATATCCGTGAGTATTGAGATACTCAAAGTTAACACATGGATACTTGTTAATGAAACAAGTTCATTGGATAACCTAGCTTTGAGATAATCACATGGATAACTAGTTAGTACCAGTGATATAATCTCAATATACCAAACGTGCAAGTATCCTTAGACTTAAAATCTCCAAGGTACTTTGTTTTCTAAGCATTGTACTTTGATTCCAATCTCCAGAGCTCGATCAAGGGTTGCCTATAGGATGGATATTAGGTACATTGTGAGGTAAACGAAAGTAGTTGAGAGGGTTAATAAAGGATTCACCACTCCTAATAGTAGGGGCAAATATCTCACGGCCACTTGTAGGAATTACTACTCAAGAAGTACTTAGCCAAGGCATATGTGTATTCAAAATAGTTCCAATTGATACACATCTAGAGTAGTGGGTTCCTAGTACAAGTACTATCATATTCAAGCCAGAATTAATTCTAGAGGGAGTTGGCACTAATTCCGTACTCTAAACCGAATGAGATATTGTATGGTGAAATGAGTTAATTGCACTGAAGTTTGTTATTGAAGGGTTCATGTCAAGCCACTTGACTTTCTGGACTCTTGGGTGGTCTTGATGTGTTGCTAGATACCGCTCATGATCTGGGAATATGGGTTTATTAATTGATGAATTAATAAACTAATCCTGATTAGAATTAATAGGATTAATTCTAATTAATTATAGATTATTAATCTCAAAGACGTTTAGATTAATTCATGTTCTCTACCAATTAACTGGGAAACCTAATAGGTTACACACAATAGAAGATTATATACTCAAGATGTTATTTGATAACATAGTGGGGTTAATTAAGAGAAAGAGAAGGCGTTATGGACAAAGTATAATTAGTTATAATTTATGGTTCAAATTGTAATTGTGAGAACTTGATGTTTCTAATTACAATTAAGGAATTCTAATAGGATTAGAATTCTCAGTTTTGGTAGGGAATTTTCGTGTGACATATAGATGAAACACACGAAATCCTTCTCTCCTCTCTCTCTCTCTCCCGATTGTTCTTGTGTAGCAACCCTAGCCGCCATCTTTTTCTGCTAGCATAGAAAATTTTGGTGCTTGAGTGTTCCTCTGTGTGGATTACTATTAGAGATAATCATACACTATGATTATAGTGATTAGACATTCAACTCTCGTGAAGTTTGATCAAGAGGATTACTGGATCACGCCTCGACTTGGAGAAGAAATTTTTTTTCTTCGGACGATCAAAGAAAGGTAAAAGTTGTTACCTTTGTTATCTTTATGTCTTGTTCTTCACACATATGCGGGTTCTGGGATGGTATCTCATTTTATTCTTCCGCTGCGCCGTATAGGATACGAGCCTAATATACCCAACAAAACCTGGCCAATATCTTATCCATGTAAGTAGATTGGGAGAAGCCTAACATTCTTTGGTTTCTATCTCTAAGAAGCTTTATTCTAAGAATGTAGCTAGCCTCTCCTATATTTTTCAAACTAAATTGACTTGATAGCCAAACCTTTACAGATGACATTGTCCCTCTATCATTCCCAATGAGTAAAATGTCATCTACATAAAGTACCATAAAAGACACGTTATTACCATCTATCTTCCTATACATGCATGGTTCATCCACATTTTGTATGAAACCATACGACTTTACAGTCTCATCAAAACGTATGTTCCAAACTCATGATACTTGCTTAAGTTCATAAATGGACTTCTTAACCTTACAGACCATTTGCTCTTGGCCTTTTATAATAAAGCCTTTAAGTTGGGTCATGTAGATATCTTCGCAAAGATAGCCATTAAAAAAGAATGTCGTGATATCCGTTTGTCATATCTCATAGTCATAATAATATACGATGACCAAGAGAATGCGTATGGATTTAAGTACGGCAATAGGTGAAAGGGTTTCCTCATAATCGATCCCTTCTTTCTAAGTATAACGTTTTACAACCAACCTTACTTTAAAGGTTTCCATCTGTCCATATGCATCTCTCTTTCTCTTGTATATCTACTTGCACCCTATAGGTTTAATCCCTTCAGATGCAGTGACAAGATCTCAGACTTGATTGAGATACATAGACTCAATCTCGACATCTATTGCTATTTGTCATTTGTCTGCATCAATCTCAGCAATCGCCTCATCATATGTAGTGGAATCTTGTTCCTGATTATAGGAGACTACCTAAAAAACTTCTCTAGTCCATCTTTCAGGAACCCTAGATATCCTCCCACTATGATGTGGTTCATTTTGTATAGGAACGTCTGGTTGTGCCTATTTAGGTTCCTCGATTGGGGTATTTGAAGTTGAAATGCCAATTAACTTCTCTTTCAATTCCATCTTACTCGAAACCTTAGTGGACACACTTTGTTCATCTTCCAAGTATCTAGAATAAGTAATAATAAGTATCTTTTGCTCTTAGAGATGATAAAAATATCCACCTATTGTTCCTTTTGGATACCCTACGAAGTAGCACAATTCTGATCTTGGGTCTAGCTTACTTCCTTTAGTCAGTGCATATGCTGGATAACCCTATATCTTAAGATGATTCATCCTGGGCTTTCGTCCAGTCTACACCTTATAGGATATCTTAGGCAGTGACTTAAAAGGAATCAAATTTAGAATATATGCTGCTATTTTTAGAGCATATCCCTAAAAAGAAATCTGAAAAGTTGCATGACTCTTCATGCTTCTAACAATTTTCATCAATGTTCTATTTATTCTCTCAGCTATTTTATTCTGTTAGGAATGCAATTAGTTAAGATATTATATCCTGATGTGACAAGTAGTCCTTGAATTCACCAAGAATATATTCTTCACCACGATCCGATCTTTGCATTTTGATTACGTTACCTGTTTAATGCTCCATCTTAGCCTTAAACTCCTTGAATTTATCAAATGAGTCAAACTTACTTCTTATCCAGTAAACATAACCAAAACACGTGTGATCATCTGTAAATGTGATAAAGTATTCATAATCTCCTCTAGCAAGTGAAGACATAGGACTACAAACATCAGTATGAACTAACTCTAATATTTCCTTGGCCCTTTCCGCCAATTGAGTAAATGATCTTTTGGTCATTTTACCCATAAGACAAGATTCACATTGAGGTCATTCCTCCAATTTTAGTGAGTCCAAGGACCCATTTTGGATTAACCTCTGAATTAGATTAGGAATTACATGTCCTAATCTTAAGTGTCATAAATAAGAGTTATTTGATGTGGCCTTTCTCTTCGTATTATTAGGCTCTGTCTGAGTATTATTTATTTGACAATTAATAGAATTAATATAGAAAAAATTTCCATACATGTTCCCAAAACAAATAATATTTCCATTTCTACTGATTAAAATACCAGAATGGAAAGAAACAGAATATCCTTGATTAATCAATCTTGAAATTAAAATCAAATTCTATTTAAAATAAGAAACATATAAAATATCTTTTAAAACTAGAATCCTATTACAATCAAATAAAAGTTCCTAGTCTCCCATTACTTTAGCCCACACTTATGCTCCATTGCCCACTCTTAATCTATGCTCTCCTTGACTGAGTCGCATTATCTTCCTAAACCCCGCAAAGAGTTACTGATATGGTCAGTGGCTTTGGAATCAACAATCCAAGTAGATGATGACCCAACCATCAATATGGACTCTAAGTATAGAGCAATACCTGAAGAGGACTTAGCCAAGAAGTCCGAACAATCCTTTTTGAAGTGCCCCTTCTAGCCACACTTGAAACACCTGCTCTTGGGCTTGGCGTTGGGCTTGGACACACCGGGTTTGGATCCCTTAGGCTAGGCCCCTATATTGTTCTGGGCCTTCTTCTTCTTGAACTTCTTGGGCTTAGGCCTAGTTATAGAAGATGAACTAGAACATAACCAAAGTCTTTGACTCAAGCTTCATATTTTTCTCAATAGCTTGGAGTTCATTCATCAACTCAGTCAAAGGCATATTCAACTTGTTTATGTTATAATTTAACTTGAACTAAAAATATAAATTTGGCAAAGTCTCAAGAACCATGTCAAATTGGCTTTCAACATCAATTGTTGCCCCTTGAACCTCGGCCTCCTCAAAGTGGGCAATCATCTTAAGCATATGCTCATGAACCGATGCCCCCTTAGTCATTCTAGTGTTCATGATTGCTCTAATAGCTTCCTGCCTTGCGGGCTGGCTCTCATCACAAACATGGTACGCAACAAAACATCAATGTCATATGCAGTTGGCATGTTTTCGTGCTTAGACTGAAGAACATTGGACATGAAAGTCAACATATAGCATCAAGCTATTTCATCAACTTTTCTCCATGCCTTCTCAGCCTCATGATCTTGGTCCGTAGAATCTTCTCCAATTTCAGGACAGGGGTTGGTCAAAACATACTTGTACTCCTCCGTAGTGAGGACTATGTTCAGATTCCTTTTTTTGTCCAAATAGTTTGATCCAGTTAACTTATGCTCCTTAAGAATAATGGACAAATGATTGAAACCAGACATTTCTATTGCTTGGGAAAAAAAAACTTCATTCAGAAAAATATTTGTTTTGGAAAAACATATAAAAATGCACATTTAAAACATCATGTTATTTTCATGATAAGATTAACCTAATAAAGCCATTATCAAAAATATGAAAATGTTAGCACTTAGAAAAAAAAATAACAAAGCTTCGTAAGAAGGTTATCAATTTTCTAAGTTAAGTGTATAACCATCACAAATTAAACTTTTTTAATAGGTAATGATCCAAAAATAGTTCCATCGATAGGATGGTTAATATTCTCACCACCTACAGATAATCTAACATTAATGCCTCCAACGATAGGCTGGCTAACACTAACACTTATCCTAAGTTTTAATTATAATTCCTCCGTTAGTTCTAGATTCTCATAGAAATTGATAGGGGCTAAATTAGTTATATTTTTCTAGTTATTTGAGGCTCTTTTGTGATAAATTTTGTTCAATAACTAGTCATATTCCATCATATTTGGGATTTTACTCTTGGAAAGGTATTTTGTTCATTATTGCAGATTTTTGGGGTAAAACGAAACAGAAACGTCACAAAACAGAGGAAAGGCGGTGCCAGCTAGGGCCCTAGAACCAGCGCCGGCCATGCACTGTTGACACGAACTTCGAAGCAATAGAAAATTATTGAAACAGAGCAAAACAGAGTGGAATCGGCGCCAGCGCCAAGAGTCAAGAAGGCGCTAGCTGCATTCTAGTCTTCATTATGTGAAATTCTGAGAAAAATCAGCGATTAAGTAAAGAACCAGAACACAATCGGCGCCGGCTCCGAGAGCCTAGGCGGCACCGGCTGTGCCTTGAAGTTAAGGCGGTGCTTGATTTTTCTACGTGGTTTTTGGTAATCTGTGCAGTTTTAGTATCTTTCAACTTCTACTCGACCAAGAACATTATACTTACGAGTTTAGGCACTTCCTAAACCTATAAATAGATGAAAAACACAAAGGAAAAGGGGCGAATTCATTGATCATCATAGAAAATCACTAAATCAAAGGAGGAATTCTTTAATTTAAGGAGGGTTGTGAAAGAAGGTCTTCAAAGGAAAAAGGAGGATTATCTATGGGTGCTTTCTTTTACTTTATTTTCTTTCTCTTGAACAATGAGATGCTAATTGTTTTATTGTAATTTGACATTTTTGTAGATATTCATGATTTTTAGAGTCGTTTGATCTTTTGATTGATTGATTGTTATTCTTGGTATTTAATTACTTGGATTGATTACGGGATTGATTGATTGTATCCTTCCATTAGCTTGCTTTTGAAATGGGTTGATAGAGGTTTCAATTTGATTAATTTCATATTTGTTGTCTCTTAACTTACTTGGGAAATAGGTTAATTGTTATGAACTAGTAATTAAAGGTTAAATGATGTCTGCCAGAGTATGGATTCATTGGTTAATTTCATGCTTTAAATTTGCCAGAGTATAGAAATTTAATCAAAGGATTATGTTTAATGCATCTTTTGGGTAAGAATAGTTGAGACAGAGTATGTGATGCTAAGTTATCTAGAAGATAGAGATTCATGGATTGGGAAAGAAGTGAGTCTACTTTAATCCTTCATGATGCTAAGAAAATAATTGGTTATGATAAAAGTTGGGTACTTTAAGATCATGGTTGTCTAAACAATAGTTTGAATTGCATACTTCTCCATCCTTGACATGTACATATTTTGATTTTATTTTATTTTCTTTTTCTTTTTATTTCATTTTCACTTTATCGAGTCAGTTAAATAATGAAAGAAAGGTGATTAATGTATACTTGTTCCTTGATGATCGACACTCGTTTGAACCCTATGCTATGTTCATGATGAGTATTCTTGCTCATATATGTAATTTGGGGTTAACGTTTTAATGTAAACTTAATTGGGAATGTGCTTAGTTTTTATATGATTCTTATACCCAAATCCTTACACATCAAGTTTTTGGTGCCATTGCCGGGGAACAATAGCATGAAAGCTTGGATTTTATTGATTTAACCATGTAAATATGTAAATATGCAAATATGCACAATTGTTCTTTTCGCAAAAAGGTGCTATCTTTTTGTATCTTTTGTATCTTGTATCTTTGTAATCTAATTTACTAACTTTGACTTAATTTACTAACATACTTCCTATTGTACTGTAAATACCACTAACTTTTATATTTAAATAGTTTGGGAATGCATGTGTTTTTCTTTTCTTTATTTTTATATTATTTATTTTTAAATTTTATTTTTTTCGTTTCTTTATTTATTCATTTTCATTATTTTTCTTTATTTTTATTTTCGATTTGATTTTTGTTTGAGCACGAGATTGACATCATCATGGGCAACAACTTTTGGGCACAAGATTAAAGGAGCTATAATGATGAGAATTTGGCAATTTTGCTATCTCAGATTGATGCTTTTTGTGAGACGTCACGTGAAGCCTCAATGCATTCTTTTGTCGCTAATTCAAATTCCCCCATAAAGTGGCATAAAGCAGTATCCCAACAATTGAGCTATCAAAGAACACAACTAGCCCAGTTGATTGAGGATGCCATAAAGGCCCATATGCTTGAACAAGAGACTCTCCAAGGAAAAGAGAGAGAATATGAGGACCAATTGTCCAATATGGAAAGGGAGGTATTCAATTCTACTCTACGTGCTAATAATTCTAATCTCTCTTTATCACATGAGTTTTTGGGATCCCCTCAATTCTTGGAAAGCAATGGTCCCAATGATGATTTATGGAGTTTAAATGCCTCAAGAAGTTAGATTTATCATTCATTCTAAGAAACCCTTTGAGGATGTTGACAAATTCTACCCTTCACCCCAATTTCAGGGAAGTAACTTAGTTTTTATAGACCATGCCTTGAAAAGTACGAATTTTCTTGATCCCATCTGTGAGAACTCAAATACTAAGTTTAAAGGGGTATTTCAATTGTGACAAATCTTTTGAAGGGTCAAAAGGTGATTTCACGTTTGATGCATTCTTTAGAGATCATGTGCACTTCTATGTTGACAAAAATATTTGTGTCTAAAGAAATGTTAGAGAAAGAGGTTTAGGGGTTCTGCTTTAGTGAGAAAAATTATTTTCATAAACCTTTTATTTCTCAAAAACCTCTCATCATTCTACATTCATCATGCCTATCTTCTATTTTGAGCTTTAATGTCTTTTCAAAAGATTTGATGAGGAAGCATGATAAGTGTGAAAAGTTTTTGTTTTATTTTTATTTTAGTCTTTTTCTTTAGCTTGTTTTCTTTTATTTAGGCTTGTTTTTAGTTTATTATTATTTTCTTTGTGCTTTTATTTGTGTTTTGTTTTATAGGAATAAAGCTCTCTTGGACAAGCCCCTTCTCTTTACCTCAAGTTTAGATATCCATTGGAGCATTATTGCACTTGGGAAGTATTACTTAAACTTTCTACCCCTTTATTATTTTTGGTCCCTTTGGAGATGCTTTCTTGTGTTTTTTTTTTTTTTTTTTTTTTTGCCAAGGAGGACATTGTCCAACTTAAGTGTGGGGGAGTGGTTTGGTGATATACTTTGTCCAAGATTTATCAATTTTATTTTGAGCACAAAGTTTGGAAAATTGGAGCGACTCCGGCATGGAAGTATTTCCGTTCTTATCTCTTCTCCTTTATATTTTTGGTCCAATGGCATTATTTTTCCCTTGTTATATTTATTTGGCCATTGAGGACAATGTCCAGTTTAATTGTGGTGGAGTGATTTGATTAACAATTCTTCTATGCATATACTTTAGCCAGCCTTCTTGAGCAAAAATTTTCACAATTTTTCTGATTTTCTTTGAGATTTCAAAAGAATTTCAAGCTATATTTTTAATGCATATCTTTGTGATAGATCATAGAACATATGTTCTATATCATTTATGGCTTATGCATGACTTTTTGTACGCACTTGGACGAAGTAGTTCTTGATCAAATTCTTTGCATTGTTCTTAAACCTATATTTTTACCAAAATTCATGGAGTATTCTAGAACTTACTTGAATACCTCTCGAGGCGAAAAAAGAAAGACAATCATAATTTAATTTAGGGATGACGGTAATAGGCTTTCTTTGGATAGCTTGAGCTTTTCAAGCCTACCTATTATCATATTATCCCCAGTGCCTTTTTTGAGCCTCAATTGTTGATTTCTTTCTTTAAAACCCGTCACAATACTTTGTCCATTGCTTGTTTTTGAGATTTTGAATAATTTTCCAAAGCTTTATGCTCTTAAAGGATGAAAGTATATGTAAGAAAATGTTGAGGAAGAATGTGGGGATAAAGGTCATGACTTGTTACTTTTAGTCATGGATCAATAACAAGTTGAGCTAGAAAGGTAAAGAAAGAAAAGAAAAGAAAAGAAAGAAGAGCAGCAGTAAGAGTGAAAGAAAGAAGCTGAAAAGGAAAGAGAATGGAGGAATTGAAAAAGAAAAAGAGAAATAGAACAAAAAGTAGCTAGAAAGAATGGAATGAAGAAAACAAGTGAGAAAGAAAACAAAAACATTAGCAGAGAAAGAAAAGATAAATTGCAAGAAGAAGAAAGAAAAGATCACAGAAGGAATGGTGATTGAGCTGTAAAAAGTTAAGTTCATATAAAGTACTTGACACTAGTGCTGGAAATTTAAGTGATCTTGTGATAGAAATAGAGAAGAGTTGATGAGAAAAAAGAAAAAAAAAAGAGAAAAAATGCAGGATTTGCTTGAGTGGAATTGTAATTGTTATACAAGGTTATGGTTTGATTGATTTTTAGAATAGGACAGCAAGAAGAGTTGGAAATTATTGATTCATTTTGTTTATCCTTTTCTTGTGAACTCTCAGTTTCTTTAATTTTTGATTCTCCTATATCCTTCGTTTGATAAGCTACATTACAAGCCTTTAGCCTTACATTACAAGCTTAAAAGTCCTACTTGATCTAAGTAGAATCATGATATGACTCGGATTAGTGGAGAGAGTGTATGAAGAGTAAGCTTATAGAATGCATATTCTTTTTGAACTAAATTCTTTCCAAAGGTTTGAGAATATTATCATGTATTGAGATGGTTCTACTAAGTTATTTATCACTACACAAGTCTTGCATTTGTTGTGAAAGATGTGGTATCATATGTTTTATGTTCTTGAATGAAGAAAGTGTTAAAAATAGTGTTTGGAAATTAATTGAGTTAAAACTTATGCATTCCTACTTGTTCTTGATACTTTGCTTGAGGACAAGCAAAGAGCTAAGTGTGGGGGAATATGATAGCGGCTAAATTAGTCATATTTTTTCCAGTTATTTGAGACTCTTTTGTGATACATTTTGTTCAATAACTAGTCATATTCCATCATATTTGGGATTTTACCCTTAGAAAGGTATTTTGTTCATTATTGTAGATTTTTGGGGTAAAACGAAACAGAAACGTCACAAAACAGAGGAGAGGCGGCACCGGCGAGGGCCCTAGAACCAGCGTCGGCCATGCACTGTTGACACAAACTTTGAAGCGACAGAAAAATTATTGAAACAGAGCAAAACAAAGTGGAACCGGCGCCGGCTCCAAGAGTCAAGGCGGCGCCGGCTGCATTCTGGTTTTCATTATGTGAAATTCAGAGAAAAATCGGCGAATAAGTAAAGAACCAGAACACAATCGGCGCCGGCTCCGAGAGCCTAGGCGGCACCGGCTGTGCCCTGAAGTTAAGGCGGTGCTTGATTTTTCTACGTGGTTTTTGGTAATCTGTGGAGTTTTAGTATCTTCCAACTTCTACTCAACCAAGAACATTATACTTACGAGTTTAGGCACTTCCTAAGCCTATAAATAGATGGAAAACACAAAGGAAAAGGGGTGAATTCATTGATCATCATAGAAAATCACTAAATCAAAGGAGGAATTCTTCAATTTAAGGAGGGTTGTGCAAGAAGGTCTTCAAAGGAAAAAGGAGGCTTATCTATGAGTGCTTTCTTTTACTTTGTTTTCTTTCTCTTGAACAATGAGATGCTAATTGTTTTATTGTAATTTGACATTTTTGTAGATATTCATGATTTTTAGAGTCATTTGATCTTTTGATTGATTGATTGTTATTCTTGGTATTTAATTACTTGGATTGATTACGGGATTGATTGATTGTTTCCTTCCATTGGCTTACTTGGGAAAGGGATGGATGGAGGTTTCAATTTGATTAATTTCATATTCATTGTCTCTTAACTTGCTTGGGAAAGAGGTTAATTGTTAAGAACTAGTAATTAAAGGTTAATTAATGGCTACCAGAGTATAGATTCATTGGTTAATTTTATGCTTTAAATTTGCCAGAGTATGGATATTTAATCAAATGATTGTGTTTAATGTATCTTTTGGGTAAGACTGGCTGTGAAACCCCACCTAAAGCCAACCCTAGAGTAAGGGGAGTCGGGAATGCATATCATATTATTTTGCATGAATATATATGTTTTTGAATGATTTTATGTGCTTTAGAGTCGTGGATTATAGGTTTAAATGCTCAGTTATACTTATTGAGTAGGAAGGGTAAAATGGTAATTTTGCTTAAGGTCAAAATAGGAAGATAGCTTGAGGAGTAGATAAGAAAAATATGTGGGTGAGAAAATAAGAACAAGAGTTGTTGTGGTAAAGTGGTTAGAGTCTTGGAATTAATCTCTAAGGTCATGAGTTCAAATCCCATCGTTTAAGCTTTTATCATGATTATCTTAATTAAGTTTGAATTTTTGTTTTCTTGCATTCCATGAAAATAGGAATTATTGTCTTAAGGGAGACATGAAGAGAATGTCCTAATCTTATCCTCATGTCCTAAAAGAATTCTAGAAGAATTCTTGTCCAACTTATTACCTCTAGCTTTGTCCTAGCAATTTCATAATTCAAATAAACTAAAATCCATTAAATCTTTTTCTTTGAATTCCAAAAAAATTCTGTGATGATTTCTTCCCCTTGAATTTTGAAAATCAGCTTTGGGGAACGGAGGTTGACCGAAAAATAGGAGGGGAAATAGGAGGGGTTCCAAGAGAAAATCAATCACCATTGAAGGACCTTCAAAACTATCTTCAAGATGTTCATGCTTTAGTGGTAGGAAATCTGGAAATTTTTCAGCTTTGTTGCAGCCCTTCTCTTCGAAAATTCAGGCCATAAACCCAACCATTTGCTGCCAAGAAAATGGTCATTTCAAGTGGCTTGGAAGCTGGAAAAATTGTGCAATTTTCGGACTGCACAAAACAGCACCAAACCAGAAATTTTTCTGGGCAATTCGAAGCTCTTCATCAAGGAAATGAAGCTGTTTTTAGTTCATCTTCAAGCCAGCAAACTTCTATGCATTAGTCCAGGAATGAGGCTGAAAAACCACCCTTGGAAGACCCTCAAACAACCCTGAAGAACCTCTGAAAAACCGAGCTAAGAAGGTGCGAAAATCCTGTACCAAAATTCTGCAAACTTTCGAAAAAGCCAGGAACACTTGAGAGCAGAATTTTTCCAGCCTTGTCCCTTTCTAGCCTAGGACCGAAAGTCACCTTCAATGTCTATAGAATTGAGCCTTGCTCAGCCATACTCTGAACACCATTAAACCCACACTTACCTTGAAGCATAAGGTCTCCATGGCTGCACCACAAAACACTCCAAAGATCACTCCATTCAAACTCCATTTGAACTTCAAATAATTCCAGCATTTCACTCCCATAAATCACTCTTGCATTAAGCTGAAATAACCAGAATTTTCTCTGCCTTTAAGGACTGAATTTCGGCCAGCCTTGAGCAACAATAACCCTCAACCATTTCAGCAAAACATGCTTGTTCCAGCCGACACCATTAAAGGTCCAAGACACCTCTCTTGATCAAACACCATAGCTGATCTTTTACCTTAAACATCTCCATCATTTCCTCCATTTAAATTTCAAATAAAATCTGGTTTCCCTCTCTCACAAAGCTGAAAACCGAAACCCTCAATCACACCCTACCATTCGGCCAGCTTTCTAGCAGAATTCACACAGCACTTCTTCTAGTTTCTCTTCATTTACACCTAAAACACCAAGAACACCAAGAACACACACTGAACTTCTTCAAACCTAAACCAACTCCAAACACCACAAATCACTCTCAAATACTCCCAATCATCTCTACTTAATCCCTAGACTTCATTTCTGTCATTTATAACACAAAATCTCGCAAGCAAGAATTTTCAACAGGATCAAAAAATCAAGGTTTCTTGAAGACCTCAAGAACATCAACAAGGTAAAACAAGAACAATCTTCTTGTTCATCTTCTTCCATTCAATTCTTAATACCCCTATCTAATGCTCTCTTTCTTTTTCTCTTTCTCTCTCTCTCACCCTCTTCTAACCGAAATGGTTGATCCAACCATCAACCATGAACGTTGTTTCATTGGATTATTCAAGTCATTCCATCGCGCGTGGACCTTCTTTTGTCTTCATCAAAGGACTCGACAATCAAGTATTCATTCTTAAATTTCTCTTATTAAATTCGGAAATCATGTCTCCTAGTTGATGATAGAGAAATGGATTATGATTGGGAGATTGAATATATGCATGTGGATTAGGGGATGAAGTTATGACTTGATAATAGTTGTATTTGACTAGGATGTATGTGTTTTCCTTTCGAATCAATTTATGTTCTTCATGCTTAATGAATTTAATGGATGTTGAAGCATGATTAGATATTATGACACCAAAGGTGATTAGGCTTTTATGATCTTATTTTCCCATGGAAACCATGATTGATGATTATGCTTAGTAGGATTTTGGCCATGTGATAGTATGAGATAGTTCAAGTGTTTGTGCATGAATAGATTAATTTCTTGTTTGATGATGGAGAATGGGATCATGAATCTTTTTTAGCAATAGGAAGACCATGATATAAGATTATTTTCTTGTAAATTCTAAGCTATATTCATTAGCAAATTTTATTACATAAATTAAAATTACTACTATATTTTTCTTCAAAAATTCGAAACACTAGGGGATTTGTAGTAGAATATTAAATCAAACTATTAATATTTTTATTAAACGAAAATTTAAAATAACCTATTAATAAATTTTAATTATTATTAATTATTTATTTATTACCTCTTCTAAATTAATTAAAAAATTATTATTTATTTAATTTATTATTTATTTATAATAATGCTATTTTTTTTTAATTACCATTTCTTAATATAAAATAAGACTTAATAATATTTAAAATTCAAACCTTGGTTTATTTACTAATAATAACACTCAAGAATTATTATTTGAGTCTATAGTTTATTAACAATTATTTTAGAACCCCTATTTATTTCAATCTATCAAACTAGACTTAGTTTGTAAAATTCTTCAGCATCTAGCCTTAAAGCTTAGGACATTAAGATCATGGTTAGTCATGGATGTATCTAGTTAAGCTAAGAATTATTTATGTAAGGCAGGTATAGCTTGAATGTGATCCTATGGTTTGTGTTTACCCCAGGCAGGGGTTAGGTCAGCCTTGGAAGACTTTTGTGTAGAGCAAGTAAAGAAGCAGGTAAGCTCCTGCACGGAATTTTGTGAAGACCAAAAGTTATTGTGGCAAGCAAATGCAATGTATATGGACATTATTTGTAAAGGCAATTAAGGACTGTTTTTCCTTTTTATTTCAGTCAAGAAAATCATTTGGAAATTGAACAAGCAGTTTTACACAAATCTAAATTTTTTCTAAAATCCAACTTAACTAGACTTTTGGAAACCCTTAATTGCTATTTCCAAATAAAGCAAAGTTTGATTAATTTTCTCCCAAGTGGAACAATCAATGTTGAGTACTCAATAAGGGTAGACCACCAGGACTAGTCTTTGAAGGGTTAGGGTAAGTCTCTCAGTAGGTGGCCACCTCTGAGGGGTGAGTCCTTCCTGGATAGGACGCCAGTCCGGTAGGTCATGCAGGTCCGAGCTAGCAAGTTTCAGTCATGTGGACTGTGTGTTCCGGAGTGGACAACCGGTAAGTTTGGGTGTAGAAATGGAGGAGTATCTCAGCCGGTAGGTCGTACACCTACCTTTTGTCAGTATTACACAAAGTGTGGCATTCTGACTGTTATTGGTCATGGGGCCCAACGTGTGGTAACCCATGGCTACCCATTTGAGTGGTTGTATTTATTGTGCACATGTATGATTTGAAAAGTGAAATACCACTCTTTATTTTCAACACTTATTTATTGCTTGCCGGCACTTTTCCCTATGAAACTTTTACAACTTGCATACATGAATTATTTTACCTGAAACACTTATAGCACACACGGGCTTACTGAGATTTTTTTATCTCACCACCTTTTATGCCATATTTTCAGGAAGATCCTGCTGTGGAGATCATTAGCTAGAATGTTGCTTTGCTTGAAGACTCTTGTTATTTACTTTAAGTATTGTTTGAGAGATTGTTGCAAACAATTTATTTTGGATTTGTGCCAGTATTTATCTTTTGGGTTGTAATAAATTTAATTTGAAAGTCTTTTGTTTTGTTTTATTTTCATGTAACCTAATTATAAAGACCCCTTGTCCTTAGGACGGGGCGACATCCCCGGCCCTGTTGGGCCTAGGTAGTAGGGTGTTACACTGGCCTAGACAAAGTATGTGATGCTAAGTTATCTAGAAGATAGGGATTCATGGTGTAACACCCCACTACCTAGGCCCAACGAGTGGGGATGTCGCCCAGTCTAAAGGACAATGGGTCTTTATAACTAGGACACA